>OZ007597.1:150416881-151616881 GCA_963931845.1 Maratus michaelseni | reverse complement strand
TAAAATTTGAGCAAAATTATCAAGGTTTTTGGGACCAAAATATGGTAGGTGACTATTGTTGGTCGGTTGTGATTCAGATGAAAATATTTATAAAAAAAAGAGCAAAAATTACTCATTTTTAACTGTTTATTGTTTATTTAGATGTAGTTTTTTGTAAAAATCTTCCTAATAAATATTTCAAAAAACTGACGTGCTGGATTTTCAAAAATATTTTTTCCTAGATGTAGATACCCAAAGTAACGTAACCGTATATATTTCATTTCATGAACTAAAGTCATGTAAACTAGTGTAATTTTTCACCACCCTGTATATATATATATATATATATATATAATTAAAATTTGAGAACATGTTTTTAAGATATTGGAAAAAAAAGAGCCAAATAAAGTGAGATAAATAAAAAAAAAATGAAACTGAAAAATAAACAAATTAAATTAAATAAATATATAGATAAATAAACAAATAAAATAAATAAATAATTTGCTGATATATATATATATATATATATTTGAATAAAAATAAATGTATAGAAAATATTGTAAACAACGATACGGCACACATTTTCAACGATATGGTAGTGTACATTTATTTTTCTACAGAAATTGCCAATTTAGACTTGCGCAGAAAAGGAGATTGCAACAAGAATTGTTTTATTTCTCATTTAATTAAGTCGTTTACAAGAAGTCATTTTTGTATCAGTTGAATGGAAAAGCAACAACGAAAAATAAAGTAAAATTCTAGGAAATTTTAATTAGAATATAAAATAAAAGTGCTCTTGATATGTATTAATTTTTAAAATGAATAAAGAAAATACTGAATTTCTTTGAAATTGGTTTGACATAACTAACAATGTTACATAATATGTGCGCAGCGGCCAATTATCGTGAGGGGCAACCACCACACTGTAAACATGTGTTAGATATTTTTTAAAAATTCGATTTCAATTTTTTAAAATTGAGTTTTAAGTTATTTTTACCGGATTTTTACATTAGATTTTTTTTTCACCATTCACATTTTTGTTTCTAAATATCGCATAATTTCAATTTGCGCTTTCGGATAATCTCAAAATTTTAACGTAATTTACTGATTTTTAATGGTTAAATAATAATAAAAAAAACGTTCAATGAAAAAAGATTAAACATACATATGTTTGCTTTTAATTTCAATAAATCTTAAACAATTATTTATTTATTTATTTTTTTTTTTTTTCACAACGCTGAGACCTTAATAAGGATGCGTTGTTTGTTTTTTATCCTTCTAAATTTTGTGAAAATAAAAAATGTCAAACCAAACCATATAGGCACAGTAAGAATTCTGAGACAGAATTGTATGCTAAAGAAAAATCGGAATTTTTTGTCGAAATTGAGTCGGGCCAGACTTGGAAATTTCGGCCTCTAAGGAAAGAGGCTGATTTTTATTTTCTTTTATCTTTACAAAAGAAGAAAGTGTTGGGTTCGTGAAAATGTTCGAATTATGATTTTCGACGAATTTATACGTTTCAGAAAGTCCTGCACACAATTTGACTGTTTTTAGAAAATGTCTGTCTGTGACTCTGTGAGTGCGTCTGTCTGTCTGCCTGTGACTCTGTGAGTGCGTCTGTCTGTCTGTCTGTGACAAAAATATTGTGGGCGCTCTATCTCAAGGACTAATGCATTCAAAAGTATTCCGTAACATTATGGAGAAAAATCGTTTGTGGCGCATTTTATTGATGTTACGATATTTCAAACAGAATGAAATTAATATGCATTACTGAGGTGACCTACTGCATGCTTTTACTGGAGTATACTGTTAGTAGCACTTATATTTCAATTACAGGGACGT
This sequence comes from Maratus michaelseni, assembly GCA_963931845.1. Lineage (NCBI taxonomy): Eukaryota > Metazoa > Arthropoda > Arachnida > Araneae > Salticidae > Maratus > Maratus michaelseni. The sequence continues at coordinate 151,615,060 of OZ007597.1, read as the reverse complement.
ACAAACTAATTGCTTTACATTATGATCTATGGGGAAAAATCGTTTGCGGTGCATTTTGAACATGTTATCAGGGGTAGTACTTGTCCTGAAATTCCTGATATTCCTGAAATAAATAAAAACGTCCTGAAATGCCCTAAAATATGGTAGTCTGTCCTAATATTCCTGAAATTTTGTGAGTTTTGTGCTATATCGGCATTTGAAATCATCAAATAGGGGGTAGGTGTACCTTTTTACTGATGCAAAATGATCACGAAAGTCGTAATTTTCTTCAGTCTATCGTTAAAAATAGTGATTTTCGTCGATTTGCACAAAAAACCTCAATATTTGGTGATTAATTACCAAAAATCACAATTTTTATCGATTAGTCATTAAAAAAAGTTTGCTATTTTCGTCTGTCAGTCACAAAAAATCACAATTTTTACCAGTCAGTTATAAAAAAGAAAATCTTTTGCAATTTTCGTCGATCAGTGAAGAAAAAAAATCGAGATTTTCGTCTTTCAGTAATGCAAAAATCGCAGTTTTTTAGAAGGTTTGTCAAAGAGTTCTGGTAAAATTACTTTTTTTTTTTTTTTAAATGTATACTTTTACAACAAAAAAATTGTATATATAGTGTACTATTTATGATAATAAAATGTATTGAACAGGGAGTCTTCTATAAAGTATGAAGTGCGTATAGGATTGATTTTTCATGTACAAAGACGCACAAAAGAATTTTGTTAGAAGACTAACTAAAATCGATAATTCCTGGAAGTGCTTTTTGCGCTGTGGTATAGCATTTTATGTAATTTTTAGCGTATTACGTGTTGTTTACAAATTCTGTAGATCATATACAGGGCTGGATGAAAGACTTCGGGTGTGGGTAACAATTGCTGAAAATGGATTTTTACTGAGTTATGTATTTTTTTTAATTGCTTATTTCGATATCTCATTTCATCGTATGAAAAAATTATTTTTTTTAAATAATATTCTGCTACTGTTTGAAAGTGTTTCATAATCTATGCCGGATGCATGATTTTTTTTCGTTCTTGTTTTTTCTTTTGCTAAATTTGTATGTTAGAAATACAATATAAACTCAATTGAGCGATACTCGATTTAACGATTTCCCCAGTTTAATGATTAATTTTAACGGTACGGTTTCACCTATATTTATTTATGTGTGAAATTATCCTCTGTTTTAACGACCTCGTGTTTTCTGTGTTTTAACGATAGTTGCCTTCTATTTAACGGTGATTTTCACGATTTTCGATTATTTTAGAAACTTTTTTAGTTACTTCTTCTTCTTTTTCTTTTTGTTCTTCTTTTTCTTTTGCAAAATTTGCATGCTAGAAATACCATATAAACCCGATTTAGCGATACTCGATTTAACGATATCTTGAGTTTAATGATAAATTTTAATGGTCCGGATTCACGAATATTTATTTATGTGTGAAATTATCCTGTGTTTTAACGACCCCGTGTTTTCTGTGTTTTAACGATTGTTGCCTTCTATTTAACGGTGATTTTCACTTTTTCTTTTTCTTTTTCTTCTTCTTTTTTTCTTTTCCAAAATTTTCATGCTATAAATACAATATAAACCCGATTTAGCGATACTCGATTTAAAGATTTCCTCAGTTTAATGATCCGGATTCACCTATATTTATTTCTGTGTGAAATTATCCTGTGTTTTGATGATAGTTGCCTTCTATTTAAGGGTGTTTTCCACGAATTTTCAATATTTTAAAAACTTTTTTAGTTACTTATTCTTTTTATTTTTCTTCTTCTTTTTTTTCTTTTGCAAAATTTGCTTGCTAGAAGTACAACATAATCCCGATTTAGCGATACTCGATTTAACGATTTCCTCAGTTTAATGATAAATTTTAACGGTACTAATTCACCTATATTTATTTATGTGTGAAATTATCCTGTGTTTTAACGACTTCGCGTTTTCTGTGTTTTAACGATAGTTGCCCTCTATTTAAAGGTGTTTTTCACGAATTTCGAATATTTTAAACACCTTTTTAGTTACAAGTATTGCCAATTTTTACTCTCTATTGCTTATTTATTGACCATTTTTTATTGACCATTTTTCATTGACCAAATTATTTAGATGAATTGTAGACATAATTTTAATATGACTTTTCTAACCAGAATCTATCATTTATAGATAAAAGTAATTATGATTCCCATTTTTCCGTTAGTGAATTATAGAGCATTTTGCGACGAAAAAAGACAAAAACAGTCTGATTTAGATTCTGATTCTGACACAGAATTAGAGACAATGAAATCTCGTAAATTATTTCAATTGGAGCAAATACTGGATTAGTTGTAGGGAAAAAATATTCGATGATATGGATGATTCAAATACTGCTTTCGAAACAACAAAAAAGGTCATGTCACCAGCCACATGTAAGGAAAAAACAAAGCAATTATAAATAATTTTTTCGAAGTAAAAGATTTATTACACGGACAAGAAAAGAAAATAATATTTAAATACTGGTAAATATTTTTTTCAAAATGTAATAACCAATTTTTATGCGGTTTTGATTTATCTAATGAAGCCATACTCAACCTTTTTTTTCTCGCGGGCGTAAACATATGTTGCGACGTTAGGCGGGCCGCAACACACTTGTATAATAATGTAAAAAAAGTGTAATTAAAATAGTAAGATAACAAAAGTAGCATAACGAAGCTATATAATAAAGTTAATATAATTAGTAGGATTGAAGGTTTATCGTGAAAGAAATGTTACCAAAAAAATTAACCGAACAATATACTTCGATTTGCGAACAATATACTTCGTAGTAGATTTCTATTCCTAATGATGTAGAAATATGCAGCGAAGATTTTTGTTTGGAATTTGTGATATAAAACTTTTTCTGCGGCAAACGTTTAACCCTAATGTCCCTAATAGGCACTATTAGTTATATAATAAGTATAAACAGAATAATATAACAATGCAGCATTTCCAAGTTTCTAAAACAAATCAGGTGATTTTCTTTAATAAACTGTCATTATCTCAATACAAAATCTTTTTTAGAAATATATAGTGCAAATTTAATTAATGTTTGTTCAGTGTTGAAGATTAAGAAATATATACACCACTCTAGCACAAATAGAACTACATATAAAAAGAAAAAAAAAAAAACTTTTGACGATAGCGAAACGGCCTTTAACATGCAGACCTGCCAAGTCTCCGGTTTTTTAGATACCAGTAATTTAGTACAGAAAATGCTGTTTTATGTAATCGGAACAAAGACCTGCCAAGTCTCCGGCTTTTTGGATACCAGTAATTTAGTACAGAAAATGTTGTTTTATGTAATCGGAACATTTTTTTTTTTTTTTTTTTTTTTGCGATTTAAAAGAACAACATTTTCTCTAAAAAATTACTGGTGTGCAAAAAGCAGGAGACTTGGCAACTCTGGGAACATTTTGCGATTTAAAAGAACAACATTTTCTCTAAAAAATTACAGGTGTGCAAAAAGCCGGAGACTTGGCAACTCTGAACATGTTTTAAGGTAATTTTAAATTAGTGATTATAAATAACAGGGCAGATTTTGTTTTCCCATGAAAATATATAAAAGAACAGTGAATGTCTTAAAATTTTTTTATGCACATCTCAATTGATTTTTATAAATAGAGATTAATGATCATGTGTCGCGGGCCGCATATTAAAGGTCGCCGGGCCACACGCGACCAGCGGGCCGCAGGTTGAGTATGGCTGATAATGCGGTTCTCATTTAACGATAATTTCCATTTAACGATGATTTTTAATGGAACCTTTGTAATTGTAAAAAAAAATCGAAATTCGATTTATCTATTTATGTCTCATTAATGATTCTCTATTGGAATACTTTTGTGTCTAATTTCTTTTAGCTTCTTTTTTTCTCTGTCAGTTTTTCTTTTGTTTTTCTTGGGTTAAGTGTTATGTAATTTTCTATTTCAATTACACAACATTCTTTCTATTCATTACGATTTTTCCGCTTTTTAAAAATCAACGAAGCATGAACACGAAAATGAAGTTCATTGTATTGTTGTGCACTGTTAATTTTCTGTAGTTCATTTTATTTTATTTGTTATAGAGCCACACTATATTTTATTTCATCTTTTTTTTTGTTGTTGTTAACTCTTCATCAAACAGTGTATTTTTATTTCTATCAAAGTAAAATCTTTGACATGGTTTTACAGTTAATTTTTAAGGCGACACGTGACCTTCAGATTGAGGAAAATATGTCCCCAAAATGATTTTTTTTTTTTAAATTCGCATAAAATCCATTAACTATGAGCTTTAAAAATAATGTTGACCAGATTATTGTTAACCTACAAAAATGCTTTTCTGATGATAAAATTTTGAAACTTCTGTGAAATAAAAACTTTTAAGTGTTGTTATCTCAAAACCAATTTTCGGATCGTTTCGGCAGTATTAAAATTCTCCAGATGTGCCGAATCAGATTCACACCCCCTTCTCCCTAAAAAAGTCATATTTTAATGCAATTGTGTCTAGAATAGTAGTCTAATAATAATAATCTATAGATCTAATTATAATATAATATAAATATAAATCTATAGATCTAATTGTACTATAATATAAATATATATCTATGGATCTATAGATCTTTTATCTCTAAGATGTATTACATCTGTTTTGAAAATGAAATGAATGCCAGTAATTTATTCATATTCAAATATAATTTTTCATATGAAACAATATTTTGAACGTTCTTTTGAAAAAATGGGTATAGACGGACCCTAACTAAAAGAAGAAAATCACAACCCGAACTGTCCTGCAGCAAAAATTAGCTTCAAACTAGAATCTGGTGTGTTTCGGGTTGTACCCAATACGAACCCGTAAATGTCAACCGAATGTCAATCCGAAACCGGCACAAAAAAAAAAAAAAAAAAAAAAAAATCATCAAACCGAAAACCCGACCGCAACACGACATACTTCAACCCGAACTAGTTTCTTTTTAAAAATCAATATTTTAATACAATTATGGAAAAATAGTCTAAAATTTTATCTCTAATATCAAGTTAATTTTTTTATGTTGAAACTGAATATATACGAGTATCCTCAATATTCAAATATATTGTTTTTTTAATCTGAAAAAAATATTATAGACCTTTTTTTGAAAAGTCGGGTTAACCCGAATCCGACCCGCAAGATTCAAATCCCAACCCAAAAATATAAAGTCAACAAAAGTCTAATCCGACCCGAAACCGAAAAAAAAAAATTAGTTTCAACCCGATACGACCCAAACCACGAATCAGACCGGTTCGAGCAAAATCGAGCTACCTGATCCGATGCATTACTTCAGAATGGGCTTCCATTCGTGAATGCAAGATTCTTCTTCCAACCGACCCGATATATGTCAAAATTGTCGATTTTTTAGCTCCCAGGTCTATCAAAGCCTGAGAGCTAATGTGCCCGCCGGTTCTGTATGTACGTATGTACGTAACGCGATAACTCTTCACAGAAATAACCATTTTGCTTCAAATTTTGTTTATAGGTTCATTGTGATAAGCAGCTTTCCTGATTAAGTTTGGGGGTTCATTGGTTAAGTGTAAAGGGGGTAAGAGGGGGCTAATCCACCCTTAATTTAAATAAATGCAGAATTATCCGATTAGGTTCAAATTTTGTATATATGTTCATTGTAATAAGGCGCTTCCCTGAGTAGTTTTGGGGTTCATTGGATAATTATAAGGGGGGGGGGATGATCTCCCCTTAATATAGTGTCGATTTGTTTTTTTTTTCGAGGGGCTTATTTCAAATTCTTTGAAATAAGAGTATAATATACAATTAGTGTGAATAGCCTGTGAGCTCAATGCCCTCAGTTTAACTGGGCAGTTTTCTTTTTTTATTTTTTATTTTGCCTTTATTGCATCCCTCAAGTATACAGATTGTTGCCTTAAAGAGGTCTCGGGATATTCCAATTCCTTACAATCTTTTTTGATCGTAGAACGTAACGCTATTGTAAAAGGACAATTATTTGGCAACGGAATTACGGTTCAGAGCAAATTTGTGAATTTTTATTAAAATTACATAAAGTTAATTATTTTTCTCAAGTTTTGTTTTCTGCAATCACAATTAGTGCACACTAAAAAATCAAAATAAACACACACAACAATTAAAAATTATATAAACATATTTTTTTAGGAAATTTTAAAAGCTTAATAACGGAATTATAAGAAATGGATTTCATGTAATTCCGTTGCCGATCATTTAAAAATTTCCAAATAATATCCAAATAATGTAGTGTTTATTTTGATTTCTGAGTAATGCACTAATTGTGATTGCAGAAAACAAAACTTGAGAAAAATCATTAACTTTATGTAATTTCAATAAAATTTTACGAATTTGCTCTGAACCATAATTCCGTTACTAAATAATTGCCCATAACTTTAAACTATTTTTTCTCGAAACCATGTTTTATAAACTAGGCGACCCTTTTTCTTGAGAACAATTCAACCAATTTCCTTAATTTTTCATTTGAAAGAAAGGTAATTGTTCTTGCTGGAACTTATGTCACCGAAAAGTAAAACTTTTATAGATTAATTATTTCTTTAAGCTCGGAAAATGTAAAAAAAAAAAAAAAAAAAAAAAAAAAAAAAGTAAAAAATTAACTTTTTTGTTCAAATGATCATCATTTTGTAAAAAATTAACTTTGTAAACTAAATTTTGGTATAAGCTTAAGAGAATTGAATGCATTTTCATAATTTGGGGTCCCAATTTGTTTCAGATACTTGAGACCGGAGAAAAATAGTTGCCCGATTGGAAATTCACGACGCGCACCTGAAGTAAGTCCCCTCTAAAAACGACATTTTCAAAATTGAGCAAAAAATACTCAAAACCGAGTATGTCGCATAGTCAAAATGGCTTCGAATCAAAATTACTCACGTTTGAAACATGTATATACTTATTTTTGAAAACATGCACACACTCATGCACACACTCATGAAAAATTAACTTTGTAAACTAAATTTTGGTATAAGCTTAAGAGAATTGAATGCATTTTCATAATTTGGGGTCCCAATTTGTTTCAGATACTTGAGACCGGAGAAAAATAGTTGCCCGATTGGAAATTCACGACGCGCACCTGAAGTAAGTCCCCTCTAAAAACGACATTTTCAAAATTGAGCAAAAAATACTCAAAACCGAGTATGTCTTGACCGAGTATGTCTTAAAACCATCCCACACACATCATGTGCTCTTATTTGAGTATATCCATGTTTCATAAATGAGTATGAACTGACTTCTATGTGCTTATTTTTGAGTATGTCCATGTTTCAAAAATGAGTTTGAACTGATTCTAATCCTTTTTGAGTATGTCCATGTTTCAAAAGTGAGTATGAACTGACCTCTATGTGCTCAGTTTTGAGTATGCCCATGTTTCAATATTCTGAGTATTTCTGGTATTTGAGAATTAAAAAAGCATTGGGTCGTCCTATTTGAAACAAAAAGTTTCATAACAAAATGAAAACATCGATTTACTCAGATTTGAAAGTGTCATTTTTTTTTTCAGTGAAGGCATATTATTAATTTCCTTTTTCTTTTTTTACATACAAAAATTTAAATATACAAGTGAAATGTCTATAAATTTAATGCAAAAAGCCCGAAAGTTCTATCTATTTTCTTTGTAACCGAAAAAACTAGCAAAAATCACGTGAATTTTAAGCCAAAAAAGTAGAATCTCCTCTTAGTGTTATGTCCCATTATAGAGTCCTGCATCGGGTCGGTTAAACGATTTTAGCCGAATCGCGAGTCGGGTCGTGTTGACGCTAATAATTTTCTATGTAGGTCAGGTTAACATTAATTGTTTTGGAATTGGGGTGGTTTCGAGTTGAGTTTGGACTCTTTTAGTCGGGTTCGGGGTTGACTCGAATTTTTAAAGAGAAATACTAAATATTTTTAAGAAAAAGGAAAAAAAAACTATATATTCGAATATTATTGAGTGTAGATGTGTTCATTTTTATACCAAAAAAATGAAATTGATATTGTAAACTATTTTTATATAATTGTATTAAAATATGGGTTAATTTTCTTTTACTTTGAGTTTGGGTGGGTTTTCGCGTTTGAATATTTCGAGTTCATGTCGATATCGAATTGAAGTGCGTCGCGTTCGGGTTGACTTTAACCAGAATTGTCGGGTTTCGAGTTAAAAAACTGAAACTGGTAACTATTTTTATATTTACTCGTAGCACAATTAAAAAAAATAAAAATATTTGCGGTAGATTACTCCTGAAAGTGTCCTGGTATATGACAGAGTTTATTTTTCAAAAAATGGTTTGAATAAAATAAAGATATAATCGCTGGGACAACAGATGTCCCAACCTCGTAATCATAGGGTTAACCTGAATTTTCAGGTTATGATTTTAGTCCATGATTCTAGTTCATTACCACTGGATAATGAGAACCAAGGAAATTCCGCTAACTTTTATTTGAATCTGTAATTCTGTACAAATGTTTTCTTTTTTTTTTTTTTTTCAAATCCAAACTGCTTATTTTGAGACATATTTTTAAATTCATTTTTGCTCTAAAATGCATCCAATTGGCAGGTTCTCTTATTCAGAAACTTTATAATGTCCATATTGTCTCTATTTTTTGATAAAGGCAGAATATATTTCAAAAAATGCTGTCAAAGTGGACATTTTGAACCGAATTTCCCGAAGCGATAGAGCTGGAAACAACAGCAACAACAACAACAACAACAACAACAAAATATCTTATTGTGAAAATAATTGTTTGTAAATCAATTTCTAATTAACTATAAGAAAAATAAAAACATGGGTCCCTTATAAATATCTTCATAAATCACGCCGCCAAGTTTCATGTTTTTACTTTTAAAAATGAGTCTGAAAATGTGTCTTAAAATTTTGAGTTGTTGAGCGTGGAAAAATATTTTTTTCGAATACCGCCTTAAATCGTATGACCTATTTTATATCATTATTCTTTTATTTGATTGAACTTTAATCGATTCTTCATAAAAATTAGGGCTCTTGTCTAAACTTTTGTGCTCATTCACAAATTTTGCCTATTACTTATAAAAACTATTGGCTCCGTTTAGCTTCAGAAAAAAAAAGAGGAAAGGACAGGAATAAAAAAAGGAAAGTCGTACAAGACTCGATATTTTTAGATACTTCAACGATTTTTAGTTTCAAGATCGGTCTTGCAAATCACTGAACACAAGATGGGTGTGGAAAAAAATGCAAATTTAACAGCTTAAAGAAAACAAAACAATAGCTGTGATTTCCTTAACAAATATAAAAGCGGTTTCTGACTTTATGATTAAATTTTCGGGAATGTGAAATAGTGGAGGCATTAGTGTCTTCCGTTATTTTATGCTTCGGACAAAAGTGGCAGAAAATTCATGATTGATGCGATTTCTGTTGGGAAAGTGAGTTTTTTTTCCGTTAGTTGTTTGTTTGTGTTCTCTAAGAATATGGTGGATGCAATCGTGTTTGTGTTTTCAAAAATTTCCACGTTTTCGTATTTAGTTTAATAATTTCGCCGTTAAAAGACGTTTTGAAATTTATGCAGTGAAAATAATGTAAGTTATTTTTCCATTAACAATACGTTGAAATGATTGTTCATATTAAAGTGGTGTATTGTTAACAGTCTGTTTCAATCCATTAAAACCAGTGTCATTTACGATGTTAATTAAACATTAACTGCTGTGATAAAAATTGGTACTTTCCAGTATAGGGACCTTTGGCGGGGTTTTTTTTAAAGCTTGGCACAATTTGGGTTTCAGAAAGTTAAGATTTGTTGGCAAATGATGTAAAGATCTGTTAAAACAAACATAATGAACTTTTCTGCTGGTTTATATATATATATATTGTGACTCCTGTATATCTGGTAACTGTTGTGCTCTTTTCCCTATATCCTTTTTAATCCAGTTGTATTTTGAACTTAATGATTTAATTTCACTGTTTTTTTTTCTCATTTTTATGGGTAAGGTTTCTTTTCTTTATAATATTTTTGAACTTTATGATTTTTTCACAGATTTTTTTCTCTATTATGGTGTGGTAGTCCCAAAAACATATTCTTTAGCAATGTTATAGCTAATATGATGATGAAACCACACATTTTATTTGCGGTATTTAGGCATTTGGGACTTGAAAATTCTGTCTAAATTCCACAAATTTCAGTTTTTCAATTTTTAATTTAATTTCTTCTTCTTTTAAATAAGTATATGATATGTATTTTCAGAGTGTTGGGGAACACTATCGTTGTCAATTAACTATTACATACTAATTCATAATTTCATAGTTTTTGTTGGTGCTGCGGTAATGCTTCATTAATGGTTATATATATGTAAACTTTACTTATATATATTATTATTGTTTTTTATATACAATTTACTTCTGTTTGTATATAAAAGTAGACAAAATAAATTGTACAAATATTGAAAAAATTGCTTGTGTATAGGTTGGGAATGCGTTGCCAGAAAATATGTATGAAACTTCCCTTCTCTCGCCAAGCCCATTATCTCTCTTTCGCCAAGGCCCCTATACTGGAAAAATACCCATAATTGTCGCATAACTACTTATGTGAGCGGAGTCTGAGACCACTTGATAGAAAGATCAATAAAAGGCTCGATTAACTCATACGATACTGTTTCTGTACTAACTTTATGTACTGGACTATTATAATTGAATAGGTCATTTAAAAAACTACATAAGTCACAGAATCAGAATTTTTCAGAAAAAAAAAATGTATTATTCACAAGTAAACGAATTTTTATGAATTTTGTTGGGCTGACTATAGAGTTTGGACTTCAGAGTTCGTAAATATGAAATAATTTTTATAATTTAAGAATAATAAAAAGAAGAATAACAGAAAAACTGTTCCTGACATGTTGTTTTAGCAAGAAACAAGATTAGGTGGTATTTAATTTGAACAAAATAGTCCTATTAAACAAATTTTTAATCAAAATTAGTGAAGATAGTACTTATACGGGAACATTTTTATGTTTCAATATGGTATTGCATGTAAATGGTAACATGGTCATGTAATATGGTGTCCGCATGTAATCGGGCATGCAAAAACCACTTAAATCACTGACTTTATGTCGTTTAAGTAATGGACGAAAATTAGAAAGTATTGTTTGAAGAGGAAGGCATACACTGACTTTATGTGATTATTACCCAGATGAGGGCTGTACCTTTAAGAAAACATTCGCAAAAAAAAAAAAAAAAAGTATATTTGGAATAAAATTGACTTATGTGGTTTTTGAAATGACCGACTCAATTAGAATTTACATATTCAGAAGTCTCCAGCTATAGTACTAAGTATCCAAACGAAAAGAAAATTCTCCAGTATCTATAGTTAACCTGGAAATTACAAGTTAAACTTTGGAAATTGAAAAAAAGCAGCGGTCAGTGAGATTGCTAACAGCAGTTAATTGTTAAACAAGAGTGAATATTATAAATTTCTGCTGAATTAAAAAAAAAAAGATTAGGGTGAAACCCCCAGTTATTGACACCTAACCAGTAACTGACACTGCAGCATAAATCTAACACAAATAAACATTTTCTTGTAAAATTCTGCAAAGTAATGTAATCTACTTGTAACTTATTTACCTTAATTGTTATAACTTATTTTTCAGCTATTGGTTTTTCAAAAAAAGGATGGTGTCAGCTAATTGAGATATTGACAATATTTATGACAAAAATTAATTTTTAATAATAAAAAGCATAATTTTTCAAAATTTTGTCAGCAATAATTTTTTAATGTACCATGCTTTCAAAAATAAATATAAAATATAATTTAAAACTTTGTAATAGTAATTTTAATAAGAAAAAAACCTTAAAGTGTCAGTTACTGGGGGGGGGGGGGAGGGGGTTCACCCTACTTTTGTGTTTTTGTTGTCTAAGATGGAAACCGACCCCTTAACTTCTAACAAATATAAAAGTGCTTTTTTATTTTTTTTTTAATTAAATTTTCTATAAAATGTGAAATAGAGGAGGCATTAGTGTCTTCCGTTATTTAAAACTTAGAATTTAACTAACAGAAAATTCATGATTGATGGCGAATTTCCTAGGATAAGTGAGTTTTCCCTGTTAATCGAATGTTTGCGTTTTCTACGAATATTAGATAAATTCGTGTTAGTGTTTTCAAAAACTTCTTCTTTTGCTATTTGACTTAATAATTTCTTTCCCGTAACTCAATTTTTGAAGATAAAAATTATTTTTATGAAACTTTTCGTTCCATTAAAATAGTTTGTTGAAACGAGTGTTTGTAACTAAGTGGCGTTATTGCTCAGAATGTGTTTTAATGCATTAAAATCATTTTTATGTCTAGCAGTTTTAATGCAATTTAATACTATTGAAAAACTTTAATGCTTCAAAACAAAATATGTTCTTCTTTCTTAAAAAAAACAAAAAAAAAAACAGATTTAGCTCAATTTTCTCAATAATTCAATAAACAGTAAAACAAGCAGTGCTTATTTTACTGTTTATTACTGTTAATTTTACAGTATAATACCAGCAGCTGGGGTGCCAGTATTGCTTCGTAAAATCAAAACTTTTTTTTTTTTCAGTGTAGTTGTTTGTTTGTGTTTTCTAAGAATAATGGATGAAATCGTGTTTTTATTTTTGAGTGTTTCTCGTCTGTTTATTTGCCTTAAAGATTACTTTTCTGTGAATTAATTTTTGTAGTTGAAACTAGTTATGCATTTTATGCTGTAAAATTCAAAACTACTACTAATTTTATGAACGTTCTTTCGCCATTTGCTTCATCTTTGGAAATATTTGATAAATCAAAATAATCTACGAAAAATTAGACCATCTATTTTCAGTAATGTAGTATATGCATAGACGGTTTTTTACTTTATTTTATTATTCTAGACATCATAATTAAATTTTATAGGATATCTATAATTCATGTTTAAATCAATTTTTTTTAATTTTTTTTTTTTATATTAATATAAAAAGTCGGCTTGTTTTGTCGCCTTATAGTTTGTTCAAAGGAAGACAATAATGGACAGTTTTTGATAATATGAAATGTCATTTAGAAAATGGAATTTTTCTTATTTTTTATTTCTGATGATTAAACTTATGAAAAATAAGCATGTTTTTGTCATCCATTGTATTATGCTTCCTAAGAAATTTTTTTATATAGTTAAATTTTAGAAGGAAATTCGTTCTTTTGTCTTCCTCGTATATGGTGAAAAAGATAATGGTTTATATTCTCTGTTAATATTGGCAAATAATTTTATTAACCTTTGTTGTTAAGAGTGTGAATTTTGGAAAACCCAAATATTCCATTGTATTTTCTTGCGTATTAATATGTATAATTTTAAATGTAATTATAAATAAACCATCTTTAGCTAAATTACCTAAATTTCTATCTTCAGCTAAAAGGAAATACTGAGACATTACTTTTCGTATTTCCGGATCTTTGAATAAGCTAAATAATCAAGTATTTTCTTAAACTGTATATAATATCTTAATACAGATAAGATCTTAACATTACATTATATAAGTAGACAATATCTACTTATATAATTTTTAATGTAATTATAATTAAACATTGTTTCCATTTTCATCTGAAGGGAATTATTGAGACAATACTTTTCGTATTTCCAAAATATTTGAATAGGCTGAAAAATCAAGTATTTTCTTAAACTGTATATAATAGCTTTATACAGTTAAGGTCTTAACATTACCTTATATAAGTAGCTAATATGTACTTATATCATTTTTAATGTAATTATTATTAAACATCGTTTCCATCTTGAGCTAAAGGGACATAATGATACATAACTTTTCGTATTCTCGGATATTTGAATAGACTGAATAAACAAGTATTTTCTTAAACTGTATATAATATCTTTATAGAGTTAAGATCTTAGCATTACATTATATAAGTAGCTAATATATACTTATATAATTTTTAATGTATTTATAATTAAACATCGTCTCCATCTTCAGCTAAAGGGAAATATTGAGACATTATTTTTTATATTCTCGAATATTTGAATATGCTGAATAATCAAGTATTTTCTTAAACTGCATATAATAGCTTTATACAGTTAAGGTTTTAACATTACATTATACAAGTAGATAATTTCTACTTATATAATTTTTAATGTAATTATAAGAAACATCGTTTCCATCTTCAGCTAAAGGGGAATATTGAGACATTATTTTTCGTATTCCCGGATCTTTGAATATGCTGAATAATCCAACATTTTCTTAAACTGTTTTCTTTAAAATCATCATTTTCTTTTTGTCGAATTAGACAAATAAGATCAGGCTGACATTTTGAATAACACGCGCAAAAAAAAAAAAAAAAAAAAGTAATGTTAAGTAACAGTAGGAAAAAGATCGCAATATTTTTAATAGAAAAAACACGAAGTAGTCTATATATATATCTCCTTTCTCGTGCATGCATACGACCTTTGTTAATTTCACAGGTATTTGATGTGCCAAAGAGCTATGCTTACGTTTTTCCCTTTTCCAGAAGGCGTAGAAATCATAACAGTTATTATGTAATGCGATTGGTGCTATTACGTCGATACGGGTGGAAAGTACTTTTACGCATAAATCGGCTTAATATTTTGTGAAAGAGACCAAAAAATAAAAAATAAGTAGTTTTCTTACTTTATTACTTATATATCGACGTAGTACAGCATAAAACATTCGAAATAATAAAACTCTGCTGCAGTATTTTAACACTTTATCTGTGGATTCGGAGTCCTCTAAAAGCCCTAGGTCTGTGTTTTTTGAGTCCATGCCTTAACTGTTACCATGAGTGAGAATGCGGTATTCAGAGATATTAGAGTCTTCCTGGTAAAAAAATAAATTTATTTTTTGTATTAAAATATAAACTTTGTTTAGACTATCAGAAGGAAATATTCTTTTCTTTTCTTTCAGTTTATTTATTTATTTTGTTACCTTATCTTTTTATTTATTAAATATTCAATCTTTTGGTTTAGATTAATACCGTTAACCCTCTGTGTCACCGCGTTGCATATCTGCAACATACCAAAAGTCAATGTTACTTATTAGTGCGCTTTAAAAGACGATTTTATTTATTGCTGCTGTCTCCCAACACAGCAGTTAATATAAATTGTTCATAGCATTTTCAACAGACGGCGATACTGTGTTAATTTGTCATGCCAAAGTTTTATTCATAATTTGAGCAATTTCAGATCGTTATTGCTTAAATGAACTTTGTAAATTTTGTCAAATTAAAAAGGCGGAAGACGTACAAAAATAGATTTTTTTTTACAAAGGTATGTTCGCATACTTTATAATCTTGTATTAGAAAATTGACAATATTTATGAGAAGTGTGTAATTTTCATTTTGTTGCAGATGGGGAAAAAATATCTTTCAGTCAATATTTTTCATTTTTATGTTTTAAAATTTTAAAATTATTTTCAACATTTTTAAAATGATGTATTCTAAGATCTGAGTAAATATTTTTCAAATCGGATTGTTGAGTCATAAAAGGTTATGGGGACTCAGTACCCCCAAAAAATTATTCTGTAAACCGTAAATAACCCCTACAATAAAGTTTTTCGGACAGGTTTCAATAAATCCAAACCATTACAGATGATAAAATGCCTTAAATTGTTAATAAATATATACTTAACCCTTCTTTGCATGAGTTTTTCTTTTGCAATTGTGTTTTTTTATACATATATTAAATATTAGACACCAGAAATTTTAAGATAGATTTTTAACTTTGTTCAGCAACATAGTTCACGGGAAATTTACTGGATTAATATTTCTATATAAATATAGTGGTGGCGAAGAAATTGATTTATTTATTAAAAGTTAAATAAAAATTGATGGAAATTTACATCACTATGCAATTAAGGGTTAATTTAGGAATTTTTTAATTTCTTCATCTTCGTCTTCTTTTTTTAAAAATTTTTAAATTAGATTATTTTATCTTATGCTCAGGGTACTTTATTCTACAAACCTAAGTATCGGATTTTTGATACAAAGATTAGATCAGAAGAAAAAAAAATAATTGGATGTGAAGTGATTCAATTAATAAGTGAACAGCCTCCAGTGAATGAACAATTCGTAAATATTTTAATAAAATAAGGTTTGAGACATTCACCACCAGTTAACTTATCATGCTGGGTGTAAAAAACATGTAATTCAGTAAAAACGTGTTATAAGTTATTTGTACAAGCTGTAAAATAAATAACATAGTATAAAACTTCAGTGTCTTTGAATTTCTGCCTGTTGATTCACTGGAAAATTTTCTGTTCATTTACGTGGTTTTGTATATACCATTTTATTAAGACACCCCTAACAACCCAAACAAATGAAATATAAACTTACTTTTATTATTTTTAGGTGCGTTCGTAATTATATAAATACGTAGCACCTATAGTCATCGTCTGGTTCGCCTGTCTGTCCGTCCGCATATAACAGCGGAAAAACTATCGAACCGAATGGTTTGAAATTTAATATATGTAACCGTTTCAGAATTTTATCGAGTGATTTCAAATGTTATGAAAATCGAATCAAAACTTAAAAAGATATTAATAAAAGTATTTATTAAGTAATTTGAATTTTTTTTAAATCGGTACTTCTTTGTTATAGCATCCTCCGGGGACCTCGATTATCCGGAACTATTTTTTTTCGGACTCTCGAAATATTCGTTCTGATAAAAGTTACATAAAAATTTTCGAAATTATTTCTTTTAAGGAATGAATATAAAAGAAAATAAAAATATATAAATTTTGCATAAAGAATGAAGTCGATCGGGTAATTAGTTGCAGAGATATTTGCAATATTATTTTCCACACTCTTCCATTTTTCATGACCCCGTATTTCGTTCAAATTTCAATTC
Organism: Maratus michaelseni; assembly: GCA_963931845.1. Lineage (NCBI taxonomy): Eukaryota > Metazoa > Arthropoda > Arachnida > Araneae > Salticidae > Maratus > Maratus michaelseni. The sequence goes on along the minus strand of OZ007597.1, from coordinate 151,598,267 downwards.
AAAGATATATTTTAATTGCACTGAGACGCTTAATCCGACGCAGTAAACTGTTAGTTAATAGGATTAACAATTTCGGAGTTATACGCAATTCAGTAATAGAGCATTTAAAGTTTATGACGACATCAAGCCAGGGTTTTATTCGAATTGCAATGCATTTTATAAATAGTTTACACATGTTTTATTTTCATATTTTATTCTTGCATATCCATGATGGGTAAGTATTACGGTGTCCCCCAACGACTAGTTTTTTATTGCTTCAAGTATTTAAAAATATTTGTTTTGTTTTTAATTTGGTCACATATTACGTCCGGAACCTGCAACCCCGTTGACCTGTACCAAAATATCCGGGCTTGATGGCCAGAATCTTAACTTCTTGTAGAAAAAAGAATTATTAAAATCTCAGTTTCTTCTTGCAAAGTAAGGTTGTAGCTAAGGGCTATCGGCTCAAATTTTTGAATTTTTGAAAAATAAGAATATTGCCCTCTTTTGAAAAAAAAATTCATTTAACAGAAAAAATTCAAAAATAATTTAAAGTGGAATGACAAATTCATCTTGTAAACACATGAAATACTAATACTTTAACTTATACTTAATACTTTTAACATACAGAAATTGTGGCTCGAGTTATTCCATGGTTACAGATATGAAAATAAACAACCAAGTGAAAATAAAAGATAACGTGCGTATTTTTTAAAAAAAGTACATGAAAATTAAATGATAGCATTTTAAATAAAAACTTCAAAGACCGTGCAATTATGGAATATTCTCTCTCTCTTTTTTTTTTTTTTTTTTTTAATGGCTCGGAGGGAGCTGAAACGTGTAAAACAAACTAATAAAAGTTATTTTATGCTGTTAATTTACACCTTTTAGGATTTAAAAGAAATACATAAAATACTTATTAAAACTATACTTAAAAGGGACGGAAATCAGACAGACATATGTATAAGATATTATAATTAAAATTATGTTATAATATTTTAAATTATGTTGAATTATGTTATAATTATGTTATAATTAAAATATGTTATAATATCTTATATATGTGTCTGTCTCATTTCAGCACCTTTTAAATATATTTTTAATAAGTATTTTATCAATTTTTCATTTTTCGTCTAAAATTTTAATTTTATATATTTTTCCAATAAGTTTAATTATTGGGAAAATATATAAAAACAAAATTTTCAAAAAAAATGGCTTGATGACCCTTAGACAATTTAATTATGCGTAGATAAGTGCAAATTTTATCCAAAAATGTTTAAAATTGTTCAAGCTGTCATGCTGACCTTGTTGAAAAATGTAATTTCCAAAAAATTGCGTGTAAAGTCTTATAAGTAAAAAAATAAACTGATATATTTTTTAAAACTATATTTTTTTTCAAGTTACATTTAATTTGCTATTCCTTCGCCATACTGTGTACCCTCCTGTGCCTTAATCTGCTCATTTAAAAAGTAGTAGAATCTTTAGTAGAATCTTTTCGGCGAGGTCAGTATTATCGATCTTGCACGTGCTCATATTTTTGCTCATATCTTTCTTATTAATTGAGCTATGACTTTAAATATTTTTGCCCATAACTCTACAAACTATAAGAAATTAATTTCCATTTAAAAAAAATAATAAAAAAAAATAATAAAATTAAATAAAAAAATGATTTTTTGAAAATTGAAAACGTATGTAACCCCTTAAGTATGTATAATCTCACGTATTAATTTAAATAATTTAATTTAGATTAATGCAATATATAAATAAATAAATTTCACAGTTTACTTCCTTTAGATAAAAAATGGTTAATTTTTATGGGATTAAAATGTATTTTAGAATGATTATGTTTGTGTTTATTACCATATTAAAAATGGTATATCTGCTAACTAGGTCTGTTAAATAACTTTTGTGTTATTTTATTTTTATAGTTTGCTCTTTATATATAGAATTACTTTTATAGATTAATTTATGAAAATATTAAATAGCAAAACAGATTTTATTGCACTTAAGGTATCCACACACCTTTGAAACGTCATTTTCGAAGATGAAACGTCATTACGATCATGAAAATATCGATTTTTCATTTTTGCAATAATATTAAAATTCGATATTTTATCTATCGAATTCTGCTTTAATTGTGTCTTTATGAGAATTAGAACTCGAGTTACAGCCGTTTAAAGTTACATCTATTACAGCTTGCCGAAGAATTTTACAACCGGAAATATTGTTCTGCAAACCGGAAGTAAGCTGAAATGTATGTTTACATACATTCTTCTTTATCGAGATTTAGCATTTAAATTGGATTGTATGTCCAAGAAAATTCATGGAGTATATAATTAAACCTTTAAAGAATAATAATTATTTTTATAGCAACAACCACCTTTAAAAGTTATTTTTAGCTTTTTCTCAAAAGGAATTTTTTTATATTTTTACTGTACGCAGAACATCTTATAGCAAAAAAAATATTCATGAAATGCTTTGAATTTCTTTTTACATACTTTACAAATGTTTATTGAGGTAATAGACTCCAATCATGATGATATATTAATTAGTTTTATATTTACACTGGTATAAGTTAAAAAGTTGCAAGAAATTTTATGAATTTTCCATTACATTAGTACTCAAAGTGTCATAGCTTCTGCGATAAAGATGCTATATAATGCGGCTGGTCTATGTCCTAGAGAAAGTTATTCTCTTTGTTATGCAATTTACAAAATGCGAATGCATTGATTTGATTTTGAGTTATCATGTCTTGCACAAATGTCAATTTTTCACATAATTTTGACTTTTTTTCACTTAAAAAAAATTATTTCTGGGTAATTTCTAAAATGTTTATATATTTTCAAAGTTTTAACCTAAATGTCATTAGAAAAAATTGGTATAAAGAGAAAATTAAAAAAATTTCAAAGAAGGTGTGCGGATACCTTAAAGAAAGAAACAAAACATTTCCTTTTTAAATTGAGCTGAACTTCCTTATACAATAGAGAAGTTTCTTTATATCTTTCCTTTTATCCTTTTTATCTTTCCGCTAATATTAATTCTTACTCTGCTCCTTTGCTAAGCGCAACAAACATATTTTGATTAATGTACGCTTAAAATTGTTGTTATAAAATTGAAATTAATTTATTTGAATGCAGAAAATAAATGTTTTTTCATTTGGTATTGTGTACTTGCTCGTAAGAAAAATGTTGGAAACTTTTTAATTAAGCAGAAGTTCCTATTAAAATTATGTGGGTACTTTTTCGGTTTTCTTTGACTTATTCGTCTTTTTATTATTATTATTTTCTAAGAAAATGTCTGATGAAAATAACTTTCAATTCAACTTTCTTTTTCTTTTTTTTGGCGCAATCTTTATACTTTTACCAAATAATAAAGGTTTTTACAAAAATTTACTCTGAAATGCGGAAATCAAATGTGTTTTTCAATTGTTTTTGTTTTATTTATGTTTTACTAGTTTGCCCGGACTCGTGATAATAACCTTAAATATACCTGAAATCAATGTTGAATTATTATATATATTTTTAAACGAAAATCTGTACAAACGAATCTTATGTTGGGGCGTCATTTGTCTTTGGCAGCGTATACCCTTGAACTTGTATGATTTTATATTTTTAAATGAGGCAGCGTATTACATTGAGCGTGCTACGCACGCTCCTGTCTGTTTCGATTATATATGCGATTATATATACTCGTATTTAAGTGAAAATCTTTCCAAAGGAATCTAATATCAGGAGTCCTACTGCATTCGGCAATGTACGTACATCCTCGAATTTATATAATTGTATATTTTCAAACGAAAATTTAACGAAACGAACTTTTGAATGTCCCACTGCCTTAGGCAGCGTACACTGGGCGTTCTGCGGTGTACTCTGTAAAGAATAATATGAAACAACATTAATAATTTATATAGTGTGAACTCTTTTAACATTCGTTGTAGTGATTGTAGTTTTAATGGATTTCCTATTGTTAGAGATTCCATTACAAAGTTTTAGCCAAATCCATTGATTTTTTTTTGTTGTTGTTTTCGTAAGCGCTAGGCACTCATACGTACGTTAAAGTGATAGCGACTATAAAGAATTTCATATTTGTAAGAGAATCCAACATAACAATTTAGCCGAATCTCCTGATGTTTTCTTTAGTTCTTTCATGTGCGCGAAGCGCTCATACACGTCTTATAGTGATAGAGACTATAAAAAAATTAATATTTTTAAAGATTCATATTTTTCATATTGACGGGGAGAAAATGCTAAAATATTTATAAAAATTGCATAATTAACGATCGATTTTTAAAAATGAATACCTGTTTAATTTAAAAATTAACTTAGTTTTTTTAGGTGCGTTCGTAATTATATAAATACGAAGCACCTATTGTCGTCGTCTGGTCTATCCGTCCGTCTGTCTGTCCGTCCGTCCGCATATAACGACGCATAAACTGTCCAATCGAATGGTTTGAAATTTAAGATATATTATCTTTGCTGAATTTTTTCGAGACATTTCAAATTTTATGAAAATCGAATCAAAACTTTAGAATGTATTAATAAAAATATTTATTAAGAAATTTGAATTTTTAAAACAAATCAATACTTTCTTGTTATAGGAGCTTTCGAGGTTTAATCGTCAAGCCACCGAGATACTTTTTTTACTACAGAAATTAATCTGCAGACGATATAATTCATTTCACAGAATTAAAAATCATCAAGATCTGAATATTTATATAACTAGCTATAGTACGAACGCACCTCGTTTGTCACGTTTGACGCACAATTTCCAACTTGTTTACCTTAACGATCCTTGTAAGAAAATGAAGGCATTTTTATATGCATTCCTTAAAATTAATCAAATTGCAACCCTAATGTTTTCCGACAAAATCAACTCTCGCCAATCAGTTCTAAAAGCAACAAACAACCAGATTGCGAGCTAAGGTTCCGACCACAGAACATATTTAGAAAAAAAAATTGTATGAGGTTTACAGTCAGTGAAAGTAATCTGACAAGTCACTCGAATAAATGACATTTTTTAATTTTACTAAATGATCTTTCCCCCCTTACTTTCAGTACAATTTGGGTGTTAATGGTGTTGTTAATCTCTTAGTTCCAAAACTCAAGTTAAATCGTCCGTGCATGTTATAGTTAAACTGAAGTGAAAATAAGCGAAAGAATTATCCACCTTTTTCTTCAATTCTTTCCTTTGAAATATTTCTGTGATTTTTTTTACTTTTACATCCAAATGCTTTTTTTGTGTACGATTTTTCGTCACCACTATTTCCAGATAGTAATCATTACTTCATTTATCCCAGACTTTTGCGATTAAATAAGACAAAGACTATTATTCAAAAATAGTAAGGACAAACAATTGTAGAAGTTTACAGCTATATCAGAATATATCTATACTACGTAGTAATTAGTAATTTTTTGTTTTGCTAAAACAAACAAACAATAAGAATAACCTAAAGCATAAAACATAATATTTTCTTGCATATGTATTTTACTAATAACATACAGCTATAATATATAAACATAGTTACAGCTATAATATATATATATATATATAAATCTATGCATTGAACTTAGACACGAATCTAAAACAGATTCGTGTGCTAAAACAGATTCGTTGTACTAAAACAGTACAGGAATATATAAAAAAGTTGGATAATTCTTACGTATGGAATAATAAAATAAATAAATAAAAAGAAATTTCCTAAAATTGTAAATGTATTTTAATTTCAATGGTAATTATATACACACACACACACATATATATATGTATGTATATATAAGGTAAAATTTTAAAATTTACCTTCATATGTTTAACATTTCTAAACTTCTTTTATTGATTCAGTAATCTTTGAATGTTGGATTAAAACGCATTTTCTGACTCATTTTTAAACGCAAAAGCATGATCATTAAAGTGATTTGTAATCGAACACTTTTTTTTTCCGTTAATGAATTACACTTTGAGTTATAAGCAATTGTTGTGTTAAGACGCGGCAGTTTTGTTTCCTTTCCGGCACCGTCGCGTCCGGAAGTTCGGTTCAAAACTTCAATTTTGCAGCATTTTCTAAAAAATATTCTGCCTTTACCGAAAAACGGAAAAAACAATCCAATTACATAATTTCTTAATTATGTAGATCACCTGCCTTTTGATACATTTTCGAACAAAAACTAGTAGTTGGGGGCCACCGTAATACTTACCCATCATAGATATGCATAATATAAAATATGAAAATAAAACATGTGTAAACTACTTATAAAATGCATTGCTCGAATAAAATCGTGGTTTGAAGACGTCATAAACTTTAAATGATCTATTACTGAATTGCGTAAAAGAAACATCCTTATAACTCCAAAAATGACAATAATATTAACTAAGAATTTATTGCGTCGGATTAAGCGTCTCATTTCCAATTAAAATATATCTTCAAATTGAAATACAGGCTCGTGAAAAATCGAAGAGTGTGTAAAATATGATTCCAAATATCTCGGCAACTGATTACTCGATCGACTTCATTCTTTATGCAAATTTTTTTTTTTTTATTGTCTTTTATATTTACTTCTTAAAATAAACAATTTCGAAAAATTTTTTATACCGTTTATAAGAACGAATATTTCGAGAGTCCGAAAAAAAATAGTTCCGGATAATCGAGATTACTAAAATTTATTAAGCTTTTTCACATTATTACATAATAAGTACATACAATATTTCAAGTCTCTATCTCAATTTGTTCGGGAGATAGAGCGTGTACAGACACACACACAAACAGACGGGCGGCAAAATATTTTTTTTTCTAAAAATATGTTTTTCGGAATCTTCAGTGTCTGAAACGTGTAAATCTGTCAAAAAAATTCTTTTTTTCGATTTTCAAAACGATTACAAGATTTACCCTATACTACGTATGATGGGTAAGTAATTAGTAAAAAATGTGTCAGAAAGTAGCCAGTTTGGGTTTGACAACAGATTTGAATATTATTTTTTAAAACTATTAAAAAACAGTAAATTATGAAAGAGTTTTGAAACATATTGCATTTGAAATAATATTTTTTCCATATTCAATGGTGTAAAAATTGAAAATGTGCGATAGTTAGAAAAAAAAAATTATCATTTAGCAATTAGCAAAGAATTAGCATTTCAAAAGATTGTAAAATAGGGAGATACGATGACGATGCACTCCATTTTCGCGCACTCAAAATAAAACCGAAACCTTACATGGCAAATTTTTAAATGTTACCAATATTTCTGAATTCTAGTCATCTTTGGTTAAGTTCAAGGTTGAGTTTCATAGGTCTGTATTATAAAAAACAAACGTGTCTGTGAATAATGCGGACGTCATTTTGACGCTCGCAATACCTGACGATTAAATTTTGCTTTCACTGCATTTTTAGGGTTTCGATCATCTCACGAAACCCTATTACTCCCGCTCCGTTGTCTGTCCGTCACAGAGTCATTCTCAAAAACTATGTAACTTACAGAGTTGAAACTTCGTGTATATAGATGAATACCGGCTGTGAAGAGCTCAAAATATAAAAATTTGTAAAATTCGTATTATTTTAATAAATAGAGATAAAAAACGAAAATTCTAACAGCATTTTGCTATTAAATTAAAAAATTTTTCGTTATAGCAGGTGCCAAAGATTTAAAATCCACAATGAAAATTTTTTCTACAATAATTAATTTTCTATCAGACGATTTCCACGTGAAAAATGAAAACGAAATAAAAAGTTTCACCAATTGAAAAAAAGATAAATATGAAATAAAATTGATTGACGTCATAGTCGTAATGAAACGGAAAATGTCTAAGATTTCTCAATAATACAAGGAGTATGTGTAAGTACACAAAGCAGATTAATATCACGTCATTAGATAATTAAAAAGAAAATCTGACGTCATATGGGAAGTTTAACTAATTTTTCAAATGTTTGAGAATAATACAAAGCGAGTATCAATATAAATGATAGATAATAGTAAATATATGAGTTTGAGAAATATATTGAATCGTGATAAAAATCCGATTATGGAAATATTCGCATATTTTAACATTTTGAAGGTGTACAATTTGTTTAATTTTGAAATTGTTTTTTTAAATATTGCATTTTGTCCGTATGACGGATATTATTATGACAGAATATAATAGCGGGATTGGCCCGCTATCCGGCTGGTTTAGATATTCGGAAAAACGATAAAATAGACCGGTAAATTTTTACTTTATAAAAAACGACTTTTTTTTTTGTTGTTGCTAAATGAAATTTGTTTGAATTTATTAAAGAAAGGATAAAGTGTGTTGAAAGGAATATTAAACGAAACCCTTTGAGCGATCTTCGATCACACTTACCCACTTGTTTTTATTTTCTAACCATCGCACATTTTCAATGTTACCGTTGAATATACACCGTTGAATAGGGGAAAAAATGTTCTTTCAAATGGAATGTGTTTCAAAACTCTTCCATAATTTACTGTTTTTTATGGCTTTAAAAATAATATTCAAGAATGATTTTTTTAAATATTCGCGAGCAGACGATTACGAAAGAATAAGAAGCTTTTGCACTTAAACTAATATAAATGGTTCAGCGTTTGTTTCCTGCTGATATTCCATAACAAAATTAAAACTTCATCAATAAATAAATAAACTAATTTAAATACATCACAAATTTAACAGACATGTAATCAATGGAACTAGGAAATGTAATCCATCAAACTATATATACGTGCTTAAATCACTGAAATTATCGGAATAAAAAGGGCTCGCGAAAATTTTCGCGATTCCTTCTGTTATTAATTAACTCTTGGCATGCGACTAATACGAAAGTAACGCTTTTAATAAATTTCAAAAGTTTATTTGAATACATTATTACAACTTTTCATATAAAAAGGCTTTTTAGTGCTGTTAATGGGTAATAAAAAAATATGTTAAATAAAAAAAAACTATTAGAATTTTCAATTAAAAATATGTTTTTCAGCTAATTCTCTAATTGGAAAGGCCAAGTTGGATCACCTAGTGAAAGTAAATATACAATATAAAATTACAATGTAAAAATTTACTCAGTATTTCATGAACATACCGATAAATTGAACAGAAATACACAAGTACACCAAGGTTCGTACGCTTTTACCATAATTTTTTAATAGAATTTTTCTGTTTAATATTTAAATAGTAGAAAGTGTTGACGCCTCGTTTAATTGCAGGATTTGTAATACTTTTCTGCATTTTAATAAGGCGAAAAATTCTATTAAAAATTGTGGTAAAAGCGTACGAACCCTGGTACAATATGAAATAAACTGGTTAAACCATTTATTAGCGATTAGCCTGAGTGCGCTTGGGAATAATTCGCATCCAAAATGCCTGTTTTAGTGAAACCAGGCAATCTAACCCAGACATTTGGTTAAGTTCAAAGTCGATTTTCATAGATTTATATAAATATACAACATAAAATTACAATGTAAAAATATACTCTGTTTTAATTCAGTAATTCATAAATATACTGTAAAAAAGGAACAGAAATACACAAGCAGAATATAAAATAAAATCGTTAAATGCTTCATTAGCAATTAACCTGAGTGCCGCTAGGTAATAATTCACATCTAAAATTCATCTTTTTGTGAAAGCTGGCAATCTAACCCAGACATTTGATTAAGTTCAAAGTCGATTTTCATAGATTTGTACAAATATACAACATAAAATTACAATGTAAAAATATACTCGGTTTTAATTCAGTAATTCATAAATATACTGTAAAAAAGGAACAGAAATACACAAGCAGAATATAAAATAAAATCGTTAAATGCTTCATTAGCAATTAACCTGAGTGCCGCTAGGTAATAATTCACATCTAAAATTCATCTTTTTGTGAAAGCAGGCAATCTAACCCAGACATTTGATTAAGTTCAAAGTCGATTTTCATAGATTTGTACAAATATACAACATAAAATTACAATGTAAAAATATACTCGGTTTTAATTCAGTAATTCATGAATATACTGATAAAATGAACAGAAAAATAAAATGGTGAAATGCTTCATTAACGATTAGCCTGAGTGCCGCTCGGTGATAAACCACATACAAAATTTCTATTTTAGTGAAACCAGGCTATCTAATCCAGACATTTGGTTAAGTTCAAGGTCGATTTTCATAGATTTAAATAAATATACAACATAAAATTACAATGTAAAAATATACTCGGTTTTAATTCAGTAATTCATGAATATACTGATAAAATGAACAGAAAAATAAAATGGTGAAATGCTTCATTAACGATTAGCCTGAGTGCCGCTCGGTGATAATCCACATACAAAATTTCTATTTTAGTGAAACCAGGCTATCTAATCCAGACATTTGGTTAAGTTCAAGGTCGATTTTCATAGATTTAAATAAATATACAACATAAAATTACAATGTAAAAATATACTCGGTTTTAATTCAGTAATTCATGAATATACTGATAAAATGAACAGAAAAATAAAATGGTGAAATGCTTCATTAACGATTACCCTGAGTGCCGCTCGGTGATAATATCCACATACAAAATTTCTATTTTAGTGAAACCAGGCTATCTAATCCAGACATTTGGTTAAGTTCAAGGTCGATTTTCATAGATTTAAATAAATATACAACATAAAATTACAATGTAAAAATATACTCGGTTTTAATTCAGCAATTCATGAATATACTGATAAAATGAACAGAAAAATAAAATGGTTAAATGCTTCATTAACGATTAGCCTGAGTGCCGTTCGGTGATAATCCACATCCAAAATTCCTATTTTAGTGATACCAGACAATCTAACCCAGACATTTGGTTAAGTTCAAGGTCGTTTTTCATAGATTTAAATAAATGTACAACATAAAATTACAATGTAAAAATATACTCGGTTTTAATTCCGTAATTCATAAATATACTGAAAAAAGAAACAGAAAATAAAATGGTTAAATGCTTCATTAACGATTAGCCTGAGTGCCGCTCGGTGATAATCCACATCCAAAATTCCTATTTTAGTGATACCAGACAATCTAACCCAGACATTTGGTTAAGTTCAAGGTCGTTTTTCATAGATTTAAATAAATGTACAACATAAAATTACAATGTAAAAATATACTCGGTTTTAATTCCGTAATTCATAAATATACCGATAAATGAACAGAAAAAGACAATATTACAGAAAATTGTTAAATGCTTCATTAGCGGTTAGCCTGAAAAGTAAGGTCTCCATAGGCGCATACTCAGAATTAAAAAAAAAATTACAGAATATTCTTCTCATGAGGATATATACGTTTATATAAAAAATTTCTCCGGAATCTCGATATAACGTCCGGGAAAAAATTACGAAAATTTCGTGGAAAATAAAAAACGTTCTTATGATAATTACTTTTTTAGGAAAAACTTTTTCTACTTTTCATACTGAACTAGTTTAAGTATGTATAACTTAAACAAATACATTTTTATAACTACGGTTTTGCCATATACATTTATATGTAAGCATTAAGATAATTAACGTTTAGAACAAAATTTAAATTGATTAACAATGCTTTAAACTAAAAATTCAAGTCCGATTCTTAGCACTGTCAATTTGACTTCAATATTGTTAGTGTCGGAGACAACAAGAGAAAAGTATTGTTGCCATGGAAACAACGACTTATTCTATATCGAAATGTCTAATGAATGTGTTCTTAATCTATAGTCACTGTTAAAATGCATTTAAAACTTATCCATCCCGTGAAACAGAGCAAAATATTCTGTATTTGGGTTGTACACAGATTTAAAAATATTCATTCTTAAAAATTATTTAAAGATCCTTAAAAATTATTAGCTATTTTAAACAGATTTTCAGGGACATAGAAATCACGAAACGTTGTCACGAGAGAGTATTTGGGATTAATACTTATTTCTATGTACACAGAAGTTTTTAAATGAGAAAATTAATCGTGAACATATTTTAAAATGTTATTAAAATTTTTCTGCTGTGTGCATTCGGTATCTGTTTGGGGCTCTGATGACACAAAGGTTTTCGGGCTCATGCGTTCTCGGATTTTAAATCGTCGGGCTCGGGCTCCGAAAAAAGATTCTAAACTCATCTCTAGCTCAGAAGTTAAAAAAAAAAAAAAAAAATCGAAGTAAAAGCGATATTTATTGGTCAGATGACAATATGACGTCAGCATTATTCACGGACATATTATTGCTTTATAATATAGATTTTCACGCGTTTTTATTGTTTATCGAGTAACTGCAATAATTTAGTGTGGAATAACCTCTCACAATTACAGAATTCTAAGGAAAAAATGAAATTATTTCACTCACGTACCATAATCAGGTTTAGCCACCGACTGTATGCGTCCGGACTGTCAATGAGACGGTGACGTTAAAGGCTAAAGGTGCAAAAAAAAAAAAAAAAAAAAAAAAAAAAACTTTCTTTTTGTACAAAGAATTAACCCTTTCAGGGTCAAGGTACTTCTATTTGTAAAATTTTGAACTGATTGATTGACACCAGAATTTAGAAAGAAATTTATTCGAAAATAAGTAAAATTTTTTCTTCATCTATTTGATAAAAGGGAATTTTTCATTCCAAAATTCTGGTGCCAATGTAGCATATAGGGATTAGAATTAAGTGGTCCAAAAATCAACCACCACCATTGAAGAGGCTAAAAACGCGAGTTATTTTAGCGCGAAAATGTTTATTGTGCTCTTAATGTATGGAACGCGACTTTATTTTTATTCTGTGTGTTGAAATCGATTGGCAGCACACCACATTGTAATACTGTCCAACATAGTTGAAAAATGTTTATGAATTTGGTTTGTCTGTCTGTCTCTCTGTCTGTTGTCTGCCTGCCGGCTGTCCATGCTCGAACTATATTGTACATATACTCAGATTACCATGAAATTTTTATATTATTGATATTTACTAAACAATGTTCGGAATTGAAAATGAAGTGTGTAACATTTATAGCTCGTTTACAGGGAAGCACAAAACAATTCTGTTACATTATGGTCTATGGGGGGAAAACCATTTTCGAGGCATTTTAATGCTAGAATACGTCAAACTTAATGAAATTCATATGCATCACTGAGGTGGACTAAAACATGCTTTCTCAAGAGTATAGAATAAGTAGCTTTTATAGTTCGTTTACAGGGATGCACAAAATAATTCCATAACATTACGATCTATAGGAAAAATTCGTTTGTGATGCATTTTAATGATGTTATGATACGTTAAACATAACGGAATTAAAAAGGATCACTGACATCCACTACAACATGGTTTCCAAAGATAAAGGAGTGCGTAGCATTTATCTTCAGATATACAGAGACGTACAAAAGAATTCGGTTATAGGTAGTGTTGTAGTCGTAAACAAACCAGAGGATACATGCTATAAACAGAATGTATACGTTAGAAAGTATATGCTTGGCTTTATTTGAGAAACAGAGGGTATACCGAAGTTATTTTAAAAATCCAGGAGCTATACGGCGCACAGTGGGGCAATAAAAGTTAAAATTTCAGTGCAAATTCACCTTGTTTAATAACTAAAAATTCATTAAGATACAACTAAATGTAAATATATTGCTTGAAGGTGCTAAAAATATACATAAAAACATTTAAAAGCACATTAAAGTTACTTTTAAAAATTCCAAAACGTTTTCAACCGAAAACCCGATGACGACCGGGTTGTTTTTATGTATATTTTTAGCACCTTCAAGCAATATATTTACATTTAGTTGTATCTTAATGAATTTTTAGCACAGTGGGGCGTTTTGAGGATCTACGTGGACAAAATTATTGCATTGAAGTTCAATTAGGTTTTGCTGTGTTTTCGAATGTATCAGTAATAAAATAATCAAACAGTGATAAATATTTGGCTTATTTAATTATTTATATTATTATTATTATTATTATTTATATTATTATTAATTATTTATATTATATTGTATTGTCTTTGAAACTACACATGTATTCGAAGTTTCAGCGCAACCGGGTAATTAAAAGTGTGTTTAAAATTGACTTGCAAGATTTGAACTAAACATACATACATACACTTCAAGTTAATATAACTTAATGATTCGCAAACTTTTGCAGGAGCTTTTTTAAGTTTCCAATGTTTTAACAATGGGGCTTTGATTTAAAAAAAAAATGCGTATTTCTTAATAATGCTTAGTACTGTATTAAAAGTCAAGATGAAGTTTGAAAAGAAGATGGCGCTTATTTTCAGATAACAATAGGTTAAATCTTGTGACACACATGTGACATATGTGCAGTAAACTCCTGCTTTCAAATAAAACAGAGAAGTCACGACTTGCTTTCGGATAGTGATGGGCATAACGATTATTATCATTATTCGAATGAATCATTCGGGCATGCGCAGAAGCATATTTGTCAAACTTAAAAAAAAAATTAATTCAATTACTACCAGAAATTTTGAAAAAAAAAAGTTTCTGCAGAAACTTTTTTTTTTTTCAAAATTTCTGGTAGTAATTGAATAAAAAAAAAAATTGAAGTTTGACAGATATGCTTCTGCACATGCCCGAATGATTCATTCGAATAATCAAAATAATCGTTATGCCCATCACTATTTTCGGACTTAACAGAAAAATTGTGCAACTGTTCAACTCCCTCAAATCAACTGCTTTCTTTACCGTCGTAGATAATCGACACATTGGATTTTTTTGACAAAACTCGTACGGATCTCGACAAAGAGACTTTCAACTACCAGTATGTTCCGTCTTGTAAAATTCCGAGATAATCGGAAAAATGAATTTTATTCACCTAGATCATCAAAATGCCCCACTGTGCAGCGTATACCTCCGTATACCTTCCAGTACACCTCTGGTTACAGGATGGATTATAATCAATTTCATTGTATGAAAAAATGAAATTGCTTAATAATATTCTGTTAGTGTTGATAAGTATTTCATAATCTAGCCCAGATGCATGATTTTTTGTTCTTGTTTTTTTTCTTTCTTTGAAATCTTTACAACAAAGTAGTTCTCTAGTCTACGCACTAGTCTAGTAAACTCGCGTCATAGATTTATTGTTGTAAGTAGATCGATCTTTAAACGCGATTTAATTATTGAATATTGCACGATCTCATTTTTTTAAGGATGGCCCGTTGTGAACTTCACTGTCGATAGCATCAATTGTTACGTGCTATCGATTATATTACTGCTAATACAATGAAACAATTCACATTGTTATCTGACAGTGACAGTGATGAGTTAATCATTATTGTTTTAACTTACGGGGTCGAGGAATACAGTTATACAGTCGCTCACAAAAGTGATCGGGCACTTAGGAATTGCAAATGTATCGTACAAATAGAATGCACTGAAAAACTGTATAAGGATTTCTGCTGTTGAAATAAAATGTTTCCATATTCAACTTTATATGTTATATATATATTTTTTTCTGGCATAAAAAAATAATTTCATTCATAAAATTAGTAATTTGTTTGAAATGGGTATAAAATTATGTCACAAAAGTGAGCGGATACTTCAAAATTCCAGATTTATTGTATAATTAAAATGCACCAAAAGAATTACAATGACTTCTGCTGTCGTAATAAATTGTTTACATCTTCGTCTTTATATGTTATATATTTCTTTCTGGAATCAAAAACAACATCATTCTTAAAATTGTTTAAAATGTGAATAAAATTATCTCAGAAAAGTTAGCAAACACTTAAAAATTTCAGATTTATCGTATAATTAAAATGCAATAAAACATTTTACAATAATTTCTGCTGTTGTAATAAAATGTTTCCATCTTCGTCTTTATATGTTAGGTATTTTTTCTGGAATAAAAATAATTTCATTCATAAAATTACTAATTTGTTTGAAATGGGTATAAAATTATGCCATAAAAGTGGGGGGCACTTAAAAATTCCAGATTTATCGTATAATTAGAATGTACGAAAAAAAATTATAATGATTTCTGCTGTTGTAATAAATTGTTTACATCTTCAACTTTATAAGTTACGTATTTTTATGGAATAAAAAATAATTTCATTCTTAAAATTACCAATTTGTTTGAAATGGGTATAAAATTGCGTCAAAAAAGAGAGGGGACACTTACAAATTCCATATTTATCGTATAATTAAGATGCACGAAAATAATTTTTAATGATTTCTTCTGTTGTAATAAATTGTTTACATCTTTATCTTTATATGTTGTGTATTTTTAAGGAATAAAAAATAATGTCACCTTGTCAAATTACGAATTTATTTGAAATGGGTATAAAATTATGTCACAAAAGAGAATGAGCACTCTAAAATTCCAGATTTATCCTATAATTAAGATGCACTAAAAGAATTTCTAATGATTTCTACTGTGGTAATGAATTGTCTACACCTTCATATTTATATGTTATGCATTTTTTTTGGAATAAAAAAGAATTTCATTCTTAAAATTACTAATTTGTTTGAAATGGGTATAAAATTGTGTCGCAAAAGAGAGAGGACACTTACAAATTCCACATTTATCTCATAATTAAGATGCGCTAAAAGAATGTCTAGTGATTTCTTCTGTTGTAGTAAATTGTTTACATCTTTATCTTTATTTGTTATGTATTTTTAAGGAATAAAAGAGAATGTCATCCTGTCAAATTACGAATTTGTTTGAAATGGGTATAAAATTATGTCACAAAAGAGAATGAGCACTCAAAAATTGCAAATCATATATTCTAATACGAGCAAATCTTGTGGGTGGTTATATATATATATATATATATATATATGCAAAAATTATCTTAAAAACGGCTCTAACGATTTTGACGAAATTTCGTATCTTACCGTTTTGGGGCACCAGAAAACCATTGGGCTAGGTCACATGCTCGAGAAAATTCGATTAGTGGGTCATTTTGGGTCATTTTGGGTCACGGTCTAGCTAATTGTATCTAAAAAACGGTTCAAACGATTTTGACGAAATTTTGTATCCGACCATTTTCGGGCATGAAAAGTCAATTGGGCTGGGTCACATGTTCGAGAACTTTCGATTAGTGGGTCCTTTTTGGGTCAACGCGGGTCAAATTAATTTTATCTAAAAAACGGCTCTAACGATTTTGATTAAATTTTGTGTCCTACGAGTTTCGAGCACGATAAAAGCATTGGGCTAGGTCGCATGTCCGAGAAAATTCGATTAGTGGGTCATTTCTGGGTCATTGTGGGTCAAGATCTAAAAAGCGGCTCAATTTACACTAAATTTTGCATCCAACGGTTTTCGGGCACGAGAAGACTGTTGGGCTAGGTCACATGTTCGAGAAAGTTCAATTAGTGGGTAATTTTGGGTAATTTTGGGTCATGGTCAAGCTAATTGTATCTAAAAAACGGTTCAAACGATTTTGACGAAATTTTGTATCCGACCATTTTCGGGCATGAGAAGTCAATTGGGCTGGGTCACATGTTCGAGAACTTTCGATTAGTGGGTCATTTTTGGGTCAACGCGGGTCAAATTAATTTTATCTAAAAAACGGCTCTAACGATTTTGATTAAATTTTGTGTCCTACGAGTTTCGAGCACGATAAAAGCATTGGGCTAGGTCGCATGTCCGAAAAAATTCGATTAGTGGGTCATTTCTGGGTCATTGTGGGTCAAGATCTATAAAGCGGCTCAATTTACACTAAATTTTGCATCCAATGGTTTCCAGGCACGAGAAGACTGTTGGGCTAGGTCACATGTTCGAGAAAATTCAATTAGTGGGTCATTTTGGGTCATTTTGGGTCATGGTCAAGCTAATTGTATCTAAAAAACGGTCCAAATAATTTTGAGGAAATTTTGTATCCGACTATTTTCGGGCACGAGAAGACTATTGGGCTGGGTCACATGTTCGAGAACTTTCGATTAGGGGGTCCTTTTTGGGTCAAAGCGGGTCAAATTAATTTTATCTAAAAAACGGCTCTAACGATTTTGATTAAATTTTGTATTTTACGAGTTTCGGGCACGCGAAAATCATTAGACTAGGTCACATGTTCGAGAAAATTCGATTGGTGTGTCATTTCTGGGTCATTGTTCAAATACCACACTAAATTTTGCATCCTATGGTTTTCCGGCACGAGAAGACTGTTGGGCTAAGTCACATGTTCGAGAAAATTCAATTAGTGGGTCATTTTGGTCATGGGTCATGATATTTGAACTCAAATTTAATTTTGACCCAGCATAGCTCGGTCTTCCCTGCTCGTTTATCCTATAATTAAGATGCACTAAAAGAATTTCTAATATGATTTCTGCTGTGGTAATAAATTGTTTACACCTTCATATTTATATATTTGTATTTTTTCTGGAATAAAAAAGAATTTCATTCTTAAAATTACAAATTTGTTTGAAATGGGTATAAAATTATGTCACAAAAGAGAGTGAGCATTCAAAAATTCCAGATTTATCGTATAATTAAGATGTATTAAAAGAATTTCTAATGATTTTTGATATTGTAATAAATTATTTACATCTTGTCTTTATATGTTATGTATTTATTATTATTGTTATTATTATTAATATGGAATAGAAAAGAATTTTTTTCTTAAAATTACTAATATGTTTGAAATGTGTATAAAATTATGTCACAAAAGAGAGTGGACACTTAAAAATTCCAGAATTATCGTACAATTAAAATGCACTAAAAGAATTTATAATGATTTCTAATGTTGTAATAAATTGTTTACATCTTCATATTTATATTTTATGTATTTTTCTGGAATAAAAGAGAATTTTATTCTTAAAATTACTAATTTGTTTGAAATGGGTGTAGAATTATGTCATAAAGATCAGCAGTCACTTTTGAGTTTTCAAAGAAAAACATCCTAATATGACACAAATATGACATGCATATGTTATTTAGTTTCAAAAGTAAAAGGCAAATGCCTCTGACAGTTGTTAATTAAATATAGAATATTTTCTACTTTGTTATATGTATACTTCTAGTGTTCATGTGTTTAAAATTTATTTATTTGATCAGAGTAACCCTGGTGAAAACTTCTGAGTTCCTTTCACGGTTAGGGTTTAATTATAAGTAATTTAGCTAAAATAATTTTTACTACTTTTTATCCGAAATATCAGAGTAAAAATAAAAATAATAACAAATTAATTAAATTTCAAAATGTAGGAACGGACAGTGACTCTTCCCTGTTATCTTTCCCTTGACGCCGGAAATTTGCTAATTGTGATTTCTTAAAAAAAAATCAAAGCAATTTTACGTACGTTTAAAATTTCGTTAACTTTCTTCAATGAAAATACACATTTTTCTAAAATAATAAAATAAAATAATAATTATTTTATTTTTATTTTTAATACGTTCATTGTCCTTGTCAATTCAAGTAAATTTACAGTTTTTGCCAACTATGACCGGATTCTATTAACTTCACAAAATAACAAAATGTTATCTAGACTGATTAATATTTTATTGATACAGACAAAGAAAATTTTTAATTTTGGATCTACAGATAATATTGGATGATTTTTCAATAATTTGTTTTTATTTTTATTAATACATATTAAAATAGGCTATATTAAATGTTCATGTTCCGGAAACTTGATTCTATTTTCAATGCAATTTTTCGTCAAACTTTTTTTTTTACTATGAACCAACCATCCTTGCATGGCAATTTTTTTTTTTTTTATGTTCATGTGTTAAAAAATTATTTAGGGGAGCAGAGTGACTCGGATGAAAAATTCTGAGTTCCTTTTATCATTAGTGTTTCATTGTAACTCCCTTAGATTAAAAAAAAATAATACAATTCTTTTTAGCACTTTCCAACCTAGTTGAATAGTGCTTATGACTTCGGTTTGTCTGGCCGTATGGCCGTCTGCCGTCTGCCGTCTGCCGTCTGGCCGTCTGCCGTCTGTCCGTGCTCTAACTCCCGTAAATATGCTCGGATTGCTCTGCAATTTTTATATGTTATTGTCGTTATCTATAGCATGTTCCCTATTTCAACGGAAGTGTGTAGCACTTATAGTTTTATTACAGGGACACTCAAAAGAATTCCGTTACATTGCGGTCTATGGGGAAAAATCATTTGCGGTTTATTTAAATAATGTTTCAGTATTTTAAACGCATTGAAATTTATATATATCACTAAGGTGCATTAGAAGAAGCTTAATATGGAATAGGGTGTGCATAGCACTTATAGTTACTTTACAGGGACAGTCAAAAGAATTCCGTTACATGACGTCTATGGAGAAAAATCGTCTGCGGTTTATTTAAATAATGTTTCACTATTTTAAACGCATTGAAATTTATATATATATATCTAAGGTGCATTACAAGAGGCTTACTATAGAATAGTGTGTGTATAGCAGTCATCGTTCATTTACAGGGACACACAAAAGAATTCTCTACTGTCTGTTAACACTAATTCCTGGAAGTGCGTTTTAAGTTACTAAACGCGATTTTAATTTTAACTCGCTTTTTGTGTATTACTTGGTGTGTATAAATTCTGTAGATCCTATACAGGGCAGCACAAAAGTTCGCGAACACATTTCCGTTTATTGACAGAAACTCCAGAAAGATAATTTTAAACTGTGCTACCCGTTTCCTAACTAAACTAAAATTTAGCATCCTAGCATATACAAATCTATAGATCATATACAGGGCTGAATAAAAGTATTCGGATATTTTTCAGAATATTGTATCTGTTGGAAATTCCTGAAATTATGTTTTTAAATATGTTATGCGTTTTCCAAATTGTTTACTTAGATGTTATCTTTTAGCTTATTAAACGGTATGTTTTGTAAAATTATTTTGGAAGCGTTGGAAAGTGCTACATAATCTATGCTTGACGCATGATTTTTCGTTCTTGTTTTTTTTTTTTTTTTTTTTTTTTTTTTTTTCAAAAGGATCAGAGTATAATAATAATAATAATAATAATAATAATACAATTTCAAAATAGAGGAAGAACCCTTTTTTTCTTTTGTTCACCATGAACCAACCATCCTTGAAAATTTATTTAGGGGAGCAGGACGACTCTGACGAAAAATTCTGAGTTCCTTTTACCATTAGTGTTTAATTATAAGTCACTCAGATAAAATAAATTTTACAATTTTTTTTCAAAAGGATCAGAGTAAAATAATAATAATAATAATAATAATAAAAATAATAATAATAAAATTTCAAAATGAAGAAGGGGCAGTGACCTTCCCTGTTGCTCTTCTCTTGCTGCCAAAAATCTGTTAATTATGATTTTTTTTTCATTCGAAGCAATTTTACGCACGTCTAGAATTACCGGTACCTTTCTTCAATAATAAGTATTAATATATATATATATATATATATATATATATATATATATATATATATATATATATATATATATATATATATATATATATAAACATTTAATGTTTTAATGAAAAACACGCCTAATTTAATGACTGCAATTCATTTGCAACGCCTCCCCCCCCCCCCAAAAAAAAAAAAATGTTCCTTTACAATACATTAATTTGGCGTGGACACCAAACTCAATTATGGAAAATCTGATTTTTTTTTATGCTTAGTAGAAAGCACGAGTTAGTGAAATTATTTAAAAAATTCAAATTTTTGCTCTGTTTCTTTTTTAAACTATGGCAACAGGAAAGGAAAAATCAATCATTATTTAAATTATCCTTCTGGGATTTCTAAATTGTCTTCTTAACGTATAATCATAATTTAATTAATATGTCACTATTAATTGATTAAAGTGTATTTTTTATATTTATATTGCACTCTTTATTTTTTATTTATATTTTCTACATTTTAGTATTTAAAATTGTTCATTATTCCAGTTTCACAGCCAGTTGACATTTTTTGGCAAACGCGGTTTGGCGGATAATTAAATCCATTGTTGTTGTAACACTTGTACAATTATAACCATAACTAATATTTGGCAATTTATCACTTGTGGTTGGCTAACAAACAAAAGCCTTAAAATTAAGTTATTAACTTATAATTAAGTTCTAAAAATATTCAAATGTTGTACTGTCATCGGAAACACATGTGAATATAATTTTTATAAATCTAGCATATCAATTGTAACAACAATTTTAACTATAGCAACAATTGTAACTATAACAAATATTTGGCGAAAAAAAATGCCTTAAAATTAATTTATTAACTTATAATAAAGTCATAAAAATATTAAAATGTTGTACTGTCATCGGAAACACACATGTGAATATAATTTTTATAAATCTAGCTTATCAATTGTAACAACAATTGTAACTATAACGAATATTTGGCGATTTATCACCTGTGGTCGGCTAACGAAAAAAAGCCTTAAAATTAATTTATTAACTTATAATAAAGTTATAAAAATATTAAAATGTTGTACTGTCATCGGAGACACACATGTGAACAAAAAAAGTCTTAAAATTAATTTATTAACTTATAATTAATTTTAAAAAATATTCAAATGTTGTACTGTCATCGGAAACACATGCGAATGTAATTTTTATAAATCTAGCAATCAATTGTAACAACAATTTTAACTATAGCAACAATTGTAACTATAACGAATATTTGGCGAAAAATCTAGCTTATCAATTGTAACAACAATTGTAACAACTATAACGAATATTTGGCGATTTATCACCTGTGGTCGGCTAACGAAAAAAATGCCTTGAAATTAATTTATTAAATTATAATAAAGTTATAAAAATATTAAAATGTTGTACTGTCATCGGAGACACACATGTGAATATAATTTTTTATAAATCTAGCAAATCAAGAAATGAGCAAAATATCGATTACAAAATTCCGTCTTTACTTACAAAAACCAAGTTGAGCTAAATAAAAGAGTATAAAAAAATTCATTTTTCCAAAATAAATAAATAAATAAAAATTTATTTTTATTTTTAATACGTTCATTGTCCTTGTCAAATCAAATATAATATGCAATTTTTCCAAATAAGCTTGGATCCCGTTAACTTTGCCAAAATAACAAAAGATTCTCTAGACTGATTAATATTTAAATCTTGGCTGATTTTGCTGTTGTTTGAAAAAGAAAATTTTTATCCTTGGACCTACAAATAAAATTGTATATTTTTTTCAATAAAAGAGTTTTTGATTAATGCATATTAAAATATGCTATACAAAATGATGTTGTTCCGGAAATTTGAATCTATTTTTAATGCAGTTTCTTTAAAAATGTATCTTATTTGCAATTTCAAAGCATGCAGTCCGTGTAATAAAGATCTTCATTTGAAGGGAATAACAGAAATATTTTCTTATTTACACCTGAATAATTAATTCTTTACTAAAGGCAATTTGGATAAAGGCCAGAAACTGTAAATTCGGAGGTCATAGGCTCATGACTTGTTAATGAGATGTATAATTTTATTCAAAAATTATCATTATAATATCTAGTTACGTTAATGCATTAATGAGTTTCTTTTAATTAGTGATGTTATTTGTGAAATATGCATTTTTGGAAGATTTTTTGCTGGATTGAAATGACAGCAATGTAAAGTCATTATTTTGACGATTTTGCAAATATTAACACTTTTTGTATCACCGTGTTGCATGTCTGTAACATAACCAAAAGTCAATGTTACTTATACAGTGAGTGTTAAAAGACGATTTTATGTATTGTTGCTACCTTCCAACATAAAACTTACTATAAACTAGCTGACCCTCCCGGCGTTGCCTTGGCAGACTGTCATTGAAAAATATAAAAGTGGAGTGGACTTCATAAAAAAACAGACTGAATAATATTTATTTATACTAAAAATTTGTAAAAAAAATTATATAAGAACTAAAATTTCAAACGTATAACAGTTACGTTTAAAAAATGAAACAGTCAGGGAAAATTATTACACTTACTTTTCCCTTTTTACTAAAAATCCCTTTTTAAAAATCTTTGCTTTGTTTACATTTTTAATTTTATATTGCTAATTGTATTTTTTAAATTATAAATATTAAATGGTTACAAGAATCAATATTTCAAATGAAAATGTATAAAAATATATCTATTTAATTATTAATGCTGACAAATTATAATTACAATTTAATTGCACTGTAATTAAGAAATCATTGTTTGTTTCGCTTTTATTCCAGTAGATGGCAGCACCAAACAGTTAAATGTAAAAAAATCCTGGCCTAAATCCTACCAAAGGACTTTTACACAAAAACCAATGAGATGCGTTGCCATTAAACAATTAACAAATAATCGCGATTTCTGTGCCACGTGCGATAGCATAATATGTATATATATATATATATATATATATATATATATATAGATATAGATAGATAGATAGATAGATAGATAGATAGATTATTTATAGAATTCTCAATAGACGGCGATACTGGGTTAAATTTTCAAACCAAAGTATTATTTATTGTAATAAATAGAGGAAAGTTTTTTCAACTAGGTAAATCATATTCAATTGTTGGAGTATCATATATGAGGTTTTTTTCCAAGAGAGCGGAAAATGTTCACACCCGGACTCGAACCTGGGTACCTTGGCTTGCCGTGCCCATGCTCTTCCTACTGAGCTAGCTGGACGATATTCTGACTGGCATTATTCATTTTTATTTGTTGTACCTGGCTGCGAACTGCGTCGCTAATTTCATTCATCCATGCTATAACTATAGCATTTGTATGATGAAAATGTGATGTAACATGGAAACTTTATCACATAACATAAACATTCATAACTTAATCCCACACCACATCACACATAATATCATCATCCACTTAACACACATATCATCATAACTTAAACATTATGTTAAATTTCTATGTTATATCACACTTTGATCATGTAAATGAAATGATGAATGAAATTAGCGCTGCAGTTCGTAAGCAGGTCCAACAAATAAAGAGTGAGCATGAATTATGCCAGCCAGGATATCGTCCAGGTAGCTCAGTAGAAAGAGCATTGGCACAGTAAGCCAAGGCACCCAGGTTCGAGTCCTGGTGTGGAAATTTTCCGCTCTGTTGCAATAATTCTCAACTGTGATACTCCAATCATTCAATATGAGTATTATTTATCATTTGAGCAGTTACTCATCGCTATTGCTAGAATGAACTTCGTAAATTTTGCAACATTAAAAAGGCTGGGATATGTCCAAAAATAGTTTTTTTACAAACTCAGATTCGTATACTTCAATTTTGTATTAGAAAATTGACATTATTTGAGAGTGTTTTTTGCCGATATGAAAAAAGCATACCAAACCAGTGATATTTTAGCTATCATAAACCACGTTATCCTTTACAAATGCACATGGCATATATCCATCACATTCAGGGACTGTTTATCGAATAGGCCCATGAATCCCGAGATCACCCACTGAAATACAAAGGGGCCCCCAAATTTACTTTTCAGACTTAATTTTTAGGGGAATAAATTTCAGCCAGGGTAAAAAATGTATTTTTTTTCCTTAATCATAATTACTAAATTTTCTCTCGGACTATTACTGACACATTTATATATATATTTTTTTCTGTTGATATAATAAATGATATAAAAACTGTAATTAAATGCAACTTATTTTCATTTTTCTTATGTTTTACATTTTAATTTCGAGTGTTTGAGAATGTAATGGGATAAAAAGAACAGAAAATTTAATCTGTGTAATTATATTTTGTTTAAATTCATAAAGAGTGGAGAAATGATATAAAATATGGAGAATAGGTTTTTTAAATAAAGGGGAAAGTAATTAGAATTCAGGTGATATCAAATTTTAGTTTATAAAATAAAAGCAAAAATAAGCCTTCCTAAGCATAAATTTATGTAAAATACTTGCTGTCCCTGCACTGTTCTTAGCACTGGCAAATACTGCAATTTGTAAAACATAAAATATATTTTGAAGTTCAATTATTCGCACCTGTTCCATATTTGTAAATTCATTTACAAAATTAATTTATTAGGTATAATTATATATATATATATAATAAATATTTTTTCATGTGTATACAGATAGTTAGTTTTAATTTAATATTAAAAGTGTTGTTTACTCAAAATTTTGATGGTAAAATTTCAAATTGTCGAAGCATGATTGGTAGAGGGGGGCCCCCTGTGTGACGTCAGGCTTCCCCTACTTCTAAGTCTTAAGCGGGCCCTGATTACATTGACAGTTAATAAATAAAAAATATATATATTATGTATATTATATTATATATATTTGTATACCTGCATATATTATGAATCTGTAACATGCTTGATCTATATTATGAATTAAAGCCCAGATAATCCAAAGTGCAGAGCGATGTTTTGCATAAAATTAAAAATAGTTTATCACTGAGAAACCTGTCATAGTTTTCCGCTGAATTGTTTGTAAGGGTAGGAAGTTTGGCAACAGATAAAAGTAAACACCCATATATTTGGCCGTGAAAAAACAGGGTTCAAAATTCTCGCTTCCACTGGCACTTTTCCAGATTCAGTTTCGAAATGGCGTTCGACTTTGTAAAATTTCAAAGTCGCTAAAGTTTGAATCATTTTCAATTTCGTGAAGTTCTAACACTCCAAACATTGCTATAATATATCTCAATTCATAATTACTGTGGTCCCGATGTTGAAACAAATTTTCGGAAAAAATGAATATCATAAAAATAATTCCAATAAAGTACATTTCTAAGATGTTCCTGGATATAAAATCTAATTTTTTTATTTATAAGCATTTTATATTCTTTTTAATTCTTTGAAATATATGTTCATGTATATAATCCTTTTCAAATGTAAATCTTTTAAGAAAATTTAAAATTTAAAATTTAAAATTTAAAAATTAAAAACTAATAATTTTAGTCTCATTTAAAAATTGAAATATCTTCTGAAATAATAATACTTTAGTATACTTTTTTTTTAATCCTTGAGTGCAGAAACAAATAAATACAATGGACTCCCGTTAATGCATCCCCGCTTAAAACGTATTTCCGGTTAATGAAGACAAATTATTGTCCCCCATCATTTTCTACTTCGAGTTAATATTAAAGACGTTGCTTGCTTAATGCGTGCTATTCTGTAACTAGTTGGAAATCGTACGTCAAACGTGACAAATGAGGTGCGTTTGTACTATAATTATTTTTATAAATATTCAGATCTTGGTGCAGTACCTGTTGCACTCTTATGAAAAAATGCTTGAATACAAAATTTATTTTATGTGCAGATTTTCATATTATAGATATTAAATTTTATTTTATGAAATTAAGTTTCAATACACTTTTACAAATAATTAATTACAATTCTGCTACATTAAAATTATTTTATGATCAAATATGCAATACAAGACAATGTAAAACAAAACAAACAAACAAAAAAAAAACATTGTTATTATTTCACTGAAAAAATGAATTATATCGTCTGTTTTCATGATAGGATTTATTTCCGTAATAAAATAAGTACATTTTAAGTTGGCAACATTTATTTTGTTGACATTTACTGAATATTCGAATAACTTGAAATCCATATTTAGACTCTTTTTCCATTTAATATCTATTTCTCCGGAAACATCTATCCATAAAACTGTCAATAGATGCTATAATTAAACAATTTTAGTATACAAATTCTGTTTTTAAATTCAGTAATAAGGAAATAATATGACTCCATCTTAAATAGGACATAATCACCATGGCAACCTAAAATCATTTAATAAAATGACGAAAACTTTTATTAGTGTCTTTTTAAGTTTTGATTCGAATTTCTTAAAATTTGAAATGACTCGACAAAATTCTGCAACGATTCTATATATTATTAAATTTCAAACCTTTCGGTTGGATAGTTTTTGCGTTGTTATATGCGGACAGCCGGACAGGCCAGACGACGACTATAGGTGCTACGTATTTATATAATTACGAATGCACCTAAAAAGAGACAGCTGTTTCTTAATCTACGAAAATATAATATAACCACGCACGAAAATAGACAATAACCTCTTCCGAGTTATCTACGATTCTGGAAAGCGTTCTTTATCTTTAGAAACGTCAGAACCAGTATATTTTTGAAATTTAAACAAGCAATTATAAAAACAAAGTTTCTTTTGCTGCCATTGATTTACTGAAACATTTCCGAGTGTTACAGTGCATTGATTTTTACAGTGTATTAATTAGTTTTTTAAACCCGGAATATCGTTTTTTCAGAAGATATCATTTCTCAAGCAAACATTTTCATTTTCAACGAAAATGTTTTACAGAGAAACACGATGAATTAACAGCTTTGACGTTAAGATTAAAGTTAATATTATACTGTTACTCTTGGATGTATAAATTCAATAATGCAGCTGAAAATGTTTAATTGAGAATGGATAACATCTTAAAACATGATATTCCGGTTTAAGAAAACTTATTAATACACTATATAAAAACGACTCGGAAATGTTTCTAAAAAATCGTGGCGACAAAAGAATCTTTGTTTTCAGAAAAGATTTTTTTAAATCTCAAAAATATATTGGTTTCTGAGGTTTCTACGGATAATGAATTATTTTCGGAATCATAGGTCACTCTGACGAGATTATTGTATATTTTCATATTTCGTTATATTATATTTTCATTTTTTGTTATGTTATATTTTCGTAGATTAACAAACGTTTGTCATTTTTAGATGCGTAATTATTTAAATATACCTTGTAGCAACTATAGTCGTCGTCTGGTCCGTCCATCTGTCTGCATATAACAGCGCAAAAACTACCCAACCGAATGGTTTGAAATTTAATATATATATTCGTTGCAGAATTTTATCGAGTCATTTCAAATTTTATGAAAATCGAATCGAAACTAAAAAAGATATTAATAAAAGTTTTCTTCCTTCTATTAAATCCTATCATATGTAATTAATTCAGTGATATCCCATGAGAGGTAATGATTCTAGGTTGCCATGGTGATTATGTCCTATTTAAGATGAATTCATATTATTTTCGTATTACTGAATTTAAAAACCAAATTTGTATACTAGAATTGTTTAATTATATCATCTACTGACAGATTTAAGGATAGATGCTTCCAGAGAAATAGATATTAAATGGAAAAGGAGTCTAAATATGGATTTCAAGTTATTGGAATTTTCAGTATAAATGTCAACAAAAGATAAAATGTTGTCAACTTAAAATATACTTATTTTATTGCGGAAATTAATGCTTTCATAATAACAGACGATATAATTAATTTTTTCAGTGAAATAATAACGATGATTTTTGTACACTGTCTTGTATTGGATATTTGCGCATAGTATAATTTTAATGTAAAAGAATTGTAATTAATTGTTTGCAGAAGTGTGCATTGAAACTTAATTTCATAAAATAAAATTAATATCTATAATTATAAAATCTGCACATAAAATAAAATTTGTATTCATGCATTTTTGCATAAGAGTTCAACAGCTATTGCACCAAGATCTGAATATTTATGAAACTAGTTATAGTACGAACGCACCTCACTTGTCACGTTTGGCGTACAATTTCCGATTTGTTTAAAGTGTACACATCGTATAATGCGGACATTGTTTTGCCATATTGACCGGAAAAATCAAAATTTATTCTGTATATTATTTCTTCACAAGCACCTTTGGTTGTTGGGAGATCAATAAATTGTTTTTGGCAGTGATGAACAGAAAGCATTCTGCATTTCTACAGAATTATACAGAAATTTTTCTACGTTTGTTTTAGCATTGGCATTCCAATGCCAAAAGCGTGAGAGGTTCAAAAATTGCCAGCGTTTGCTAGCTGATATTAAGCAATCAAAATGCGATGTAACAGACCATATTTTCAAGTGGGTAGCGAAACTGGAAAATTATCCGATGAAAAATCATTTGTTCAGTCACCACAAAAAAAAAAAAAAAAAAAAAAAAAAAAAAAAAAATCAGCTATTACTCTAATTAAAGTTGATTAAAGAATGGCATTTTTTAAAAAATATTTTATTTGCCCAGAGTAATTTATACTTTTGTATTAAGACATTGTCATTAATTTGCTTTTTTACTAAAATTACTAAATTAAAGAAAAATGAGTTTGTTTTAGCATTACGTTATTTGCAATTATTGATTATAACTAATCTATTTCATTTCTGTCAAAAACTGAATTTAATTTAATAAACGCAAAGAATTATTTTACACCGTTCAAATAGTTTCGTCAAATCATCGTTTAATGGGGACTTCGGTTATTGCATACGAAAAATGGCCTTCCTTGGATGTCCGCACTAACGGAAATTCAGAATTTACAAAAATATGTAATCAAAAAAATTTATATTTTTTTTAAGGAAAAAAGCATTTTTCATCCTAAATACGTTTTATTAAAAGAATCATGTTTGCAAAATTTTCTTTCAAGACAATTTAATGAATATCAAGTAACTTGTACTAAATAAGCCCACGTTAAGGTTTCAGATCACAATAAACTGTGTTATATTAAAATTAACATTTTAAATGTTGTTGGATGTAATATTTATACATAAATTAAAACATTAAATCATGCATACTCTTCTCGCTGTTTAATTGTGGCCAGGAGAGATCAAAATAAGTGGGTAAATGTGATCGAAGATCGCACAAAGGGTTTCGTTTAATATTCCTTTCAAAACACTTTATCCTTTCTTTAATAAATCCAAATTAAAAAAAAAAAAAAAAAAAAAAGTTATGTTTTTTATAAAGTAAAAATTTACCGGTCTGTTTTTCCTGCTATTATACTCTATCATAATAATATCTGCCATGTAGACTAAATGCGATATTTAAAAAAAATCAATTTCAAAATTAGACATGTAATATATACCTTCAAAATGTTAAAATATGTGAATATTTCCATAATCGAGTTTTTATCATGATTCAATACGTTCCTCAAACTCATATATTTACTATTCACTATTACTCATATTGATACTCGCTTTGTATTATTCTCAAACATTTGAAAAATCCGTTAAACTTCCAATAGGACGTCAGATTAATTTTCTTTTTAATTCTCTAATGACGTGATATTAATCTGCTTTCTGTACCTACACATACTCATACTCCTTGTATTATTGAGAAATGTTTGAAAATTTCCGTTTTATTACCAATATGACGTCCTATTAGTCTTTTTTTCAATGAGTGAAACTTTTTATTTCATTTTCATTTTTCACGTGGAAATCTTTCAATAGATAATTAATTACTGTAGAAAGAATTTTATTGTGGATTTTTAATTGTTGGCAACTGCTATAACGAAAAATGTTTAAATTTAATAGTAAAAGGCTGTTAGATTTTTTGTTTTTATCTCTCTCTATTAAAATAATACGATTTTTTCAAATTTTAATATTTCGAGCTTTATAGTAGGTATTTAGCTATAAGTACACAAATTTTCATGCCTGTAAGTTATATAGTTTCTGAGAACGGCTCTGTGATGGACAGACAACGGAGCGGGGGTAATAGGGTTTCGTGAGATGAACGAAACCCTAACAAAAAGCACTTTAAAGTGTCTTTATTAGTAGTATGTGTTTTAAATAGGGCCATAATTTTCTAAATACATGATTCAGCTTTAATTAACAGATATTTTGCAAGTATTACACCAAAATAGAACAAACTAAAGAGTTATTCTTGTAATACAATATTCTGTGGATGCTCTATTTACAGGCGTACCGTTTCGAACAGCTGATTCCAATTGTTCTTCGCTCTATTGAACCTTCTTTAGAACATCAGCTTTGATAGATATAGATTCCATGTTTTCTACAAATATTGACATAGAAAATGTTTAATTAGCTTTGGTAATGATAATATATACGATGAAAATAAGTGTACCTTAGTAATACCAGACTGACTGGCCTTATTAGGAGATTTTGTTTTTCACATATTTTATTTTCAAATAGAAAAATAATTAAAAATACAGAATATTTCAATATCTAAAAGAATCGTTGCATTATCTCGAACATCGTGTAAAAATTGTAAAATTCAATCAATAAATTATGCTGATTTCGTATGAAAATTGACTTATTGCTTTTAAAAACGACGTTTAGGAAGATTCAATGGTCCGAAAATGACGACGAAGCCAGTTTCGGTTGTGCTCAGGGTTCGTAATCATGATATTTTCGAAAATATTAAAAATATCTGATATTTTGATATATATCGGATATTTTTGATATACAGTTATCTTTGATATATATCCGATATTTTCAAAACAGTCAACTTATTGATGATTATAAATATTTTCAGAGTTAATATAAATTAGACATTAAAACATATACATATGTATAAAACATATAGCATGAAAACTTAATAAAACAATATTCTAAATGTCTTTTTCTATTTTTTTTTCACTTACTTAACAAAATTTAAGATCAACTAATTGAAAACAGACACCATTTGCTTTTTACACTCACAAAAAAACAAACTATTAAGATTTAGTAATCAAGTTTTAAGAAAATATTGTTTTATACAACAATTTTTTTTTTTTAACATAAATATATAGTAAGCTTGGTCTGCTTAACTGAACAAAACCAAAATGAGAAAAAAATAATTCTAATTAATTCTAAATAAATTGATAAGTAAATGAATTAGTGATTCTTCATTTAAAAATTCAGCTTCAAGCATAAAGCTTGGAAGAGTTTTTTTTTGTTTGTTTGGTTTGTTTGGGGGGGGGGGGGGTGTAAAAAGCCACTATAAGAAAAAAAAACTTTATCTACAGAATGACATAGCCAATAACAGTTTTAAAAAAATTCCTTTACATATCTTTTGACTGAAAGTATCAAAAATATTATACGCAATATTTTGAAAATAAATATAAAATATGTGAAAATATAAAAAATATCAAACTTCATGATATTTTGAAAATAAATATCGGATGTATATCAAGATATATATCCATTGATATATATCACCGAACCCTGGTTGTGTTACAGGAACTATCCGCATATTTCAAGAACTCATAAACTGTCAGGTATATTCTGCCATTTGTAGTCCCGAGACCATTCACTACAGGATATAGGCTGTTGGTGTTATTAAGATCATAGCCTTATTTGGTAGAAGTACCTTATAACTGAACAACATAACTTAATCTTTCATAAAATCTCACAACTTTATCTTTCATAGCTATATCAATTGAAATACGACTAGTCTTGCATAAATATATTCTGAGATGAACCATGGGGCGCCTCTTTGTTGGGAATTGCCGAAGAAATGACCTTTTTGCCATGATGCAATTGTTGGAACCGCCCACTTCGAAACCTAACTTGTTTGCAGGCGGAGTCGCTTGGGATTTGTTTGGTTTTTATTATTTTTTTTCTATAAGGGTTGGTCCTATAAAACATTTAAACTTGTCATTATAAAAGTTTTAGATAATAATAAGAGGATTTATAATAAATTTAAGCGGATTTGATATCTTGTGAATTGACGAAGTTATGATTTTTTTTCTTCAAAAAACCCCCCTTTCCCCCCCCCCCCATTGGGGCCATTTTTAATGATATCAAAAATCTGTCATACATAAATTTTCGGCCCTTTTCCTAGAAGTAATAATAACTTTAAACGAATTCGATACGTATCATAATTAAGAAATTATGGGATTTTTTCTGTTTTCACAAAAATCCATCCCCCCCCCCCCCCTTGGTTCGATTTAGCCTATTAACGAACTTGACGGAGATTTTATGCCCCTTGATTTTATGTATCAGTTTGGAAGAGATTTGTGCAGAATTATGGGAGTTATCGTGTCCATAAAAAAGTGACATAGATAGATAGATAAATAAAGTTTTGAACTGGGGTTTGTATTTATTACACTCTTTATATTTTATTTCTATTTTCTATTTTTTAGTGTTTAAAATACTATTTCGTTATTTTCGTTTCACAGCCAGTTGGCCTATTTTGACAAGAGTGATTAGGCTCATAATTAATTCAATTGTTTTTGTAACTCTGAAACAGTTGTAACCATAAAGATCACTTGGTGATTCATCACCTGCTAATGACGAAATGCCTTAAAATGAATTTATTAATTTATAATTAAATTATAAAAATATTAAAATATTACCTTGTCATCGGAAACACACCTGTATACATACTTACACAATTTTATTAACATTTATTTTAAGAACACTGAATTCTTACTAGCAACTGAAAACATTCTCTCAGATAACTTTTATTCTTTAAAAGTATTAAAAGGAAACTATTTTACTGTAGTTTTTCACATTTGTGTATAAATTGTATTTTTTCAATCTCTCTCTCTCTCTCTCTCTCTCTCTCTCTCCCTCCCTTCCTCTCTCCCCCCTCTCTCTCTCTCTATTGATTAAATTAGGTGTTTATAGACAATAGCGAAAAATGATGGCCATTGATAACTTTTTTTGTAACAGTTACAACTTTAAAAGAAAAGTAATAATTGAATGATGGTCATTGAATGATGGCCATTGATAATTATTTTTTATAATAGTTACAACTTAAAAAGAGTAATAATTGAATAATTTTGTAATTTGAAGCTGAAGATTTTATAAAATTTGCCTTATACAGCATTGGAAATATTCCAAATTATTTGGAACACTTTACTTTTTAAAAGTAGAAAGACAGACTTTTGTTTAACGAAATAACTAAGCAATTTTGCTGTAAACATACAAGACAGTAAATGTACAAGAACTATTATATTTGCTGTCTTGTACTGTCTTGTAACTTTTTCTTGTAATTATACAATATTTCTAAAAACAGTTTTACGTCATCGAAAAGTAAAAATGTTTTTGTACTATTACCATTTTATCAACGTTAAAAAGGTAATAATTGAATAATTTTGTAATTTGAAGCTGAACAACTTATAAAATTAGCCTTATACAGCACTGGAAATATTCCACATTATTTGGAACACTTTACTTTTTAAAAGTAGAAAGACAGACTTTTGTTTAACGAAATAACTAAGCAATTTTGCTGTAAATATACAAGACAGTAAGTGTACAAGAACTTTTATATTTGCTGTCTTGTATTGTCTTGTAACTTTCTCTTGTAAATATACAAGATTTCTAAAAACAATTTTACGTCATCGAAAAGAAACTATGTTATATTATTATGTTTTTATCAGCGTTAAAAAGGTAATAATTTAATAATTTCGTAATTTGAAGCTGAACAACTTTTAAAATTCGCCTTATACAGCACTGGAAATATTCCACATTATTTGGAACACTTTACTTTTCAAAAGTAGAAAGACAGACTTTTGTTAAATAAAATAACTAAGCAATTTTGTTATAAATATACAAGAACTTTCATATTTACTGTCTTGTAACTTTTTCTTGTAAATATACAAGATTTCTAAAAGCAGTTCCACGTCATCGAAAAGAAACGATGTTATATTATCTTTTTATCTGCGTTAAAAAAGTAATAATTTAATAATTTTGCAACTTAAAAGTTCAACAATTTATAAAATTCGCCTTATACAGCACTGGAAATATTCCTTCATTTGGAACACCTTACTTTTCAAAAGTAGAAAGACAGACTTTTGTTTAACGAAATAACTAAGCAATTTTGTTGTAAATGGACAAAATTTCAACAAAAAATTTTATGTCATCGATAAGAAAAGCTGCTTTAGTACTATTACCTTTTTATCAACGTTAGAAAGTTAATAATTGAATAATTTCGTAATTTTGAATTGAACAATTTATAACATTAGCTTTCTACAGCACTGGAAATATTCCACAATATTTGAAACACTTTACTTTTCAAAAATAGAAAGACGTACTTTTGTTTAACGAAATAACTAAGCAATTTTGCAGTAAATGCAATGCTGATTTCTAAAAACAAGTTTTACGTCATCGAATAAAAACGATGTTATATTATCAAAAATATGTTTTTTAAAGCAAAAGTAAAAATAATTTTACGCATTTCAAAATAATAAACGTATTACAAAATTCCCTTGTTCCGATAATTCTTAAAAGTTCCCATTCCCGAAATTCAGTTTATTCCCAGATTTATATATATTCAGACAAAATGTGATTTAAATAACACTTTTTGTCAGTCGTCTTGTATTTATGTCGAGTAAGATGCACCCACACCTTAATATGTGAAATATGAAATCTTTATTGCAAAACATTTCTCGGCGTCAAATCTGATTTGCTTTAAAGTTAATTATTTTGAAATAACTTTCCGAAAATTCATTATTTATATTGTATTCAATAAATGGTATTATATTTTATTCAACTTAACTTGGATATTTGATGTACGAATCATGGAAATCTCCATAGGCAAAGAAATAATTCAAGAACTATAATCTAGTTTGAAATTTTGCTTATAAATACCGTAAATTAAGCTTTTCGGTTTGATTTGAAAGTGACCGTTCATATATAATTAAGTCTTTTTTAATTAGTCATGTTAATTCTGTAAAGTTGTTTTCTCAAGTAAGTATATTATATTATAATAAATGATTTTATTATCTTTAAGTTATGTTCAATGTCTTTGAACAGTAATTAATCATGTGATAATGTATTGTATTTCTAATACAGTGTTGCTACTCTTTTTTTTTTTCCCGCTTTTGTCGAACAAAATTTCCGTTGAATTTCTTACACAAATCTCACTGTTAAGAGGTTTTTTTTCTCTTCAAAATATTGCTACGTTTGCTTTTTAAAGGGTTTTTTTAATTGAAATTTTATATAGATAAAGTGTATATAGTGAAATTGTTAGCGAAATTTCAGTTTTAGGAGTATAAACAAATATATTTTCTTAAACGAAAAGAAATTTAACAGCAGACAAACAACTAATTTTGGAAGAAGTAACCTAGTTTGAAATTTTTGTTAATAAAAACACTGTAAAAAAAAAAAATTAAAATGATATTTTTATGAGTATTTTTTACTACGAGAATCATTTAAAAATTTCTCTGAAGGCAAAAAATCCCGAGGAGAATTTAAAGAATATGTAAAAAGACAATTCCTTCTGATACCACATATTTTGTAACAACTTAACTTAATATTATTTTTATATTAGACATGAAATTAAACAATCAGCCTTTTCATTAACAGATTTAAGTTTAAATCCAACATGAAGAATCTTTTGATTAATCTTTTGTAATCAGGGCCATGGCCAAAAGGCATATTTGTGTAAAATGCAGTTTGACAGAATGGAGTTTTTTAAAATCCTTAATGGCATACACATTTTCATTTCCAATTATTGCGACTACTCACACGAATCCTTGGGATTCAAGTGTTAAAAAACGTGTATTTTGAGGAATTTTTTTCAAGAAAATGAAACACGATATTTGATAAACTCTTTTTGTATTTTGTATATTACACTGTAAAGAAAAGAAATTAATTTTTAAAATGACGAAATAAAGTTTAGTGTCCCCAGCAGACCCGCTTCCCGAAGATGGTGTCCTTCTAGTAGCCGTCCGCGGTGATCACCGTATCTCTGTCAAATGTTATCTGAAATTATAAAAAGCATAAAATCTTTACACCGAACACTTAAAATTATACAGTAATCGTTCGGTTTTTGGAAAAATTGATTTTGAACAAAATGGCGGTCGTTCAAAGTTATCGTACCAGTTTTCACAAAAAAAAAAAAAAAAAAAAAAAAATGTTGAACCTTGATTGTTTATAAACAAATAGAAAACAAGTAATATAAAAAAAAAAATTTAAGTCAATTCCTACTTTTTAATCATAAATATATAAAATAAACCCGTGCAGCATTAATGTCCCACGTTATCTTTATTGAACATTATTTTATAATCATCGTTGCGGTATTTTATGTTTTGTTGGCATCACTAATTTGAGATAAATCTTTCATTTCATTTATGAAAACAATGGGAGAATTTTTTTTCTCCCATATAAAAATTAAAATTAATTAATTAAATTTAATGAATGAATTAATATTTGAAAAAAACTGTATTAACATCAATTGTCATCGAGTACAAGTTTTAAAAAATTTATTTGAACTTGAATGGATGAATAGAAAATATTTTATTAACGATTGAAAATTCCAACAAGATATATATAGAGAGAGTGTGAGCTAATAGTAGGAATTAAAAAAAATCATCAGATCTCCAGAAGGAATGATTACTCTGTCCATAATATTGAATGTCCTTACTCTAAACACTTAAGTTAGAGAGTAATCGTTCGGTTTTAAAGGGGAGGGGGGGGGGGAATTGATTTTGAACAAAATGGCGGTCGTTCAAAGTTAACGTACCAGTTTTCACACAAAAAAAAATTGAACTTTGATTGATTATAAGCAAATAGAAAAAAAAAATCATTTGATCTCCAGAAGGAATGATTACTCTGAGGATAATACTGAATGTCCTTACTCCAAACACTTAAAGTTAGAGAGTAATCGTTCGGTTTTAAAGAGGGAGGGGGGGGGGGGGTATTGATTTTGAACAAAATGGTGGTCTTTCAAAGTTATCGTACCAGTTTTCACAAAAATCAAAGTTGAACTTTGATTGTTTATAAACAAATAGAAAAAAATCATCAGATCCAAAAGGTCTGTGGATAATACTGTTATTAAAAATTGATAAAAATTTGAAGAAGATTGGTTGAGATTGGTTCGAGTTATCGTGATCATCGACTTTAAAAATATAGTTTTGAGATAATCACGTTTAAAGAGTTTAAGTCTGTTCACAAATCCAACAGAATTACTTTATGACACATTTCGGAATCCATATTTATTTGGAAACGCATGAAATTGGCAAGTGTTCTTTTTCAGAAACTACGCAATCGAAAAACATTTTCCATATTTTAGTAAATGCAGAAGATCTTCCAGAAAATACTGTCAAAGTTAGCATTTTGAATCGAATTTCCGACACGGCAGCACATGAAAAGAGAAAAACGTGTCGTCACGTGACACGAATCGAATATAATAGAAGAAAGTAAATTAAAGTGGTGTAACTATCATAATTTTTATCAGATCGACTAGAAAATGTAACTGAATATTCTTTACTAATCGTACTTTCAGAAAATGCAATAAAAAAAATTAAACGTAAAAAAATAAAAATAAAAACTAAATAAATAAAATTAAATTAAACATGCTTTTATTAAAATTCGCAAAAATGTCAACTTATATTATAAAGCACAAATGTGTGCGTCGCTCAATCATGACGTCATAATGATGCGGGTAACAATGCGGTTAAAATGGATGAACGTTGCAACAATGGAGCTTTTTTTTCAATTAATATTAAACAATCGCAACGTCATTTCTATGGGGAAAATGCAAGTTTTGGGCCTACGTTGCCGCCCCTCCCCTCCGCCCTTTGAAATCGAATTTTTAAAAATGAGTGTCCAATTCATGCATTTCCCTCAAGAATACATATATATTCCAAATTTCAAAGCTGTATGTCAACAGGAAGTGGGTTAAAAATGAGTAACAAGATTTGACTGACACATTCATACAAACAAAATTGTAAATTAAAAAAAAGCATGTAAAAAAATGCATTTTTTGAAAGTTTGTGGGTAGGTTTAACCCGTTAAATACACGAGTCTGAATATACGTGTAGAGCCAAACCGAAAATTTCTGATTTTTTTGCAACCTTCGAAAAGTGAAGTATACATTTCTGACGACTATACAAAATTTCTTATTGAAAGAAATAAGACTTTGTGGACGCCAATAAAAAGAAAATTAAGCTATGTTGACCAGCAAGATATTACTTGGCGGATATACATATATAACGTGTTTCAAAAAAGACGCTACAAACTTTGAAAGGTTGGTAAAGCAGGCAATAACAAATAATTTTTGACTAGAAAATCAAGGTCGTAATCCGCGTATTCAGTAGTTCAGGTTGTTTCATTACAATACGAAGCCGGATTTTCCTTTACAACTTTAAAAATAATGAAGATATTTCAATTAAATTTTCAGCTGACTTACCTCGCTTTGCGTAAAATTAATCAATATCACGAAAACAATAATGTAACACAGTAAACATAATTTATGTTGTAATGCACTTTACATATTTTTTAATGTTGTATGAGAAACAGGTGATGATAAATATATTTTTGACGAAGAGCGT
Organism: Maratus michaelseni; assembly: GCA_963931845.1. Lineage (NCBI taxonomy): Eukaryota > Metazoa > Arthropoda > Arachnida > Araneae > Salticidae > Maratus > Maratus michaelseni. Next base: position 151,558,526 of record OZ007597.1, on the reverse strand, counting down.
TGCGTAAATGTCACTTGTTTAGCATTATCTGTTTTCCTGGTTGAGTTTTCTGAATAATATAATGCAATTAAATGGGATATTGAAAATATTATGCATGAAATTTCAAATAACTGAAATTTTTTTACGTCTGATATATAACAGTCATCAGATATTTTAACAATCAATTGTTAAAAATTACATTTAATCAGACAATACGAGATTAAAAACACACATTTATATATATTAAAAAACAATTAAAAAACTTATGCAACTAAAGAAGGGCTCAATCGTAGCCTGAAACGTTTGAATACGTTTTTTGTTTTATGTATATATATATATGTGTGTGTGTGTGTGTGTGTGTGTTTAATCTAATATTGTCTGATTAAATGTATTGTGCTGTCCTCTAAAAAAAATATTTTTTTTTAAATTTTCTCTATATAAAGTCTAATAAGGAATTAAAAAAAAATTAAACATGGCTAAATTTTTACAGCTTGTTCTGACTAAGATTTTAATGGTACACATTTCTCATTTTATCACTTTATTACAAAATGGCAGCCAATTAAGCATGAATTTGAAAAAAAAAAACCACATTTAAAAAAATCAGCTGAAAATGAAGCATTTTATTACATATTAATGGTTTAACATTAAAAAATATATATAAATTTATGTAGATCATTCTAAAATTCTATTATAAAAAGAAAATCTGCAAACATGAAGCTCATATTTTGCCAGAATTCCGCAATTGTTAATTTTTATTTTAAAACTAAATAAGCACTCCTTAAGTATTTTTAACTATTTTTATTATTCTAAATAGTGCAAAAAAACAGAAAAAAAAATTGACTTTAGTGAAATATTTTATGTAGTACTAAAGTGGGTTTTTTTTTTTAGGAAACATTTCATTGTGGGTTTTTTTTTTAGAGAACAACACAATAATTTTTAACAATTATGCATGAATTTCCAAAATCTTTCTCACTGAACTAAGATATGAAATCAGTTAAATAGTGTCATATTGGAGATTACGGGACATCATAAGAACCATACAGCTATATGACAGCTATACAGCAGTAGCGAGTTATACCGACAGCTATACCGACCAGTGCTATTCGCGAAAAAGGTGGCACGGGCGGCTGTATCGGAGATTCCTTTCTTCAGTTCCTGTAGTTACAGTAGATTGCACCGGAAAATTAAAAAGCTAAATTCAATAAGTTAAAGACATCAGCCAGAGGGTACGGGTAGGATGAGGCGTTTAATACAACAGACGACTCTGGAGCCACAGTGGATCGAAACCTACACTGTTAAAAATTTGCAGCAAACTGTCCAATCATTTAACCGTTTTTGTAGAAAACGTTTACATAACCGTAATTTAACTATATTCTGACCATAAAATGAGTAATAATATGGTCAGAATATAGTTAAATTACGGATATTTAACTGTTTTCTACAAAAACGGTCAAATGACTGGACAGTTTGCTACAAATTTTTAACAGTGTAGGCGGTGCCGAACATAGGATTATCGCGATTTTATAAGCCTATACATATCATGTTTTTTGTTACATTTAGGTTTAAATGAGTATAACAAATGATACTAAAAGCATCTCTAAGGTTTTTTACGAACAATAAGACAGGAATTTAGAGAAATGTTGGATAACTGAACTAAAGTTGAAAAAAAAAAAGCAGACGATAATTACATTCCGAAAAACGAAATACGAAATTCTAAAAATTAAGATTATTTATCCAATTTTTACATATATCCAAACAACTTTTGTCGATAGTCAATATTTATTTATTTATTTTAATTGATAAATTATGTGATGTTTACATAATGTTTTAAAATCTTTCTACAAAACTGCAACATAAACAGTTATTTCCATCATGCATATTTATTGTAGTCGTGCTTCACTTCTTTAAGCCAATCTTGTGTTAATTAATTTTCGTACATTTTTATTTTATTTTATTCTTATTCTTATTGTATTTTATTTTTTTAATCTCGTATTAAATATGATAACATTTATAAATCTGTTTCTGTTTGTAAAGAATTTAAATAATGGTTTTAGTTACGAGAAATCACGGCTTAGTTTTGTAATTGAACAGTGTGGGGCAATTGGCTTGGGGCAATGGTGTGGGGCTTCAGCAATTGGTTAACGATATTTAATAGAGCGTTTACGTATGTTTTTTATGAATGCAAAATATCGCTGGCAGAAATGTGAACAACAATTGACCACATAAGTCACAGAATTAGAACTTTTCAGAAATTAAAAAAAAAAATGTATTATTCACAAGTAAACGAATTTTTGTGAATTTTTTTAAGGTGATTATAGAGTTTTGACTTCAAAGTTTGTAAATATCGAAAAAAATTTAAATTTATGAACAATAAAAAGAAGAATAACAGAAAAACTGTTCCTCATTTATGTTGTTTTAGCAAAAGAAACAAGGTTAGGTGGTACTTAATTTGAATAAAACAGTCATATTAAACATATTTTTAATAAAAATTAATTAAGATAGCGCTTATACAGAAACATTTTTATGTTTTAATAGGGTATTGCATGCAAATGGTAATGTGGTAATGTAATATGGTATACGCGCATGTAATCTGATATTGCATGCAAAAACCACTTTTAAGTCACTGACTTTATGTCGTTTAAGTAATGAACGAAAATTAGAAGGTATTGTTTGAAGAGGAAGGAATACACTGACTTTATGTGGTTATTACCCAGATCATGGCTCTACCTTTAAGGAAGCATTTGCGACAAAAAAAATTAAAAGTATATTTGGAAAAAACTTGACGTACACCCAGAAAAAAGTTTTGTTGAATCAACAAAAATTTGGTTGACCCAACAAAACTTTTTGTTTAAATATAGGTCAATGAAAATTTTGTTTGAATCAACAATTTTTTTTTTTTTTTTTTTTTTTTCAATTTAAAAAAAAATTGGTGCATCGTCAGCATAAAATGTTTTGTTAATTCAAGTAAAATGGTTCAATTTTACTTGAATTTTGCTAAAACAACCAAAATGTACTCAACAAAACATGTTTTGTAGTTTTAATCAATTCCTTTTTCTGGGTGTATGTAGCTTTTGAAATGACCGATTCAATTAGATTCCTTCTATAAGAAAACGACTCTTGGCACTCAATGTTTTCGAGAGGATACTTTCAGAGAAGCCCCAGTGCCTGATTTACGGCTCGGCATTCGGGGCACGGGCCCAGGGCCCCCGATTTTTAGGGGCCCCTAAATGCTACTAAAGATTTTTCAATTATTGGCCAAAACAGTTTTAACTGTCAAAAAACAAAATTAAAATGGGAAAATCTGTTTGCCCGAGATTGTCTATGATATGTTAAAGTAACTTCATTTTTTGCTGATTGCCTTTTAACAATTTATGTGCAGTAATGTACAAAACTCCATTTTTGGGATCGCCATATTATCTCATTTTTATTTATTTTACATCTAAGGCCCTCATGGTTAACATGGACAAAGTTACTTGTGTAAATTTAGTTCTTTTTTTTTTTTTTTTGTTTCCACACAAAGCTTGTAATAAAAAGAAAAAGTAGTTTGATTAATATGATATGCTAATATTTTAAATAATTATTGCTTGGTACTGCGGTAAATTTATTATTAGTTGTTGCATACTTTATCATTCCAGATATATGGACTTGCATAGAGAAAGGTAATCAGCACCACACAGTTTATTATAAAATTCAATTAAAAATTCCTAATTATCCAATAATTATTTAAAAGTAAATTAATGATTATCAAATTTATTTTTTTAATTAATATTTTAAAGAAATTATCAAAGTCAATAGTGGTTATCTTAAGTACTGCTTTCGATATTATATTTTTTATTCAAAGAATCTGTGCGAGGGGGCCCCCCATACGCATGTGTGCCCAGGGCCCCCAAATTTTTAACTCGGTCCCTGAGAAGCCCTATTGTATGCAGCAGACAAAAATTAGCATCTGAAGAATTTAAGGATATCTCAAAAGTGATTGATCAACTTATCAAAAATCCTAATGAAGTCTGACAAATCAAAAATTTTTGTCGCGTTTGAAAAAACAGCTGATATCACTAGACTGGAAAAAGAACTTATTAAAAGTTTTGAAAATAGGATGCAAGTGATCTGCTGTGACGAAGCAATTAATGCAAAAAACTTTGCCATTTCGCGTTGGAATCAGATAAACAACGTGTCTCAAAATATGAGTTGGTACTAATATGCCAGCTTCTGTACATAAATTACTCAATCATGCGAATTATATAATTTTACATTTTGCTGTTTCACTTAACATATTGTCAGTAGTTAGCTAAGCTCGAAATAAAAGGTTTCAAAAGTACCGGGAGTCTTATACGAGAAAAATATGTGGTGTAACGAAGACTATTTCATAATTTATTAATAAAATCTATCCGCTTGTTTTCCGGTATTAGACAGAAAATAAACAACGTGCAAAGCAACAGAAAATTTTCAGATGCATTGGTACTTTTACTTTAGGACTGACATGCGAACAACTATTTACTAAAGCACTACTTTTAACTTTGTTGAGAAAGAGATATTTTCAAAATCTATATTATAAAGCAAAAACATGTCCGTGAGTAAAGCTGACGTCATATTGACGGTGATAACAATCTAACCAATAAATTTCTCTTTTGCTGCAATTTTTTTTAACATCTAAACATTGCACAGTTTGAAATTTTACACCGTCGAATAATAATAATAAAAAAATGTACTTTTAAATGCAATTTGTTTAAAAACTGTATCACAATTTGCTGATTTTTTTAGCATGAAAATTTTTAAACTTTATCGTGTGCAGCCCAATTACAAAAGATTAACCCGTTTGCACTTAAAAAAATATAAACAGTTCAGAATTTGTTCCCGCCTAATTTCCATAACGAAATTAAAACTTCATCAATAAATAAAATAATAATAATATTTAAAAAAATCACAGACACACACACACACAAATTTAACAGACATGTAATCGAACTCTGTTCATTTAAATCACTGAAATTATCATAATCAAAGAGGCTGCTGTAAGTAGCGAAATCTTTGGCGACTTCTTCGGCTATTAACTCCTGGCAAGCGGTTAATACGAAAGTACCACTTTTAATAAATTTCAAATTAATTTTTTTTAATATATAAAAATGTTTTCTGGTGTTGTTATTGGTCAATCTAAATAAATATATTACATGTAAAAAATCTATTACATTTTTCAATTTAAAAAATTGTTTTCACCTATATTCAGTAACGCGGGAAGCCCCAGGTTCGAATCCCTAGTTACAGTAATCGTCATTCCTTGGCAATAAAAAATTTTTCCTTTCTCAGGTAACGTTTTTCATACTTTGATTTTAATCGTGAGTTTTCAATTTTATTAGTCTTTCTATTATAATTGTAATGCAAAATTATATTTTATATCATTTGTATTACATAACTGATACATTTGTTTCTATATAAAAAGGCTTTTTATTGGTGTTGTTATTGGTCAATCTAAAAAAATATATTACATGTAAAAAATCTATTAAATTTTTCAATTAAAAAAAATTGTTTTCAACTATATTCTGTAACCCGGGATGCCCCAGGTTCGAATCCCTAGCTACAGTAATCGTCATTCCTTGGAAATATTTTTTTTTTCTTTCTCGTGTAGCGTTTTTCATTCTTTGATTTTAATCGTGAGTTCTGAATTTTATTAGCCTTTCTATTGGAATCGTAACACAACATGATATTTTATTTAATTTGTATTACATAACTGATACATTTGTTTCTATATAAAAATGCTTTTTTATTGTGTTGTTATTGGTCAATCTAAAAAAATATATTACATGTAAAAAATCTATTAAATTTTTCAATTAAAAAAGTTGTTTTCACCTATATGCTATAATTCGGGAAGCTCGTGGTTGGATCACCTAGTTTACATAAAAAAAAATTGTGGGGGGTCGGGGCAAGAAAGTGCAAAGCCACATTTTGGGTGAAATAAATCTAACACTGTAATCTGTTGCTTAATATTGTAAATTATAATATCCAACATATAATTTGTTTCTATTGTCACTTGGTGAATGTCACACCTATATGACAGGTTTCGTTTATGGCCCTAACGAAGATAGCTAATTTACAAAAAACTTAATAGTAATATCATTAAAGTAATACCATATTGTTACTCAGAATATCTCAAATGTTAATAAAACTTTGGCGAAAAAGCTTTAGGTTGTATATCTTGATTTGAGTATGTGATCAAATTTTCAAATTGAAATATCTCAGAAGTTCAAAAATGTGGCTTGGCATTCTCTTGCCCGACCCCCTCAATTAAACCCCTTAGTGGAAGAGACCTAAAAATAACCAAACGCACTTCAGCAAAGTCCCTGGAGTGATTCCGATCCAATGAATGAACATCCTCTTCGACTGTCACAGAAAACAATTTGTATTAAAACCGTTGCACAACATAACACACCGGTGAGAAGGAAGATGAAGAGCTAAGGTGAAGGGACACGGTTGAAATAGCTACTGGGATATCTTCCGACCACAACAGATCGGGTGTTATTACTATCTTACCTGTCGGAGATAGAAAGAAGATAAAGAGAGACATTCCGCGGTCAATGATAGAATGTGTTTTAAATGGTTCTGAGGAAAAGGTGGTGATTAATTAATTGTTGACGAAGCGCGTAGAGTAAGTATCGCTCGTTTGGTATTATCTCTTTTCCTGGTTGAGCTTGCTCAATAAACTAATGCAATTAAATGGAGTAATTTTATTGAATATATGCATGAATTTTCGCCGATTTTTATTGAACTAAATGTAAATTATTATACTGAAAGTGAAATTTTAGATATGGAAATAGTAAGATGAATCATAAAATATTTCTTTTCTTAAAATGTAATGAATTTAAATGTAATGAATTTAAAAACTATTTCACGATTCTGCTATTTTGAATATATAAAATACTTTTTAAATGGTTATGAAAAAAGGAGATGATAAATTAACTTTTGAAAAAGCACGTTGTGTAACTATAGCTTGTTTAGCATTATTTAGCATTATATATTTTCCTGGTTCAGCTTACTCAATAATTTAATGCAATCAAATGGAGTAATTTTATTGAACATATGCATGGATTTTCAGCGGTTTTCCTTAAAGTAAATGTAAATTATTATACTGAAAGTGAAATTTTAGATATGGAAATAGTAAGCTGAATCATAAAATATTTCTTTTCTTAAAATGTAATGAATTTAAAAACTATATAACGATCTTTCTATTTGGAATATATGAAATACTTTTTAAATGGTTATGAAAAAAGGAGATGATAAATTAACTTTTGAAAAAGCACGTTGTGTAACTATAGCTTGTTTAGCATTATTTAGCATTATATATTTTCCTGGCTCAGCTTACTCAATAATTTAATGCAATCAAATGGAGTAATTTTATTGAACGTATGCATGGATTTTCAGCGGTTTTCCTTAAAGTAAATGTAAATTATTATACTGAAAGTGAAATTTTAGATATGGAAATAGTAAGCTGAATCATAAAATATTTCTTTTCTTAAAATGTAATGAATTTAAAAACTATATCACGATCTTTCTATTTGGAATATATGAAATACTTTTTAATTATGTATGGATTTTTAAAATGATTTTCAATAAATTGTAAAACGATATGTATGTCAACAATTAGTTAATAAATTTTAAGTTTAAATTAACAAAACAAATATTGATTCCTAAAAAAAATTCTTAAATAATTCCTATAAAAAAAAACAAACGAAAATAAAGTTTTTTGGGAAATATGAAATAACTTTTACATGGTTATGAGAAAAAGGTGATGTTGAGTTAATTTTTGATGAAGCGCGTTGCGTAAGTATCGCTTGTTTAGTATTATCTCTTTTCCTGATTGTGCTTGCTCAATAATTTTATGCTATTAAATGGAGTAGATTTATTGAACGTATACATGAATTTTCAGCAATTTTCATTGAACTAAATGAAACGTAAATTATTATACAGACAGGGAAGTTTTAGACATAAAATTAATAGGTTAAACCATAAAATAATGTTATTCATAAAATGGAACGAATGAATTAAAATGGTGTTTAAAATTACTGCAATTAAAAGTAATAATAATAGACTATTAGATGTGAATTTTTATAATGATTTTCAATAAATTATAATCAGAAATGTATGTTATCTAATTGTTAATAAATTTTAATTTTAAATTAACAAAATAAATATTAAAATAGATATTATTTAATTATATAGAAAAATTATTCTAAAATTGGAACAAAATTCACCTTTGTGTATCAATTAAAATATGAAACCATTTAAAACGGATCACAATTTGTGTATTACTAAAATAGGTGTAAAGTAAAAAGGTTCTAAAACATTAAAACCATTTTAAGATGTTAAAACATTCGTCGGAGTCCCGAGCGCTTTCGACCAGAACCTGGCCATCATCCAAAGGTGGAAATGTTGTCGGAATTGTCACTGAAATTAAAAGTAGTAATTTTATTTTCAATATTATGTATGGATTTTTAAAATGATTTTCAATAAATTGTAAAACGAAATGTATGTCATCAATTTGTTAATAAATTTTAAGCTTAAATAAATTAAATAAATATTGAACTATATATTCCTTTATGAAACGAAAATAAAGTTCTTTGGAAAGTATAAAATAACTTTTACTTGGCTATGAGAAAAAAGGTGATGTTGAATTAATTTTCCACCTCATTTCTACCCTTGGATGATGGCCAAGTTCTGGTCGAAAGCGCTCGGGACTCCGACGAATGTTTTAACATCTTAAAACGGTTTTAATGTTTTAGAACCTTTTTATTTTACACCTATTTTAGTAATACACAAATTGTGATCCATTTTAAATGGTTTCATATTTTAATTTATATATTATTTTTCTAAAATAAAAAATAAAGTTCTTTGGAAAGTATAAAAGGCGTTTTAAATGTTTATGAGAAAAAGGTGATGATGAATTAATTTTTGACGAAGCGCGTTTCACAAGTATCGCTTGTTTAGCATAATTGCTTTTCCTGGTTGAACTTGCTCAATAATTCATTGCAATGAAATGGAGTAGTTTTATTAAACGTATGCATGAACTTTCAGCAATTTTCATTGTACTGAATGAAACGTAAATTATTATACGGACAGTAAAATTTTAGACATAAAATTAATAGGCTGAAGCATAAAATATTGCATTTTTGCCTTTCATAAAATGTAAAAAAAAAAAATAAAAATAAAAAATAAATAAATAAATATAATATGATTTCCGATTACGGAAATTAAAAGTGAAAACTTAATTTTAACTATTACGTATGAATTTTTTAAATGATTTTTAATAAATTATAAAGAGAAATTTATGTTATTAATAAATTTTAAGTTTAAATTAAAATATATATATATATTTAAAAATATTTCTTGGTAAATGAAAAAATAAAGTTCTTTGGAATGTATAAAGTACGTTTTAAATGGTTATGAGAAAAAAAGGTGATGATGAATTATTTTTTGACGAAGTATCGCTTGTTTAGCATAGTCGCTTTTCCTGGTCGAGCTTGCTCAATAATTCAATGCAATTAAATGTGAGTAGTTTTATTGAATATATGCATGCATTTTCAGCGATTTACATTGAACTAAATGAAACGTAAATTATTATACAGACAGTCAAATTTTAGACATAAAATTAATAGGTTGAACCACACTATAGAAACTTACCGTACAAAGATACTGTATAAAATAAATGTATGTTATTAATAAATTTTAAGTTTAAATTAACAAATTAAATATTGAAATATATTCCTTGGTAAATAAAAAATATAAATAAAGTTCTTTGGAATGTATAAAATACCTTTTAAATGGTTATGCGAAAAAAAGTGATGATAAATTAATTTCTGTTGAAACGCGTTACATAGTATCGCTTGTTTAACGATATCTCTTTTCCTCGTTGAGCTTGCTCAATATTTTTAATTGAATTATTTTATTCAACATATTATTCATGCATGAATTTTCAGTGATTTTCATTAAACTAAATGTAAACTGTTATTTTAGACATAACATTAATAAGCGGAACCATATTTTTTTTTTTTTTTTTTTTTTTTTTTTTAAGTGTAACGAATGAAATAAAAATTGTTTACCGATCACTGCAATTAAATTTGGTAATTTAATTTTAAATGTTATTTTGCAATTTTTAATATTATTCCCAGTAAATTATAAAGCGAAATGTATGTTATCAATCAGTTAATAAATTTGAATTACGTAAGTATCTACGTTTCATAAGTATCTCTTGTTTACCAGTATATCTTTTCCTGGTTGAGTTTGCTCAATAATATAATGCAATTAAACGGAATAATTTTAACTGAACATATGCATGAATTTTCAGCGATCTTCATTAAACTAAATGTAAACTATTATTTTAGACAAAAAATTAATAAGCTGAACCATAAAATATTTTGTTTTTTTAAAACTTAACGAATAAAATAAAATTTGTTTTCCGATCACTGCAATTAAAAGTGGTAATGCAATTTTAAATGTTATTTAAGAATTTAAAAAATTATTTACAATAAATTAAAAAGTGAAATGTATATTATTAATTAATTAATTAATTTGAAGTACGTAAGTATTTACGTCCATAAGTATCGCTTGTTTGCCAATATCTCTTTTCCTGGTTGAATTTGCTGAATAATTTAATGCAATTAAATGGAACAATTTTATTGAATATATGCACGAATTTTCAGTGATTTTTATTAAACTAAATGTAAACTATTATTTTAGACAAAAAGATAATAAGCTTAACCATAAAATATTTTGTTTTTTTAAATGGTAACGAATGAAATAAAATTTGTTTTCCGATCATTGCAATTGAAAATGGTAATTTAATTTTAATTATTATTTACGAAATATTAAAATTATTTCCAATAAATTTAAAAGTGAAATGTATGTCATCAATTAGTTAATAAATCTGAAGTACGTAAGTATCTACGTTCCACATAAGTATCGCTGTTTTCCTGGTTGAGCTTGCTCAGTAATTTAATGCAATTAAAGGGAATAATTTTATTGAATATATACACGAATTTTCAGTGATTTTTATTAAACTAAATGTAAACTATTATTTTAGACAAAAAAAAAAAATGTTTTCTGATCATTGCAATTAAAGGCGGTAATTTAATTTTAAATGCTATTTAGGAATTTTTAAAATTATTTCCAATAAATTATAAAGTGAAAAGTATGTTATAAATTAGTTAACAAATTTGAAGTTTAACCGATTGTATCGTAATTGTATCGCTGTGTTGCACATCTGCAACATATCCGGAAGTGAACTTTATTTTCACAGCGCGTTTTTTAAAAGACGATTGTATTGATTGCAGCTATCTTCCAACACATGCAGTTAATATAAATTGTTCGTAAAATCTCCAACCAGAAGGCGATGCTGGGTTAACATTTTATAAAATTGTTTAAATTATCACTTGAGCAGTTTCACCTGATTATTGCTAAAATAAATTTGATATTTTTTTATTTAATATAATGTTATATCTAAACATATAGTTTATACTTCACATTACCTATTTACAGACTTTAAAGCAATATTTCGCCCATAGAACTTACGTAGATGTCATTATATATATATACAGATATGCTTAACTTTCTTCCAGATAGGAGAAGTCATTCCTTTAAAACCGTCATAAGGTGGGTGAACCAAAGGTGGCCGGTGTTCCTAAGGTAGCCCACCCCTGAAAAGTATAATTAATATAATTTTTAATAACAAAATGGTGCTACTACATTGTCAATCATGTATCTGCAGTGCACGTAGGTGAATTTAAAGTGATCACCTTGATCCTCCGACATATTTTGCAGTGATTTCACTTTTGAGGAGTAGTTGTTGTAATTTCCAGGTGAGAAGATATTTTAATTTACACGTGTTTAAATTCTTAGAACTTTGAGTTTCTTGAGCGGTTACGTTAGATCTGGATACGCTTTCTGAAAGCTTATTTCTTTCTCTTTAACCCCATTTACTTCAACTCTAAGAAATTTATCCGATTAATACTTTTACGTCGTGCAAATGGCGACCATACGCATGTTCCCAATGTGGCCACCTTAGAAAACAAATGTGGAAATCAGTGTAGTAAGGGTGATTTTCAAAATTTCTACATAAATATCTGAAAAAAAAAACTTATTATCATTTATTGTTAACACCAGAGATCACTCAAAAGAAGTTAGTAACTCTCAGAAAAAAATCCCTGAAGTACCGTGCACATAAAGTGCTTCAAGGTCTTTTCGTGTCCCCAGATAAGAAGATTAAGGAGAAAAACACGAAATATATCAAAATAAAGAAAGGATCATTAGAGCATAATAGTAAACAAAAGAGTTTACCGCGTATTTTTTTCACATTTTAAAAATGACTTCAATACATGGGCCACCTTTGGAGGCACTATGCACTAAAGGTGGCCTACAAGCAACAATTTTGAAATTGTATTATAAAAGTAATTAAATTTTATTTTACAAAGAAAAGTATACTTGATATGTGTTAGAGATAAGTGTAAAATTTTACAAACAAATATTCAGCTACAAATACCCAACCAGAAAATAATAAAAAAAATCTCAAATCTTAACTATGGCCACCTTTGGGTCACCTACCTTATATGTCGTAAAAAATATTTCCACCCTTACCTTCTCGGGCATCTTTAGTTTACTGACAGTTCCTCATCGCCTATTGATTTAATTCGAGCTTTCTCTGTCTTTCTTTTTAAAAAAGTGACACCTACGTAAGTTCTATGTGCGCAAAATTGTTTTAATGTCTGTATATAGGTAATGTGAAGTATAAACTATATAATTTTTAACAATTTTGTGAAATTAAAAAGGCTAGAGAGGTCCAGAAATTTTTTTTCATAAAGGCAAATTCGTATACTTTACAATTTCGTATTAGTAAATTTACAATATTTCTGAGAAATATGTCTAGATCTATTTGTTGCATATATGAAACAAGCTCCCTTTAGTCGATAAACTTTTATTATTATTATTATTATTATTATTATTATTATACATGCGTGAAAAGATGTATTCTAACATCTAAGCAAATATTTTTTCAAATTGGTGTTGCTGCGATACAAGGGTTAAATTTACAAAAAATAAATAGTGAAATACATATCTTGGTAAATGAAAAAAATAAAGTTCTTTGGAATGTATAAAATACCTCCTTTTAGATGATTACGAGAAACAGGTGATGATAAATTAATTTCTAACGAAGCGTTTTACATAAGTATTGCTTATTTAGCATTTTCTCTTTTCCCGGTTGAGCTTGTAGATTAATGATATTAAATGGAAAAAGTTTAATTAAAAATATCATGTATGAATTTCTAAAATTATTTCATTGAACTAAGCTATGAAATAAATTAAATGGTGCCATTTTATTAAGAATATCAATTTTCAAAATAGTTTTAATTGAATGCGAAATTAATTACATGGAGTCATTTGATTATGTGTAATTTTTCAAAGCAGTTATCGTTGAATTAAAATAATAAATGAATTAAATGTGGTCATTTAATAAAAAATATTATGTATAAATTTTCATTTCTTAAGATATGAAATTAATTAAATGGGACCCTTTAGTAATATTTATAATTAAAAAAAAATATGAATACATTTTCGAATTATTTTCAGTGAACTAAGCTATAAAATAAATTAAATGGTGCCATTTTATTAAGAATATTATGTAAGAATTTTCAAAATAATTTTAATTGAATATGAAATGAATTAAATGGGACCATTTAATTAAAAATTTTATTTATGAATTTTCAAAATTATTTTTATTTACTAAGCTATGAAACGAATTAAATGGGGCCATTAAGTTAAAATATAATGCATGAATTTTTAAAATTATTATCATCTACTAAGATATGAAACGAATTAAATGGAACCCTCTAATAATAATAATAATAAATGAATGAACTTTCAAATCCTTTTTATTGAATTTAACTATGAAATAAATTAAATTACGCCCTTTTATTAAAAACAGTATGCAAGAATTATCAAAATAATTTTAATTGAATACGAAATTAATTAAATTGGGTCATTTAATACTAATGCATGAATTTTCAAAACGGTTTTCGTTGAATTAAAATAATAAATGAATTAAATGGGGCTATTGAATTAAAAATATGTATGAATTTTCGAAATGAATTTCATTTACTAAGATATGAAATAAATTAAATGGTTCCACTTAATTAAAAATGCTATGTATGAATTTTCAAAATTATTTTTATTGAACTACGATTATATCATTATATTTATTTTTATATGAAATTAATTAAATGGGGTAATTTAATTAAACATATTGTGTATGAAGTATCAAAATATTTGCAATATATTTTTAAATGAAATGTCTGTTAATGAAGTTTTTTATTATATTGATGAATTAAATCTTGAAATATATTCCTTAGTAAATTTCAATGCATAAAACATATTTTTAAATAATTATGAGAAACATATAATGATAAATTAATTTTTAACGAAACACGTTGCGTAAGTATAGCTTATTTAGCATCATTGTTTTTTTTCATGGTTGAGCTTGCTGAATAATGCTATTAATTAAAAATATCTATATATTTAAAACGCTAAGTGTTTTCTTTCGACAATCCGTGAGAACAAACTACTGCATCAAATTACATCATTCTTTTTTTAAATGAAAGATATTTGGACGCAGATTTGTTATCGTACATTCATTTGTTCGAAAATTTAATTAATTAGCCGTAATTTCCAATTAAACTTATACTTCTGCTAATGACGTCATAAAGTCGACAATTCGGATAACGCCCACTGTTGCGAGGCGCATAGTTTATTCTCTGAACTCTGTGGTTGCGGGGATAAAAAAAAATAATAATAAATATTAAAAGCACGTAGCTTTTAGGCCAAATTTTTTAATTTGCAAGTTAAATTTCGGTAAAAATATTTATCCGCGTGTTTTATAAGCGAATAACAATTCATATTTATTGTGACGTCACGGGAATATTGTCCATTGGGTTTATTTTATCATTATGCATTATAACTTTGTTGATGCCATTTCTTCATTACAATTAAATACAAAATATATTTTTTATTTGTATACATGGTGTTTAAGCATTAAAGTAACGTATAGAAAGTGCGTGTGAACAGTTTGCGCCGGTGAAAATGACGTTAAGTTTAGCTTGAAATGCATTTTAACAGAAATAAAACTAAAGAGAAAAATGTATTGTGTCAACAGGACGTAATTTTAACTGATTTTTCCATTCTTAATTATAAAGATTAGAATTGGAGGCGCCATTGATTGCTTCATCTTGATTGCATACCTTGATTACATGTTACCAATTACTTTTTTTTAAATTATAGGTTAGAAGATTTCCTTTTTTAATAAAAAAAAAATCACAAAAGTAAAGGATTTCAGGAAATTTAAAATTATTAAAAATAGTGTTATGGTAGAAAGAAAAAACTTGAAATAATGATTGTATTTTTAGCTAGAATAAACAATGTAAGACTAATATTTCATAGGAATTGTTTTGGTAGGTTTATTATAAGTTATTTAACAGTTCCTCATTATTGCAAAGTCCTATTTCTTTCACTGTGAATTTCTCTTTCGATGGCAAAAAATGTTTTTCTACTTTTTGCGCTAGCCAAAATACAGTGGCAATTTTTAGAAATGTACAACGGTTGTGACAACAAACGGCGCTATCGCTTTAGCTTTCATCGCGCTTACATAACTTCTAAATACTACAAATTTCTATTTTTTACTGCATTTTACTAAATTTTACAATTTCAATTCTTACATCATCAATTAGAAAAAAAATTAGCTTTCGAATAAATTTATTTGAAAACTGCCGTTTAATTTAACGACTTTTTAAATAATTTCCAAGCATGAAAAGTTTTTCAATTCTATCTTATCAATGACCACCAGTTTGCTTTAATAATGTAAAATAGCCTCTGCGAAAGTTGCCATAATTGGAAATAGATTTCCCTAACCATCATAAAAAGTGAATAATAATAATAATAATAATAAAAACAGTTATAAATCACAAGACCAGATTATCTATAAAATAGAGCAGTTTGGCGCTAAACGAAAATCTGTCAAAAAAAAAAAAAAAAAAAAAACTATTTTCAGTTTATATTGAACATAAAATTGATATGTTGAATTCGTTGATGTTATTTGTTCCATCAGATATCAGAATATGCCAGGAATTGTATTTTTTTTTTTTTTTTTTTTTTTTTAAAGATCCATTTGGCAACTGTATAAGAGGGAAAATATCCCCGACTGTGATGGAAAAGGGATAATCATCCTGATTATGTGAAGGAACCGAAGAAACCAAACAAATAAATTACACTTGAAAACATTAAAAATCTCCTTCATCTGCAGATTGCTTTATTACTGTAAAAAAATACTTCATCTTTACATAAAAATTGATTAGCTTAAAACAGTGGATGTGTTTTAGAAGATATGGATTTGAAACGAACAATGATTAAAGAGGACATTTTAAAACTTTTAATTTAAACATTTTAAAACTTTTTTAACGTCGAATTTCGACGGTGCTTTTGGGAAGATGCAATGTACATGCGCATAGTAGCTCATTCGGTTGCATAATCAAAGAGTGGTGGTGGTGGGGGGGAGGGATGTGTGCTTTATTTACTATGTTCTTTTATTTACTGAATATGAGATGAACGTAGGAATATACTATTTGTATGATACTTCATAGGTCCATGAAATATCTTTCTTGCCGAGGGGAATATGGTGGTAATGTCAAACTGATTTTCATTACACAGTTGTTTACGGATTGTTTGTTTGGAGTTTGCATCGGAAATAGTACTGTATTTGACTGGGGAAAAAACTTTTAAAATAAAATATTTGAAAGACTGTTTCATACGCACCCCTTCTTAAATAATAAAGAAACTGATTTTACTGGTATTGTTATACTATTTCTTCCGTCAAGTTTTGACGGGTTCCATCTAGTTATTTATAAATTTTCAATGTAATTTTTATTGAACAAATACATGAAATGCAAATTTAACATTCAAACTGTGAAATTTTAGATAAATAAATTGAAATTTAATGTTAACAAAATATTTTATTTAGTAAACCTTAACGCAAAAAATAAAATGTTTTATGATCTTTTCCTCTTCATTTCGTTTTGGTCATTCCAATAAAATGTTAATTTCATTAAGTATGTTGTGTGTGAAACTTAATGCATTACTTCTTAATATTACTTCTTTTTCCTATCTCAGTTTGCTGAACAATGCTATTGAATAGAGTAATTTTAGTGAAAATATTATGTATGAACTTTTAAAATTATTTCTATTGAACTAATATACGAAATACAAATTTATTATACAAACAGTGAAATTTTAGATAAATAAGATGAAATTTAAATTAATAAACCATTTCAGTTTAAGTTAATAAAATATTTATTTTGGTAAATATTAACGCATAAAATGTAATGTTTTACGATCATTTTCTTTTCATTTTTTTTGGGGGGGAGGGGGGGGTATTTCAGCTAAATGTTAATTTATCTAAATATGTTATGTGTAAATTTTAATCCAGTACTTCTTAATATTACCTGTTTTCTTATCTCAGTTTGCTGAACAATGCAATGAAATAGAGTAATTTAATTGGAAAAATTATGTATGAATTTGAAAAGCGATTTTCATTGAACTAATGTATGAAATGCAAATTTATCATTTAAACTGTAAAGTTTTAGATAAATAAATTTAAATTTAAATTAATAAACTATTTCGGTATAGTTTAATAAAATATTTCTTTTATTAAATATTAAGGCATAAAATATCATGTTTTATGATCAGTTTCTTTTCATTTCTTTTCGTTTTGGACATTCCAGCTAAATGTTAATTTAACTAAATATGCTATGTGTAAATTTTAAACCTTTACTTCTTAATATTATCTATTTTCTTATCTCAGTTTGCTGAACAATGCAATGGAATTGAGAAATTTAATTGGAAAAATTATGTATGAATTTGAAAAGCGATTTTCATTGAACTAAGGTATGAAATGCAAATTTATCATTCAAACTGTAAAATTTTAGATAGATAAATTAAAATTAAAATTAATAAACCATTTCGGTTTAGGTTAATAAAATATTTCTTTTATTAAATATTAAGGCATAAAATATAATGTTTTATGATCATTTTCGTTTCATTTTTTTTTCATTTCTTTTCGTTTTGGGCATTCCAGTTAAATGTTAATTTATCTAAATATGTTATCAGTAAATTTTAATCAATTACTTCTTAATATTACCTCTTTTCTTATCTCAGTTTACTGAACAATGCAATGAAATAGAGTAATTTAATTGGAAAAATTATGTATGAATTTGAAAAACGATTTTCATTGAACTAAGGGTTGAAATGCAAATTTATCATTCAAACAGTGAAATTTAATTAAATACGTTATGCTTGAATTTTAATGCATTACTACTTAGTATTACATTTTTTCTTATCTCAGTTTTCTGAACAATGCAATTAAAAAGGAGTAGTTTTAAGTGAAAATACTATGTATGAATTTTCAAAGTGATTTTCACTGAACTAAGTTATGGAAAGCTAAGTTATCATTCAAACAGTGAAATTTTAAATAAATAAACTGAAATTTAACTTAATGAACCATTTCAGTTTAAGTTAATTAAATATTATCTTTAGTAAATAGTAACGCATAAAATATAATGTTTTATAATCTTTTTCATTTCTTTTTGTTTTGTCATTTCAATTAAATATTAATTTAATTAAATATATTTTGTGTGAATTTTTATCCATTACATTTTAACATTATCCCTTTTCTTATATCAGTTTTCTGAGCAATGCAATGAAATAGAATAGTTTAACTGTAAATATTATGTATGAATTTTCCAAGTGATTTTCTTTGAACTAAGATATGAAATATAAATTTATCAGTCAAGCAGTGAAATCTTCAATAAATAGACTGAAATTTATCTTAATAAACTATTTCAGTTTCAGTTAATAAAATATGTCTTTCAGTAAATCTTAACACATAAATAAAATGTTTTATGCATTTTTTTCTTTTCTTTTCTTTCCTTTTTTGGTCATTCCAATTAAATGATAATTCAATTAAAAATGTTATGTGTGCATTTTAATCCATTACTTCTTAACATTCCTCACAATTTTCTGAACAATGCAATGAAATAATTTAATTGAAATATTACGTACTAATTTTCAAGGTGATTTTCATTGAAGATATGAAAGGCAAATTTATCATTGAAATAGTGAATTTTAACTTAATAAACGTTTCAGTTTAGATTAATAAAATATGTATTTTAATAAGTCTTAACACATAAAATGAAATATTTTATGATCTATTTTTTTCTCTTTTCATTTCTTTCTATTTTGGTCATTCCAATTAAATGTTAATTTAATTAAAATATTATGTATGAATTTTAATCCATTACTTCTTAACATTACCTCTTTTTCTCAGTTTCCTGAATAATGCAATGATATTGGGTAATTTAATTGAAAATATTATGTATGAATTTTAATCCATTACTTCTTAACATTACCTCTTTTTCTCAGTTTCCTTAATAATGCAATGAAATTGGGTAATTTAATTGAAAATATTATGTGTGAATTTTAAACCATTACTTCTTAAAATTTCCTCTTTTTCTCATTTTCGTGGATAATACAATGAAATTGGGTAATTTAATTGAAAATATCATGTATGAATTGTAAAAGTATTTTTCGCATATTGAACTAATATCACTGTAAATTAACATTCTGACAGTAAAATTTTTGGAAGATAAACTAAAACTTAAATTAATAAACTGTTTTAGTTCCGTATAATGAATTAAATCGTGAATTAACAACTTTACTAAATATAACGTATAAAATAAAACTTAAATTAATAAACTGTTTCAGTTTCGTATAATGAATTAAATCGTGAATTAACAACTTTAATAAATATAACTTATAAACTAAAACTTAAATTAATAAACAGTTTCAGTTTCGTATAATGCATTAAATCGGTAATTAACAGATTTAGTAAATATAACGTATAAACTAAAACTTAAATTAATAAACTGTTTCAGTTTCGTATAATGAATTAAATCCTGAATTAACAACTTTAGTAAAAATAACGTATAAACTAAAACTTAAATTAATAAACTGTTTCAGTTTCGTATAATGAATTAAATCGTGAATTAACAACTTTAGTAAATATAACGTATAAAATAAAATGTTATTTTCGATCATTGTAATTGAATCTGGTGAGTTCATCTAAAATATTATGCATGACTTTTCAACAATTAATAAATGAAAGTAATTTTTCATATTTTTTTAAACAAAACGTACGTTGTCAGTCAGTTAGAGTGAAATTTTAGATATTGAGTTAATGAATTAAACCTTTAAATATATTCTATAATAATTCTTAATGTGTAAGATAGTTAGGAGAAAAAAAAAATTATAATGAAGTTTCTCTTGAGACAGAGCGTTGCGTAAGTAATGCTTGTTTAGCATTATTTCTTTTTCTGGTTAAACTTTCAAAATAATATAATGCAGATAAACGGTGTAGCTTATTTGGAAATAGTATGCATGAATTTTCAAAGTCATTCTCATTGAACTAAGATATGAAATGAATTAAATATAGGGCCTTTTAATAAAAAAATATTATGTGCGAATTTTCAAAATGATATCCATTTAACTTAGACGGGAAATAAACTAAATAGGGCAATTTAATTAAATAAATTATGCGTGAATTTTCAAAATAAATTAAAAATAATAATAATTAAACGAAATGTACGTTAATATAGTTTGGAAGTGATATTTTAGATAGAATCTAATTAATTAAATCTTGGTAATACACTTTGAAACAAGTGGGTAAGTGTGATCGAAGATCGCAAAAAGGGTTTCGTTTAACATTCCTTTCAAAACACTTTATCCTTTCCTTAATAAATCCAAATAAATTTCATTTTCCAAGAAAAAAAAAATCATGTTTTTTTATAAAGTAAACATTTACCGGTCTATTTTTCTCGTTTTTTTTTTTTTGAAAATCTGAAAAGGTCCGATGGCGGACGAAGCCCGCTATTATACTCTGCCATAATAATATCTGTCATGTGGACTAAATGCGATATTTAAAAAAAAAATCAATTTCAAAATTAAACATGTTGTATAGAGGCCTTCAAAATGTTAAAATATGCCAATATTTCCATAATTGGGTTTTTATCATGATTCAATACGTTCCTCAAACTCATATGACGTTATAATCATTTGATGACGTCATATCTACTTGCTTTCTCTATTACTCATATATTGATACTCTCTTTGTATTATTCTCAAACATTGGAAAAAGTCCGTTAAACTTCCAATAGGACGTCAGATTAATGTTCTTTTTAATTCTCTAATGACGTCCTATTAACCTGCTTTCTGTACTTACACATACTCATACTCCTTGTATTATTGAGAAGTGTTTGAAAATTTCCGTTTTATTAACAATATGACGTCATATTAATCTTTTTTTTTTCAATTGGTGGAACTTTTTATTTTATTTTTATTTTTCACGTGGAAATCTTTCAATAGAAAATTAATTATTGTAGAAAGAATTTTATTGTGCATTTTTAATTGTTGGCAACTGTTATAACGAAATTTTTTTAATTTAATAGGAAAAGGCTATTAGATTTTTGGTTTTTTATCTCTCTATATTAAAATAATACGATTTTTTCAAAATTTTATGATTTTCAGCGTTACAGTAGGTATTCAGCTGTAAGTACACAAAATTTCAAGTCTGTAAGTTATACAGTTTCTGAGAAGCGAGACGAATACGGTTTCGTGAGATTAATGAAACACTAAAAAGACAAATGTTTCTTAATCTACAAAAATTTAATATAAACTCTCAAAAGCGTTTTTTATGCTTAGAAACACCATAAAACAACATATTTTCTATATTTAAAGAAACATTTATGCAAACAGAGTTCTTTTTGCTGACACTGATTTGCAGAAACGATTCGAACCAGAAATTTCTTTTTAAAATAAATTAAATATAAAACTCACAGAAATACGTTAAATGAATAAGTTAAGTAGTTCTAAATAAAATTTCTGGTGTGAAATAGTTTTAAAACACTTGAGTAAAATTTCCGGTAGTTCTAGTGTTAATTATTTTCTTAAACTGAAATACGGGTTTTTTCAGATGCTATCAATTCTCAATTAAACATTTTCAGCTGCGTAAATGTATTTATACATTCAAGAATAACAATTTTTATTATTTCTCATGTTAATAAAAATATTCTGTTAATAATTAATAATTAGATTGAATAATAGTTAGAAGATTAGATTGAATAATAATTAGATTGAATTTGACAGAATATTTTAAAACAACCTATTGAAATAAATACATTACAATGCATAATATAGGCTAAGTGAAAATCTGACATATTTAACAGTGCATTGGAAAATTAAAACTATTGTTTGAATGTGTAAATAGGCTTTAGAAGACAAAATAAAAATAATTTTAATTGCCTTTTAAAACAAACCTATTAAAGTCATGTTAAGGCGTCACTCTAATTTTGATATCATTTTGAATGGAAATATACATTATTCAATAAGACTATAATATACAATATTTTAACACAAACAAAAATTAAATTAAAATCAATATAAGGCATTACGCTTTTGGAATCCAAAGATGAATTTCACTGCTTCATAATCATCGGATAAAATCATATGTATTTTATCACGTTAAATAATATTAAATTTTAACATTTTATAATTTTTTGATAGAGAGAAAGATACAGAACATAAAATGTTTATGATTACAAAGTTATGCATGCTTGCAGAGTTAGTTATATGATTACAAAGTTATATTTAAACAGAAAACAAAAATATTCTTTTCGCGGCAGATTTCCTTCAACAAAAACTTAATAGTTTAAAAAAAAAAATAATTATAATTTTATTGACATACTGTTCGCATGGAGTTTATATTTTTACTGTCGTAAGTTGTATAATAATAATTATTATTATTGTTATTATTGTTATTATTTCTAAAAATGAAACCTTTACGTATTTCTCAACTAAAAAATGATTAAATATTATTAAAATTTATTTCTTTTTAAGCAAATAAACTGAGTTTTTTAAAAGTAAAGAAGGAGGTCATTGAGCTAAAACAAAACCGTGCATATTCTGCAGTGCAGAATATATAAATATAATGAAAAAATATAAAGCATTCTCAAATGGAAAATCTCGAAAACATAAATCACACTAATTCAATAAAGAAAAAAAAATTGAACCTTATATTTTATAGTCACTTACTCTTTTTTTCGATTATCCTTTCGTTTTAATTTATAATCCTTTATCCAGGAAAGCGGGGGAGACTTCTGATGTCCAACAAGGACCCAAAATATTAAAATGTGAACGAGAAATTTGATAAGAACGCTGATTTTGGTTTAGCTTGCAACTGTCTTCACGTGACTAGCATAGTCTCTTAAATGACTGTTGTAGAACGATGTACTTGTTAAATAAATGACATTTCTGAATGACTTTTTAACACTTTCCAATTTAGTTGAAAAGTGTTTATGACTTCGGTTTGTCTGGCCGTATGGCCGTCTGTCCGTGCTCTAACTCCCGTAAACATGCTCGGATTGCCCTGCAATTTTTATATGTTATTGTCGTTATCTATAGCATATTCCCTATTTCAACTGAAGTGTGTAGCACTTATAGTTTTTTTACAGGGACACTCAAAAGAATTCCGTTACATTACGGCCTATGGGGAAAATTCATTTGCGGTTTATTTTAATGATGTTACACAATTTCAAATACATTGAAATTTATATATATCACTAAGGTGCATTACAAGAAGATTAATATGGAATAGGGTGTGCATAGTACTTATAGTTACTTTACAGGGACAGTCAAAAGAATTCCGTTACATTACGTCTTTGGAGAAAAATCGTTTGCGGTTTAATTAAATAATGTTTCACTATTTTAAACGCATTAATTTTTTTTTAAATTTTGAATTACAATTACTCACAATTTTCATGTGTACGCATTTGTTTTAATATTTTATACCGACTTGTTTTTTACGAATGTAAATGAATTTATAGTTTTTCTACATGCTTTCTTCTTAAAAAGCAAAAATCAAAAGAATAGCGTGTTCAAATATTTTTCTTTTGTTTTATTCAAGTCTGTATAATATTTAACAAGTAATATAAAAACTTTTTTTTAAGTCAATTCCTACTTAGGTCAAATATAATTTTTTTTTCCAGCGATCTACACGCTTCGCCACAGACGGTATTTATTCTTAAATTTATATCCTGCTAAATATCTTACATAAGAGACTTTTTTGAAATGTATTAAAAATTAAATAAAAAATAAATAGCTAAAATACCAAAAATTAATAGCTCGAAAAGTATTTCTCACAAAATTGTTAGACAAACTGCGTTAGAAAGGTAAAAAAATTGTATTTTTCTTGATATAAATTTAAAATCTAATGATTATGCCGTTTTTCATATATTGAATTTCAAAAATTACCAAACTTCACAATAAAGTGCCATAGCGATGTTACAGTTGCGATAATACAGTTTTTTCAAATATTAATTAATTAATTAAATTTTATTATTTAATTTTAGTTTTATACTTCATTTCTGTTCAAAAGTATAGACTCACTTCACATTTATAGTCTCCTTCGCCCGCGAGCCGTCTGATCTTCGTCCGTGAACAGACCCATTATCTTTTTACGTGTGAAGGTCAGACTATAAATATGGAGTGAGTCTATACTTTTGAACAGAAATGAAATATAGAATTAAAATTAATTAATTAAATTTAATTAATGAATTAATATTTGAAAAAACGGTATTAACATCAATTGTCATCCAGTACAAGCTTAAAAAAAATTATTTGAACTTGAATTGATGAATAGAAAATATTTTATTAACGATTGAAAATTCCAACAAGATATATATATATAGAGTGTGAGCTAATAGTAGGAATTTAAAAAATATAATAAATTTTAAAGCTAGCCCATTTCTTATAAATATCCATCATATTGACAGAAAGGATTAAAAGAAACATGTTTGGCTTTTGAGAAGAGCATAAAAATACACGAGCAATACTATAGCAAAATCTTAAACAAAGAAAAGACTTAACATAAAGATTCCAGTTTGTTGTTCAACATTCAAAATATATTTTCCAAAACATATTCTTTTTTCATTACCTTACATTTGTATTTATTATTTGAAACGCGTACAAAATATTTTCAGTCTATAATTAAAGCTGTTTCAAGAAAACTAAACATTTCAAAAGCTGTAAACAAAAATGTACACATCAGTTATACGTTTAGAATTTGTTTATGTGCTTACATTTTATTTTGCTGTTTTAAAAATGAAAAATATTGCTCAGGTTTTCTTTATTTTCAAATTAATAGTATATGTGAACTACTACACTGAAAAAAAAAAATAGTAGCGTATTACTGCTTATTTTACTGTTTATTACTGTTAATGTTACGGTATAATACTGGCAGCTGGAATGCCAGTATTATACTGTAAAATCATTTTTTTTTCAGTGTAGTTTGTTTACAGAACAATTTGAGGATGAAGCATAGGAGCAGCTTAACTAAAGAAAATTAATCATGTTTGACGCATAGATGATGGCACATTTTCCAATTTTTGTATTTTATGTAAGTTCTACTGCTTTAACTATTAATTTCTATTCGCGTATATATCTATGCAATGAAACATAACAGACAAATAAATATGGCTCTATTATTGTGCCATTATTAACTAATTGGCTTTTTATTGGAAATGCATGTAGACAATATCAATATTAAAATCATAAAATACTTCTTAATAATGCCACAAAATAAGAAATGCGCAAGGCCTTTCGAAAGAACTTTGTCTTTCTTCGTCAGGCGCAAAGAAGACGTGCAACCACTTTGAAGGCAGGAGGAAACCTAGCTTGCTCCTGCCTTCAAAGGGCTTCTGCCTTCAACCTCCTACCAAGGCTTGCTCCTGCTTTGAAAGTGGTTGCACGTCTTCTTTGCGCCTGACGAAGAAAGACAAAGTTCTTTCGAAAGGCCTTGCGCATTTCTTATTTTATGGCGTTATTAAGACTTTTTTTTTTTTTTTTTTTTTTTTTTTTGCTTTTATAGTATCACACCAGTTTATTCAACACTTCAATGGAATATCAATGTTGTTCAAATATTGGATTTCTTTAAAAATATTTGCAATATAATTAAAAATTTTATAAATTATTAATTATAAAATTGGTGCAAATGAGTGAAATTACTTTAGCTAGCGTAAAATTGCAGCTGTATGGTCTTTTCAGCCGATACCTTGAATTTCGATGGATGTGGAGAAACAAGAAGAATTTTTGTATAATTTATGCAAATGTTAACGCAGCATGGTTACCAAAGAATATAAAAAAGTGATTTGGGAGTGGGGAGGTGTTTGAATTTGGGATTGTGCTGTGCTCAGTTCCAAGATGAGAGATTTGATAGGTCTGCAACCAACTAAAACATCGTCTATCTGTAAAATGGATTACAATAAAGGGATTAATACTAGAGTAAACTTTTTAAGAAGCCCACGCTTAATTAAAGCAATTTACACTTACTTTATTGGAATAGAACCCTGTTGTGATTTGAATAACGCAATCGTGCACATATGAATAAATATTGTTTGCATCGAACTTTCACCGTCTATAAACCTTATTTTTATATGATTTTATTTATCTTAACTTTAATCATGTTTGTAAAGATGGAATTTTGCAGTCAATTTTTCACTCACTTACTGATGTACTAGAGTTCTGACATTATGTGCAAGTGTGTGTTCTTGATGACAATAGAATATTTTAATATTTTCAGAACTAAATTATTAATTACATTTTGATTATATGTTGAGAAAACAATGCCTTGAAAGTCCTAGATAGTATGATGAAAACCGAGAAAGCCCAGATAGCTCAGTCGATAGCCGTTAAGCGGGGTTTGATCGGGGCCTCCGTGATGTCGCTGTGTGTCCTACACCGGGCCTGCTACAAGTGACGTCACAACCTGCTGACGTCAAAACAGTGATCCATAATAACTTAAAAATTTTCATGTACTTTGTTCGTTTGTACGTATTGTTTACGATAGTATTTTGATTTTATTTATTGTTTTATATAGTAATTAATAATATTTTTCAGTGTATTTAGATTATAATGCTATCAATAATTATTGATTATAATTATTAAAGAAAGTGTAGATTATATCTATAAAATAATGAGAAGAAAATGTTGTGCTCCTAGTTTCTAATCTAAGTCTTCAAATTCGCTACTGATAGTGAAAAGAAGAAATTTTAGCTACAAAAATTACCTTGTGATAATTATTTTTACATTTCAACAGAAGTAGTCTGCATTAAATGTTTTGATAAACGTTTCAATTTGTGAAGCTAGAATTAATTTGAGTGTATTGAGCTTGTTGTGCAGAAAAAAAAAACGTAACAACAAATGTCTAAGGTCTAACCTACTGTAATGGAAATATTCTGGCATATTTGAATGAATTTGTACTTCCAAATCGAAAAGAGTCAAATGATCTTTAGAAAAAAATAAATAAATAAAAGAAGCAGACGATAAACAGTTTAAAAAATGATTTTGAAAGAAATACTGTAATAAATTGAATGAAATCTGGATACATTTAGTTAGAAGTGAGTGTGCTTTGTTTATAAAATTAAAAGTAACTGATTTACACAACTTAGTAGTTTTACGTAGTTCCATTTAACATTTTAGCTAACTTAAGTGTACAAATATATTATGAAAATAAAACTTTTGATAAGTTAATTTGAGTGGTTATTAGATCCTAGACCCAAGTACAATAAATAGACAATTATTAAAATATTACAAGTCAGTTACAAAGTTAAGATAGAAAATTGGGTACTTTTCGGTTAGCCGGGTGCCAGTGATATATATATATACACACACACACATATATATATACACATATCTACACACACATATATGTATGAATTAATATACATATATATTTATATATGTACATGTATCACTGGCGCCCGGCTAACCGAAAAGCACCGAAAAAGGTTTATGGCGAGAGAAGGAAAGTTGGCAACATATTTTCTGGCAACCTATTCGTAGTTTCATATAAATAAGTATTTTTTTTTCAATATTTATATAATTTGTTTAATATAAAGAAGCCATATATCTCTTTTTATATGCAGGTAGAACAGAATTGTATATATAAAAAATTTTATATATATAAATAAACATAAAAGTTCATTAGGTTTGTTTTCATAATTGTGTATATAATTTAAAAACATATCTAACTTTCTGAAGCCCGGATTACGCCAAAGCGTTAAAAAAAAGTGCCAAGGTCTCTATAGTTAAAAAATGTCGATTTCTCTATTTAAATTAACATTTATTGTGTTTTGGTGGTTAAATTATGGTATGTAGTTGTAAAAGGGATGAATGGGATTGATTTTGTAAAGTTTTTGGTAGATTTATTATATTTTTTGTACGTATATTTATTGTAAAATAATGTGTTTAGGAAAAGGTAAGTCAATGGGTTCAATCTGATTTATTAATCTTAGCATTTTTTTTAATTTAAAACTTTTAATTTCCTTTAATAAAACAAGTGTATTGATTCCCTTTTATTTCACGATTATGAAATTTAATATTATTTATGTAATCACAAATTATAAGAGCGGAAATGCTCTTTTTATTACATCTTTCTGCTGCAATACATTGACCAAAGTGGATCACTACTGTGACGTCACTAATACTTGTAGCAGGCCCGGTGAAGGACACACAGCGACATCTCGGAGGCCCCGGTTTGATGCAGGGTTTGAGTCCCTGTTCGGATGAAATACAATGAAAACTCTATAAGATTTAGGGTTTTTTTTTTTTTTTCGCATACAAACCAAAGGAGGGCGTGTCACTGTTACATTACGTTTTTTGATGTTACATAAATAATTATTATTAATACACTCAATTTTTAACAACAAAAACAAATTCAAGAAGTTGCTTCTTATCTTCTTGTTTTTATCCAAACACTGTATTGTTATCCAAGTTAGAGTACTACACGGGTCGAGTGATTAAGCTTAAATATTTAGGCAGCTTTAAAGTTTTATGTATATCAGTTAAGAACCTATGTCATTCGCAGGCTAATGTTAAGCTAAAGCAATCGTTCTTTAATAAGTTTATAGTCAGCATACAATATTCGCAAGTTAATGCTAAACCAAGGAAATTGTTCTTTACATATTTATCGTCAGCATACGATATTTTCAAGCTAATGTTAAATCAAGACAAGCGTTCTTTAATAAATTTATAAGCCCGCATATGATATTCGCAGGCTAATGTTAAATAAAATTTAAGCATTCTTTACAAATTTACAATCAGCTTGGCCCCACCAGTGGCTGAGAGATTCTGCTCTCAAAGCTGGTAGACGGGAGATGCTGGGTTCAAATCCCTGTCGCGCCCGTTGACCTAACCGTTCGAAGTTTTCCGTGGTTTTCTTCGAACCTTGCCTTAAATGCGGGTTAGGATCCCTTAGAAAGACCCCAACGGAGGGCACTCCCCCCAGGGATATATCCCTCATGTAGATAATCAGCCGTCATAAAATCAACCAATCAACCAATCAGCTTACGATGTCGCAAGCTAACGGTAAACTAAAGGAAGCATTCTCCATAAATTTATATTCAGCATACGATAGCCTCAAGCTAATGTTACACCAAGGCAAGCGTTCTTTAATAAATTTATAGTCTGCATACGATATTCGCAAGCTAATGTTAAACCAAGGGAAACATCCTTTACAAATTTATAGTCAGCATACGATATTTGTAAGCTAATGTTAAATAAAGGCAAACGTCCTTTACAAATTCATAGTCAGCATGTGATATTCCTAGCTGATGTTTAACCGAGGGAAGCGTTCTTTACAAATTTCTCGTTTGAATATCAATATTTTTTAAATGATTCTTTTTGCATAGGATTTCTGAGGTTGAAAGCTAACGTGATAGCTTTGTACTTAAAAAAAAAAAAATGTTGCAGTTTCATTTTGAGGACACTTTCGATTTCGGAACCGGCGAAAATTGATGTATTGTTTCTTTTATAGCCCTGTAAAAATCTATACCAGCAGAATTCGGAAGTTTTCACAAAATAGTACAAGAGCCTTCAACTTCGGATATCCTACGTAAAATAAAAATAAAATAAAAATGCAAACGAGAAATTTGTAGAGAATTAAATAGAACGCTTCAATTGATTTACATTGCTTGTGAATATCATAATGCTGTCTAAAATAGGCTTTTAATAATAGATATTATTCTCTTTTGATTGGTATCTTACTTTTTCCTTTATTATAAATGAGGCTAAAAATAGCATATGGTGGTGCAAGTATTAAATTTCTGAAGCTATGTCGCATATCGCTATGTAGAACTTAAAAGTACGCGGATCTCTGGCTTTCTCTTTCCAGGGGTCTGGAGCAACAAATTTAGGAATACAGGATTAGGGCCTTAATTATTAAAAAAAAAAGTCGTATAGTTTCATTTGGGTATTACATAGACGTAAAAAGGAGAGAGTGCAAAACTTTTCTGGTCCTAATTTTATGGAAATTGAAAATGTTTTATGTCTTTTGCGAGACCTTTGTAAATGCGGAACCCAAGTGCAATACACCCGCAGCACTTCTGTTAGGATTAGGGTATTGCAATATTTGCTAGGATTCACACCGATTCGTTAACTACGAGCATGAAATAAATCCTTATGCAAGACACGGTGAAACAAACAACATTTTTCAAAATTGAACACAATACCATGCATTTCAAGCCACTTGTATAAATTTCATCTTAATATCAATTTGAAGTTTGCACATATTTTCTCGAAGGGAATTGGCACACTCAACTTTATGGTTAGCATGTTGGCCACAAAATTAAAATAGATAAATTAGTTAAAATACCAGGAGCTTGGACCGATTTTCGCGGAATTGATACAAGTGCAGTCTGGACTGGGTAACTGCGCAAGGTTTTCAGGGTTTTCCTTGTACGAGAACGATAATCCGGACCACTTTCCCTTCAAAAGTCCTCCATGAAGACATCGCCACCTACATCAATGTGTCAAAACTGACCGATGCTTAACCAAATTCATCCAACCATCCCGAAAGGGATTTCTATATACTCATGTGAGATGCTTTGGAATTCAGTGTGGGAAATGTCCATTCTGGTCCATCAATACAATAGAAAATTCAAAATCTTCCGAGTGGAAGGCTTTCCTCCCCGTGTAACTCTCTGAATTCATCACTACGTAGCATAAGTACACCTTAATTATTTTTTCCTTCTGGTATCGACTCTACAGCTTTTTATTAGTCCTAGCAGCCTCAATAACGTGCCTCCAACGTTCTCTATCCAAAGTCAACGTCCACCAGCTCCTTACACTAAAAGCAACAAGGTCCCTTTCTACATCGTCAACCCATCTGGTGGTGGTGGTGTGTGTGTGTGTGTGGGGGGGGGGGGGGGGGTTCCTCTCTTTCTGGTACACTCTCAGAAAAAACTGCAAATTTATGAGCGTTTGCCCTTCAATTTTCACGGGCAACAGCCTTATTTGATGAAAAACGGTCTGATCCACTCAATAAGCGGCCTTATCCCTTACTTAGATACTTAGAAAATTAAGGGCAATCTACATATTCTTACAGTTCTAGCCCATCTGTTAGAAAAATACGGTACGACCTCATACATTTTCCTTAGCTAGGTTTACTTTTCATTTTAGTCGCGTTTTGAAAAATAATGTCACTTAACTGCGGCAGTAACATATTTTTTAACACTCCAAAAAAGCGATTCTATGATGATTATCTAACGTGCTACGTGCTACGGAACAGTAAGCAAAGTGTTATTGTGTTTTAAAGTGCATTATATCCTGCTTTAAGGGAAGTAAATTACGGGCTGCACAAAATGATGGGCATGGATTTTTTTTTACGGGGTATGACTGGAATCTCTGCTGCCGGCCTCTGCCCGTAATTTTAGAGGGATATTTTTAACAGTGTACTTTCTGGCCTTTCGAAGGTCAACTTCTTAACAGGATTGGTGTCTTGAAATCTCCATAAATGTCCCAACCACCTAACCCTACCAATCCTTATTGTTTTTAGAATATCGGGTTATTTGAATAACCTATACATCTCGAATTTATATCTTGTTCTCCATATTTCATTTTCATAATTTATCAGTTTTATTTAGACATTAATAAATTAGGATAAAGTTACTGAAAATATAAGCTGTTTATCAAACAGCTCTGACTTTTGTTTCACTTTATTCTTCAGAATATTCAAATTTTTCTCTTTTTTCGCAGTGAATTCAGGATGAAATAGTCTAATAGTGAACTGTGAGCTTCTTCAGAGGATCTCGAATGGCGGAGCTTGACGTGGCAACAGATCGGGCAAGAAGTTGGGTCATAGCTGCTTGTTGCTGTTTCTGCAATCTTGTTTTCTATGGAATCTCCAGGCTTTCTGGTATCATGTTGGTCGCTGCGACTCAGACTTTTCAAGTGTCTAGGGCGCGTGCAGCTGTTCCATTCAGCCTCAGTACAGCCGTAAGAAATCTTGCAGGTCTGTATAACATTTTATGGAATTTACCATACAGAAGTTATTTGTATTTCAATGACACAAAATGAAAGTATTTTATTATGATTGAAGAAATGAAAAATTACTGTTTAGAAAACGGAATTTATTTCTCTTGATCAAGAAAAATATTTACTGCAAACAAGATAAATCAATAAATTGATTTGTGTATATATGGAATCTAAACTAGTAATGCTGTGACCATCACAAAACTTTCTTCTTTATAAATCAAATCATCATGAAATCAAAATTAAATGACAATCTATTCGCTCTTAAGGTACAGTTATCGCGGAAATCGTGAAAAACACAGCATAGCAGCGACACCTGTTGAGCGGTATATAACCAAACCTATCTAGGATCTATTTATGTTGAGGTCTAACAAAATATTAAATTTGGTGAAATTTCGTGCGTTAGTTCTTGAGATATAGCTATTGCGGAAAATCATGTAAAATGCAGCATAGCAACGCCTCCTGTTGGGCGATTTACACCAAACCTAATAAGCGTATATTGATCTAACACAGCCGTACTCAACCTTTTATCTCGCGGGCCGCAAACATATATTTGCAACGTTAGGCGGGCCGCAACAGACACTTGTATAATAATGTAAAACAATATAGATTACTATAGCAAATGCCGTGAAGATTGTTGTTTTGAAATAGTTGATTAAAACTTTTTGCTGCCAACTTTTTCTGCGATAAATATTTAACTATAATAAGCCTTATTAGCTATATGATGATAAGCATAAAACGTAACAATACAACAATGCAGCAATTCCAAATTCTCAAAAAAAAAAAAAAAAAAAAAAAAAAAAAAAAAAAAAAAAATCAAAGGATTTTTTTTTAATAAATCAGTTTTTTTTTCTCAATGCAAAAACTTTTTTTTTTTTTATGTAGAAATATATAGTGCAAATTAAATTAATTTGGAATAATGTTTGTTTTCAGGATTAGTGTTAGTGTTCAGGATTAAGAAATGTATACACTACTGTAGCACAAGTAAAACTATAAGTAAAAAGAACTTTGACTAAGGTAACGACATTTAAGATAATTTAAGGTAATTTTAAATTAGTAATTTTAAATTGGTAATTATAAATATCAGGAAATTGTCTTCCCTTGAAAATATATAAAAGAGCAGTGAAAATATTAAAAACTTTTTATAAACATCTCAGTTAATTTTATAAATAGTGATTAATGATTGTGTCTCGGGCCGCACATAAAAAGTCGCCGGGCCGCAGGTTGAGTATGGCTGCTAACAGAATATGAAGTTTGGTGAAATTTCGTGCATTAGTTCTTGAAGTATAGCTATTGCGGAAATCGTAAAAAATGCAGTATAGCAGCGTTATCTGTTGGGTGATTTGCATTAAAACCTAATCCTCACCAATTTATGTCAAGATGTAATTGAATCTGAAGTGTGATTAAATTCCGTGCATTACCTCTTGACACAAAATTTTTGCCACGTACAGACAAACATTTTCTAAAAACATTCACATCGTGTTCAGGGCCTTCTAAAACATATAAATCCACCGAAAATCGGAAGACAAAATTTTTTCACGAATCCAAAACTTTTTTCTTGTAAAGATAGGAGAAAGTAAAAACGTCTAACCAAAATAAACTTGTAACTGAAAACTTAACTCTAACACATTAATATACAATAAAAGCCTATATATAATAATAAGGATCTATTAACTTATTTAAAAATTACAAGTGCCTATACGATCAAAATATTGTTATTGGAATCGGAAATAATGATGGTATTTAAAGGAATATCATATCATAAAATTCTTAATGATATATATTCATAATCAAATGGAGATTTTTCATCGATAGAGGAACCTCTATAGATATTAGCTTATGGCGACATGCTTCCCGATGACATGTGGTGTCAAATTGAGATGTCACGATTGACATGTGGTGTCAAATTAGTGAAGTTGCATTACATCACAACAATGTGTTAATCTAATATTTAACTGAAAATACTTGAGAAATATTTTTCCAATTTCAAAAGATCACAACGTATTTCAATGCACAGTTATTTTTCTAGGATTTTTAAACTATCATCGTCAAAATTTTTTTGAAGTTATGTTTCAGCATTTTAATAAGAATAATATTTTTTAAGCTTTAGGTGCCAATTAGATATACTTTTTTTTTTTTACTAGATCTATAATAAGTTTATGTATCGGAAATAAATCTTGGTACGGCTGAGAAAAATAATTTTTTTAAAGTCATAATATTGTATATTTATGATCAAATAAATCTGGCAGATTGGTATTTCTTTGTTATAGCGGCCCCCGAGTATGGATCGCCCAGCGAACAAGATTTATCGCCAAATTATAAGACATACATGGCACTATAATCATATATGATGTATGTGTCATTTGATGATGTATATGTCCAAGTTATAGTCATATATGACACTTATATGACATGGGTATAAGACGTATATGACGTGTATATGATTTGTAAGACGTATTATTATGTTATGCGTAAATATTATGTATATAGTGACGTATATGGCACATATATAAGCGTTTGGAGTATATATGTGCGTATATATAATGTATTTATAAGCTTAGCGATGCCAATGGCGAAATCGTAACTGCAATCTTAGAATAATCGTAAATCTGGGGGCCGTTGTAACAAAGAAATATCGGCAGCTTTATAAGATAATATTAGCTCAATAGATATTAACTTATGTCGACATGTTTTTTAAATTTCCTTGGGGCGTCATGTTAGTGAAGTTAAATAGCAATTTGCTACTTAATCTTTAACTGAAAGTACTTGAGAAATATTTCCAAATCTTTCCAATTTCAAAAGATCATAACGAATTCCAGCATACATTATACATTTTATTATATATTACATACATATTATTATACATTTCAAGGATTTTTAAACTATCGGCGTCTCTATATATTGAAACCATATTTCAACATTTTGATTATAATGATATTTTGGCAACTTTAGATGTCGATTAGGTCTTTACCGGGTCTATAATATGTTCTGTTCATGAATCAGAAATAAACCTTCATGCGTTCTGAAAAAAAGTTTGTAAAAGTCACAATGATGTGTCTTTCCGAGCAAATGGGTCAACCAGGTGAAATGAATAATTGTTAACAATAATGATGTTCTTGATACAGAGTAACCTTTCTGGTAACAAAGGTTTGACCTTCAATTGTAAAAACTTTTAAGAAGTAATGATATAACTGTGGCTGAAAAAAACATGGCATCTGAATGGATTTTGAGCTATTACCAGATTCTATTATTCTGCGGTCACTATTAAAAGTTGATAAATATAACTGATCAATGTCAGATCATGCGCTATTTTTTCCTCTTCTAATTACAGAAGATTACTCACAATATGATACGATATGAATATAAATGCTGGACGATTACACCATGAAAAAGTATTACAATAATGACGTGATTATAAAATATCACAATTTTACTAAATGGTGTATAAAAATATTTTAAAGTTAAAACTACACAAACAGTAAACTCAAATTGAAACCATCAACGTTTCAGTCATCATCTATGGTCGAGATGATGACTGAAACGTTGATGGTTTTAATTTGAGTTTACTGTTTGTGTAGTTTTAACTTTAAAATATTTTTATACACCATTTAGTAAAATTGTGATATTTTATACTCATTTGAGTTTATATAATTCATATATAATTCATAACTCATATAAGCTCATATAATTTGAGTTTACTGTTTGTGTAGTTTTAACTTTAAAATATTTTTATACAACATTTAGTAAAATAGTGATATTTTATACTCACGTCGTTATTGTGATACGATATGAACAGGGGTGTCCAAAAGTTTCGCATTGTCTAACAATAGTATATACTTAATTTTAAATTGCCCGGCCTTTCAATAATTTATTTTTATATTTTTAGCATAATTTAATTTTGGCTTATAGGAAGTATTTATTTAAATATTTCAAACAGTTTTTAATTAGCTTAGACATGGAAAAAGTTCGAAAAAAAAAGTTTTGAAAATACACTGAGAAAAATGACATTTTCAAATTTGAGTAAATCGATGTTTTCATTTTGTTACGAAACTTTTTGTTTCAAATAGGACGACCCAATGCTTTTTTAATTCTGAAAAACCAGAAATACTCAGAATATTGAAACATGGACATACTCAAAATTGAGCACATAGAGTTTCAGTTCATACTCATTTTTGAAACATGGACATACTCAAAAAGGATTAGAATCAGTTCAAACTCATTTTTGAAACATGGAAATACTAAAAAATGAGCACAATATGTTTTATTCTTGACATATTTTATTCTTGTTTTATTCTTTTCAGAAATGAGTATATACATGTTTCAAAGTTGAGTAATTTTGATTCGGAGCCATTTTGACTATGCGACATACTCAGATTTGAGTATTTTTTGCTCAGTTTTGAAAATGTCCTTTTCAGAGTGTATGGCTAACAGTGATAAAAAATAAGGCAATATCAAAAAACATACTTCATTTCAAATTGTTATTTTAGAATATTTTCTCAAAAAACTAAATGAAATATTTTCCATGAAAGCTTATAATGATTAAAAACTCTCCCTGTTATACCGAATAGATTTTAATTTTTGAATGTCTCATTCGAAAATTTTATTTAAAAAGAATGTCTTACATATACTAAGTCTGCATTTTTTTAAAACTTTTTGAAAATATTAAGGAATAATAATATTATTATTATTAACAATAGTAATAATAATAATAACTATTTTGCTTTTATTATCATTATTATTATTATATAATAGTAATAATAGTAGCTAATTTAATATAACATTTATCATAATAATAAATATGACTACTTTTTTCTAATAAAAGTTATTTCGGTATTTTTTATATAAAAATCTACATTGTCTAATTATAATAATAGTAATAATTGTCATTGTTGTTATTAACTGATGAAGCTTGTTTTAAATAAAATGCATATAAATAACATTTCCTACCTACACATAATTAAAAAAAAAAAAGAAAGAAATATCTACTAGCAAACTATTTATTATACTATATTAAACAGAAACTTTTGTTGAGCCATTTGTATATTAAATTTTTGTTGGATCCACGTATTTTTAGTAAGAAATATTATTGATCCAACAAAAATTTATTTGGATTAAGAAAATTTTCTGTAGGAATATTTTGTTTTCATGTAGAAAAAAAAAACCCATAACGATATACTCATATTTAGAGAAGATATGACCAATAAAACTAACTCTAATCGTTTCATAATTCACACATGTCTATGCGTCATATTTTGTATTAATTGTTTTAAAGAGGAAATACAGTTATAAAGTAATAATTCATAATAATAGTGATAATAGTAATAATAGTAGTTAATTTAATATAACAATTATCATAATAATAAATATAACTGCTTTTTTTCTAATAAAAGTTATTTCGGTACTTTTTATACGAAAATATACATTGTCTAATTATAATAACAGTAATAATTGTCATTGTTGTTACCAACTGATGCAGTTTGTTTTAAATAAAATGTATAAAAATAAAATTTTTTAATACACACATTTAAAAAAAAAATTATCTACCAGCAAACTATTTATCGAACCATGTTTAAACAGAAACTTTTGTTGAGCCGCATTTGTATATTAAATTTTTGTTGGATCCGCGTATTTTTAGTAAGAAATATTATTGATCCAACAAAAATTTATTTGGATTAAGAAAATTTTCCATTGGAATACTTTAAGTAGAAAAAAAAAAACATAACGATATACTCATATTTAGAGAAGATATGACCAATAAAACTAACTCTAATCTTTTCATAATTCGCACACGTCCATGCGTCATATTTTGTATTAATTGTTTTAAAGAGGAAATACAGTTATAAAATAATAATTCACCTATTAATTCACACATTTGTAATAGCCTGCTTGTCATTGCAGTCGAAGGACGTCACAACATTTAACATACATGGCCAATGGTAATGGTAATCTTTGTTATTATTAAAATGCAAATGTAAAGTGATTCTTACTACCATTAAAGTGCTCTGCATCATATTCTCCTACCTTCATTTATTGCAGCGAAAGTTAAATGATAGTTATTTAAATTTTATGTCCTCCATAAACTGTTGGGTATGTAATTCAATTAAATTCTGTCTTCATACGTAAACACACGTAAACTTTTTTTAACACTTTCTTTTACTGGCAACACCCATTTTTGACATCATTAGGAAGTTTTAAACTCTTATATTGACCGAAATAGAAATCTCACGTACATCTTTGCTATATATTTGGAGATAATTTTTATTTCACAACTACCCATTTTTAAAATGCACCAGTTATTAAAAATCGTTCGAAGTTAAAGATTTTGTGACTGGCCTAGAATATTTCAAGAAGATTATATATATATATATATATATATATATATATATATATATATATATATATATGTGTGTGTGTGTGTGTGTGTGTGTGTGTGTGTGTAATTTCATTATCTTATTTGATATTTTAATAATACATTTTCTTACATTTTATTGATATATTTATCTCGTAATGGTCAAGGGCAGTCATAAAATCTTTAACTTTGGCCAATTTTAAATTGTAAGTTCATTCTAAAATTGGTTAATCGTGTAATAAAACTTTACATGCCTACCTTTTTAGTCTATATGGGCATTTTTTTTTATTTCACAATTAGCCATTTTTAGAATACACCAGTTATTAGAAATCGTTCACAGTTAAAGATTTTGTGACTGGCCTAAAATATTGCAATATTTTTTTTTTAAATATTTTAATAGTATATTTTCTAATAGTATAT
Source organism: Maratus michaelseni (assembly GCA_963931845.1). Lineage (NCBI taxonomy): Eukaryota > Metazoa > Arthropoda > Arachnida > Araneae > Salticidae > Maratus > Maratus michaelseni. The sequence continues at coordinate 151,519,282 of OZ007597.1, read as the reverse complement.
TGATATATTTACCTCGTAATGTTCAAGACCAGTCATAAAATCTTTAACTTTGACTAATTTGATATTTTAATAATGTATTTTCTTACATTTTATTGATATATTTACCTCGTAATGGTCAAGGGCAGTCATAAAATCTTTAACTTTGGACAATTTTAAATTGTAAGTTCATTATAAAATTGGTTAATCGTGTAATAAAACTTTACATGCCTACCTTTTTAGTCTATATGGACAATTTTTTTTATTTCGCAATTAGCCATTTTTAGAATGCACCAGTTATTAGAAATCGTTCACAGTTAAAGATTTTGTGACTGGCCTAGAATATTTCAATGAGATGATTTTTTTTTTTTTTTTTTTTTTTTTTTTTTTTAGATTTTTTTTTCTGGTTTGATATTCTAATAGTATATTTTCTAATATTGTATTGATATATTTACCTCGTAATGGTCAATGCCAGTCATAAAATCTTTAACTTTGACCAATTTCAAATTTTAGGTGCATTCTAAAATTGTTTAATTGTGTAATAAAACTTTACAGGCTTTTTAGTATATATGAACAACTTTTTTTATTTCGCAATAAGCCATTTTTAAAGTGCACCAGTTATTAGAAATATTTCGAAGTTAAAGTAGTTTTCGAAGTTAATTTAGAATATTTCCATGAGATGATTTTTTTTTTTATATATATATTTTTAATTTCTGGTTTGATATTCTAATAGTATATTTTCTAATAGTGTGTTGATATATTTACCTCGTAATGTTCAAACCCAGTCACAAAATCTTTAACTCTGACCAATTTCAAATTTTAGGTGAGTTCTAAAATTGGTTAATTGTGTAATAAAACTTTAGAGACCTACCTTTTTAGTATACATGGATATTTTTTTTTATTTCGCAACTAGCCATTTTTAGAATGCACCAGTTATTAGAAATCGTTCGAAGTTAAAGATTTTGTGACTGGCCGAGAATATTTCAATGAGATGATTTTTTTAAAATATTTTTTTATTTCTGTTTTGATATCCTAATAGTATATTTTCTAATAGTGTATTCATATATTTACCTCGTAATATTTAAGACCAGTCATAAAATCTTATATTTGATCAATTTCAAATTTTAGGTGCATTCTAAAATTGGTTAATTGTGTAATAAAACTTTACAGGTTATTTAAACTTTACTTTTTAGTATATATAAGCTTATATTTATTTAGCAATTAGCCATTTTTAAAATGCACCAGTTATTAGAAATCTTTCGAAGTTAAAGCTTTTGGCCTAGAATATTTCAATAAGAGGAATTTTTTTAAATAATTTCATTATCTTATTTGCTATTTTAATAGTATATTTTCTAATATTTTATTGATATATTTACCTCGTAATGTTCAAGGCCAGTCATAAAATCTTTTAACTTTGACCAACTTTGAAATTTCTGAGCATTCCAAAATTGGTTAATTGTGTAATAAAACTTAACATGCCTTTTTAGTATATTTGAAAAAAAAAATTATTTCTCAATTAGCCATCTTTAGATATACACCAGTAATTTTCAGAAATTAAAATATTTTGTTACTGGTGTCATATCAATCATCTTGGTGTGATCAATTCTTTTTGTTTCCTAATTTTTGTTTCTTATTTGATATTCTAATTTTTCATTTAATTCTAATACTATATATTCTAGTATTTGATCGTTGCTTTGATCTAAATAGAAGTTATCACGCACATCTTCGCATCTTTCCAACATGTTTGCACATAACTTTTATTTCGTAATTAACCATTTTTAGAATGCAACAGAAATTTGAAATCGGTCAAAGTTAAAGATTTTGGGATTGTATTGAATGAAATATAAAATTAAAATGAAAAAATAAATAATAAAAATACATAAAATGAAATATTTTTTCTTTCATAATTTTTGTTTCTTATTTGATATAGTCTACTATTTTCTATAATGTTACTGTTGTATATTCTTCTATTTTACTGCAAATGAATTTTGCATTTTTATTTCCATGTCTATTTAACTGTGTGGTTATATACTCGTTTTCTATTCCCGCAAGCAATTTCAGAGTTGAAGTAGATAAGTTTAATCGCACACTATTATACGGATTTTTAAAAAAACAATAACAATTTTAAGTTACTTTTTTTGAAAAATCTTACGAAAAGTCACATGTATCATATCAATAAGTCAAAAAATGGCAGATACCTGATAAAATTCTTTCTTAAAAGGGAATAATTTTTATACGTAAAACTAAACAACAAAATAAATTACCTCTGATAAATTACCCCTTAAAATCTTGGAGCTCGAGATAACACGATTAAAGTTTTAGCATAAATTAATTTATATTTATTTCCTATCATTAGATAGAGTTGATGATACAAGGTTTAAACTTGGTGTAAGGGTTGATGAAAAATGTTGACGAGTTGATGTTTATGAGTTTAGTCGCACGAAATTATACGGATTTTTAAAAAATCAATAACAATTTTAAGTTACTTTTTTTGAAAAATCTTACGAAAAGTCGCATGTATCATATCAATAAATCAAAAAATGGCAGATACATGATCAGATTCTTTCTTAAAAGGGAATAATTTTTATACGTGAAACTAAAAAATCAAATAAATTACCTCCTGATAAATTACCCCCTAAAATCTAGGAAATCGAGATAACACGATTAAAGTTTTATCATAAATTAATTTATATTTATCTCCTATCATCAGATAGAGTTGATGAAGTAAAGTTTAAACTTGGTGTAAGGGTTGATGAAAAGTTGATAAAAGGTTTATGAAAGGTTCTCTTTTAAGCTTCAAACAAGCCTGAGAAAATTATGAATTGGTAGGTTGTTCTCTTCATAAAGCGTAGTATGTTGTGTACTTTTTGCTAAGTGATCAAAAGATCGCTGGTTCTAATCGAACTAATTTTTTTATGTTTAAAACATTTAAAATGGAAAATAATTACTTTATGATTGTGTAAAAGATGAACTCCAGAAGATACAATTAAATATGTAATTCCTATCATCAGGTAGAGATGCATAATCACTCAAGTTTGAAACAAGTTCAAACAGGCTATATATCGATATGGTGTTCTTTTCGCTAAGTGATATAATGTTCTATTTACAAAGTGTTCAAAATATAGCTTATGCCTCGTCAAATTTGTTCTTTATAGAGAATAAAAAAATTAAAAAACCAAATAAATTACCTTCTGATTCTCTAAAATCTTGTATGTTGAAAACATTATTTAGATATTTCTAGCAGCAGTTAGCTTGTATTTAGCTTCTGTCATCGGATAGAGCTCTTTTATGATTAACAGTGGTCTAAGCAGTGCATTTTATGTCTGTAAAATTGGATATATATGGATAAATTAATTAACTTGTTCTTTTGCTACGTGATAGTTTTGCTACGCTAAGTCAAATAATAGCTTTAGCTGAAGTTTAAATTAATAATTTCTCCTGTTTTAATTTTTTTTATTTTTACTATATAATTTCAAGAATTTTTGCTGAAGTAATTGATTTAACTTCCAAATTAGTTGCCGTTTTGTTAAAATGTTTTAGATGGTCAATCAAATAACTTGGGTAATTAAACTGGCTAATTGTCACTTTATAAGCAATTCCTTCCAAATACAACATTATGAACATGAAGTTTTAAATGAATTAGCAAGGCCGTAGCACCAGGGTTTGATCCCCCTCCGAAATTTTTTCAAGATGACTATAAATAAGTCATTAAGTATCAATCATGAAAGTCAAAAATCTGACATTGAAAAAATGAATGCAGTTTAAGAAAATAGAAAATAGGTAATAAACAAAAAAAAGTTTCAAAATTCTTTTTTTTTTTTTTTTAATGGAATTGTATAAAAGCGCGATTTCTATGCTATCAAACAAATTGATGGAATATTCAAACAGATACTCTCACTAGTTTAATAGAAACACTTGAAGAATATAATGAGCGTCTAATTCCAATTATCCACAAATTAGCAAACGTAACTGTTTTGACATATGCTCCTGGGAATACATTTCGGACAAAAGACATTTTAAAATAATGTAAAAATCTTCTCAAATCTTCAGATTTGGTTTACACTATTGTTGATACATTGGCGAAGTAGAATCACCATCAACACAAATGAAATTTTAAATTTCTTTGCAATGAAGAAGACTCAAATATTCAATTTTCTTTTGTGATAAGTATTGGTTACTCAAATTCACAATAGATGACTTTTAAATAATATTACCTTTATTAAAATATTGCAAAACAAATATAAAATACGATAATAAGAATAAAATTTTGAACCTACAAATCCCCCTCAGAAATATTTTTCTGGTTACGGCCTTGTGAATTAGGCAGTATATTGGCAAAATATTAAAGTTTCTAATCACCTAATCATGCCACGCAGTAGGTTTTCTGTGTGAATAATGATATATTTCCCAAACATGTGGTTTTTTTATAGATAAGTGAACATGTCATTTATATCAATCAGTCTCAGAGAAAAAAAAAAATTATAAATATCAGTAAAAATCCTTTTTAGTTTGACACGAGAAAAACACATATCAGCTTCTGAAAAAAAATTGGTCAGACAGTTATGTCAAAGAAAATTTCAATACCGCTTGATAAATAAAGAAAATGCAAAGCAATATAAGACAACTATTGACATTGTGGAAAAGTTGCTTTGAGCATGTCTAGCTATTATATTTTTTTAAATCTTTGAGTAACCTGTATATTTTGAAGGAATAGTCGAAAAACTTTAAACATCTATTTATCAAATATAAATAGTTACTACAAAAAGTCCAAGTGGATTTTCATATTTCTTTGTTCATTTTCAAAACATATGATCAACATAATGTTTGAATAAATCTGTTTGTTTGGTTTTTGGATTATGCTATTAGTTTTGGGGTGTAAATAAATTATTAAGTTCAATATAAAAATAAAAAAATGAAGTATCAATATATTTTAACCAATATGTATTCATCCTGTTGAGTTAAATTTAAAAATCTGCGTTTAAATTAAAAAAAAAAAAGCACAATAGCATAATTTAAAATTGAAAACGCATCATATAAAAGATAATATGAGAAGATTAATCGAATATACAATTAAAATAAAACTATACACTTAAAATTTAAAATTTTATTAATTTCGTTAAACGCCCCATAAAAATGAAATTTTGTTAGTCTACCAGATATTAGAAATGAATTATACATTTTAACAATTTATAATTTATATTTATTTTAAATGCTAAAAGGTGTAAATTAACAACATAATATACCGTAAAATAACTTTTATTAGATTGTTGACATGTTTTGGCTCACTCCGAGCCATTTTCAAAAACAAATGTAAACAAAATATTTCCAAAAACAAAATATTCCATAATTGCACGGTTTTTAACCGTTTGAGTGCTATGAAGCGCGATAGCGCTATATTCAATATTCTTGAATATATACTCTTGAACAATATTCTTGAACAATATTCAATATTCTTGAACATACGCTACCGCGCATGCGCGGTAGCGTATTACTGCTTGCGCGGCAGCGTATTACTGCTTATTTTACTGTTTAATACTATTAATTTTACGGTATAATACTGGCAGCTGGGGGCCAGTTTTATACTCTAAAATCAACAATTATTTTTTGCAGTGTAACATGAATTTATTAACAAGAATAACCATATTCATAAGGGAATTTTTAACTATACCGTTGACTTGCTGCATTTAGTATACGTAAAATATGAGAAAAAATATTTTCAAATTTAAACTAAAATATGGCCTCTTAAGTTTTATACATTTTCTGAGAACTTGACAAGTAATGGTTGGAAGGGAATGCAAATTTATTTATATTGGCGAGTTTCTGACATTGAGGATTCTAGTGGTGAAAAAAAATATATGTTTCTATTTGTGAATTTTTAATAATCACATTATTAATAACTAATAGTTTAAAACTATATTGAAACAAAATAGGCAAGCACGTTATGTTTGGGTTTTTACAAAGCATCATATAAAACAAAAAGTAATAAAATACATAAATTTATTGTTCGAGTTACGTCTAAATAATGGACGCTTCTTTTTAATGTTGATTGGTTAATTTTTCAATAATCTAATGCAGTCGAACCCGGTTAAGACACTCACGGTTTTTACGCGATACCGCTTAATACGCGGAATTTTTTCGCACCTTCGAACATCGCCCATAATACTAATGCAAAACTATCACGTTTAATACGCTAACGGTTGTTACGCGATCCCGCTTAATACGCGATAACGTTTCGGACGTTTGAGGCAAAAAATCTCGTTTAATAGGCAAATTCACTTACCAATATGCAAATTCATTTTATATTCTCCAGTGTTGCCATTTTTGTCGGATTTTTTTATTCAGATACCTATCACAATTTTCGAATAGTAGTATTGGCCATATTTAATGACAAATTAAGGGAAATATTACTAATTGGAAAGAGTATTAGATATTTGTTTACAAAACCCCCGCTAAATTAGCAACACTGCAACTGTGCATTGATCCCGCGTCCTAATATTCTTTGGTTCTCACTTCGTGTAAGTTTTACTCAAGTAAAGAAAGATAGACGAATTTTTGTCGTTTTTGTTACTTATACTTGATTCTTTGTCGGTGTATGCTGTCAATTCGTGCTTTTTTCTTTCTTTCTTTTTTTTCTTTTTTTTTCTTTTTTTTTTGTTCTCTGTGGTACACTGTAGTAAATAAAGCCTCCCTAGTTACACAATCTACAAATTTGAGGTAATTACATAAGATGAGACTGATTATAAGGTTACTCATTATCACAGGTACTAAATATGATTTTAATAACCGAGTTCTGCTGCAAAGATTGTATTTGTGTTAAAAAATTAGGCTAATGGGAAAGTTATTTTTGTTGTTTTATTTTTGGTTGTACCGTATTAATCGACAAGAAAGCCATATTTGAATCTATATCTTTTGAGTTATTATTTCATTCGGCCCCATAAAAACAAACCATAAGTAAAATTTTAATATAGTTAAATTTTAACTTAAATATGTAAAAAGAACAATTTTCGACTGTAAAAATTTAAACTAAAGCTCTAAATTTCATTTAAACGATTTATGTACAGGGTATTCTAGAAAGGACTCCCCAACTTTGAAATGACATAACTTCGAAACAGTGAGAGATAGAAATGTGAAACAAGTTGAATGTTAGACAGATAGGTCTGGAATTTTTTATACATCAATTTAAAAAAATAGTTCAAATATTGGACACGAGAGGACGCTGCAATCACAAAGCTGTGTCTTTGAAATAGTTCCTGAAAGTGAGCTGTTTGAACTGAGATAAAAATCACATTACAATGGTTTCGATATGGTTACCTTTTTCAGCAACAACATGACGCAAACTACAGGTAACGTTCGAAATCACTTGTTGCAATACTTCTATTGAAATGGATGCACATGCCTCACAGATGAATTGTTAGAGCTGTTCCAACGTTTGGGGATTCTTAGAATAAACAGCGTCCTTCAAGTAACCCCACAAAAAGAAGTCGCATGGATTCAGATCCGGGGAATATGGTGAATACGGCATGATATTCTTGAATTCCGAATTATTTTCTAATTCTATACAACTTTTTTACACGTGTCAGCAATGAAACAGACGCACGAATGAAATTTCTGTCCTTCTGAGTACCATTTAAAGTTCCATGTGCTTGTGCTGCCACTTATTATCTAATATTGGAACTATTTTTTCACATTCGTGTATAACAAATTCCAGACCTATCTGTTTAACATTCAACTTGTTTCACATTTCTATCTCTCACTGTTTCGAAGTTATGTCATTTAAAAGTTGGGGAGTCCTTTCTAGAACACCCTGTATATAGTGTGTATATATAATCTCGGTTCCATCAACATTTACGTAAATCACTTACGCGACTTTTGTCCAGTCCCTTGAAACGCGTTTTAACCGGGTTCGACTGTCCATATCACTAACTTGTAGTTCAAACTTGATGTGAATTTGTATTTTCATACTTTTTGGCGCGAGAAACATAAATGTGGTATTGCTATTGAACTTTTAAACGTTAGACGTGTGTGTTCAAAGTTTCTGCACCAGTAGTTTATAGAAAGTCAATTCTTTATGAATGAAGTCATTACATATAGTATATGCCCAAATATATTTGTGTGTGTGAGTTTATATTATTGCGTTTATAATATCCATAAACTTTACATTTATATAATCTATATAGTATATATATATAAACTGCATTAATAAAAAAAAAATATTTCAATTGCGACAATATTGATCATCTATATATATAAAAAGGGATATTATAGAAATAATTCTATATAAGCAAAGTGCATACACTCTATTGTAATTTCCTACACTGTTAAAAATTTGCAGCAAACTGTCCATTCATTTGACCGTTTTTATAGAAAACGGTTACATAACCGTAATTTAACTCTATTCTGACTATAATATGGGCAATATTATTGTCAGAATAGTGTTAAATTACGGTTATGTAACTGTTTTCTATAAAAACGGTTGAATGACCGGATAACTTGCTGCAAATTTTTAACAGTGTAGATGTATGGCACTGGTATTTCAGATTAGAAAAATTTATATTTATTATTTAAATCACAGAATTTGTTGCCACCTCATTTAATCGTAGAATTCGTAACATTTTTCAGAGATTAAATTAAGCAAAAAATTTTAATAGAAAATTATAGTAGAATTGTACGCACCCTGGTAACTATATTGCTAACTTGCTTAAGTAAAACACAAATTTTTGACATTAAATAACTAGCTTTAATTGAAATTCAGAATTAAATGAAAGAGGGTTATTGAAAGAGGACTGGGCTAATTGAAGAATCTAATTTAAAAAAAAAAAGAAAGAAAGTTGATAAACAAATCCACTTTTACAACAATAAAATGATACCTATTACCTGCGATTTAGTACAATATTAAAACAAATAATTCTATTTAAAATGTTGTTGACAGCTATTTTCATTTCCCTTTTCACTTGAATGATTTCTAAATACTTCTTTGTTATAGTTCCCCCCCCCCCCCCCCCCCCCGAGGATGAATCGCCAAGCGATTAAGATGTATCGCCAAATAATAAAATATATACGACATTATAATCATATATGATGTATATGACATTTCATGACGTATATCTCCAAGTTATTATGTACATACAGCGTGTCCGAAAAGTCTGGAAACGGTCGAATAACTCGAGAAATGTACATCGGATTGAAAAACGGAAAACTACATGTTCAAAAGTTTTGAAAAATCTATTTAGGGATATCAAAGTTACCCCCCCCCCAACTCTGCCCCCCCCCCTTGGGAGAAAGGGGGGCAACTTTGAAATCTTAAATAATAACCCCCATTTTTTTATTGCAGATTAGGATTCTACGGGAAAAAATACGTAACTTTTGCACTGAACATTTTTATCGGAAAAACGTAGATGGCGCTGTAATCGAATACAATACAATGAGAATCGTTTCCATTGAAAAGTCTAGAAACGGTCGAATAACTCTAGAAATGTACATCGGATTGAAAAACGGAAAACTGCATGGTCAATAGTTTTGAAAAATCTATTTAGGGACATCAAAGTCTGCCCCCTGGGGTGAAAGGGGGGCAACTTTGGAATCTTAAATGATAACCCAGCATTTTTATTGCAGATTCGGATTCTATGGGAAAAAATACGTAACTTTGGTATTTAACATTTTCTTCGAAACATCGTAGAATGCGCTGTAATCGAGTAAAATGCGGGGAGAATCGTTTCCGTTGAAAAGTCTGGAAACGGTCGAATAACTCGAGAAATATACATCGGATTTAAAAACAGAAAAGTACGTGTTCAATATTTTAGAAAAATCTATTTAGGGATGTAAAAATTGCCATTTTTCTAAAATATTGAACACGTATTTTTCCGTTTTTCAATCTAATGTATATTTCTCGAGTTATTCGAGCGTTTCCAGACATTTCAATGGTAACGATTCTCACAGCATTGCACTCGATTACAGCACCATCTACGATGTTTCGAAGAAAATGTTAAATATCAAAGTTACGTATTTTTCCCCGTAGAATCCGACTATGCAATAAAAAATGGAGGGTTATGATTTAAGATTTCGAGGTTGCCCTCTCCCCCGTGGGGGGGGGGGGCAGAGTTGGGGGACAACTTTGATATCCCTAAATAGATTTTTCAAAAATATTGAACATGCATTTTTCCGTTTTTCAATCCAATGTATATTTTTCGAGTTATTTGACCGTTTGCAGACTTTTCGGACACCCTGTATATATATATATATATATAATATTATTATGCCGCATATATGAGTATTTTTAGTACATATGTACGTATAATATACAGGGTGTCCACGTATAACCTGACCGACCTTTATTTTCGCAACCGTTGGTCCTAGATGCATACTTCCAATTACAAAAATGGTTTAAATAAGGTAAAGAATTATTTTTAAAGCGATTTGGGTAAAAAAAAACATTTATTAAAAAATTACGAAATTTAAATTTTTATACAGTCCCCCGGTCCTATAAGTGATATTTAGTAAAAATTTACTGTGACACTAAGAAGTAAGATAAAAAAAAGTCCCACTCATCTAACATTAAAATTGACCGAATTATGAAACTTTGAAATGCATGACTTATACCACTTTTTTGCATATCAAAACAGATGATTTCGGCCGGGCTTTCAGGGGTATCAAGGTATCTGCGCTTTGAAAGAAATCGTACAACTATTGCGATTGACTTAAATTTTATTAGTTAAGTTTCAGATTAGTTAAAATAATTGTATTTTAACATATGTTTTATTTTGTAAAGATTTGAGGCTATGATTTATTTTAACAAATGTTATATTATTTTCATAAGGTTTTATTTAACTTGCAACGATCGTCTTTCCAATTTAAAATTTGTACTCGAACTTTAACTCACTTTCAAATGACCGATCGAAGTTAAATTTTACATACATACTTAGATCCGATGACAATGTAATATTATTATGATTTTCGACGCTTACCATCTTAATAATACTCATATTAGAGGATAACACAAAAAAAAATCGGATAGATTACCGTCAACAAATTTAAGAAAAAGTTTTAGATTAGATATCCTAAACCTGCGATGGTTGTGTTTTTTACCTCTTATAATTACGTTTTATGTACTTTTTAACGCTGAATAAAAAAATTACCTTCACTTTTAACCATCATGTCAAGATTTTTCGCAAATCGTAAATTTCCATGTTTAAAAAATAGCGAAAAATCTGATACTATAAAATAGATGTAAGACTTTTTCATTCAGTTTAATTTTATTTAATTCAATAATTTATTCAAATTTTTTGGCTTATACTAGGTTTTTTACAACTAAATAGCTCAGGGGTCCGATGAGTTTGGGAGGAGAGGGAGGATCAATTTTAACTTTGAAATTTTCTATTTGAGAAAAATCCTGACGTGATGGTTTAAAATGAAGGTCATTTTCAGATTCGGCGCTAAAAAATACTTTAGAATCAATTTTCAAGAGCTAAAAAACATGGCACAACCCAAAAGTTGAAAGACAGTGTAATCTAACAGCATTTTAAAATCTTAATTGAGGCTGTTGTTTTTCATCCTTTTATTTAACAAAAATTCAGTTATTTTTATCCTCTTATATGTTCAGTACGAATTGTATATTTTGCATAAATATGTCAGAATGATTATATATTTCACATTTATATTAGATTGCAATGTTAATTTTGCTCTCAACTATTTTTTTGATATATCTGACGATTATTTATATTTCTACTACATTTGTGAATGACCCCTATTTCGCAACAAAAAATATACTCCAACTTTAAACAGCTATTACTCGGTCAGTTTTAATCGTAGATGAATAGGACTTTTTTTTATCTTACTTGTTAGTGTCACAGTAAATTTTTACTAAATATCACTTATAGGACCGGGGGACCGTATAAAAATTTAAATTTCTTAATTTTTTAATAAATGTTTTTCTTGACCCAAATCGCTTTAAAAATAATTCTTTACCTTATTTAAACCATTTTTGTAATTGGAAGTATGCATCTAGGACCAACGGTTGCGAAACTAAAGGTCGGTCAGGTTATACTTGGACACCCTGTATAAAGTATGTACAAGCTTGGCGATAAATTTGACGAAATTGTAACTGCAACCTTAGCATAGTCCTAATTGCTGTAACAAAGAAGTACCGATCTCTATTTTTACATATTTTCAGAAAATAAATGTGAATTCTGTTTGTTTTACAATTAATCAATATCAATATCTTGCATTATTGCATCATACGGATTTCAAGAATAAATGGGTAAGTCCATTGTTTATATTAAAATTTTAGTTCGCAAACTTTTGTTCGCTGCATGCAATTTAGTTAGTTTGCTTTATTATTAAAACATTTAGTCCTTTTTGCATGTCAAAAGAGAAAGTTATTTTTAATTTTATGATGTAAAATTATCAATTGTTGCATGGCAATGCAATATTAATTTAGATTTAAATTCAGATGTTAAACTCTTTTGCGGTCTCTAATAGTATTTAAGTAACTGAAATTAAAGGATAATGCTAACACATGAGTAATAAAAAAATTTAAGCCGAGAGAACGTATTATTTAATCCGTGTCTTCAGTTTCGAGTGTAAATTACATCCTTTCACAAAATCTGAATGTAGCGATGACTGAAAAAGGCGACTATTTTTGAAAAGTAATTTGTAGTCGCTGCTTTCTATAACAATTAGTTATAGTTGCAGTTAACTACATTTTCGCTAAAGTAGCTGTAGTTCGCTGCAATAAAAGAGCAGTTTTTGCGACCTTTGTTAATGCACTATAAAAACTGCTCGGAAACGCTTCCTAAAATCAGTGGCAGCAAAAAAATTTTTGTTTTTATAAATGATTCTTTAAATCTCGAAAATAAACAACTTTCTGAATTTTCTAATGATAGAGAACGCTTATCGGAATCATGGGTAATTCGAAAGAGGTTATTGTATATTTTTGAAGATTAAGTTACATTTGTCTTTTTTTTATAATGCAAACTGGCTTAAAAAGAACATTTAAACTCTAAAAGTCAATAAGTCATTATTTTGTATAATAAAGACGAGATAAGTGACCTATGCTTATGAGGGAACCCATACATTTTGTAAACATTAATTTGAAATATAGTTCAAATTTTCCTCAATAGATGGCATTGTGCAGCCTCAGCCTGTTAAAATGTGTAAATTAACTTTGAAACATAATACATTTTTTTCCACCTTTCTATTTCATAGCTGCCAATCTTCCGGGTTTTTCCAAATCAAATGAACATATTTCAAACAAAAAATTTATTTTACGAATAAAAATGTACAACTACAGAGAAGGAAGGTGATATTTTATTGAAAATGTTTTCTGGTTCAAATTATGCATGTCTGATTTTAAAAAACTAGAGAATTAGTAACTATGCTATTTCAAATTTACTTGCATGGAAATGTAAACAAACACATGCATGGTATGAAAAATTCTATTCTGCATCTGTCAAAATGGATTTAATTTAATCATAGCACTATTTTTTTATATTATTATTATTATTATTATTATTATTATTATTATTATTATTATTATTATTTTGCACGACAAAAATAACTTAGGAAATCTTTGAAGTGACAATTTACCGATAACCTTGAAAAAAAATTACAGAAGTTAATTAAACGAGAAACCATTCTTAACAGGGAAACTGGCTCGTTTTATCCGTGCTCGTATTAGGCGAGTTCGACTGTAAATGTACACACAAATTGAGAATAAAGTCTTTGCGATTTTTTTTTTTTTTTAATCTTCGGTGTTACATAAAATATGTACTGAAACATGTAAAATAGCAATAATTAATAGTGCAATTTAATTCGTGAAATTATTTTGAGTTAGCAGGGAAAAAAGCAATCTAAGACGAAATACTTACTCCTATTTTGGCCAAACTTACGCTGAATTGTGCAAATAATAAATATGAACCAAAGTTTATTAGTTTTTTCTAGTATTTCTATAGAAATTCTGAATCTTTCTGTATAACACTATTCACGACTGAAGCTTGTGCTACTGAGTTTCTCACTAAAATCGGCAATTCTCACTTAGACGTTTTTTCTTGTAAACCCTTCGCTTTAATAAAAACTTTCGCATCCTCATATAAATTAGTTAATCCGAGTATCAAATTAAGTTTCCGAAATATCTACTGATTATTGATTTAGAGCTTTATTAAAAACGGGACACTATTTTCGCTTTATATTTTAATTTTCGAACTGTTTTGTTTCTTATACAGGTGTATTTGTTGGACATCTTGGACACCGTTTCGGAGTGGGACCCGTGGTCGGAGCAGGATGTCTCATTGCTTCTATAGGCTCTGGTTTGTGCTTTTTTGCCAAAGATATGCAGTGGCTGACAGTGTGTTGGGGAGGAATATTTGGTAAGTATAAATAACTTAACAACAGAATTGAACAAGAAAATTATGCGTTGCACATAGTTTATGAAACACTTTGCACCTTTACGAGTATAGTGTTGCAAAATCATGGTGTGTGAAAAGAAATCTATGTATAAACAAATTAGCTGGCGCCTTTTGGCGCAGGCAAGGCGAAATGCAGGGACAGGCAAGGTTTTGGAACTGATGTGCATTTGATCCGCAGCCTTATTCGCGATTTTTATAAACATGAATAGTATGTAATAAAAACAGGAAATTAGCTAAACTACGAATTTTTCGCTAGAACTATTTGAGCAATATACGAAATTCTAAAAAGTATCAACATATAAAGGAATGCAGAAATTTAACAATTAAAAAATGTTAAACATACAAAAATAAATTTCAAACAGCAATTAAAAAAAGAGAGAGAGATAGAGAGAGAGAAAAGAATTGAAACACTATTTTTTTTTTTTTTTTTCGTCAGGGAGGCTCTCCGCCCTGAAACTTCCGTTTAAGATAAATTTAAAAATATGAATATAAAAAGAAAAACAGAACTGAAAATGACTTCTACGGGTAGTTTAGGCAGACAAAACCCCCTGGTGAAAATTTCTTTCTTTGTTCCTATTTCTCTTTATGTTTATTTAATTTAAGTCACCTGTAAAGAATAAATTTTACTTTTTCTTTCATATGTAAAAAATTTTAATTAATTAAATTTCGAAATCTGGAGAAGGGAAATGTCCCCGCTCCCAACAAACCCCTTTGCCGACGTCTATGGATCGTGCTAAAAGAATGTACTGCATCCAATGAATATTAGGCAATCGTAACACACTGATTGCTATTGAACATAATGAACGAAAACAACGAAATTACATGCAAAAGTACATTAGATAAAGTACAGTGAATTCCCATTAATGCGCACTTCTAAGGGAGGCCTTTTTTTGAACGTACTAACCGAAGTCAGCATTAAACGATGTAAAAAATTTAAAAGTGAAAGTAAATTACTGCGTTGAATTAATTGAATTCCGTTTTTGAAAGAAAAAAAATGGGTTAAAATTTTATGCTAAAAGAAACAACTTAAAAAATAATACAACTTAATTTACATAAGCAAAATAACGGGGCTCCGATGGGTTTCCCTCTATCTGGAGTTTTATTTGAGTTTATATTACGACCTTTAGAAACTGATATATATAATAAAATTATATTACACCCCTCATACATGGCTCATATACGTAGACGATATTTTCATAATTTGACAAAACACGGATACCTCGCTTAATAGCTTTCTTGCTCAGATCAATAGCATTGATTCTATGATTAAATTCACTTTGGATGTTGAACAAAATGATACACTCCTTTATTTGGATTTTCTGTTAATCAAAACCCACCATGGCATAGAACGTACTGTCTATAGAAAACCAATAGCTAATCAATCCACTATTCCAAATAATGCTCAAGCACTTTTCTCCTATAAAGTTTCTGCCTTTAGATATTTTATTAGAAGAGCCTTTACTGTATGCACCCCTGATCAATTAACCAATGAAATAAATAAAATACGTGACATCGCAAGAAATAACGGATACAAAGACAGCACTATTAATAAATTAATTACGAGCATGGATAATAAAAAGAAGAAATTCTTCAATGGACAAAACTCAAAGTTATCAACTTTAGAATATTTTCCTGGGTTCTTTGGAAGATTAAAATATAAACTTAAAAAATTCAATACATGCCTTATCGCAAAACCTTCCCCGAAATTAAAAAACATAGTTAGTATGTAAAAAAATAGATCAAGTAGAGCCTGATCAACTTTCTGGTGTTTATGAAATCCCATTCATCAGGGCAGATGGAACATACAATACTATATAGGAATGACAAACAGAAAATTTAAAACGAGAATAAAAGAACATATGGCAGATATCAAATCTGACAGAAGAACTACAGCTTTGGCTAAACTACATAGAATAGAGCCTTTGCAGATTGATTTGATTTAAAAAATAGTAAAATAATTTTTCCATCAGGAGTTTATTTCCCATCCATTATCCGTGAATCAGTAGATATATATTTGCGAAGCGAGAGTGTATGCAATGATTCAGTTTCTTTTGAATTACCTAAAATTTGGCGCGTGATGATTCACGAATTAAAAAAGCAATAAAATAATAATTTTCACGTTTCCAGTTTGACCAATTATTTATATGAGCAAAATCGTGCAACACTTTCTTCATTACATATATTATAAAATACATCAAAATGTACAATATATGTAAAAATAAAAGTGTTGCAAAGCTGCACTCATAGTAAAATATTGAGGTAAAATTAGAAGAAGTTGAGTACTTTTCATCAAAAACTAGGAATAGTACGAACTTTGAGCGTGTGTAAGTCCTAGAAATCCGAAAAAAATGCAAAAAATATTGTTGAAATCGTACAGGATAAACCTTCTAATGTTAAAAAAGTAAAATAATTAAGTCAGTATAACAAAATCGAATTTTAGTCTTATTTCATGGGCCAAAAACACGGCTTATGGACCCTGATCCTTTATTTTAATTAATAAGTCAGTTTTCTTTGCTATAGTGAAACGACTGATCTTTTTACCGCATTGTTTTCTAATTTTGCGATACATTCCGAAATTTAGTCTGTTATATCAGGTTTTGATTGGTAATATCTGCAAACAGCTAGCAGCATTGTTTGAACCTCTCACGTTGTCATTTACGGAATGTTATCTTTCTCTTCATCAATAATACTAACAATTTCTTCATCTCCCAATCAAAAGATGTGGCTCCGAAATTGATGTTAAAAGTAATCTACAAAACGAGTGTATTTAGGTATGAAAGTTGTTTTATGAGATACCTTGTATTTTCAAACTGTGAGTACCACGCTATTATAGAAAATCGGCCCAATATTTTACAATATTGAGCCAATATTGCATTAATATTTATTTTTTCTTGGGAATGTTTTGACTCATCAAAATGTCCCCATATATAGGGGAAGGTGGCCTAATATGACCCCCTTAAGGGAAAAACTTGTGTAAAATAACTTAACTGTTTAAATAAAACTTTGGCCCTTTGCTAGCATGTTTTACACTATATTTTGTATTATAAATATATTTTAATAATATTTTAAACCCAAATTGAGTAATGAAAAAAATATTTTTTTTTTAAAGTGTCCAAAGGATAATTTTACCCTCACCCAAGGGCAAAATGATCCATCATTTAAAAATAATTGTAAATTGTTTTTTTATTGCCAAAATAGAGGATATAAAAGTAATTATGACACTACATAAGTGTAATTCACATCTAAAAATATGCCCCATTAAGTAAACAAAGTCATATTTCTGTACATGAAAGACTGTAATCTAAATAAATATGAAAGTTAGTGCCTACCTTATGAAAGATGTTATAAAAACCAATTTTTCAAAGAATTCTATTCAGACGCGTAATACTGCGATCGCTTGAATATAGCCATTGCTCTTTCTTTACTTATAACAACTAATTTATGTCTTACCCTGTAGATAGCGCAACCTTTATGGAATAAAACATATGTGGGTAGTTTTGCCCGTTAGGATCATTTTAGGCCACCTTCCTCTTTAGATAATTTTTTATTTTCCGAACCCATAGTGTAAGGAAAATATTGTAAATGATATGATTTGTATGTATTCACATGTACTGATGCCCCACGCTTGATAGAAACCTGGAGCGAACTGCGCATGGGCGAAAATGGCTAGTCCATGTTGAAAATGGGGAAGTCCGTACCATCTCGGAATGAGTTTGTTTATTAAAAATCACAGATATGTCTCATTTTTTTGGCGAATATCATTGGAATATTGGCTTTATTGGAATATATTTTTGTTTCTGTCATTGAATTAAATGTTTTAAAATATTATACTGTAATCGAATCATATTAAAATAAGTTATAAAAAGACAAATATAGTAAAAAAGATGGTTTAAAAATATGATCATAAAACTAAACATAACTTTTTTCCCTCACAATATATATTAATAAATATGAAGTGCGAAACTCAATCTGTTAATAACGCAACATAAATATTTTAATAATCAGTAAATTAAATTTTTGAAATAAATTATCTAAAAATACATTTATTAATAGTAATCTTGGATAAAGAGCGGTAATTTCAGCTTCTTTTGCCAAGGCTATTCTCCCTACAGTGTGAATTGAATCGGCTTGGCATTCTGCCAACCGGAGTTCTTAGAAGCGTGTTTGAACAGTAAGTGAATGCGATAACTCCCAAACGTTACTTCCGATTCAACTGCCATTTGGCGAATGTGTTATAAACTACTGTTGCAAGAACTATATAGACTTTCGTAAAATTTGGCCGTCGGATTAGGTATTTAATCTAATTTTAAAACATTTTCAAACTATTTTGCAACCAATTTTATAGTAAAAATTACCATGAAAATGAATCAGAATATAAGTGATAAATATTGCGGCGATGTAATCAAGCATTAGTAGCGCAAAGGTAACGTCTACATGTTCAAAACGGAAAATCCCGTGTTCGAATCTGGCCTATTCCACTGTGTTAGAAATTTATAAAAATTCTCTTTTTTTTTTTTTTTTTTTTTTTTTTACTATTTTTTATATTTTTTGGACGCGTGCATCAGTGTTCGAAAAGCCGAATGGAGTCGCTTCCGATTTTTTTTTTTTATTATCATCGTCGGTGTGTAAAAAATGAACTTGCGGAAAACTTCAAACACCGTGACATTGCATTAACCCTAACCTCTAACAACGTTCTGCATAGAAAACTACTCCTACTTAATTGATTTGCGTTGATTTGGAGTCTCTCTTGTTTTTATGCCAAATGAAGTATTTCCTGATTTGCCCTAACTACTTCAATCTTGATTCCTTATTGAATGTAGTTTTGAATGTTGACGTATTCAAAAAAAAGAAGAAAAAAAAAGAGGAGGAAATCAAATAGAATGCATTACAACGAACTGCGTTGAGTTAATAAAAAGTTAGAATCCTTTCTTGGAGTCTTAAGCATCATTTATTATTATTATTAATTATTATTTACTTTTTTTAAGAAAAATACTTATTCGCTAATTTTAAAAATAACAATACTTCAAGTATAAAATTAGAATTCGTAAAAAAGTGAATTTTAAATGGCATTTCCCCCAAAATATTGTATTTTCAAGATTAAACAATTGATTTACGTAATTATTAATATTAATTGATTACATAACTACGTGATTACGTAACTGATTTACTTAATTGATTTACGTTGATTTGGAGCCTCTTTTATTTTTATGCCAAATGTAGTATTTCTTGATTTGCCCTAACTACTTCAATCTTGATTCCTTATTAAATGTAGTTTTGATTGTTGACGTATTCTTAAAAAAAGAAAAAAAAAAGTAGGGGAAATTAAATAGAATGCATTAAAACGAACTGCGTTGAGTTAATAAAAGGTTAGAATCCTTTCTTGGAGTCTTAAGCAGTATTTATTATTATTATTATTATTATTATTTACTTCCTTTAAGATAAATAGTTATTCACTAATTTTAAAAATAATTCCAGTATAAAATTAGAATTCTTAAAAATGTTAATTTTAAATGGCATTTCACCCCAAATATTGTATTTTCAAGATTAAACAATTGATTTACGTAATTATTAATATTAATTGATTACATAACTACGTGATTACGTAACTGATTGATTTACGTTGATTTGGAGCCTCTTTTACTTTTATGCCAAATGAAGTATTTCCTGATTTGCCCTAACTACTTCAATCTTGATTCCTTATTAAATATAGTTTTGATTGTTGACGTATTCTTAAAAAACAAAACAAAGAAAACATAAGGGAAATTAAATAGAATGCATGAAATGACCTGCGTTGAGTTAATGAAAAGTTAGAACCCTTTCTATTATTATTATTTACTTCTTTTAAGGAAAATAGTTATTCACTAATTTTAAAAATAATAACAATTCAAGTATAAAATTAGAATTCTTAAAAAAGTTAATTTTAAATTGCATTTCCGATTTCCCCCAAAATTTTGTACTTTCAAGATTAAACAATTGATTTACGTAATTATTTTATTATATTAATTGATTACATAATTATACGTGATTACGTAACTGATTTATTTAATTGGTTTACGTTGATTTGGAGCCACTCTTATTTTTATGCTAAATAAAGTATTTCCTGATTTTCTTTAATTACTTAGCAGAAGTCTTCATTATTATTGAATACAGTTTTGAGGGTTTGCGTATTCGAAAAGGCAACAGAGTGGAAATCAAATAGAAAACATAAAACGAACTGCATAGGTTATATAATCCTTTCTTGGAGTCTTAAGCAGTATCTCCCCCCCCCCCCCCATTTCCTTTAAGGGTGTCTCTCAGGAGTCTTACTTTTCCCCTGAAGATGCAATTTAACGTCATGTCACATTTAATTTTATTTCTGATTTCATATAAAACAAAAATACATAAATTTTTTAACACGGACAGCTTATAATATATGCTCTATTTAGTATGATTATTTCAATATTCTAAAACTGGTATTTTACTTTTTTTTAACGTTTAATTTTGATTAAAAAAAATTAAATTGTTTTGTGAATTACATCTATTGCGCACAAGGCTGTAGTAAAACTATAGCTTATACAGGTCCAAAATAATATTTATAATGATGTAAAACTAATGTATCTTGAACATATAAATCAATTTTAAGAATTATAAACTTTTTTTTTTTTTTTTGGAAAATTTTGGAAAAATAAATTTTTTATGAAAAAATGCTAATTTTAAATAACCAATGCAATTATAATATTAAATTTAATCATAAGTTATTCCTTGCATCAAAATGAATGTCTCTGCCCAGTTTCATACAAATTGCTTTATCAGTATTTGAGAAATGCTGCGCAATCATAAAGTCTAACGAACTGAGAAAATTGGATTTAAAGATGCAGGTTGGATATGCTTAATTGATATTCTCCTGCGTGTTTTTTAAAGTATATGCAGGTTAAAAAAATTCTCAATGAAATAACGGTTCATGAACGATGTAACCAAAGAACATATGGCAGTCTTACGTCCCTTTAAATTCGGAAACGCCCCTTCAGCTCTAAGTGAGTATAATTCTAAAGTGAATATAACATAAGTCTTCATTCCTTATTGAATATAGTTTTTAGTATTTGAATATTCTAAAAGACAACATAGTTGAAATAAAAAAAAATGCATAAAACGAATTGCGTTTAGTTAATCAAAAGTTAGGATACTTTCTTGGAGTGTTAAGAAGCAGTTTTTTCTTTTAGTTTTCTTCCTAGAAGAACATAGGCGTAACTAGTGGGGGGGCCGGGTGGGCCGTGCCCACCCCAGGTAGTTCCAGTGCCCACCCCAGAATTTCAAGTTCACGTGAAAATTTTATGACTGCGATATGGTGAAAATTTCAATTTTCAAATTTTTGAATGATTATACCAATAAATGATACTATATATTTCTGATTTGAGAACTAATGTAACGAAAACGGCGCGCACGCATATGTAAATGTGTGTGTGTGAGGTATAAAAGAAGCAACAGACAAAGAAAATCCTATTAGTCTTCTACATTCTTTGCAACAGTTATATGATCCGGAGTCTATAGGGTTCCAAAAGGAACAAAGTGAAATATTATCTGAAAGCTCTAAATCTGAACGAGAGTTTTCTTTTTTGTCACGAGGTGATGGGGAAAAAATCAGTTCCAGATGTCCAGTTCCGTATTCTTTCAACTAAGTCAAAAAATATCATCTGCTGTGGTGAGAACCGATGAGAGAGGGAAGAGGATGAACGGTTTTTTTCTTACAAAATAATGACCAATTTAAAAAACAGGATGTAATTGACAAATTACTGATCAATTAATTCTCTGAGTGATGAGATACGGCAAAAGTCGTAAATGAGAACATCATCGCAGGGGGTTTTACTTTGAGGGTTAAGGTAGGGCGAATTTTTTGCAATTTGCCTGCGGCTGTAAGCGTGTTGGAGTATTTCCCTTTTCCAAGTTTGCATGCATAATTATCAGTGCGCAAATAAATTATGTAGTTTTGGAAATTTTTATTTGTATTGCTGCATGCTGCTTCATGGATCGAGGCATTTTGCTTCATGTTTCTGAATGTACTTTTTGTGAGTAAATTTTTCCTTATCAATTGATATTCTGAATAAATAGAAGGGCTTAGTGAAATAAGATGTTACGTAACAAAAATAAAATTCTGAGACAATTTAAATAAAAGCTTTTAGTTGCAATTTTTATTTTTTTTGTTCTTGTACCTTGTATTTAGTAAGTTAACGAGTAGTACTAAGCTCTCTCAAAAACACTTAGCAACATTTAATTTTCTAATATAAAAATTATTAATAATATTTAAGTTATTTTTATTAAAATATTAACTTTTAATAAATAATATATCAGATTTTAAAGATTAATTAAAATATTGGTTTTTTACCTTTACAGTATGACATATATCTCATAACATCCTCATCAAAAAAATAAACTGTATTTTGAGAAGATGTAACATAACAGGTTCTTGCTCGTACCTCTTTAATTAATGTCATTTTTTATTTAAAAAAAAACTATTTGGTAAAGACAGAAATTTATTTTTGAAATTGTCAAATTTAACCTTAAATTTTTTTTAAAAAATTTTAGGAAAATCCTGTATGTTTGCAACTTCTAAAAATGATCACCCGCTGTGGTGCATTTAAAAATTTCATTGATAAATCAAAAGGAGCAATAAGTTTTTTTTGCCGAGTTGCCAATTGAATAGAATTTTTCTTTTCTTACTGATTTACTGTTTCTTTCTGGCAAATAACACTATATAACAGTAAAATTTTCCCTCTATGTCCTTAAAAATTTCTTTTCAATTTTGGAATATTTATTTTAAAATAAAGGAGCTCTTATAAATTTATTTTAATTTAGAGAAGGAATTATGGAATTTAACGTTTCATTAATTAATAATTTTTAAGATCATCCTCTTCTTTAAAAAAAAAAAACTGAAAGCTTTTTTTTTGTGTGTGTAAAGTTTACTTGTAAAATAACTCATTGTTGTACTCATTCCTCAAAACACAAGTATTTGTGTTAAATATGGTGTACAATTTACTTTAAAGTTTATTTTTGAATACTTTTAAATCTTAAAATACATTAATATTAGGCCTACCGAATTTTCAGCATCTGGTTTACAGATGTCGAATATTCGCTATTGGATCAAAATCACTAATCGATGCATCTCTATAAGCACCTTTCAAATGTGATAGAAATAATTTTGAAGAATACTTTTGTTTTCCCATGAAAAAAGGGTAAAACTTAAGCTTTTTTATTTATTTATTTTGGACGAAAATTGTTTTAGGTAAAAATGTTTTCCATGTGAGTTTTCTTTAATCAAATCTCATTCTACTGAATTCTGATGGAGCTAATTAAATTTAAAATCAATTCACTACTATAGAAATCATCGTAGTTTTACAATTATAATGTACTATTAAAATTTAAGAATATATATATATTTTTTAAACTTTAAAATACGTCTGATTTCTTTTTCTTTCTTTTTTTTTCAAGATTTTATACACTATTTTATGTGATATGTCAACTTTTGAAAGGACTATAACTTACTAGCTGTTACCCGTGACTTCGTTCACGCAACATTAAAATAAGAATAAATACATTAATTAAGCAAAATATTTCACTCTCGATAATTATAAACGTTAATAATTAACTATTTATCACTATTATTAACCGAGACAATACGGTATTTTTTGTTATAGGCCTCTTGACATAACTCAGTCTTAAAAAAGTTAAATTTTGTGCCAAATAATCGCAAAAATGAAATTGCAACCAATGCAAAAAGGAGGGCCAAATAAAATCGTGGAAATAGACGAATTGGGTAAAAACAAATGTCAATTTTACCTGATAAACAATTTTACTTTTAACGCCTTTGTGAAACGTTTTAACAGCCATCCTTCAATAAACATTAATTGGAAATAGTATATGCTTTTTCTTTAAATTCAATTCTACCTCGTTGGTTTAATGTATATCTGAAACAAATCTTGTTTTCAAAATGACAGTATGTTGACAGGCAATTTTTGTTCTCCAGAATAAATTGAATCATGAAGTTTGAATATGTGAAAATATGTGGGGTTTTTTTTTCGGATAATTTACTGAAATCAAGATTTTGTTTTCACCATCTATTCAAAATGAAAATAAATTCTGTTTTTTTCCGTTTTAATGATAAAATGGTGTAAAAAATATACTGATCTGTTTTATTTCTCCTTTTTTATACAAAAATATGGAGTAATTTACTTTCAGTTTTTAGAAAAACTTCGTTAAAATAAGAAATAAAAAAATCTTGGCATCTAATTTAATTTTTTAAATTCTGAGTGTTTGTGTGACATACTCGGATCAATGATAACCGATATTAAGTAAATCGCGTTGCGTTCGATAGTCTAGGAATAGTTGCGAAATACAAACACACGGTCAGATTTTAATATAATAGATTCGTATGATGTGATTTTTAGCAGAAAAATTCTCATCTGTATATAACGGATACTCATTCTTAATAATCAGTATAGATAACAAAAAACATTTAAATTTTTCGTTATAAATATGGCGTGAAACTCATCTACTTTCTATACTTACTATTCCTTGTATTATTAATGTAAGGAATTGATTCACACTCATTTTAAAACATAGGAAAATTCCCGTTTTATTACAAATATGACGTTTCTTTTTCCCCCAGAGAAATCCCTTTTTAATGACATAATTCTTGTTAATTTTCTTTTCCGGGCAATTAATTTCAATACTGGCATAGGGGAAATGATGTTACTTTAACGAAATAATATTAAATCTTTAGGTTTTATCAACAAAAATGGAACTATTAACATTCGTCATTTTTTTTTTTTTTTTTTTTTTTTTTTGGTAATCGAGTTAATTTTTTTAGTTTTAAGAATGAAAAAAACTATTTCTCGCTATCCATGACATCATTTTCGACATGGATAATTTTGCGGAGAATATTATTGACATTTGCTAGCCATTTTCTTTTGAAACTTCTTTTTACTTTAAAAAAATTAAATTAAAAAATACGGCATAGTTATGTTAGCCGTGCGCAGACGGTAAAACGCAAAGTATTGTTACCATACAAAAGAAAAAGAAAAGTGAAGAAAAAAACCAAGATCGTTTTATTTTAGATGTATGACGTCATATTAGCCTGTTTCCTATGGTTACGCATATTGAAACCTTGTATTATTATCAAAAACTAAAAAAAGTACATTTTATTTATAATAATAATAGTTAATCTTCTTTTTAATTCTTTAATTTTTTTTATTTTTTTTTTCATTTTTCACGTGAAAATTTTTCAATTGTAACCAAATTGTTGATAAAAAATTATTATTCTGGGTTCTGAATTAGTTTTGGCAACGATAAAGTATTAGCAACGGTAAAGTAAATTTAACCATTTTAAAATATTACACGGAAAAATGTCCATTTATTCTCTAATGAAAATAACGAAATTTTGAATTATTAAGAAAAATATTTGAATAAAATAAACAAAACCCAGCCTATGTTCATTTGAGGGTTATAATTAACCTATATGCAAAGATACAGGATCATTAAATGCTCCATTTTGACGCTGGCTTCAGCATAACATTTGCACACAATGAGATTTATAATATTATTAGGATTAGGATACAGTATCGAATTTTAAAATTGTGTTCTTGTAAACATATTTTGCACATGTTAAAAATTGAGGATTTTATGCAATAAAACAGTGGAGTATCCACTGAATTTTAAATAAAAAACGCATCGTTTTCAGTACCGGTTTCGAAGATAAAAAATACGGTTTTATCTTCGAAGGTTTCCCCGTAAGAAAAAAAAAACATAAGAAAAAGTAAAATGCGGTCTATGTAGAGATTGACCTCAACTATCCAATACCAAAAAATAAAATAGAAAATCATTTTAAAAATATGAAAATGCAAACTAAATATTGGATGTTTTCGCGTAAGTGAAGTACCCGCCCCCCCCCCCCCCCACACACACACCCCAATCCCCTTAAGAGCTCAATCATACATCCTCCCTTTTCATTTAAAATAAACAATTTATGTGAATACTGTAAATTAAAGCTGAGTCAAATTGAAGTCATATTTTAATTTTTCTTGTCAGAATCTCAGGCTGACGTATCATTTTTACTGCAGTTAAAGGAAACATTAATTGTCTTTTGCTTATTTAAATGTATTCGCCCTTCAAAATAAAAACTAATCTTTTCCTTCCACTCCTCAAAATATTCTTTTTCACATTCTTACATTTCTTAGAATTTTTAAACAAATTTAGAGTTTACATTAATGATTTCAAGAAAAATTTTCTCTGATTTTTCCGTTTATTCATTCTTAAAATAAATAGATTTAGTTTACCTGCATAAAATTACAGTGATCGGAAAACTTCTACATTTTAGACAGGTTTCAGTTGTATACATTTTTCAGACATGTATAAATTATACATATATGGTATTCCTTCTATCGGAACCACGAAATTTTTCTCAAGACAGTTTTCTGTAATAGACACAATTCAACATTTTGCTGCTGGAGAAGTGGAATTCGGTAAGAATCAAAACATTCACTTTTTAAAAAAAATAATTTTGGAGAAGTGATAGTTTAAGTGCTGTGTTTAAAACCGGGACATTAAAGAGATGTATTAGGACATCCAGACATTATGCCTAAAATTGGGTCTCTCTCGGAACTTCTAGTCATCTTAAAAATTTCAATGGCACAATGAATAGCAGTGGTGCCGACTTATATGGGCCCGTGGGGCTTTAGCGTCGAACCCGCCTCCTGACCCACCTAATTTCCCTTGTTTTATTTCACTACGTATTTATTTAAATTTTTAAATCTCTGAAACAAAATTTCATTTTTTATTTGTTGGACAACAAATAAGAGTGAAATATGCCAGCCCAGGATATCGTCGGGATAGCTCAGTAGGGAAAGCGTTGGTACGGCAAACCAAAGTACCCAGGTTCGAGTCCTGGGCGTTAGTCCTGTGCCTTGGATATAATTTACTTAGTTGAATATACTTTCCTCTGGTTCATTATGAAAGTTTCATTTTGTTGACGTTGAAAAATAGCATTGACATCCGTAACAGAGACATCAAGAGCACTAAATGTTCTTCAGTACACATATAATTATTAAATTTCTCTCAACAGTTCAATTTCCTATATACTTGATCAGCAGTATTGTTGTCGTATGTAAACCAAAAGGTAAGTGTTAGAATCATGTGAACTTTAATGACTATGCTATAGATTTGTTTGAGAAAGAGAATGTATACGGAGCATTAAAAAAAAAAAAAAAAAAAAAAAGATTCTAAAATGTATTCGGCGAGTAACTTCGTATGCCTTCCACTATACCCCTTTTGATCAGTGAGTATAAATCATTATCTATATTTTAGTGTCCCAATCCTGATAATTATAAAGCTCATAAATGACTGAAATGCTTTGCTTCTTGTGTTTTTAATTTGTATTGATATTTATGATATTATAGTAAATATTAACGTTATTATGCAAAAGAATTCACGAATAACATAAGCAAATAATAAAACGTGCCGTGCTATTTTGCTTAAAAAATTTGGGCCCATACAATATATTTCAAAAGTTGGCTTCATTGATCAATGGCATTCCTAAATAATAACCTTGATAATAAGTTGTTTCTAATTTTAAGTCAAAATTTTCATTAAATTAACGAGTTTGGTCTCAATGCAGTTTTTTTAAATATTCTTTGCTTGCATCAGTGGCGCAGCCAAAATTCTGCTCTATGGGGAGGAGAGGTTGAATTGTTGATAATGGTGGTCGCTGGTTACTTGAATCACCGGCTAATCGAATCAGTTTAGCTAATGAAGTGATAATCATTTTTTTCCCTCGAAGAGTAGAATCAGTAGTTACGTTGACCATAATTCATTTCAGCAACGTTTACTATATAAGAGTTAGAAAACATAAAATGCACCAATGAAATAACAAAAAACTGTTAGATTAATATAGTGTTTGAAAAATGAGGAGGCAAACTTAAGAAATGGAAGGGAATAGTACAGCAAACAATTTTTTGTACAGAATATCAGGAATCGATTTTTAAATCAGAAATACATAGGATTTCATTCCAAGACAATCCCGAGTTCTTGTTCTTAACTTTAGTAATAATAAAGCAATTTTAGCAAAATTTCCAATAGGCTTTACTTTGCTTTGTGTCAGATATGTAAAATAACACGAGAAGAGGTAGAATTTATTATAATCCGCGTCCAAACAATGCCAAATTAAGTATTCCATATTTTAGGATGTAGTTGACATTAAACGCGGTATCGTTGACTGAATTACTGTGCACTTCCAGCACTTTATTTGACATCTAATTTCGTATACAGTATACTGAAAATTTCGTTAAAATATCTTCATTATTATTAAAGTTCTCTAAAATTACTTGGATTCGACTTGACTTCCTATAGCCTATATTTTTCACTAAATAAATGGATCGCGACCTGGTTTCCTATACAAAAATCTTTAATTGTAGTGTGCTCTACCATCTTTTACAAATTGTTCTACCTTTTTTAAATACACTGTTTATGTGTTAAGAATGTGTGCTTTCTAAATATTATTTGTTTTTAACCGTTTTCATGAAGTTGGAGAATATTTATCTATTAAAACACACATAAATAACGCCTGCATTCAAGTCTAATCATACACACAAATATTATACACACATATCAACTATAAATACAATAAACCCAACAAGTGTGAAAAATTAACCAGAGCCAGGAATCGAACCTGGAACCACATAGCATACAAGACTAATGCTCTTGTATGCATTGTCTCTTGTATGCAAATGAGTAACTGAGCTACACCGGCACCTGGGTCTGCAATTCATTAGTGAGAAATTGCAGACCCAGGTATTGGCCGGGGTAGCTCAGTGGTTAGAGCATGAGTCTTGTATGCTGTGGTCCTAGGTTCGATTCCTGGCTCTGGCTAATTTTTCACACTTGTTGGGTTTATTGTATTTGTAGTTTGCATGTGTGTATAATGTTTGTATGTATGAATATTTATCTATATTTAGTTTTCTGTTAGAAACACCTATGCAGAATGAAAGATAGGTTGTACCTGCCTTCGGCCGTGGAAAAAAAAAAAAGAAAATACATTATAATAACATTTTTGAAAAAATAGGTTACTTTTAAACTTTCTCTGCCCCTCCCTGAAAGTAGGGATGAAAGGATCTACTTATATATACTTTTATTTAAATGAAATACATATTATAGTTATAGCTAAAACTCTAAAAGATATTCCAGTTTTTACTTCTTATCTGATTTAAACACGACTGTAATTTTGTCCACATGAAAAACAATATGTCATAATTTTGATGATATAGGGGCAGCATTATTTAAGATTTAATAAGTGTAGATCAATGTATAACTAATTTATTACTTATTAATTTCAGTTAAAGCATAATTAGCATAAGTTTGTGTGTAATTATAGTAAATTTTATAAATTCTATGAAAATGCTTCATATTTAACGCTTTTCTTTTCAAAAACCTTGCTCATAGGCATGTATCTGTAAGTCAAAGTCAATAAAATTGCAATCAGTGCTTCTTTCCTCCGGGGAACGCGTGGCCTGAAGAACATTTCGAGCTACCTTACTAGCTAATGAACTACACTCTTTAAATATATAGTCCCCCACACCCCTCAGGAATAAATTTTTCGAATGAAACACTACAATAATCTGTTCAATCAAAAACGCATTTTACATTTATATCTTTATAGCACATTTTCTTAATTCTTACTTTGTCAAAGATTTTAACCTGCATCACTCACATACCTTGGTCTTAGAAATAACTGATAGCAAAAACACAAAACAAGATGCACATGCAGAGGTCTGTTTGGGCTCGGTCCTGGCCCGAAACCGGACCAACCCACGGGCCAGTCTCCGGCCTATTTGCATTCATGGCAATCGGACCGGGCCTGGCTTCCTTTTTTTCCAGGCTGGGCTGAAACTGGAATTCATTCTTCCTAAAGGTCTAGACGAGTTGAAATTTTTGGGTCCTGTTTTTATCAAGCCCATATGAAAATAATTGGCCCTGCCTACCCTGACCTGACCTGAGCCATGCAAAAATCAGTAAAATTTCGATCGGTCCAACAATTTTTGCAAAAAATGCATATATTTGTAAATCGTCATTGTTCTATATTAAAATTTTCAATTTATTCTTTTTAAAGAATAGTTCATTTTCTAGGCAATAAAATTAAAGTACAATAAAGCGTGTGAAAAAGAACTTGCCCATGACAGAATCCTGTTTCAAACGGAAAAATATATTTATCCATGCAAAATGAACATAATAATACCTGAGAAAAGAATGTTATATATTTTATATATTTACAACCGACAGTGTATATGCTAAGAAGGTAACTTTCCTATAACGGATATTTCCGTTCTCCTATGCGATTCCGTCTTAGAAATTTTTACTATACTATAAGAATTTTCAGGATTTTAAGTCTCCAAGCCATGTAATATGGATTAAAGTTATTAATAACAACTGAGTCATTTGCATACAAATCGAGATCCAGTAACAAAATAAATATCTCAGCACAAAGCGTTTTTTTTAAAAACGAAGAATGCAAACAACATGAGAAGAAAAACTAAAATAAATATTTTTGTCAGAACTCCTCGTAGAAGACAATTTTTAACCCTACCAGTGTAAAAATATGTTTTTGTTGAAATTCAGGCAAGCTGGGAAGGGATAATTACGTTTTTGTATGAGCCGCGCCGGGATCGGGCCGAGATTCTAGCTTTTATACTAGGTCGAGCCAATAAACTATGTGCATCGCCCGGACCGGATTCGAGTCTAACTTTTAGCTTTTTTTTTTTTTTTTTTTTTTTTTTTTTCTGTGCCAGGCCGGCCTAATATACACACATATATTTTTTACGATCCGGATCGAACTTTTAACTTTTATACCCGGCTGAGGGGCAAAAAATTTTCTACAAGAGTCGGGTCGCGCTCGAACCTAGAAATTTCTCCGGAGCAGACCTTAACAGAAAGTCTGAAACTGAGAAAAACCTATAAACACATATTTTTTTTTCTTTTTTCTCCTGGAAATTGATGTCTATTATCCTTTTGAATATGGAGCAAAGACAGAAATTCGATTTAAAAACTATCCACTGTATAATACTCAAAGCGTATGACGGTCGAAATAATCATTCTTTTACTCTAAGATGTCTGAAAAATGTAATTGCTACCCTTTTTCAAAACAAATGACAGTTTTCACTTAACCAGTGCATCAAAGATCTAATATACGCTTCCACAGTTTAAATATAATATTCGCGGTCTAATTGAATCACTTTGTTGAATATAATTTGATTCAACAAAGCTGCGAATTTCGAATAAACTAAAAAAACTTAATATTAACTTTAGTTTCGATTCATAAAAGCGTCTAATTTGCTTAACTAGTGATTCATATAAGCGGCAATTATATTTTTTTTTAGCTCTGGAAGGGGTTTTACCCCTCCTCCCCCCTTGGGCTGTGCCATTGGACGCATATACACATACAAAGGACTTATGAAGTTGGGGGCCTGTGCCCACCCCACAAAATAGCTCTAGTTACGCCTATGTAGAAGAAATATAGCTATTCACTAATATTGAAAATAATAATAGCAAAAATAATTCAAGTGCTAAATTGGAATTCTTAAAAAAGATAATTTTAAATGTCATTTCTCCCAAAATTGTGTACTTCGGAGATTAAATAAGTAATTTCTGAATTGCGAATACTAATTGATTACGTAGCTGATTTACTTAATTGATTTACGTTGATTTGGATCCTCTCTTACATTTATGCCAAATGAAGTATTTCTTTATTTACCTTAACTACTTAACAGAAGTCTTCATTCCTTATTGAATATAGTTTTTAGGGTTTGCGTATTCTAAAAGACAACAGAGTTGAAATTAAATAGGATGCGTAAAACGAATTGCGTTTAGTTAATTAAAAGTTAGCCTTTTCTTGGAATCTTAAGCCGCAGTTTTTTATTTTAGTTTTCTTCCTTCAAGAAAAATAGCTATTCACTAATGTTGTAAACAATAATAGCAAAAATAATTCAAGTGTAACATTAGAATTTTTAAAAAAGATAATTTTAAATGACATTTCTCCCAAAATTGTGTACTTCCTAGATTAAATAAGTAATTTACTTAATTGCTAATACTAATTGATTGCGCAACTGATTTACTTAATTGATTTACGTTGATTTGGAGTCTCTCTTATTTTTATGCCAAATATAGGATTTCTTTATTTGCCTTAACTACTTAACAGAAGTTTTCATTCCTTATTAAATATAGTTTTTAGGATTTGCGTATTTTAAAAGACAACAGAGTTGAAATCAAACAAAATGCATAAAACGAATTGCGTTTAGTTAATTAAAAGTTAGAATCATTTCTTGGAGTCATAAGCAGCAGTTTTGTCTTTTAGTTTTCTTCCTTTAAAAAATATAGCTATTCACTAATGTTGAAAATAATAATAGCAAAAAAATTCAAGTGCAAAATTAGAATTCTTAAAAAAGATAATTTTAAATGACATTTCTCCCAAAATTGTGTACTTCCTAGATTAAATAAGTAATTTACTTAATTGCTAATACTAATTGATTACGCAACTGATTTACTTAATTGATTTACGTTGATTTGGAGTATCTCTTATTTTTATGCCAAATGAAGTATTTCTTTATTTGTCGTAATTACTTAAAAGAAGTCATCATTTCTTATTGAATGCAGTTTTTAAGGTTTGCGTATTCTAAAAGGCAACAGATTGGAAATCAAATACAATGCATTAAATGAACTGCGTTTGGTTAATAAAAAGATGGTATGTTTTCTAGGTGTCTTAAGCAGCATTTTTTTCTATCTTTTAGGGGGAATTCTTAAATTAATGCTAATAATAATAATAATTAAAAGTGTAAAATAAGAATTCTTAGTAAAGTAAATTTTAATGTCATTTTTCCCAAAATTGTGTACGTCCAATATTAAATTATTGATTTACTTAATAACTAATACTAATTGATTACGTAATTACATAACTTACTTACTTAATTGATTTACGTTAATTTGGAGCCTCTCTTATTCAATTCCTATTATTAGCTCACACTCTCTATATATTTATATATCTTGTTCAAATTTTCAATCGTTAATAAAATATTTTCTATTCATCCACTCAAGTTCAAATAAATTTTTTTAACTTGTAATGGATGACAATTGATATTAATACAGTTTTTTCAGATATTAATTCCTTAATTAAATTTAATTAATTAATTTTAGTTTTATATGGGAGAAAAAAAATTCTCCCATTGTTTTCATTAATGAAATAAAAGATTTTCCTCTAATTAGTGATGCCACAAAAATAAAATACTGCAACGATGATTATAAAAAAATGTTCAATAAAAATAACGTGAGACATTAATGCTGCACGGGATTATTTTATATATTTATGATTAAAAAATAGGAATTGACTTTAAAAATAATTATATTACTTGTTTTTATGCGAAATGAAGTATTTCTTGATTACTTAAGGCGGTATTTTAAAAAATATTTTTCCACGCTCAACAACTCAAAATTTTTAGACACATTTTCAGACTCATTTTTAAAAGTAAAAATATGAAACTTGGTGAGGTGATTTATGAAGAGATTTATAAGGGACCCATGTTTTTATTTTTCGTTCAATTAATTAGAAATTGATTTACAAACAATTATTTTCACAGTAAGATCTTTTTATTTATTTATTTATTTATTTATTTTTTGCAGCGCTATCGCTTCGGGAAATTCGGTTCAAAATGTCCACTTTGACAGCATTTTAAAAAAATATATACTGCCTTTATCAAAAAAACTACTAATTGAATGCATTTTAGAGCAAAAATAAATTTAAAAATGTGTCTCAAAATAAGCAGTTTGGATTTGAATACACCCTTAAAAGACGTCTTCATTCATTATTGA
The DNA here is from genome assembly GCA_963931845.1 of Maratus michaelseni. Taxonomy (NCBI): domain Eukaryota; kingdom Metazoa; phylum Arthropoda; class Arachnida; order Araneae; family Salticidae; genus Maratus; species Maratus michaelseni. Next base: position 151,485,032 of record OZ007597.1, on the reverse strand, counting down.
ATGCAGTTTTTAGGGTTTGTGTGTCTTAAAAGGCAACAGATTGGAAATCAAATATCGAATACATAAAAAGAACAGCGTTTCGTTAATAAAACGTTCGAATGCTTTCTAGGAGTCTTGAGCAACATTTTTTTTCCTTCAAGGAAGATAGCTATTCACTAATTTTGAAACTAATAATTATAAGTGTAAAATTATAAATTTTTAAAAAGTAAGTTTTAAATGACATTTTCCCTAAAATTATGTGCTTTCAAGATTAAAAACACCTTGTTCAGTTCATCATTAAAAATGTGCACAGACCGTGAACTGTCATTACCGTTCCTTTCAACTTCTTCTGAAATATTTAGTTTAGGAAAAGATACACTTATACAGTTTTCTTTTTTAAATTCTTTTATTCTTATTCTTATGTGGATTTAGAGAATAAAGTACATTAATCTTCACTATCAAAACAATTTAATTTGGGAAATTGTCACTATAATATGAAAAATTTCTTGTGAGAATATAAAAAAAGAAACTAAGAATAAAAAAATGTAAACAAATTTTATTGACCAAAATCTTTTACTAAAACTTAATATTTCTTACAAGCAATTTTTGCTTTCTGGTAGAAAAAAAAAAAGTTTTCAAATTTTTAAAAGCCAATTTGCACAAAAACAATATGGATTAAAATACGCACACAATAAGTGTGTATATCTGAAAATTACTTGCTCAATCGTAGAAAAAAAATAAAAGTAGAAAGAAGTTACCAGGAAGAAATCTGTATCATCACTTAGTATTGAAATATATACTCGTATCGATATGGGTCATACGTCAGTTCATATTTCAGAAGTTCATAAAAATTAACAAATGTTAATATCGGAGTGCGTTTGACGCCATAAGACTTGTTAAAGAATTTGATTTTTTGTGGCAAAGAAAAAAAAATAGTTCAAAGAGTACCATAAGTAAGTTCACATTTCAAAAATTTATTTGAAAAAATTAACAAACTGTCGTAGCGTAGATTTTTGTTGCAAAGAATAGTTCAAAGAAAATTTGACTATTTCTTTTCTTGTGCCACAAAACTGACAACAATCAACAAAGTCTTATGTGCAAACAGCCCTCCAACACGATAGTTTGTTAAAAAAAATTATGAATTTTTGCAATATGAAAAGATTTATGGCATCCTTTGAACTATCTTTTCTTCCTTTTGCTACGAAAAAATCCACTTTTCGACAAGTCTTATGGCGTAAAACGCACTTCGATATTACAATTTGTTGATTTTTTTATGGATTTTTGAAATGTGAGAAGATTGATAGTACTCTTTGAATTATTTTCCTGTCGGTTCCCACGAAAAAATCCACTTTATGAATGACTAGTATTATGAGGTAAACCGCACTCCGATACTGCAATTTGTTAAACTTTTATGAATTTTTTAAATGTCTAAAGACCTGTGGTACTATTTTTACTTTATTTTGCCTCGAAAAATTCCACCTTTTTTACAAGTCTTATCATGTGAAACACCCGCCAATTCTACAATTTGTTAAAAATTTAACTAGCTGACCCGCCCGGCGTTGCCCTGGTAGACTGCCATTGAAAAATATAACAGTGGAGTGGTCTTCATAAAATTAAAGACTGAATAATATTTATTTATACTAAAAACTTGTAAAAAAATAAATAAGAGCTAAAATTTCAAAAGTATAACAGTTACGTTTAAAAAATGAAACGAACTATTTTAGACCTTATTAGAACTTATTTTATAACTATTATTTTTTAATAAATGAAGATGCTCACTCAAAAAAGATTTTAAAATATCATTAATTTATTATATAAAACAGCTTATCACTAAAAAATTGTGAACATTTTAAATATGTGATTCACACTCGCATAAAAGTACTGTTTTTATAAGTTGAATGCTTCAATTTTTTATTTTAAGTTGCAATAACTTTTAGTTTTAATTTCTTTCCGTAGATGGCGGTACTTGTAAAAAAAATACTTGGCGGATACTTCTAAAAAAATTAAATAAGAGCTAAAATTTCAAAAGTATAATAGTTACGTTTAAAAAATGAAACGGTCAGGGAAAGTTATTACACTTACTTTTGAAGAATGAAAAGGTCAGGGAAGTTCTTACGGCTGAACCTAAATGGCACATCGGTATAAGATCGAGGCTTGATATATGGCAAACGCTAATGTGATGCATTTTATAAAACTAACTTAATTCGGCTTCTTTTTCACTTTCAAGTATTCGCCGAGATCTTTTACGGGCATCTCTAATGATATTTTGAAGCTCCATAATTGCAGCGAAAGGTAAATTAAATCATATTTCCCTCGGCCTAAATCCTGCCAAAGGACTTTTACACAAAAACCAATGAGATGCGTTTCATTCGGGCGTTTCCATTAAACAATTAACAAATAATCGCGATTTCTGTGCCACGTACGATAGTGTAATATATATATAGATTTTTGAAATACGATAAGACTCGTGGTACTCGTTACAAATACTCGTTATGGCAATGTTATAACTACTAGACGGACAAGAACAAGTGCTTTTAGTTTTTTTTGCATGAATGCTGTACATCTACTAAAAGAATCATTTCTTTTTAATACTTTTTAAAGTTGAAAAGTGTTTATGAATTCGGTTTGTATGTCTGTCTGTCTGGTCTGGCCGTGCTCTAACTCGGACTGCCATGTAATTTTTACATGTAATTGAGGACCAGTATAGAATTTTTGTTATTGAAAATGAAGCGTTATAGATTCTTAGCAGGTACATACAAAAAAGTTCGTTACATTATGGTCTATGGGGGAAAAATAATTTACGGTGCATTTTATTGTTGTTACGCTATTTGAAATACAATAAGATTGATATGCATCACTGTCGTGGCATCAAGCTTTCTCGGGTATATAGAATAAGTAGCATTTATCGTTCGTTTACAGGTAAGTGGAAAATAATTCCATTACATTATGACCTATGGGGGAAAAACCAGTTGCTTTGCAGTTTAATAATGCTACGATACTTCAAATTAATGAAATTAAAAAGAAGCACCGATGTGCCCTACTACGTGTTTTCCATAGATTATGGAGTGCGTAGCATTTATCGTTCATTTACAGAGACGTACAAAAGAATATGGTTACAGGACTGACTATAATCGATAATTGCTGGAAGTGTGTTTGTCGCTTTGGTATGCATTTTTAAACTTGTCTAATTTTTAGTACAATACGTAGAGTGTATAAAATCTATGGATCATATACACACTGTAAAAAAATCTGCGTAATGTTCTTGACGTTTACTGTTTAACATTCCTGGGTTTTCTCGGATTATTTCTGCTGATCCGAGAATACCGAGAAATTTGGTGTAACATCTTCCACTATGTTGTGTAACTTTTCTGAATACTTGAGAAAGTGGAATTTACTGATCAACTGTGAAACGTTCTAATGTTTTGTGTGTAACATTCCTTAGTTTTCTCAGGTATACTTTTGAGCTGTTGTGTAACTTTTAGGAATTATTGTAAAAGATAAATTATCGGTGATCTGTATAAAGTTCCATATGTTTTGTATGTAACTGACTTGTGTAAGTTTCCTGGCATTTCTTTGGTGAAATTCCTGGGAAAACCTGTGGAAGAATAGCTGCCACAGGTTTTCTCAGGAACTTTACACCAATTTTTTTACAGTGAGAGCTGGAAGAAAGAATTCGTTCACATTCTAGGATATGGACAGCAATTGCTAAAATGGATTTCGGATGAGTTGTGTGTTGTTTAAATTGCTTATTTAGACACCTTATTTCATTGTATGAAAAAATTTAAATTCTTAATAACATTCTGTCACTGTTGGAAAGTGTTTAAAAATCTATGCCTGATGCATGATTTTTCATTCCTTTTTTAGGTTTTGGATTTGGACTTTCTACTTGCCTTCTTCCTCTTGCCATCAACCAAAATTTTGTAAAACACAATGGTGCAGCTTCTGGCCTCTCCTACTCTGGTTCCTATTTAGGATCTTTCATTTTCCCTCCTATAGTTGTACGGTTACTGAATTCCTATGGACTTCAAGGAACTTTTCTTGTCATCTCAGGTGCCGTCCTTAACGTCTTCATTGCAGCCATGTTGCTGAGAGAACGCAAAACAAAAAAGAAGCACACTTTACAAAGTTCTTCTTACGACAGTGATTTGCAGAACAATAACAACAAAGAACTCAGTTCTGTGTGGAACAGCGCAGACGATCGCGAAATGTGGAAGCAAAACATCAACAGAGAGTTTTTGAGTTCGCAGTGTAAGGTTATCGCCAAAACCGATAAGCCAAACTTTATACCAAATATTTATTTGACAAGTCCGCCATCTTATTTGCAACGAGAAATTTCATTTTCGGAAAATAAATTTTCTTTAAAACATGAAAACACATTTTACCAAGAAGTGCCTAAGAAGTCTTTTAATTTGTTGCCAAATTTATTTGAGAAATTCAAACATGAAAAATTATGTGTGAACGAAAGCCTACAAATTAAAGAATGTAAAGATAATTCCCCAGTTCGTGCTACATCCTTTCATACCTTCACTTCATTTCACGATGCAGATTCAGTTTATGATTCTAAGAATCCAAACGGCAGTCGTTCTGCATCTACAGGAACTGTTGCTAAATCAGTACCGATAGCATCTAAAATATGTTTGCGAAAAATTCTTGAGAGCAGATTATTATCTAGAGGAAAATATAAAGTTAAATGCAAATTAAAACTGCAGAAACTAAAAAAAGTTATAAAAGCTTCATTGTTAAAATACAGAGCACAATTTGGAGGTCAAACCGACAATGTAAAGTTAATATCATTTAAATATTTACAATCATTTCTGTGTCATTATTCATACAAGCAAGCCATGCCAAATAATTGTTTCAATCTGACATTTCCGCACAGTATTTTATACATGCCATGTGAAATTAGTGAAAAAGACAAATTAAAAGATTTTCGAAATTTCACTGTTACAAAAGGTGACTTAGAAAACAGGAAAACATTGTGTTCTACTGATGTAACTGTAACAAATAAGAATAATGTTCTGCCTATCTTAGATGACTTAGCAGAATCTAACAAAAGTCCAGTATTTAGTAGAAACAATACAATAAACAGCTGTGATATTTTCACAAGTGGAAAAAATTCTACTTATTCATTCCAACGAACTCATGAAACATACAAAGATGGTTTTTCTAATAACAATTCCATTGATGAAGATTCATCTAGCACTGCCAAAACAGACGATTCACAATCTTCATACATTCCTAGTTCATCATCAGAACAATCTCTTCACAAAATGTCCGAATCGGAATCCAAGAAGAGTGCCATCAGCAGTCGTTCCAAATCTTCAGGCAAATTAGCCAAACGATTTTTCTCCGATTGGTTTCACATGTTGCGTGAACCAATGTTTCTTGTTATTGGTTTTACGATGTCCATTCAAACTTTTATGGTGGTGTGTGTCGTCACAACAATAGAAGACTATGCTAAAGATGTAGGCATAGAAGAAGATAGAACACACTATGCACTGATGGTGCTGTCCATATCAAACCTTATTGGCACATTAACTCTGGGTTCTATTACTGACCGAGGATGCATCAGTAAGTAGCACTTTTTATTTATTACTTTTGTAGTGTTTGTATTTCAGTTAATAGTCTCTAGATGGCAGCACCAAAATCTATAGATAAGTATAGTCCTATGCCATCTACTAAACAGAACTACTTTTCTTACAGTTATAATAAGTTCTCAGAATGTTATGAGTACGTTCACGTTTCGTGTTGATATTTTATAATATTAGTGTGTCTTACGAGTGACACCTTATTCAAAACAGGCTGCGATTTTAATAACTAGTATCTAAAAGATATTATAACTTTATTAATTACTAGACGTTTACATGTCTGTCATAGTTACTCGTTGAAATGTCCTAATAATAGCTCACTTAATATTTCAAAATTTTGTCTATGACAAGATTGGCGCCAAAGATGAGCGAGGTTGTTGGTTGGTTGATTTTATGACGGCCGATTATCTACACGAGGGATATAGGCCCTAGGGGAGTGCCCTCCGTGGGGGTCTTTCTAAGGGATCCTAACCCGTATTTACGGCAAGGTTCGAAGAAAACCACGGAAAACTCCGAACGGTTAGGTCGACGAGCGCGACAGGGGTTTGAACCCAGCACCTCCCGTCTATACCAGCTTTGAGAGCAGAACCTCTCAGCCACTGGTGGGGCCAAAAATGAGCGAGGAACAAATCACTTAGACTATCACTAAATGTTTGCCACAACTGGTTATAACAGAGCAGTGCTTTTGTGACAAACCACGTTCGCTAAAATATTCCAATTGACTGCGGATCTGTTTACGGAACTTTCTCCCATAGTAAAATAACTAAATAATGCATAATGATATTTTAAAACAGAATTTTTATTTAATTGTATTTAACTTAATAATTTAACTTATTTCTGTGTGGCATATAATATTTGATTTATTTTATGAAGAAAGCTCTTGTTTTAATCAAAATATACTTATTTAATCTCAGTCGAATAGACCACCATTTCCGTTCAAGTGTTAAATGGTGCTGTAATAACGGTTAGTGTTATATCAAACTAAAAATATAAAATATGTAAATAATAACAACAATAGTAAGAATTTCCAGATCACATAAAAACTGTGAAGAAATTGTCCCAGTCCTTATTTATAGGTGAGAGGAGTGGGACATATAAATAAAATAGAAGACAAAGAAGTTACATTTTAACAAAAATTAATCTTTGACAGATCTAAATTGAAAGAAAAGCTTGAATTGGCTTTATTTATTTTTATGTAAGTTATATAATTAGAAAAAAAGAAAAATATATCTCTAAAAATGCGAAAAAATAGTTCCAAAACTCACCGCTAGGGGATATGTGATGCTGTATTTTTTATGGAATCTTTCATCCCCCGTCTTGTTTAATCATCTTATAAAATTTGATTCCATTCTCGCGATTAGATCGTGCTACAGAACAAGCTGAGTATAGTCAGTTTAATTATGGCTACCTTGAAGCGGTCATTATTAAACGTATTCTGTAGCCCGATCTAATTGCAAGAATGGCGCCAAATTTTGTAGGATTGTTTAAACAAGACGGAGGGCGAAGGATTCCACGTAAAATGCAGTGCCACATTTCCCCTAGAGGTGACTTTTGGAACTATTTTATGGCGGAATCCTTCGTATTTCATCTTGTTTATTCATCCTATAAAATTTGGCTTCATTCTCGATATTAGATCGTGTTACAGAACAAGCTAAGTATCGTCAGTTTAATTATGACTACCTTGAGGCGGTCATAATTAAACGTATTCTGTAGTCCGATCTAATTTCCAGAATGGAGCCAAATTTTGTAGGACTGTTTAAACAAGACGAAGGACGAAGAGTTTCACTTAAAATACATCGCCACATATGCCTTTAGAGTGACTATTGGAAATATTTTTTCGCGGAATCCTCTATCCCGTCTTGTTTAATATTGTCTGTCAGGATATTCTTCAATACTTATTCGCTAATTTCGGACACATTCACGAAATCATTTCATCGAAGAAAAAGAAATTCGTAAAAATACGGATTTTGTACTGTCAAAATACAAAAATTCTTCTTAGAGTGTAAAAATATAAAAAATCACAAAGCTTTAGCGAAAACGACAAAGTAACTAGATTTTTAACACTATTGTCTGTCAAGGATATTCTTTATTTCTTATTCGTTAATTTCTGACACATTCACGAAATCATTTCGTCGGAGAAAAAAAAAGTCGTAAAAATATGGAACTTGTACTGTTAAAATACAAAAATTCTTCTTAGAGTGTAAAAATATAAAAAATCACAAAGCTTTAGCGAAAACGACAAAATAACTAGATTTTTAGCACTATTATCTGTCAAGGATATTCTTTAATACTTATTCGCTAATTTCTGACACATTCACGAAATCATTTCATCGGAGAAAAAAAAAGTCGTAAAAATACGGAAATTGCACTGTCAAATAAAAAAATTCTTTTTAGAGTGTAAAAATATAAAAAATCCCAAAGCTTTAGCGAAAACGACAAATTAACTAGATTTTTAGCACTATTATCTGTCAAGGATATTCTTTAATACTTATTCGCTAATTTCTGACACATTCACGAAATCATTTCATCGGAGAAAAAAAAAAGTCGTAAAAATACGGAAATTGCACTGTCAAATATAAAAATTCTTTTTAGAGTGTAAAAATATAAAAAATCACAAAGCTTTAGCGAAAACGACAAATTAACTAGATTTTTAGCACTATTATCTGTCAAGTCTTTAATACTTATTCGCTAATTTCTGACACATTCACGAAATCATTTCATCGGAGAAAAAAAAAAGTCGTAAAAATACGGAAATTGCACTGTCAAATACAAAAATTCTTTTTAGAGTGTAAAAATATAAAAAATCCCAAAGCTTTAGCGAAAACGACAAATTAACTAGATTTTTAGCACTATTGTCTGTCAAGGATATTCTTTAATACTTATTCGCTAATTTCTGACACATTCACGAAATCATTTCGTCAGAGAAAAAAAAAAGTCGTAAAAATACGGAATTTGTACTGCCAAAATACAAAAATTCTTTTTAGAGTGTAAACATATAAAAAATCCCAAAGCTTTAGCGAAAACGGCAAATTAATTAGACTTTTAGCACGATTATCTGTCAAGGATATTCTTTAATACTTATTCGCTAATTTCTGACACATTCACGAAATCATTTCAACGAAGAAGTAAAAAAAACCTGTAAAAATACGGAAACTGTACTGGCAATAAACGACTTTTTTTTTTTTTTTTACAGTGCATTTTCAAGCGTTACCTATAATGACCTTTAAAGTGAATGCGAATACATTAAGATGATGGTGGATTTTGAAAATGAAAAATACTTTTATAAAATCAATTAAATAAAATGCCAACAAAAATGCTTCCATTTTCTTCTGATAAATTATCCATATTCATCTTAACTCAGTGCCAGTGTTTTTTTCAATGCAATCACGTTTTTAACTAGTTTTACGCAGTTTTTAAATTTCACTTATAACTAACGATTAAATTGTTCCATGCTAATTTTCCACCCATCAGTTTGGTAATTTACAAGCACGTTAACGGTTTTAATTTTTCTTTTTTAAATGGGTATCCGTTTGTAAAACAAATATTAATTACCAAAGTTATAGTTAGCAAATGAAATATTCAGAGCAAAAACCGAAATAACTTGACCAACATGCGTAATAAAAATGTTATAATTTAATTACAAATTTAATTACAAATTTAATTATTAATTACAAATCTGTGTTTATATATATATATATATATATATAAACACAGATTTGTGTGTTTTTATAAGATGGGCCTGTATTAAAATAATTAAAAATCGCATCGAGCATTCTTAAATTTGAATTTCTTAGTATTATTTTTAGGGCAAGAACTTCATTTTGGTACAGAAAATGGGCATATTTTATTTCAAAACATGCTGTATGCACTTATGCAAATTTGGCGCTTGTTTGATGAAAGCCATAATTTATAGAGCTTTAAAATAAAAAGAGAAAATTTCTAATTTGAACGTGCACCATCCACTTAAAGGGTTTTAAAAACATTGCAAAGAAAAATCACATTTGCCGAAACACGCCATTTGGATATGGACCTGATTACGGAAGATTGACCACTTCGGCGTTAAACTGACACCTGTCAACACAAGTTCAGATTTTGGTACAGATGTCACAGATGCACAGAGGTTTCTGTTTGGCGCTAAAACGACGATTGTTTGCATAGCGTGGTAACCCGACGATTTCGACCGGTAGTGCGTATTAATAACAGCCTTCTTGTATCTACAGCTGAGTCTAATGTATTCTTGACAATGCGTGTGTTTTATAATAAAATATTTTGTGTGTGTGTGTTTATAAAAAAAATTGTGTGTCTTATATAATAAAATAAATGTGTGCGTTTTATAATAAAATTAGGTGTGTTTTGTAATAAACTGTGTGCGTGTTTTATAATGCGCGTGTTCTATAATAAAATAGAACTCTAACTTGCTGTTTTCCTAGGCTATGATTTAATGGCGCCCGGTGAATGTAAAATCCGTCGTGGGTGTAAAGTCCTCCAAGTTCCCTGTGAATTACACCTCTGGGGTGCCTAGTCAGATGAAGTTCCCGTCGCCAGATCAAGGTTCTAAATTACGAGACCAACTCGAGTAGCGATAGCATGACGTATGGATGAGCGATGCAGCGTGGAATTAGTAAATATCCCAGCATCTCACATCCGTCCGGCATGACTTCGCTACACTGTGCAGTGCTGAACCGTCTCATCCAAAATTAATTAGCAACCGGCCAACTAAGAAAAAGCAATTAAGGCAAAAAGACGCACTGAAGCCACGTCGGCCTATAGATTTATCAAACACATCTTCGTCATGGTGGAGAGCAGGAGAATCCTCGCCCCGTTGCCAGGCATCAACCTTTTAAGCTGGGCAAAAGCCTGGCAGGTAGAGTAGCAAAGACTAGAAAAAACCCGGTTTAAACCTGGGAGTAAACCGGGTGTTTTGGGAATAAACTTGATATTTTGGGAATAAACCGGGTCTATTGGAAATAAACCTGGGAATACACCGGTTCTTAGCAACTCAACTGGGAGGTAGGGACCTGGTCAGCGGTCTAAAAAAATGTGTTCGAAAAAGGGGTCTTCTCGCCAAAATGGCACAAAAACGTAAATCGTGCCAAATCCTGTCTGCGACATCTGTTCCCAGGTTTTAATTTTATGTTGAACATAAAATTTTAATATAAAGTTTTCATTAATTTATTTTAATGCTTAAAATTACAGGTCGTCGTCGTCATCGTTTCTTGTCCTTATGCTTCTTCGGGATGTTTCTCTCCCTCGTGGCTGTATCCGTTGTTGCTAAATCGCTGCCGTCGCTGCTGTTCGTGATTGCCATCTACGGATTTCTCGAATCCGGCGTCATTATCAATTTCCCCATCCTCACGAAGCAGTTCATCAAAGGAGAGAAAAGACAAGCAATCGCCATATCTTGCAGCAACGTCCTCTCGGCGCCCACTGTCATGCTTGTGCCCATGCTCATAGGTAAGAAGCCGCTCACACTCAGTAATTGACACAAATACTTATAATCAATTTTTACTTAAAACATTTATTGAAAGGGTGTTGACTTCGAGTGGTACAAAAAGGGCCAATAATAAGTAGAAAAAACATTTATATGACGTCAAGCATGATTATAATGCATTGCAGTTCAACGCCAGAAAGGAGACGCCCACAAATTTTTATAGAGATTGTTCGAGGTTGTGGCCAGGAAGATCATTGCAGAGCCGACACCGACGGACGAAGGATTGCCGAACGCGTTAAAATATATTCCTATAAAAATGTCTCGCAGTCTCCTTTCTGGCGTTGAACTGGAATGCATTTTAATTATGATTTACGTCAAATAAATATTTTTTCTATTTATTATTGGTCCTTTTTGTTCCACTCGACGTCACACCCTTCATAAATATTTTTGCGATTTTCTCCCACTAAACGTGGTTTGCGACCCCATGTTCTACGGTAAGTTTTCATCCTTTTGATGTTTTCTATCACCCCTCTCAATTTTTTGGTCGAATTTTGGAACACCCTGTATATATATATATATATATATATATATATATATATATACAGGGTGTCCTAAAAGTCTTGGAATTGTCGAATAACTCGAGAAATATACAATATACATCGATTTGAAAAAAATAAAAATGCATGTTCAATATTTTTGAAAAATCTATTTAGGGATATCAAAGTCCTCCCCCAATTCTGCCCCCTTGGGTGGAAAGGGGGCAACTTTGAAATCTTAAATGGTAACCCCCTTTTTTATTGCAGATTTGGATTCTACGGGAAAAGAAACGTAACTTTTATATGAACATTTTCTTCGGACAATCTTACATGGCACGCCAATTGAGTAAAATGCAATGAGAATCGTTTCCATTGTAAAGTCTGGAAACGGTCAAATAACTCGAGAAATATATATCGGATTGAAAAACGAAAAATATATGTTCCATATTTTAGAAAAATGGCAATTTTTATATCCCTAAATAGATTTTTCTAAAATATTGAACACGTATTTTTCCGTTTTTCATTCCGATGTATAATTCTCCAGCTGTTCAACCGTTTCCATACTTTTCAATGGAAACAATTCTAATTGCATTTTACTCGATTGCTGTGTCATCTACGATTTTTCGAAGAAAATGTTAAATACAAAAGTTACGTATATTTTCCCGTAGAATCCGAATCTGCAATAAAAGTGGGAAGGGGGGGGTGGGGTTGCAATTTCAGATTTCAAAGTTGTCCACCCTTTCCTCCCAAGGGGGCAGAGTTGGGGGGCAACTTTGATTTCCGTAAATATATTTTTCAAATATATTGAACATGCATTTTTCCGTTTTTCAATCCGATGTATATTTCTCGAGTTATTCGACCATTTCCCGACTTTTCGGACACTCTGTATATATTATACTACAATTTCACAATTCTTTCATTCATGAATTTTAAATTAATAATAATAATATTTTAATGTACAAGCAATATAATGAGCAATGACCTCTATCAACTTATAAATATGAAGTCCATCCATTTTCCTTTTTTACTTACCCATCATACGTAGTATAGAGTAAGTCTTGTAATCGTTTTGAAAATCGAAAATTTTTTTTTGACGGATTTACACGTTTCAGACACTGGAGATTCCAAAAAACATATTTTTAGAAAAAAAAAATTTGCCGTCCGTCTGTGTGTGTGTCTGTGTGTGTGTCTGTGTGTCTGTAAACGCTCTATCTCCCGAACAAATTGAGATAGAGACTTGCAATTTGGTATGTACTTAGTATGTAATAATCGGAAGAATCCTATTTCATTTCAATAACCTCGATTAACCGGAACATTTTTTTTCGGACTCTCGAAATATTCGTTCTGATGAAAGGTATATAAAAATTTTCGAAATTGTTTATTTTAAGTAGTAAATATAAAAGACAATAAAAAAACATAAGTTTTGCATAAAACATGAAGTCGATCGGATAATGAGTTGCCGAGATATTTGGAATCCTATTTTCCACACTCTTCGATTTTTCATGACCCTGTATTTCATACAAATTTCACTTCAAAGATATATTTTAATTGGAAATTTGACGCTTAATCAGATGCAATAAACCGCTAATCCATAGGAGTATTATTTTTGGAGTTATAAGGAAAAACCTCTTTCAAGCAATTCAGTAATCGAGCCTTTTTATGACGTCATCAAGCCACGATTTTATTTGAATATCAATGCATTTTATAAGTAGTTTACACATTTTTATTTTAATATTTTAAATTATACATATACATGATGGGTAAGTATTACGGTGGCCCCCAACGACTAGTCTTACAAAAGGATCCATATACATAAAAGAAATACCAGTGAAGAGAGAATTATTGTAAAAATGATTGAAAATAAACAACACAATGAGAAATCAAAAAGGGTTGTAAAATGTGCATTGAAAGAAACACGCTGCAAAAGCGTTTCTGTATCTAGCTATTGTTCTTTGTTCAAAAGGTTTTTCTTTAAAGGCATTTCTATCCTTTCAAAGAATATATTTGTTTAAAGATTATTAACACTTGAAAGGGTAGTGTGACCTTTTGCCGCAAATTCCAGAATGCACTGCAAAAAATAATTGTTGATTTTGCAGTATAAAACTGGCACCCAGCTGCCAGTATTATACCGTAAAATTAACAGTATTAAACTGTAAAATAAGCAGTAATACGCTGCCGTGCAAGCAGTAATACGCTACCGCGCATGCGCGTGCGCATATAATACTGGCAGCTGGGTGCCAGTTTTATACTGTAAAATCAACAATTATTTTTTGCAGTGTGGGTCCCATACATTAACATTTTTTTTTTTTACTTTCTTCTATCTTTACACGAAGAAAGTATTGGATTCCTGAAAATTTTCGACTTCCTGTTTTCGACGGATTTATACGTTTTAGAAGGTCTTGAACACGATTTGACTGTTTTTAGAAAATGCCTGTCTGTGACTCTGTCTGTCTGTCTGTCTGTATGTGACAAAAATTTTGTGGGCGCTCTATCTCAAGAACTAATGCTCGGAATTTAATAAAACTTTATATCTCTTTATAGCTTTTTAAGTTTTATATTCAGTTAGTCTCTGATATAAATTGGTGCTGATTAGTTTTTGGTAAAAATCGCCCAGTAGGTGGCGCTGCTATGCAGCATTTTGCAGGAGTTACACGATTTTAGCGATAGTCATATCTCAAGAACTAATGCACGGAATTTAATAAAACTTTAGTTTCAGTTAGACCTTGATATAAATTGGGGCTGATTCTTTTTTAGAGTATGCGAAACCTGTGTGAGATAGAAGAAAGTTTTGAGATGGACACATCCGACTAGTGTATTAATACTTTTGTTTCATTATTATCCAATTTTTGGATATTATTTCTCTTTCTGTATTATTTCTCTTTCCATTTACATTTATAAACGAAATACTTCACAATTCGTTGAATAAATACTTTTTTTACAATAATACTTGAACCGGTGAGTGATAAAAGAATACATATATTAGTCGAACTCTAATTTACGAATTATAAAACCCCAGTGAAATTGTTCCTGGTACTTTTATTGAAATATTTTCAATAGAGAAGGAGCTTATTATTATTTGTAGAACATTAGTTCATTAAAATCTATATTTTATATCTTACTATACAAGATGTCCCCAAAAGATTTAAATACGGTTTATTTTTTTACTTTCTTCTATCTTTACAAGAACAAAGTATTAATTTCATGAAAATTTTCCGCTTCCTGTTTTCAAAAATTTTGTTGTTTAGAAAATGTCTGAGTCTGTATGTGACACAAATTTTGTGTACACTCTATCTCAAGAACTAATGCACGGAATTTAATCAAACTTCATATTTGGTTAGACTTTGACATAGATTGGTATTGATTAGGTTGGGTGTAAATCTTCCAACAAGTGCTGCTTCTACATTGCACTGTAAAAAAAAATCATAACGTTCCATGTAAATCCCAGAAACATTTCTCCTTTTCACAGGTTTTTCCAATAAGTTAGCACTTTCCGGGAAAATTCTGGTTTTTATATCGGAAACGTTTCAGACAAAAGCTTGCAACCGCAAAATATGCTCACGGCGGCCATTTTATTATATATTGTGTCTGTTGTGCGCTAGAAAATGAATCCCTTATATGAATGTCAAAAAATTTAGCCCGATTTCTGCGATAGTTATACCTTACGAACTAATGCATGGAATTTCACCAAACTTCTTATTCCTTGACATAAACCGATCCTTCTTAGATTTGAATGTATGCCGCCTAACAGGTGTCGCTGTTATGAACTGTTTTTCCCGATTTCCGCTATAGCTATATCTCAAGACCGAATAGATTGTCATTTAATTTTGGTTGCAGACTATTTGATTTATACAGAAGAAAGTTTCGTGATAGCTAAAACATACTAGTTACCTGGTAATATAAGTAGGCAATGTAAATTGTAAAAGTATTGAAAATAACATGGGAAATAATATTTTTTCAAGATTTGATTGTCTTTAGAAAATGTCTGTTCGTGAATCTGTATGTGACAGAAATAATGCACGGAATTTAATCAAACTTCATATTTGGTTAGACTTTGACATAAATTGGTATTGATTAGGTTGGGTGTAAATCTACCAACAAGTGCTGCTTCTACGTTGTATTTATCCCGATTTCTGCGATAGTTATACCTTATGAACTAATGCATGAAATTTCACCAAACTCTTATTCTGTCTTCTTATTCTGTTAGACCTTGACATAAACCGATCCTTCTTAGATTTGAATGTATGCTGCCTAACAGGTGTCGCTGTTATGAACTGTTTTCCCCGATTTCCGTTATAGCTGTATCTCAAGAACGAATAGATTGTCATTTAACTTTGGTTGCAGACTATTTGATTTATACAGAAGAAAGTTTCGTGATAGCTACAACATACTAGTTACCTTTAAAGATATGCAATTATTATACAGACAAACATACAATAAATGCAGCAATCCAACATGGAGTGAAAAATTAGCCAGACCCAGGAATCGAAAATGGGCCCACGGCATTCCGGGCTGTTGCTCTAACCACTGAGCCACTCCGGCCGACTCCTGAGTCATGCAATTTTTCACTAATAAACCCTGATGGAGAGAGTTTATGTGTGTTTTAATATACTAGTTACCTGTTGAATATAAGTAGGAAATGTAAATTGTAAAAATATTGAAAATAACATGGGAAATAATATTATATTATTGCAATAATCCTTCTGTTGATTTTCAAAAAAATTGCACTTTTAAAATTTTTATACTACCACCCTAAGCAAAATTAGTCAGTTAGAAAATCTTATATTTTGCTTCAAGAAGATCATTATGAAACGACAGGAGCGCAGAAAGAGATTGCGGGCCCTTAAGTATGGCATCGGAAAAAAACTTGTTGAATAATTACTTTTGAAATTTAAACTCCATACGTAAATACACTGGCCTCCAAAAGTTAATGTACAACATGTTTTTCGAAGCTCACCAGACAAAAAATGGCTGTCAGATTAAACTTCATAGTTTATATGAATGACAATAATAAGCTTTAAAAAAACTTACGCAAAAATTACAGCTACCACTTTTATTTTATAGAAAAGAATAGGTATATGTGAAAGAGAAAATATGCAATTACGAAGCTTTCGTAATTTCGCGTGTAAGTTTTGTTGTATTCGAACTATTGTTGTCAGTTTTGTTCACAACAGCCAGTAGAGTCTAGAAATGTCTAGAAGAAGTCGTTTGCTCGATTCATTAAGGTGGCGGGCGGTAGGATGGATGGAAATGGGGTTGTCACAGGCCGATACTGCTAGACGGCACAATGTGTCTCGCAGTGTAGTCCAACGACTCTGGGATCAGTATGAATCCGAAGATTTTGCATCCAGAAGACATGTTCCAGGCCGCCCACGTGTTACAACACCTGCAGAAGACCGGTTTCTAGCTCTTTCGGCCTGAAAGAGAAGACGCACTACTGTGCCACAAATCATTGCAGACCACTTTGCAGCATCAGGGAGAAGAATCTCCGCTACTACGGTGCGAAGACGTCTTCACAATGCAGGTCTCTATGCAAGGCGACCAGTTGTGTGTGTGTGTTCCTCAACAGACGACAGAGAAGGGTCCGCTTATGTTGGGCAAGAGAACATTTTTCCTAGACCAGACAACAGTGGGCTTCTGTACTCTTCACAGACGAGTCCAGATTCACACTGGAGAGCGATTCAGGACGTCTTCTGATCTGGAGAGAACAATGCACTCGATACCATCAATCAAACACTGTCGAAACACACAGGTACAGAAACGGTAGAATCATGATTTGGGCAGGGATCTCACTCGGAGGCCACACTGACCTGCATGTGTTCCATGGAGGAACTGTGACTGGTGCGAGATATCGGGATGAGATCCTTGATTCAAATGTGCGCCCATATGCCGGTGCTATTGGCAATGGTTTCATTCTAATGGATGATAATGCGAGACCACACCGAGCTGTGGTTGTTGAGGATTATCTTGAGGATCACGGTTTAGAGAGAATGGAATGGCCAGCTCACTCTCCAGACTTGAATCCGATAGAACATTTTTGGGACTATCTTGGAAGACACGTTGCGGCTATAAGCCCTCCTCCAAGGTCATTAAATGAGCTGGAACAAGGCTTACTCCAAGTCTGGTCAGCGTTACCTATTTCAGTGTCCGACAATTTTATTGAGAGCATGGAAAGTCGATGCCGCCAATGCATTCAAGTCCGGGGTGGACATGTTTCGTATTAGAACCAGTTTTTTAATGTTTCTGTCACATTTTACTGCATAATACTGCGATGTACTGATTTCTCCAAGAATGGAATTTTCCACCATGAGTGCTTTTTTGTTGTAATTTCATTTATACGTTTAACTTAAGTAAATTTCTATGTCGCATTTAATAAATAACAGTTTAGCGCACATTTCCTCCAAATTTGTTGTTTCTATATTCATTCATTTGCAAATTAGACGCAAAAAAACGGTTGTACCTTAACTTTTGGAGGCCAGTGTAAAATATACAAAAAAAGGCGTCAGTAACCAAAAACCTCGCGGACGTATGGCAATTTTTATTAATCACGTTGCCCTGGGAAATTCGGGATCCTTAGAATGATACTATGAAAAACTTGTTGAATAATTACTTTTGAAATTTAAACATCAGTACGTAAACAAAACAAAACAAAAGCGTGAGTAGTCAAAAGTCACACGGACGTATGTGAAATTTTATCAGCCACGTTGCCCTGTGAAATTGGGTGCCCTTAATTATTGTACTAGAAAACACTTGTTGAATATTTACTTTTGAAATTAAACATCACTGCATAAACAAAATATACAAAAAGTAAAGCATCAGTAGTCAAAATCCTTGCGGAAGTATGCCAATTTTTATCAACCACGTTGCTCTATGAAATTGGGGACACTTTTAAGTATGGTATTAGAAAAAAACTTCTTGAATAATTACTTTTGAAATTTAAATATCCCTACGTAAACAAAATATACAAAAAATAAAATAAAGCGTCAATAGTAAAAAGCCTCGCGGACATATGCCAATTTTTATCAACCACGTTGCCCTATGAAATTGGGGACACTTTTAAGTATATTAGAAAGAACTTCTTGAATAATTACTTTTGAAATTTAAATATCCCTACGTAAACAAACTATACAAACAATAAAAAAAAGCGTCAGTTTTCAAAAGCCTCGCAAACATATGCGAGTTTGCATCACGTTGCCCTGTGAAATTGAGACACTTTAAGTATAATACTAGGTAAACTTGTTGAATAATTACTTTTGAAATTTAAACATCAATACATAAACAAAACAAAACAAAAGCGTGAGTAGTCAAAAGTCATGCGGACGTATGCAAATTTTATCAACCACGTTGCCCTGTGAAATTAGGGGTCCTTAAGTATGATACTAGAAAAAAAAATTGAATAACTACTTTTGAAATTTAAACGTCACTACGTGAACAAAATATACAAAAAGAAAAACGGACCCTATGAAACTGGAGGGGCTCCTGACATTTCGCCAGCTTAGCCGTTGTATAGATGCACATTTAAAAAAAATTAGGATTATTTTTTCCATTTAAAAATCTCTTCTTACATAGAAAATAGAAATAAGTATTAATCCTAAATACTGCTCCCTCATGACAACGTTTCGTAATTTTTTTGTCCCTGAAAATCTGTTTAAAATAGCAAATTTGTAATTTATACCCAAGCACTGATAGAAATCTAAAAAAGTCTCAATTCTTATTCTTTTAACGTCATTGTACAACTATGGCAGAAAGACATGAGTTCTTTGTTACAGTAATACTGGAAAAGGACTTCAAATAGAAAGCGAGGAAAAATAAGGCATATCCTACGGCTTCTATATTTTTCTAACACTGACCGTGCAAAAGCTTCAGAATCGGACAGAATATTTTTCCTTATATCCCATCAATAACAATTCAATTCTCATTCAAACTGATTTTTAGAAGATTGTAAAACACTTTAAGAAAGTTAGATGGCATTCGTACTTCTCAAATAGCAAGATTTTTTTCTTTTTCTTTTTAACATTTTCCAACCTAGTTGAAAAGTGTTTATGACTTCAGTTTGTCTGGCCGTCTGCCGTATGGCCGTCTGCCCGTGCTCCAACTCCCGTAAATATGCTCGGATTGCCCTGCAATTTTTATATGTTATTGTCGTTATCCATTGCCTGTTCCCTATTTCAACTAAAGTGTGTAGCACTTATATTTTTTTTACAGGGACACTCAAAAGAATTCCGTTACATTACGGTGTATGGGGAAAATTCATTTGCGGTTTATTTTAATGATGTTACACAATTTCAAATACATTGAAATTTATATATATCACTAAGGTGCATTACAAGAAGCTTAATATGGAATAAGGTGTGAATAGCACTTGTAGTTACATTACAGGGACAGTCAAAAGAATACCGTTACATTACGTCTATGGAGAAAAATCGTTTGCGGTTTAATTAAATAATGTTTCACTATTTTAAACGCATTGAAATTTATATATATCACTAAGGTGCATTACAAGAGGCTTACTACAGAATATTGTGTGTATAGCAGTCATTGTTCATTTACAGGGACGCACAAAAGAATTCTCTACTGTCTGTTAACAATAATTTCTGGAAGTGCGTTTTAAGTTGCTGAACGCGATTTTAAATTTAACTCACTTTTTGTCTATTACTTGGTGTGTATAAATTCTGTAGATCCTATACAGGGCAGCACAAAAGTTCGCGAACACATTTCCGTTTATTGACAGAAACTCCAGAAGGAGAATTTTATACTGTACTATGCGTTTCCTAACTAAACTAAAATTTAGCATCCTATGTAGTATATATACAAATCTATAGATCCTATACAGGGCTGAATAAAAGTATTCGGATATTTTTCCAAATATTGTGTATGTTGGAAATTCCTGAAATTACGTTTCTTAAATGTGTTATGCGTTTTCCAAATTGTTTACTTAGATGTTATCTTTCAGCTTATTAAACGGTAATGATTTGTAAAATTATTTTGGAAGCGTTGGAAAGTGTTACATAATCTATGCTTGACGCATGATTTTTTGTTGTTTTTTCTTTTTTTGAATGAATAAAATTTTTCCTTTGAGCCCGAGCTTACCCGAACCTGGAGACTGGTATAAAAACCGTGTCGGGCTCGATCTCAGCTCACCTCATATCTAGTGCACATATGAGAGGGTTAGAATGACAGTGGAGTAAGTCAAAAATTTGAAAAATCTAGATAACCATATTTTCACTGAACGTATATTAATTTCTGTTCAGTGCGACAGTCAAATAAGTCATAGTTCACTTAGGGAGTCGCTAGTGGGCAAAACAAGTTGGACCACTTAATGCAAAGGCAATACAAGTTTCAGAAAACTCTTCATATCTCGAATTACTAAATATTGACTTACTCTACTGTCATTCTAACCACCTTATATATCTCACAGTAGAAGCCATAAGGCACCTACAAGAACTCCATGTGAAAATAATTTGCAGATAAAAAAGAAAAATAATATTAAATTTTGAATTACATTTTTACATTTTTCTACATTTTCTTCACATTATTCTATTTAAAAATTTTGTTTGCAATCGCAGGAGACCAGAAACCTTAATAGCACCTATGGTAAAAAGAAATTATTGATTAAAATATTATATTGAAATTATTATTAAAATATTATATTGAAATTATTATTAAAATATTATATTGAAATTATTATTAAAATATTATGGATTTTTAAAAAATCTTTCATAACGTATTTCTCTTTTGGAAAAAAAGCTAGTAACAGAATACATTCGAAATGCCATGAAAGTTTTTAGAGTAGTTTTAATTTTGATCATTTCATGTATATTCGTTGACTTTACAAAATGTTAATGTTTCATTAAAATCTGCTAACCATTTTCGTCAGTCCGTTTCCTCGAGCTTTATAATAACCATTTTCAATAAAACGACTTTTAAAACGAACATCCTCTATGCTATGATATAAATAGCTAAATTCATGTTTATTTCACCATAACTTTTGCTTTAACAGAAAATTTTGACCGTGGTTTTATTTAAAATATTTAAAATTAGTAAATTTTAATATAATATTAAAATTAGTAAATTTTAATATGAGTGAATTAAAAAAAATATTTTGTAGTCATTCCCAAGTTACCTAATTCCTAACACTGTGTCGCTGTGGAATACAGAAAAATAGACTACTAATTATAGTGCTGCCATCTATATTTTTAATTTAAAACTATCTGATGAAGGAACCACATTCTTTAATAATCATTCTATCTATGTTTATAATGAAGAACTGGTTTAATAAAGGAACCACATTCAGACCATAATAATGACAGATTAAATAAGACGAATATTACTATTTCAATAATAATAATAATAATAATAAAAATAAAGGTAGTAATCAAGCATTGTGAATATAATAATAATAATAAAGGTGGTAATCAAGCATTCTGAATAATAATAATAATAATAATAAAATTGGTAATCAAGCAGTCTGAATAATAATAATAATAATAATAATAAGGGTAGTAAGCAAGCAGTCTGAATAATAATAATAATAATAATAATAAACCCCGCCTATAGGGCAATGCTCAACATATTTATTAATTTGGAATGTAAAACAAATATTTCTTTCATTGTTTATTGGTGCCTATATTACTATTTTATGTTCTGCTTTAATATTTTGTTTACATATTTGCGTTAAATTTGAATGTATATGTGGGGTTTTTTGTATTTGTATTATACAGGGGTCATTATACGTTATACATGGGATATTTCCAAAAATTATTTTTAAACAGTACATGCTTTTGCTAAGTCATTGAATTACCACTTCATGGGATGCACCATTTTTCAGTTTTCAAATTTTTCTTGATTCTTCCTCCATATTCATATGCAACACTCGCCATTGTGGAATGTTTTTTGCCTTTGGCAATTTCTACTAATTACAAGTAGTGTTATATTTCTGATTTAACATAATATTTAATAAATATTTTAAAACAAAGTTTCGCATGTGAGAAAAGCATATATTGAGGAAACCTTGTTTTTATGATATTTTATGGTATGGTAAATAAATGTACAAGAGTAAATAAGGAAATTTAGGTTCGAGTTTCTTTTAAGCGAATCAGTATTTTTGCAGAATGTTTTTCAAATTTCCGAATTTCCTGCCATTCAGGGTCGTACTGGCCCACCGGGCAACGCGGCAGATGCCCGGTGCGCCCTCCGTCGATTTTTTTTTTTCTTTTTTTCTTTTTTTTTTTTTTTTTTTTTTTATTAGAAGGACGTTTACAGTAATGCATTTTGAACGGCATAAAATAATTTCAGATATTTTCATTTGACAATTAAAACAGTATATTTCAATGGTTTTTTTTATTGACAATCAGATAACTCAATTTCGACATAATGTAAGTTATCAACAATCAGATATGGTACTGGTATACATGATACAACTAGACCAGAGAATTTAGCGTCTGTAAGACTAAAAAATTCTAAGGAAACTTAATATTATGTATTCAGTTATTTAGCGTGTTTTCTGCCTTTTAGTAATTGGCGTCCGTGGTATTGCCCGGTATCGGTATTTTCGTATTTCTGCCTCTTGTGGCAATATAAACAATGAAAAATGGTGTTATGACAGTTTAAGAAAACAGATTTTCGTTTTAATTAAACTCACTGACAGAGACTTTGATAGTAATGATACTTTGGTCCAGATGTTTTTTCAGCACTCACTTCTACGAATATTTTCCAAAGAAACTAATATTAAGTATCAATCACATATTTAGCATATTTTCTGCCAAATATTTAGCGCCCTGGGTAGATGCCCGGTACTTTAGTAAATCTACTTTAATAGTAATGATGCCCTGGTCTAGATTTTTTTTTAGCACTTCTAAGAATAATAATTTCCAAAGACACCAATATCAAATATTAATCACTTAGTTAGTATATTTTCTGCCCAAATACTTCGCGCCTTGGGTAGCTGCCCAGTACTTTGGTATTTCTGCTTTGATAGTAATTTTCAACAACTCTACAAATAATTTCCAAAGAAATAAATATTAAGCATTAATCACGTTTTTAGCCTATTTTCTGCCAAATATTTAGCGCCCTCGATGTCTGCCCGATATTTTTGTATTTCTGTTTTGATAGTAATGACGCCCTGACTCAGTTTCTTTTTACAGCACCTCTACAAATAATATCTTCCAAAAAAGAAACTAATACTAAGTATTAATCACATATTTAGCATATTTTCTGCTAAATATTTAGCGCCAATGGAGGCAGCCAGGTATTTTTGTATTTTTGCTTTGATAATAATGGCGCCCTGGTGTATGTTGTTTTAAATGAATAATAATTTCCAAATAAACTAATATTAAGTATTAATCACGTTTTTAGCCTATTTTCTGCCAAATATTTAGCGCCCTCGATGGCTGCCCGATATTTTTGTATTTCTGTTTTGATAGTAATGACGCCCTGACTCAGTTTCTTTTTACAGCACCTCTACAAATAATATCTTCCAAAAAAGAAACTAATACTAAGTATTAATCACATATTTAGCATATTTTCTGCTAAATATTTAGCGCCAATGGAGGCAGCCAGGTATTTTTGTATTTTTGCTTTGATAATAATGGCGCCCTGGTGTAGGTTGTTTTCAACGAATAATAATTTCCAAATAAACTAATATTAAGTATTAATCACGTTTTTAGCCTATTTTCTGCCAAATATTTAGCGCCCTCGATGGCTGCCCGATATTTTTGTATTTCCGTTTTGATTGTAATGACGCCCTGGCTCTGGTTTTTTTTCAGCACCTCTACAAATAATATCTTCCAAAAAAGAAACTAATATTAAGTATTAATCACATATTTAGCATATTTTCTACCAGATATTAGCGCCTTGGGATGCTGCCCGGTATTTTTGTATTTCTGCTTTGATAATAATGGTGCCTTGGTCTAGATTTTTGTTTAACACCTCTACGAATAATAATTTCCAAAGAAACTAATATTAAGTATTAATCACGTATTTAGCATATTTTCTGTCAAATATTTAGCGCCCTGATTGGCTACCCGATATTTTTGTATTTTTGCTTTGATAATAATGGCTCCCTGTGGTAGATTGTTTTCAACACCTCTACAAATAATAATTTCCAAATAAACTAATATTAAGTAATAATCACGTTTTTAGCATATTTTATGCCAAATATTTAGCGCCCTGGATGGCTGCCCGATATTTTTGTATTTCCTTTTTTTTATAGTAATGACGTCCTGGCTCAGTTTTTTTCTTCAACCCCTCTACAAATAATATCTTCCATAAAAGAAACTAATATTAAGTATTAATCACATATTTAGCATATTTTCTACCAGATATTAGCGCCTTGGGATGCTGCCCGGTATTTTTGTATTTCTGCTTTGATAATAATGGTGCCTTGGTCTAGATTTTTGTTTAACACCTCTACGAATAATAATTTCCAAAGAAACTAATATTAAGTTTTAATCACGTGTTTAGCATATTTTCTGTCAAATATTTAGCGCCCTGATTGGCTACCCGATATTTTTGTATTTTTGCTTTGATAATAATGGCTCCCTGGGGTAGATTGTTTTCAACACCTCTACAAATAGTAATTTCCAAATAAACTAATATTAAGTAATAATCACGTTTTTAGCATATTTTATGCCAAGTATTTAGCGCCCTGGATGGCTTCCCGATATTTTTGTATTTCCTTTTTGATAGTAATGACGTCCTGGCTCAGTTTTTTTCTTCAACCCCTCTACAAATAATATCTTCCATAAAATAAACTAATATTAAGTATTAATCACATATTTAGCATATTTTCTACCAGATATTAGCGCCTTGGGATGCTGCCCGGTATTTTTGTATTTCTGCTTTGATAATAATGGCGCCCTGGTCTACATTTTTGTTTAACACCTCTACGAATAATAATTTCCAAAGAAACTGATATTAAGTATTAATCACGTATTTAGCATATTTTCTACCAAATATTTAGCGCCCTGATTGTCTACCCGATATTTTTTATTTTTGCTTTGATAATAATGGCGCCCTGGTCTAGATTTTTTCCCACACCTCTACGAATAATAATTTCCAAAGAAACTGATATTAAGTATTAATCACGTATTTAGCATATTTTCTACCAAATATTTAGCGCCCTGATTGTCTACCCGATATTTTTTATTTTTGCTTTGATAATAATGGCGCCCTGGTCTAGATTTTTTTCCACACCTCTACGAATAATAATTTCCAAATAAACTAATATTAAGTATTAATCACGTTTTTAGCATATTTTCTGCCAAATATTTAGCGCCTGGATGGCTGCCCGATACTTTTGTATTTCGATTTGATAGTAATGACGCCCTGGCTCAGGTTTTTTTTTCAGCACCTCTACAAATAATATCTTCTAAAATAGAAACTAATATTAAGTATTAATCACATATTTAGCATATTTTCTACCAGATATTAGCGCCTTGGGATGCTGCCCGGTGTTTTTGTATTTCTGCTTTGATAATAATGGCGCCCTGGTCTAGATTTTTGTTTAACACCTCTACGAATAATTTCCAAAGAAACTAATATTAAGTATTAATCACGTATTTAGCATATTTTTTGCCAAATATTTAGCGCCCTGGTTAGCTACCCGATATTTTTGTATTTTTGCTTTGATAATAATGGCGCCCTGTTCTAGATTTTTTCAGCACTTCTACGAATAAGATTTTTTGAAATCCAAAGAAACTAATATTAAGTATTAATCATATTTTTAGTATTTTTTCTGCCAAATATTTAGCGGCCTAATTTTTTTTTGTAAACAGAATCTGTTTTCAGCGTTTTAGTGGTACTTTGCATGGCAGATATTGATATATCAAATACCAAAGTACCTGTGCACACGCCAAAAGAGGGTAGAATATGGAATGACAGTTTAAGAAAAACAGATTTTCATTTTAACTGTCTCATTGTTGGCAGTGGCTTCGATAGTCATGGCTCAGCCCCGAGCCATGTTTTTAAAGCGCCTATTACAAACAATAACTTGTAAAGAAACTAAACTTAAGTATTTCTTGTATTTTGTCTTTTGAAATTTGGCATCCCGCGGATGTGCGGTTTTTTGATACTCTAACTCTACCTTTTTTGCATGTCTCAACGACGAAAAAGGATGGCGTGCCATTTTAAGAAAAACTTATTTTCATTTTTATTATTCTTAAATGCAGTGGTAACTTTGACACACGGCACCCTAAGCCCGAGTTTTTTAATTCTCTAAATTATGTGGTGGATCCTAAAGAAAGTATTAGTAATAATTTTTTTTTTTTTTTTTTTACTCCTTTCTGTTGTTTCTTTTCTGCCTTTAGTCCTTTTCGCCATGGTCAGCCGCCCAGCCCCACCCATTGCCCTCACCCCGCTGTTTTTTTCATCTCTCTTTAGAGATAATAAAATAAAAGACATCTAAACTTAATATTCCTTCTTCAGCATAAAAGAAACAACATACATACATGTTTTTTTTTTCTTTGTACTTTCTTTCTTTTCTTTTCATTTTTTTACATGTTTTCAGCTTGGTAATTCATATTTGATAATAATCTCATTTAGGCATACAGGCGCAGACGACCCAACCTATTTTGAGATAACCTCACACCAACGGCTTTAGGTATATTTTGGCGTCGAAATTAGCAACTCCCTCCCCCCCCCCCCTTCCCACAAATGTACTCATAAATTGACGTCTTAATTCAAATGAGCTGGGTATTCCATATTTCCTTAATGATAATGTAAGTTATAATGCCAAGACTAATTTTTTACAAGATTTTGCTATGGAAACTTGGTATAAATTTTACCTTTGAAAGAAAATTTGAAAAGTAGATAATTTCTTAGCATCCGAAATTGCGAATATCTAAAAACTCTTTTATAAACGGAATCTGTTTCAGCGTTTTAAACAGCTTCTGATTTACAAGTTGAAAATACTCATGTGTCATGTAATTAAAATAAATAGATAACTGAGAAATCACTGAAAATTGTACAGGTCGTTTCACAAAAAGAACTGGCGGAAATAAGAGGTAATGATAAGTCCAGATGTGTTTGTGTTCAATTTTTCAGTACTGCTTACTGCTAGTCAATAGCTTAGGCGTTTCTAAGAAGATAAATCACTATTTCGGAGCGGTTTCAAGTTACTTATATGGGTTCGTTAGTTTCCAATGACTGGTTTCTTTAGCAATACCAGATGCAAGACTTTTTGTTGATTGTACCTTGTACCATATTCTGAAGTCTTATTCTGAAGTGATCTATGCTTTCTTCAAGACGAAATAGAAATCGGATGTGAAAGAATTTTTCATGATATACTAATTAATATACACTCTGTTTCGGCGTACGGGCGTCTATCCAGCAAAAATTGTTAAAAACAATTGTTATAGCAGATAAGTGTTAACGGAGGAAAAGTGCGAAAACAATTCACTGCACTTAAAACAACTTTTGGTTTAACCGTGTTCTTTCTATATTGAAAGAGGAGAAAAAAATACTTTTATTTTATTCCAAGATGCAGAATATAACTAGTAGTTTCAATTTAAATTTCGTCAGAGAAAATATCAGTTAAAGAAAATTTTGGAATAGTAATGCTTTGTGTAATTACACAAGTCATGCATTACACAAAATTCCTCCTCACTCGGTTATTCTTAATTGTTTTACATATGTTTAATGAAATTATAAAATAATTCTCATTCATATATAGCAACATATTACATATCTTCAAATTTTCAGATCAAGTTAAAAGAAAGAAATAACTTTGCCAATAAATTTGATCTTTTTTTTTTTTTTTTTTTTTTTTTTTTTTTTTTGCTATATTTCCTTTTTTTTCCAGATTTCGTCTAAGAAAGAATGCCTATACGCACAAGGCGCATGCGGTTTAAAAAAAAAAGTGTATATTGTTGTTTACTTTGTTGTATACACTAAAAAACTAGTATATGTATTTTTTTTTCCGTTCGTCAGACAGTTAACTATTTCTGTTTTCTTTGACTTTCTTTTTTATTTTATTGTACAATGCTTATATATATATATATGCATATATATATATATAGATATAAATATATAATACATATTTACCTTTATACATAAAGATATATATATATTTTAAATTTATATTTTTTGGAAGGTAAATATATATTTGAAGCTGTTGCTGCTCTTCTGGTGAGACTTTTCTCTCTCTCTCTCTCTGCGTATGTGTGAGAGAGTTGCCGTGCTTAAATTTGGCATATCTGAAATCTGAAATTAAAATAATTGGTAGTTTTTAATTAATATTTATCTTAGTGACAGATGAAACAAATTATAATTTATTATTATTATTATTTTATTTTATTTATTTATTTTTTTTTTCAAAACACCGGCTGTCTGAAGAGAATATTTAATTTTTATGTTTAAAAAAAAATAACTTTTTTAAAAAATAATAATAATAAAAAGTATTCCTCATACAAGTACGGCATAATATAGAAGAAAAAAAGCTGACAAAATTAAAAGGAAAACAATTCAGTAGTTTTAGAATAATCGTGGTCACCTTGTTTAAAAAGTCAGTTTTGCGAAAAATCAGTTTATTTATTTATTTTTTGTGTTATAATTATAGTACGAATACAATGCTTATTATTAGTATTATTATTATTTTAGTTACACATCGAATCGTCAGTTCCGGGTGCTGGCATCATAAAGAAATCTTATTTCAATTGAGAAAACCTTTTATAAATAAATTCGATTTTTCGAAATTTATGAGTTATGATAACGTTTAAACCCATGTCACGCCATGTTCCTAAAACGGTATCATTTTCTTACTGCTGTCAATTATAAATGTGTTGGCTTAATTTTTGTTCATATCACATTTTTATAGAATATAATACTAATTTGGATATCATAAATATTTTAGGAATAATAAAGTTTTCGCTATAGCAATTAATTTTAATACTAATTTTCCATACATAATTTGTCTGATGTGCGTGTATATAGTATATATAGATGTATACAGGGTGTCCGAAAAGTCTGGAAACGGTCAAATAGCTCGAGAAATATACATCGGATTGAAAAACGGCAAAATGCGTGTTCAATATTTTTGAAAAATCTATTTAGGGATATGAAAGTTGCCCCCCCCCCCCCGAACTTTGCACCCCAGGGGGGAAAGGTGGGCAACTTTGAAATCTTAAATGATGACCCCCATTTTTTATTGCGTATTCGGATTCTAAGGGAAAAAATACGTAACTTTTGTACTGAGCATTTTCTTCGAAACATTGTAGATGGCGCTGTCATCGAGTGCAATGCTGTGAGAATCGTTACCATTGCAATGTCTGGAAACGCTCGAATAACTCAAGAAATATACATCAGATTGAAAAACGGAAAAATACGTGTTTAATATTTTAGAAAAATGGCAACTTTGATATCCCTAAATAGATTTTTCAAAACTATTGAACATGCATTTTTTCATTTTTCAATACGATGTACATTTCTCGAGTTATTCGAGCGTTTCACATTGCAATGGTAACGATTCTCACAGCATTGCACTCGATGACAGCGCCATCTACAATGTTTCGAAGAAAATGTTCAATATAAAAGTTACGTATTTTTTCCGTAGAATCCGAATCTGCAATAAAAAATGGGGGTCATCATTAAAGATTTCAAAGTTGCCCCCCTTTCCCCCCGGGGGGCAACTTTCAAATCCCTAAACAGATTTTTCAAAAATATTGAACATGCATTTTGCCGTTTTTAAATCCGATGTATATTTTTCGAGTTATTTGACCGTTTCCAGACTTTTCGGACACCCTGTAATATATATATATATATATATATAGTGTATGTGTGTGTAGAATTTTGATTGTTGCTTCCGTTATATATATGTAATATACTAATTGAATATATAAGCAATTGGCGGCCACTTATTAAATAGTTGGCGCCCTCTCTGTTATGCCAGTACGACCCTGCTGCCATTAAAATACCGTGGTACGCATTATACTTGAAACGCAATTGTTTTTTTGTTTTTGTTTTTTCATTTTTCCCAATCAAAAAATATCATTGTAAACGGACGTGCATTGTAAACAAGTACGCATTATACATCAATAAATAAGGCACTTTTCGAAAAAAAAAAAAGTTTTTTTTAAAATAAAAAGGCTTAAATTTTTTATTGGTAATTTTATTTGGTGCATCTCGAGTATTTTCATTTATAGACGATCATGCAGCCTCCCAATTCAATAGTGTCGCCATCTAGGGAAGGAATATAGAACAATCGGCAGTTTTTGTTTGATAGAATTTATTAACCCCTTGAAAATGTGGTGGCATATATTTTATCCCTCTTAATTTTAATGAAGATTTGTACCAGAATTGTTAATAAAATTTTACTTTTATAAATACAGTGGTAAAAATCTGTAAAATTGAATTTCCTTATTCACAAATAATTTTTTTCTAAATTTCTGGTGTGAATTGAACATTACAGAAACATAATTACTTGTACTAAAAGGGTTAATGTCGAAAGATCGTATAAGAAGATATGGGTGGATAAGCATTGATGTTTGGCCTTACGACAGGATAGCCCGTTTGGCCTCTTTTTTAATTCAGAAATTTTGAATTCATACCGGAAATTGCGAAAGAAGGATTTTTACTTTACTTAATCACAAGCTATTTGTCATTAAATTAAATAAAGCACAAATTACTATTCGCGATTTTTTGTATGAATTTGGAATTTATGAATAAAAAAAGGGCCAAACTGGGAACGCTATCCCCTCCGATATCTTTCTTTCTTTCTTTTACTTTTATTTTTATTTTTATAATATGTTGTGATTGATTTAATATCATTTAGGATGTATATTTGCTGCCTCTGTGATTGATTTTTAATTGTACATTGTTTAGTTAAAAGTGTTATACAAGATCAGAAAAATAGGTTTATTTAATAATTTTAGTGTACAGTAGTAGTACAATTATACAATACTGTAGTTTAATTATTTAATTTACATACATATTTGTATAATTATGTATTTAATTATTCAATAGTGTAGTATCAATTATATCAATTTTAGTGATAAAATACAAGCTGTTCCAAAAAGATTGAAACGTGCTTTAATTTTTTTATTAATTGGAGATACGTAGGCTATGTAAATTGCTAAAGTGCTCAAAATAAGATAGGAATTATGATTGTGTTGATGAAATAGTCCTAACATGAAATTTCAAAAAATTACACTTTTGAAATTTGTATACGGACTTTGTGTCCTATAAGTTATATTTAGAAATTATTTTCCTTGTTCTGATAAATAAAACAGTAACAAAATCCATTCCTCAAAACTGACTCAGTTATAATACTTTGATTTTTATTAAATTTCAAAGTTTTCCTGAATTAAAATCGCTTTTTTCTTTTTTTAGTGCCGGAATGCTTCGAATTTTCTTCAAATTCAAAGTATTGTAACTCGTTGACTTTTGGGCATAAAAGAATGGAATTTGTACTTGTCAGAACACGGAGAAATTTTTTCTATATATAGCTTAATATTTCTATAATACTCAAGGTCCGTATTAAAATTTAATAAATTGGAAATTGTACGCTAAACGTGACAAATGAGGTGCGTTCGTTTCGTGCTATAACTAGTTTTACAATGTAAAAAATCTTCGTTATTATTTCAGTGAAATTAATTTTATCGTCTGCTATGAACGAAATGAGGGTGCCTTTTTTTTTTCTTATTACGAATGCCATGTTTACAGATGCGATTTTTATTCGACACCAGACACAGCTGTAAATTCACCATGGAGATCTTGCTTTGCGAATGATTACCTCCATGGTTAATATTTCTATGACTCATGATGAATGAATATTTTCTTTATTTACTTTAATGGATTGAGATATTCGGCTATTATCCTAATTTTCACCGAAGTTATCTCAGAATATATATTTTATCTATACATTTTTTTTAATGTAACTCATCTCTCACGCAAACAATTATTTTGAACGATTTTTCTAAAAATGTAACTTTTACGCAATTTTATTCGAAAAATTAATTTTGAATAAAAATGGCCGCTTGGCATATGGAAAAAGATGTGGTTAGCCCGTATTTGTTTTCCCCAGTCACATGACTTGCGCTTTTATCATATGGATTACGTAAGATAAGATTTAATAGAATAAAGAAAACTTTTATTAATATGTTTTTAAGTTTTGATTTGATTTTCTTAAAGTTTGAAATAACTCGGCAAAATTCTGCAATGATTATATATATCAAATTTCAAACCATTCCGTTGGGTAGTTTTTGCGCTGTTATATGCGGACAGACAGACGGACGGACCAGACGACGACTATAGGAACTACGTATTTATATAATTACGAACGCACCTAAAAATTGTCACTTTTTGAAATTTAATAATAAGAATATTTGATCAACATAATCGTAATTCCTACGTTTTCCAATTTACATTGCTTACGTATCTCCAACAAATAAAAAATTAAAGAGCGTTTTAAAACTTTTGGAGCACTCTGTATTTATTGAAGATATAAAATATACAGAAGTAGACCTTCTTTTCTCACCTTATAAGAATTAAAGAACAAGAGGAAAAAAAGGTATACTTCTGTATTTGATT
The DNA here is from genome assembly GCA_963931845.1 of Maratus michaelseni. Classification (NCBI taxonomy): domain Eukaryota; kingdom Metazoa; phylum Arthropoda; class Arachnida; order Araneae; family Salticidae; genus Maratus; species Maratus michaelseni. The sequence goes on along the minus strand of OZ007597.1, from coordinate 151,451,979 downwards.
TTTTTGACAATTTTTTTGTTTGTTTTGTCAGCTGTTTTCTTTAAAAATTTAAAAAAATAAAGAATTTAATTAAAATGCAATTAATATTTATTAATATTGATATTATTAATGAATTTATATATATATATATATATATCAATCTCGATTTGTTCGGGGGATAGAGCGTTTACAGACCCACAGACACGCATACACACAGACGGACGGCAATTTTTTTTTTCTAAAAATATGTTTTTCAGAATCTCTGGTGTCTGAAACGTGTAAATCCGTCAATTTTTTTTTTCGATTTTCAAAACGATTACAAGATTTACCCTATACTACGTATGATGGGTAAGTAATACACAGAAGTAGATCTTCTTTCCCCTCCATATAACGATTAAAGAACAAGAGGAAAAAATATATACTTCTGTATATACTAATTTGATTATATATATACAGTAATCTCTCACTTATACGTTGCCTCTTTTATGCGTCACTCACAGTTATACGTCGATTTTCGCTAGTCCTTGATAACCACATAGGGGTGCAATGATATATATATATATTTCGTTTATGTGTCGCAACGGGAAATATATCTCACTTGTGAGTCGGAGAAACTTTAAGTTTCCCTCTAGATTTCTTTCTATTTTACACATGTCCTTTATAAAAAAACTTCACACCAGCTTGCGAAGGGGAAGTCAATTGGTTGTGTTTTGTGGACAGTATTGGAAGCTGAATTCTTGGGCCACACACCTTCGCACCTGCTACTTCTTGCAGGGGGTGTAGGAGGGGCTTTTCTTCTTAGAAATGAAGTAATGGAAGTCTATTTGATAAGGCTGCGCATATGAAACCTCTTTTATTTAACACAAGAACTTAAACCCGGCTAATTGTCATGAAGAAAAACGTGCCTGGAAAATATTTCAAACAGGGGGACGTCTGTGTGATTTGTCATGTGCAGGTGGCGCAACATTAGCAAGGCTGTACGCTGATAATTTCAATCCATAATGACACTATTTAGTTAGAAATCCTTATCTATGCATCGCTACTCTGGTTTATTTAATTACTTCTGTGAAGAATCGATGCAACCAACCAACCCAAGAGAAAAAAGCTTATTTTGATGAGAGTTCTTTGTGGATATTAATTAATATTTCAGTAAATAATTAAAATATTAAAATTCTGAGAGTCAGGTGCATCAGGAGAGGGTTTGGACTACCTAAATCTAAATTTTCAGGCTTCTAGGTGGGCTAGATTTTCTTAGCCATCGCCAACACACACACACACAGAGCGAAACTTTATTTTATTAGTATAGATTTCTGTCCTCGCTGGGTTCAACACATTCATGTTTCAATGATCTTGAAAAAGCCATTCTTAGAGACAGACATCAAGCTCATAAGCAAACTTCAATTTTAGATTATTTGAAAAAAAAATAGATTATGTACGTAATTAAAATTTTTAAATTATATATTTTAGATTTGAAAGTAAATCTTTAACAATCTAAGTAAAGCCTATTTGTACTATTATTCTGCATGCTATTTAACCATTTAAAGATTAATATTGTCTTAACATCTATTTAAAATTAAAAATTTTCTTGAATTTCATTTATGTGTCGTTTTTTATCAGTCCCTTGCACCGACTTATAAGTGAGAGATTACTGTATATATATATGAAGCACTCATAACATCATCCCACGTTCCACGTATGTTAATACAGCAAAGCACCATGTATACGTTTCTCATTTATACGTCTTTTACATTTAAACGTCGATCATTCCGTACTAGAATTGTTTGCAAAAATCTTCCCGGACAATTTATTAAAATTGAATTTTAAAACTATTCGGTCCATGTTAGTAGACCATTCTGTAGATATGAAAAATTTTGTCTTATCATTCTGTTGTTTTTCTCATGCATATTGTTTCTACCTCTCCTAGGTCATTTCAGAGATAATATCGGATGTTATTCCGGACTTTTTCATGTGCTCGGAGCAACAAGTTTATCGTGCTCTGCAGTGTGGCTCATCGCACCATGGCTCTACCAAAGACGAAATTTGAAGAAAAATTCTGTCCAGAAAGCTATTATAAGTAGATGTTAACACACATTACTGATAAGCACAAAACAGTCGTGATTTTTTTTCTTTTGATTTTTCTTTTGATTTTTTTAAATCCCGTATTATTTTTGCTACTTATGTTTTTCCTTCAAAATGACATTACTTGATGTGTTCTATAATAATTTATTATATTTATTGAATTGTTTGTAGATTTTAGTTTCTGTAATAAAGCCATTTTGAAAGCACTTTGTTTGAATAACGTTAACTGGGATAAACACTATACTCTTTTGTTACAATAATGCGTGATGTTCATAATCAATGTCGACAATGTTAAGACCGACAATGTTAAGAGTAGTTTCACTGACCCCGAGGCAAAGAGCGTCTTGTTTTACGTTGTGGGATGACCATTCTGTTGTGAATTGCAAGCTTAGTAAATATCATTGGACTTTAAAAGTGTCAACCTTTTCACTGGGATACGCCTTACAGGTGGCAATGGTATCTGTCTTTTAGGCGATTTCGATTTTTCAATTGAGTGAAATAACCTCTTAAAAAACCTCTTAGGAATTTCTCCCTAGATCAGGGAACTGTTTAGGAAAAAATTGGGTCCTTTAAAGAACTCTTCACAAAATTTTTCATTTCAAAAAAGGACCCTTCACAAAATTATTTTCCCTAAAACAGGACCCTTCACAAAATTATTTGTCTTAAAAATAGGTTTTTCACAAAAATTTTCCATCTTTAAACAAAACATTTCACAAATTAATCATTTAAAAGCAAAATCTGACCTGTCAATTTTACATATATAAAGAAAATATGTGTATTTTATATCCATATATCTTCTTAAAAATGCATAAACAAGAACCTGAATAGAACGACCATTTCAAATTCACAAAATTATGATTAGATTTTTCACAAATATAAAAAGCTGTTCACAATTTCACAGAAACAAGACCCTGTGAAAAGAGTCTGGACAGACCCCTGCCCTAGATACCAATCAAGGTGTGTACATTCCTTGGAATTTCTAAGGAGTCTGCCAACACTATTTAATATAAGAAATTTTCAATCTAATCTTTAAATTGAAAAATTCGTAATCTTCTCGTTCATTCATAGAATTTATAATACTTTTCTGCGGTTAAATAAAGCGAAAAATTCTATCAAACAAATTGTGGTAAAACTTTACGCTCCCTGGCATCAACTCAACCTCGACTACATTTAGCTAAAAGTTCCTAAAAATCAGTGGAGCCACCTCTACTTAAGATAAGAAACTTTTAATCTAATATTTAAATTACAAAATTCGTAATCTCCTCGTTCATTCATAGAATTTATAATACTTTTCTGCGGTTAAATAAAGCGAAAAATTCTATCAAACAAGTGTGGTAAAAATTTACGCTTCCTGGCATCAACTCAACCTCGACTACATTTAGCTAAAATCTCCTAAAAATCAGTGGTGCCACATCTATTAACCTTTTGATTACGGGTAAGGACTGGTGATTACTTTTATACTCAATCATACCACATTTTACAAAAAAGTTTCTTTGAGGTAGATACCTCTTGGAATGATCCTAATATAATTGTATGGCAGAGATTATTTTTAAAAAAGTGGTAGGAATAGAATAAAAGAATAGTCGCTGGAATGTACGGTACCCCAACCCTGTAATCAAAAGGTTAATGATATAATATATCCTAATATCAGTATGGCAGCGATTATTTTTGAAAAAGTGGTACAAACAAAATAAAAGAATAGTCGCTGGAATATACGGTGCCCCAACCCTGTAATCAAAAGGTTAATGATATAATATGTCCTAATATAAATGTTTGTCAAAGATTATTTTGGAAAAAGTGGTACAAATAGAATAAGAATAGTCACTGGAACGTACGGTGCCCCAACCCTGTAATCGAACGGTTAATGATATAATATAGGGGATGCTACGTCGGCTATATTGTAAACAAAGAATCAGCGGTATTTGGTGTATTCCCCCGCGTAACATGAGTAACTTTCATTCCTTAGCAGACAGTTTGCTCATATAAAAAACAAACTTTAAAATTAAATTGTTTTTTTTTTCTTTTACTGTAGGAAAAAGTTTAATACAAGTAAAATGTATGTGAAGGTCTAGCTGTATTTCTACCTAAGAGTTGAAGTAATTTTCCCTTTAATAAAATCCCCTAGAAAACCCAGCCATAAATTTCCCCCCTATCTGAGGCAACATTGACCCCAGGTAGTACGGTGGTTAACGCTTTGTGCTGCCATACTATAGATGCGAGTTTCGCATCCAGATTTGGGCAAGATTAACTTAACTTTTCATCCCTTCCGTGTCTATAAAGTAAGCACTAAATGTGCTAGGGGTACTAAACATAATGGGGTTCCACGTCAGTGTAAACACTTGACCGGGACATACGCCATGTAACAACCCAGGCTCAAAGTCACGAAAGAGGAAATAGACACAACGGGTTATGATCCTACATGGATTGTAGCACCCTGGAGTTTAGTTTATGTTTATATATATATATATAATCAGTGCTAAAATGCACAAATAGTGAAAGTAAAGATTGCATATATACGAAGGTTATTTTTAAAATAAGGTCCTTTACAAAATATCTATTTAAATCTTTAGCGCTTGCAGCAAAGCTCATAAGCGCATACTCCCGACATCCTTTACGCTACAGCAGACGCCAGTTGTGCACCTATTGTATCAGTGCGTAGCTTCAGAGTGAGCGATAAACATGTTCAAGTCGATTGATCATCCCGCCGACTATAAAATACGGTCAGTAATCCGGTTTTAGATAGCAATAAATATGATAGCAGCGGACATTCATTGCTAGATATGAGAGGTGTATGGTCCCAATGCAATGGGTGCCCACACATTGCTGCTCAAACACAATCTCTCATCGAATTTTTTGGGTTGGCAAAATTTGACACCCTCCATACAGTCCTGATCTTACCCTTAGTGACTATCATTCCTTCCGATGCCTGAAATCGTTTCTCGGCGGCCAGATATTTAACACTGGTGAAAAAGTAAAAATGGCGGTTAAGTTGTGGCTTTCCTCACAGGTGGCGGCATTCTACGAGGAAAGGGTTAAGAAAACTCGTGGGGCGTTACGAGAAATTCTTCAACAGACATGGAAACTATGTACGAGGGAAAGTCATTAAGTAAGTCACAAAAGATAATTAAATAATAACTTACAATGATATTTACTTCAAAACTATATTTTTATTTGTCAACATATTCTCCACCAATATTTATGCACTTATATCACTGTCCCAACACCAGCTGCATCAAATTATTTGGGTTGCTGTCTCAGCCACAAGTTGAACCTTTTCATCATCTGTGAACATCATCTTGCTTCCAAGATTGTTTTTTAGTGGCCTAAAACCTGAAAATCGCTTGGAGCTAAGTCGAGGCTGTATGGTGGATGTTGAAGAAGTTGCAAGATGATATTCACAGATGATGAAAAGGTTCAACTTGAAGTCCTAATGGGGCTGAGACAGCCACCCAAAGAATTTGATGCAGATGATGTTGGGGCATTGATAAAACGGTGATATAAGTGCACAAATATGGATGGAGAATATGCTGAGAAATAAAAATAGTTTAGAAATGAATATCATTGCAAGTTATTTAATTACCTTTTGTGACTTAGATGGAACCTCAAATTTTTTCAAACTTATTAATGTTGTAACAATGAACAAAATGAACTAGAATCTTTTAATTTGGTCAATAAATTGAAAAATAATTAACTGTAATTCATCGAAAAGCGCATTCAAAATGCGTTTTTAATTTAATTACAGTTAATTATTTTTTAATTTACTGATCAAATTAAAAGATTCTAGTTCATTTTGTTCATTGTTGCAACATTAATAAGTTTGAAGCTTTTTGAGGTTCTATCTAAATTATTTTTGGAGAAATCGTGCGCGCAATTTGAAAATCATTGTTGTGAATTAAATGGATTTAAAGTTTTTACACCTCATTCAAAAACAAAGAATGACGATTGCGTTTTACTTTATATCTTCGTCAATAATTATCGCCTCTGAAAAACATTGGTACCTTTATACTCAGAATAAAATGCACTGTTTACTGACACCAAAACCTTGAAATTGAATTTTTGACCATTTTAAAGGTGATCTGTCCCCTTAATGACTTTCCCTCGTAGAAAAGTAGAAAAAGGTATGAAGAATCTCGTAAAAAATAAATTTTCTAAATGTACTTAGTATTTTTTTTTAAATTGCAAAATGGACCTTACTTTAACAATAACCCTCGTAGTTGTCTCAAGGTTTCAAAAAGGTGCTCCATCTTCTAACTTCAGAGACTGGGCGTAAAGATGGATCACAATGTTCATATGCTCCCTAAATCAAGTGATAATAATAAAATAATACATTTTGTAATCAAAAAATAACTTACCAATATTGAGTAATTGCACTACTGACTTTAATTCATTATCTAATTTAATTCATTTCACCAATTTCCATAATTCTGCACAAATCTCTTCCAAACTGATACATAAAATCAAGGGGCATGAAATCTCGGTCAAGTTCGTTAATGGGCAAAATCGAACCAAGGAGGGGGGGGGGGGGATTGTGAAAACAGAAGAAAACCCATAACTTCTTAATTACGATAAAATCCGTTTAAAGTTATTATTACTTCTAGGAAAAAGGCCAAAAATTTATGTATGACTGAATTTTGATTTCATTAAAAATGCCGACAAGGGGGGAAAAATAGGGTTTTAAGAAGAAAAAAAATTCATAACTTCGTCAATTCACAAGAAATCAAATCCGCTTAAATTTATTATAAATGTTCTTAATACTATCTACAACTTTTATATTGACAGGTTTTTTTATAGGACCAACCCTTACCGAAAAAAAATCCCTGCTGGCTCCACCTACAGGCACAGGTATATTCCTAAGTGGGTGGTCCCAACTGTCGCATCATGGCAAATAGATCTTTCTTCTGCAATTCCCAATAAACAGGCGCCCACGGTCTGCGTCTTCAAAATGTACCTGTGCCTGTCAAAGCCATTAAAAAATAAGCCCAGTCAGATAAATGGGAAACTTTTCGCAAGTTGAAAATAGCGCCATCTAGCGGATGGGATGCTTGCATTCGGCACCAAGAATATTTTAATAAAATTTTGCTTCTAAAATTAAAGCTTAAAATAAGGAGTTCATATTTTCTAAAAAAGTCGTTTGTAAATTCCGGTGTCAGTCAGTAATTTCACATTTTACGAACAGAATTTGTCTGTGCCGGAAAGGGTTAATTGCATAGTGATGTAAATTTCCATCACTTTTTATTTAACTTTTAATAAATAAATCAACTTCTTCGCCACCACTATATTTATATAGAAATATTAATCCAGTAAATTTCCCCATTTTTTATTTCATTATAGTTTTAGCTTTAATGTAAAAGATCCCAATAATTAGCAAGCTTTTAAAGGAAGTGCAAAAACAAAACATCGATACAAACGATAAAAATCGTATAAAATATCGATATAAATAAATCGTATCGTTTCTCTGCGACGCAGTTCTGTTTCGCCTTCCTTCCGCAGCAGATGAAGTGGCGCTATTGTGCCGCTAACAAATTTAACACTATCTGAGTGGGCTTATTGTTTAATGGCTTTGGTGCCTGTAGAACGAGCCGTCAGGAATTTTTTTTTTATTGAAAATAACGTAGTAAAGGAATTTAATCTATAAGGTTTTCAAAGTGAGAACCTTCAGATTTGATACAATAGCGCAACTTAGTCACAAACTTGTCAGTAATGGAGACCTTCGTTGTGAGTTCGCCCTGTCCCTACAATTAAAAAGAAATATCTGATTCCTTTTGCATTTCCCAAGGATCTGTACAAAGGACCAAACTGATCAAAATTTCGTGAATTTATGAATATTCCCCCCCCCCCCCCTGTAACGGAGAAGAAAGACATTCTTAAAATAATAGGGATATAGTAAAATTTTCATTTTATGAAGAATGCGTTTCCGAGAGTGAATATTGTACAAAATCGGTCCAATATGAACTAAGATGCAGACAATGTTGCTTTACTTCCAGATAGTATAGTTAGCGTTATATATATATTTTTTAAACGTCTAACAGTCATTCGTTTTCATAAGAGAATAAAAGCGTTTGACAAGAATGGTGTCACAAATAATATAATAAAATCACTTGTTAACTTTAAGCTAAATATGTAATTGTTGCTTAAAGAAGAAAAGCATTACACAAAAAGTTTTAAAATACCTTTTTAAAGGTGACATGTTTCATATGCTTCAAACGGCAACTACTTCAAAATAAACATGTTGGAAATACAACAAGTTGGTTAAACGAGACATATGAAGTGCGTTCGTATTATAACTAGTTTCAAAATGCAAAAAAAAATCATCCTTATTATTTCAGTGAAATGAATTATATCGTCTGCTATGAGCGAAATGAGGAGGCCCCCTTTTTTTTTCTTATTACGTTTACAAATGCGATTTTTTTTTTTCTACATAAGACAGCGCTGCAACATTCACCATGGAGGTCTTGCTTTGCGAATGATTACCGCCATGGTTTAATATTTTTATGATTCATAATGAACTAATCTTCTGTGTTTATTTACTCTAATGGATTGAGATATTCGGCTGTTAACCTAATTTCCACTGAAGTTATCTGAGAATCTATACATTTTTTAATGTAACTTATCTCTCAAACAAACAATTTTTTTGAATGATCTTTCTAAAAATGTAACTTTTATGCAATTTTATTTCAAAAAATAATTTTGAATAAAAATGGCCGCCTGGCATTATAAAAAAAGAAGTAGTTTGCCCGTATTTGTTTTCCTCAGTCACATGACTTGCGCTTTTATTATATAGATTACAGGATTTAATAGAATAAAGAAAACTTTTATTAATATCTTTTTAAGTTTTGCTTCTATTTTCATAAAATTTGAAATGAATTGACAAAATTCTGCAGGGATAATATATATTAAATTTTAAACCATTCGGTTGGGTAGTTTTCACGCTGTTACATGCGGACAGATGGACGGACGGACCAGACGAGGACTATATTTATATAATTACGAGCGCACCTAAAAATGATAAATAAATTATTTTCGCAAAGTTTTTGGAAAAACAAAAACAAAAAAAAAACAAAAAAAAAAAAAAAACCATACATATATATATATATTTTTTTTTTTTCAAAAATTTTGCAAAATAGTTTGTTCATAACTTTTCATCTTGAAGAAGTCGCCATTAGAGCCTATAAAACATGTCATTTTTATATTAAAAGGTATTTTTAAGCCTTGTTGTGTAATGTTTTTATTACTTCAAGCATTAATTACATCTTTAGTTTAAGAATGGTGTCATTTCACTCAAAATAAATCAGTGTTACGGTGCTAAATAATTAACTCGACTACGTTGCCCATGGTTACGAACATGGAAGAAAAGAACGCCCATGAGAAAGACCATCGACCTTTTTATGCAACTTGTTGCATGATTATCTGCCACTAAGGTTAAAGTATATAAGCAAAGTACATTGACTTTTTTCTATTGTTTATGGACTGTGTTTGAGACCGAACATAGTTCTATAAAGAAAAAGAGATGCCGGCAGTATTTCCGACAGTTTGATTCATCCTTCATCAAACAAAATAAGAAACAAATTGTGGGGTATGTTACTGACAATCACAAAACAAAACAAAACTAAAGCAATTTAAAATATCAAATAGAGTGGAGTGCCGATCATCCGGTCTCTAATTAACCGAACACACAATTATCCGAACATCTATAACTTTACCCATTTTTTTTTATATCTTACGATAGAAATATAGAGTATTTTTTTTTATTATGAAAGAAAAGAAGTGAGATTAAAACCTGAAAATTCTAAAAAAAGATAACAACATATCGTGTATATAATTTTGTGTAAGGTAAACCCCACGTTTTTACTGAATGGTGTGTAAATATTTATGTAAAATTAAACTTTAAAAATACATCAAATTGACGTTTTGGTCATCTTCTATGACCATCTTCAGAATATGATGTTAAGTTAAATACACTTAGAAACACAAAAGACCTCCAACGGTCTTTTGTTTCTAAGTGTATTTAACTTAACTTCATATTCTGAAGATGGTCATAGAAGTTGACCGAAACGTCAATTTGATGTATTTTTAAAGTTTAATTTTACATAAATATTTACACACCATTCAGTAAAAACGTGGTGTTTACCTTACACAAAATTTTGTACACGATAATGTTTTGATGGTGTAACGGTCCAGCCCAATCATTGATAACAACATAATTGAAATTGTATGAAAAAAGAGATTCTTATGTTTACGCCGCATTCGATGCGTTAAACCGTTAATCCATGGAAAGTTTTGAGAAATGCCAGTAGGTAGAAGAATGCAAATCCCCAAAAATGCTATAAGAAAGGGCTTAATCCTCTCCATAGTCTCAAACCTTCAAAAAGCAAGATGTTTATTTATTATAAAAAGCTTTTCACCTGAATTGCCCATGAGCAGACGAAATCCTACACAACTTATACTCACTTCTTTCTTCTAACGTAAGCTCTGGTAAACAGAAGAGGTCACTTTCACTGCGAGGTTACTATTTACCTGAGACTGATAATTAAGATCCATGTAGCTGTCTATATGTCAGACCAGAAGCCAATAAGGTTATCTGAGCGAAATATGCCCGACGGTTGTCGGCTCAAGTAGCTCAATCGTTTAAGCATTTGGTATATAAGTCGAAGGATCTGGGTTCGAATCCCAACTAAAGCAGGAAGTTTATTTATTAGGAAAATCTTTTCACCTCAATTGCCTATGAGCAGACGAAATCCTACACAACTTATACTCACTTCTTTCTTCTAACGTAAGTTCTGGTAAACAGAAGAGGTTACTTTCAATGGGATGTTACTATTTACCGGAAACTGATAATTGAATTCAACTGATAATTAGAGTACATGTAGCTGTCTATATGTCAGACCAGATGCTATTGCCAATAAGGTTATCTGAGCGAAATATGCCCGACGGTTGTCGGCTCAAGTAGCTCAATCGATTGAGCATTTGGTCATATAAGTCAAAGGATCTGGGTTCGAATCCCGACTTGTGTGACTTGTGCTTTGTGCTCAGTTGGAAAAATTCAATTCGTAAATGATGCATATCAATGTTATTATGTTTGAATTATCGTAACATGAGTAAAATGCACTGCAATTTTTTTTTTTTTCTTATAGACCCTGATGTAACGGAACCCTTATGTGTGTCTCTGGTAAACTTACTATAAATACTACGCTGCCTCACCTGCGCGGTAGCGTATTATTGTTTATTTTACTGATATGAAATTTTCAATCTAATCTTTAAATTTCAAAATTCTTAATCTTCTCGTTCATTCATAGAATTTATAATATTTTTCTGCGGTAAAATAAAGCGGAAAATTCTATCGAAAAATTGTGGTAAAACTTTACGCACCCTGACACGAACTTAACTCAGGCTACATTTAGCTAAAAGCTCTTAAAAATCAGTGGTGCCACCTCAATTAACCTTTTGATTACGGGGTAGTACTGGCGACTACTTTTATATTCAATCGTAATACAATTTTTTTTTAATTCTTTCTGGTAGATATTTCTTGAAAATATCCTAATTTAAATGTATGGCAGCGATTATCATATATTCTAATACGAGCAGATCTTGTGTGTGTGTGGTTATATATATGTAATAATAAAAAATTTTCGCCCTATTTCTTTAGTTAAATTATTCCAAATTCTTCAATTCTTTTTTCCCTCTCTTTTTAAAATATCTCTTAAATCTATTTTGTATTTTATTCCATAACTTAATCAAAATATTCTGTTATTTATCATTCTAAAAATCTTAATCTGTTAAAAGCTACACGTATTTATTAAAACCTTATTCTCTTAAATTGCAACACTGCCTCTAAACGCACCTGCCTAATTTCTTCTTTTGAGACATTTAATTTTTATTCTTTGGAACTTTTATAATACCATTTTTATTTCTATTTAATTCATTCGGCATCCCATGATTCCAAGCGGTTTTCGCGCCCAAAGGCCTTTTTACCTTTTTAATTTGCCGCTTCTGTTAAAGAGTTTTAATCATACGTCAGAGACACGTCTTCGTGGCCTCATTTTTTCATCCATTAGTGAGAAAGCTCCGCCTTCTTTATCTCCCTAGCGCCCTCCGAACATGGATGCGAGTGGACCAGCTTGTTCGCGCGTTTTGTACCTTTGGGCCAAATTTTGAAGTATTTATACGGTTACACTGGCTTCGGAGACAGAATTTACACGAATTAGTGGTTGTCATCTAATTGCCGTCACTGGGGAGTCTACACTAATGCATCGGTAGTATGTTCTTCAAGTTCTACTAATTCTTCAATATCTTCAAATGTGTTCAGTTTTTAATGAAGCGAAAGTTGGTGGAGTTGCTTTCATCTCTGTGATCACAATAAAGCCCCTGCTCATCTATTAAGTATTAAGTCTTCTTTTTAATGTTTTTGGAAATTTCTTCTGGATTTCACTGCCTCTGCTCAATTTTTACGACTGCTAATACACTACGATTTCCGATGTGATATACTTCGAGATTTGTCTTCATGGTGAGCGACTCGAAGTGATGCCCTGTCCGGGTGTCATGACTACATTTCAACGATCTCGACTGCGGCTACCTCGATATGATTATCAGGTAATTTTAGTGGTTTCGGACTGAGATGTTCCGATTGTCTGGTGGAAAGAACGTTCAAGTCGGCAGCAATAGCGATCGTCTATAATGTGCCAATTTTCGACAGGAATGTATCAAAAAAGCCGGCAGGATAACTGATGACCTGTGTAATAAAAACATTTTGGAGACTTCCCAGTGATATTGGAGAACAACTACCGATTAGTTGTCAAATTATCACTCATATGTGTTTATAAATTTATCCCAGAAGTGACGTCTGTAAGTTAAATTATTCTTTTATTTTTATTGATTTCTTATTTTATTGATTTGTTATTATTGGCTTATATAGAACAAAAATTGTTCTTAGAATACTTTAGAAGAATTTTGTTCCTTTTATCCTGAATATTTAGAACTTACGAAATTTAATATTTGTTCTTATGTATTGTTAAAAAATTAATTTTATTTGGTTAAGCTCACAAATATTACTGAAAGTTTTGAACTGCTCTGATATTTATTCCTATATTACTTCATTTTACAAGAGTAACTTCATTTTATGTTCTTATTTTATCATTTAATTATAGTCCCTTTTCATTCGGTGATATTTATTCATAGGAAATAATTTCTATTTATTGAAAAAATATATGAGTAATCTCTTTTCAAGTAACATGTATTGGAACATATTCTATGCCATTCTAAAAATGCATAAAAATTTATTAGATTATCTGAAATTACAGCTTCACTGATTGCATAATAATCGCAAAAATAGCTTTTGAAGTTTATTGAAGTGAAAAAAAAAAAAAAAAATGTGTTATCTCAAAAGAAAGTTGAGTAACATTGAAAGGGTAAAATTATTGTGCAGTTAATTTATTTGTTTATTTTATTACTTTTGTTTTTTGATGCTATATTCTGAGAGTACAATTCAAGAGCCAAAAAATTGTTCTTACGAAATAATGATACTTATTTAAAAAAAAGTGTTTTATTTATTTCATTCTAAATTGTGATATTCATATATAGTGGATCTATTTATAGAAAGATTATAGTAGTAGTTTACATTTACTATTTAAGTGAAATGAATTTTAATATGAATTGGACTTTTTACTGTTGAATATTATTTAGTTTGTTATTTAAATTATTAAGAGTTAGATATTTACAGTTGTTGTTAAGTTAAAGAATTCTTTATACATTGTTATTTTTTTTTTTTACATGTTATTAAAGTCAGGGTTCGTTAAAGTTATTGTTGAAAGTAAGGGTACTCAAACCAAAATGGCTGAAAAAGAGCTTAATGTTATTATTTTTGACCCAGAAAGTGGGATGAATGTTGTGTCTTGGCTTAGACACTTTGAAGGATCAGCCCCTCCAGATAAAAAAGAGTGGAAAATCAACAATATTTCCAAATATTTGAAGGGCGAAGCATTAAAGGTGTATGTTAATGAATGTCTAGATTGTAAAGAGTATGAAAAAATTGCTGAGATCTTAACTGAAAAATTTCTGAAAGTAACAGTCCCCCGTTTTTCTGATTTCGCCTCGCTGAAATTGCATGACCTAAACAACTTAGAAAATTATTTCCGTCAGAAAATAGAGATAGGTCGACAACTTAAACTATGTGAAACTATTATTTTACAAGGATTGACAGATGGCTTAAAACCTGAATACCAGAACTATTTAATAGTAAATCCTCCTCAATCTACTACCGATTGGTATAGATTAGTTAAACAACTTGTTGTCATTCCATCTCATTCTAGCAGTAACAATAATAGTCATGTTAGAAATATGTCTCAAAATTCCAGACCTTTTTCTCAACCAATTAATTCACCTAGACATTGGATTCGCCCTCAACCTAATTACAGGAATCCAAATTTCCAAGCAGCAACTAATTTTAACCCTTCAACGTCCAGGTTCGTTAGTCCCAGATTGCCTGTCAATCATTATCAAAGAAGGCTTCCTAGTCGACCATGTCGAATGTGTTTAAATAGAGGTATCCAAAATGCTTATCACTGGGAGAGGGATTGTGTATTCAATGTTAGGCCTCTGCAATCTTCTGCACCCCCTCTTAGTCAACCACAACCATCTACTGATAATATATGACAGTTAATTGTATCAGGATATGTAAATAACAGGGAACTACCTTGTGTGATTGACTCTGGCTCAACCATAAGTATTTTGCCTTTTAAATTTGTTAAATTCTTAAATGCTAAAGTTATAAATATTCCACCTGTTATTATTGGCCAAGCCAAAGGAACTGTTGTAATAGATAAAGCTTGTAATTTATTGTTTAAATTAGGTAATGTGCAACAAAATATTAGATTTTTAATATGTAATACAAATTTAGATTATGCTATACTAGGTTTAAAAGAATGCTGTAAGTTTAATTTAATTATTGACTGTGCTACATGTAGAGTATTACAAGGAGACCTTGTTTTAAATGAATCTAAGAACATATCCAGTGATAAATTAAGGTTATTTCATTTTAATGTTAACTATGATTATCAGAGAGTGCAACCCGATTATGGAAAGATCATATCTCCTCAATCCTTTGTTCCATCTAATGTTGATAATTCTAAATTAATTGGGGAAATAAATTCTATAGAAAATGAAACTTTAAGGGAAAGTATAAGGGATTATTTAGATATATTTTCTAAAAATAAATTTGATGTCGGGAGAATTAATATCGAACCGCAACGTATTCTTCTTAATTCTGACCTACCAATATCTCTGAGGCCATACAGAACTTCCCCTTTAGAAGAAAAAGAGATTTCGGATCAAATTCATTCACTATTAGATGCTGGTTTAATTAAAGAGAGCAATAGTCCCTATTCTGCCCCTGTTACATTAGTAATGAAAAGAGAAGAAGGTAAAAAAACTAGATTATGTGTTGACTATAGAAAATTAAATGCAATAATGAAAAATGACGCAGAACCCCTACCTCGTATCGATGGAATTTTAGATAAACTGAGTAGTGCGCAGTATTTTTCAACTTTAGATTTAGCCTCTGGCTACTGGCACATACCCATACATCCATCCGATACTGAAAAATTGGCTTTTGCTACCAACTTTGGGCTCTTTGAATGGTTAGTTCTGCCCTTCGGGATTAAATTAGGCCCCCCGATATTTAATAGAACCCTTAGAAGAATACTTACTAAATACAAAATAGACTTTGCTTGCCATTATTTTGATGATATCATTATTTTTTCTTCCTCATTAGAAGAACATATGCAACATTTAAACCAAATATTTGAATTATGTAGACGCGAAAACATTAAACTTAAACTCTCTAAATGCAATTTTGTCCAAAATAAAATTAACTTCTTAGGATATACCATCCAGAATGGCATATTAACTCCTGCTAATGCTAATATTGAAGTAATAAAAAAACTAAAACCCCCTTCAAATGTAAAGGAACTTCAGAGATTCTTAGGATCTATCAATGTTTATCACAAGTTTATAGATAAATATGCCGAAATTCGAGTCCCTCTTAACAGATTACTCAGAAAAAATACACTATGGGAATGGAATACAGATTGTCAAAATTCTTTTCAAAAATTAAAAGATGCCTTAATAGCCAAACCTATCTTAAACATTTATGACCCTAAGTTACCCCTCCATATGTTTGTTGATGCCTCACAGGTGGCAGTAGGTGCAGTCTTAAAACAACCTGATAGTAATAATTTTTTACATCCAATTGCTTATTACTCTAGAGGATTGAGAAGTTATGAGAAGAATTATTTTATTACCGAGTTAGAGTGTCTTGCCATCATTGATACCTTAGACAAATTCTATCATTATTTTCATGGTGTAAAATTTACCATTCATACTGATCATGCATCTCTTGTATGGTTAAAAAATACTAAACATTTGAGAGGCAGGTTATTTAGATGGTCTTTGAAGTTGAGCATGTTTGAATATAATATAGTTTACGAAAAGGGATCCACAAATGTCGAAGCCGACATGTTGTCGAGAAACCCAATTTCACATTTTATTCAACCACTTACTTTTCTTCTGGACGTTAAAGAAATTATAGAGAGGCAGGAAAAAGATAATGTGTGTGGTAAAAATTATCTAAAGGAAAATGGACTTATGATAGTAAAAAAGAAAGGTTTTAGAAAAATAGTAGTCCCCATGTCTTTAAGGAGAAAAATACTAAATGTTGCTCATGAAAAATTTGGTCATCCTGGTATCCAAAAAATGTTAAATTTAATCTCCCCTAATTATTATTGGCCTGACATGACGCAAGATATAACCAATTTTGTAAAACATTGTGATATTTGTCAAAAGAATAAAAAACCCAGACAGAAAAAATTTGGCTTATTACAAGCTATGCCCACCACAGATCAACCTTTTGAATGTCTTTCTATTGATACTGTGGGAGGATTCAATTATTATAACTCCACCAAAAAATATCTACACATCATCATCGACCATGCTACTAGATATGTTTGGGCTTTCCCCTCAAAAAGTGTTACCACAGAAACTTATACTAATTGTCTAAACCAAGTTTTTAATATTCAAACACCACAACAATTATTCTGTTTTAATAAAATTCTTAATGTCCAGACCCATCAAAAAGTGTTAAGTGATAGAAATGCAGCCTTTACTTCATCTAGATTTAAAAAATTTCTGCGAAACCACAATATTAAGCAACGTTTAACCACATCACATCATCCTCAAACGAATGGCAAATGTGAGAGAGCGAACCAGACAATAGTTACTAGATTGAAGTGTAAAGTCAATTCTACCAACTCCAAAATTCCTTGGACAAAAATTTTGACAGAAGTAGTTAATGAGTATAACAATACCCCTCATTCTATCACTAAATTCCCTCCTGCTTACTTACTTTTTGGCCAATTACCCTATGATTCTCCTCTTCAACAAAATTATTACCCTCCTGTTCAAGAAGCCCTTAAACTTGCTAAAAAACGCACTGATGAATTCTATTGGAGAAGTACAAAATATTATGATCGAAATTATCTAGAACCAAAATTTGAGATTGGAGATCTTGTAATTTATGAAGAGTTCCAATATCCTAATACCAGAAAACTTTCACAAGTCTTTAGTGGTCCTTATCAAATCCTTAATAAGTTATCTGATGTCAATTTTGAAATTGATAGACAAATTCAAAATAAACCTACTGAAATAGTACATGTATCAAAATTACGCCTTTATTATCCTCCTGATCAATTAAAATTATCCCATGAGAACCAACAACAAACTAATGTTAAATTTATAGTTTCGTCTTGATTTTAATATAATCCAAAAATAAACGAAATAAAATAAATTAATAATTAACTAATCAATTCTCTTCTGTATAACCGTGGTGTTCTTGATTGTGCACACGAGAGTGTCACTGTTGAAGTTTCCACTTGAGTCAACTTTTTATGCTGGCGTAATTTAGTTGATTTAAGTTAGGAGTTTCTGATACTGAATTGGATTAGATTAGAATAATAAATTAAACAGTATTAACTAAACTAATAAAATAAACTGGATTAAATTATATCTTAAACTAATCAAATATGATATCTTAATACTAATTGAGAATTGTCCAACCTTTCTTAATATGCTACAAGGTCCCATTTTTTCATTTCACAACTTATATTTTCTTGTTTGACTGAAAGCAAGATAGTTACATAACCATCATCTACACAATAATGATTGTTTTCACGAATTTTTCTTATTTATTCCTTTTTTTGTATTATGTATTTTATTGAGTATATTTCATACCTCATTCACTACTATATGGATGAGATATTAATTATATACTTAAGAAAGTAATTAAAGAAAGAGTGTGATATTTTTGAATTATAATGCTTGTTATTGCTGAACTTATTGTTGAATATTATTATTATTAATTATACTATTTATAAATTGATATTGAGATTAAATATTACTTGAATTTGAATACTACTTGAATTTGAATATGTTGAGATATATAAATTTTTACTTCTAGAAGTAAACAAGTAATAAAGTAGTAAAGGTAATGGAAGTTATAAAGGTAATAATAGTAATAGTAATTTTGATGTTGAGTAAAAAACTCTTATCCTGCTTACATTACCTATTTGCCTTTTTAGGTAATTACCATTTGTCAGATAAACTATACCATAACAAAATACTCATTACTCTTAAGTTTTTCTTAGCATTATATTCAGGACTGAGTTTTTCAGACAAACATAAGTTTAATATTTGAAAATTAACTTATGATTATTGTTATTGTTAAGTATTATTATTTTAAATTTTTATTGTTGATATTCTTCTTCTTATTATTATTATTATTATTGTATTATTTGTGTTTTATTGTTGTTAATATTAATCTTAGTACTATTTTCGAGTTGTTGCTAGTAAATATAAAGCATTCAGATGAACTTTAATTCTGAAATAGACTTTCATAAGGAAGATCAGTAAGATCTAAAATTTGAAGGATTTTTCTCTTTCAATTTGTAAACTGTTCAGTTTGTGAGGTATGCAAATAACTTTTTTGGATGGACTATCACTCAGACGAGAACTGAACGACAAATTAAGCAACAATTCTACAAGCAATTTGCAACAAATTTTGTAAGATGATATTCTGAAAGTATGTTATCTATTATTTTAAATTGTTACAATTCTTTTCTTATTTTGTTTAATATTTTCTAAAGCTTTTTATGTCATTGTTAACAAGATTAATATCTTGTAATTGTATTTTTATTAACAACTCCACCAATTCGCGTTATAGTTATTAAATTTAATGTTATTGGGCATTAATGAATAAATTTTGGAAATGTACTTATTTTGACTTCCTCCAGTTGATAAATTGTAATCCAAGTCCGTGTAACATTTCCCTTCAATGAACTTGCAGGTCATATGACCTACCGGTTCATTCGTCTTTTTGGGTGGGGGGATATGTAATAATAAAAAATTTTCGCCCTATTTCTTTAGTTAAATTATTCCAAATTCTTCAACTCTTTTTTCCCTCTCTTTTTAAAATATCTCTTAAATCTATTTTGTATTTTATTCCATAACTTAATCAAAATATTCTGTTATTTATCATTCTAAAAATCTTAATCTGTTAAAAGCTACACGTATTTATTAAAACCTTATTCTCTTAAATTGCAACACTGCCTCTAAACGCACCTGCCTAATTTCTTCTTTTGAGACATTTAATTTTTATTCTTTGGAACTTTTATACTACCATTTTTATTTCTATTTAATTCATTCGGCATCCCATGATTCCAAGCGGTTTTCGCGCCCAAAGGCCTTTTTACCTTTTTAATTTGCCGCTTCTGTTAAAGAGTTTTAATCATACGTCAGAGACACGTCTTCGTGGCCTCATTTTTTCATCCATTAGTGAGAAAGCTCCGCCTTCTTTATCCCCCTAGCGCCCTCCGAACATGGATGCGAGTGGACCAGCTTGTTCGCGCGTTTTGTACCTTTGGGCCAAATTTTGAAGTATTTATACGGTTACACTGGCTTCGGAGACAGAATTTACACGAATTAGTGGTTGTCATCTAATTGCCGTCACTGGGGAGTCTACACTAATGCATCGGTAGTATGTTCTTCAAGTTCTACTAATTCTTCAATATCTTCAAATGTGTTCAGTTTTTAATGAAGCGAAAGTTGGTGGAGTTGCTTTCATCTCTGTGATCACAATAAAGCCCCTGCTCATCTATTAAGTATTAAGTCTTCTTTTTAATGTTTTTGGGAAATTTCTTCTGGATTTCACTGCCTCTGCTCAATTTTTACGACTGCTATACACTACGATTTCCGATGTGATATACTTCGAGATTTGTCTTCATGGTGAGCGACTCGAAGTGATGCCCTGTCCGGGTGTCATGACTACATTTCAACGATCTCGACTGCGGCTACCTCGATATGATTATCAGGTAATTTTAGTGGTTTCGGACTGAGATGTTCCGATTGTCTGGTGGAAAGAACGTTCAAGTCGACAGCAATAGCGATCGTCTATAATGTGCCAATTTTCGACAGGAATGTATCATATATATATGCAATTTTATCTTAAAAACGGCGATAAAGATTTTGACGAAATTTTG
This sequence comes from Maratus michaelseni, assembly GCA_963931845.1. Classification (NCBI taxonomy): domain Eukaryota; kingdom Metazoa; phylum Arthropoda; class Arachnida; order Araneae; family Salticidae; genus Maratus; species Maratus michaelseni. Next base: position 151,431,343 of record OZ007597.1, on the reverse strand, counting down.
AATCCTACCGTTTTGGGGCACCAGAAAACCATTGGGCTAGGTCACATGTTCGAGAAAATTCGATTAGTGGATTATTTTGGGTCACCATGGGTCAGGGTCAAACTAATTGTATATAAAAAACGATTCAAACGATTTTGACTAAATTTTGTATCCTACCATTTTCGGGCACGAGAAGACTATTGGGCTGGGTCACATGTTCGAGAACTTTCGATTAGTGGGTCATTTTTGGGTCAAAGCGGTTCAAGTTAATTTTAATTAAAAAACGGCTCTAACGATTTTTATTAAATTTTGTATCCTACGAGTTTCGGGCACGGGAAAATAATTGCGCTAGGTCAGATGTCCGAGAAAATTCGATTAGTGGGTCATTTTGGGGTCACTGTGGGCCAAGCTAATTTTATCTAAAAAACGGCTCAGACTATTTAGAATAAATTTTGCATCCTATGTTTTTTGGTCACGAGAAGACTGTTGGGCTAGGTCACATGTTCGAGAAAATTCGATTAGTAGGTCATTTTGGTCATGGGTCATTATGGGTCAAACTATTTTTATCTTAAAAACGGCTCAGACGATTTGAACTAAATTTTGTATCCTACGGTTTTGGGGCACGACAAAATCATTGGGCTAGGTCACATGCTCGAGAAAATCCGATTAGTGGGTCATTTTGGGGTCACTGTGGGAGAAGCTAATTTTATCTAAAAAACGGTTCAGACTATTTTGACTAAATTTTATATCCTACGGGTTTTGGGCACGAGAAGACAATTGGGCTTGGTCACATGTTCGAGAAAATTCGATTAGTGGATCATTTTGGTCATGGGTTGTTTCTATTTGAACTCAAAGCTAATTTTTCCTGCTTAAGGTCTTCCCTGCTCGTTTTTCAAAAAGTGAAACAAATAGAAACCTGCACTTTTAAAGTACATTGGTGTGTTAAAGGAAGCATGGGTTCATTTCATAACAACGCATTCCCAATGAAAACTGAAGTTGAATGAATGTCTATGGGTCAAAATGATCCGGTGTGCTCTCCAATGGTTAATATTGTTATTATAACTATCTGATCTAAAAATAAATAGAAATCGGGTTAATTAATGGAGTCGTTCTACAGTTTGTTATTTCTAACTTCAAATTATATCCTATAAACCTTCGAAGATATTCTTTTCAAAATTCGATTTTGATTCTTTTATTAACTAAGTTTTAAAGGATTATTTACTGGATTTTTGTCCTCGGTATTTTCTTTCACCATTCGCATCTTTGTTTCTAAATACCGCTCAATTTCAGTCTTTACAGCGCAGAAGAGAACAAAAAAATGCGCTTTCAGATAAAGTTTATCTCAAAACTGCAACGTAGTTTACGAATTTTTAATAAATAATTCAAAGAAAATTTTTCGTTAACAATTTTTATACATGCCATTTTTTGTTTTTAATTTAAATAAATCTCAAACTGCATACGATTATTTTGTTTCGCCATTTGATTCTTTGCATAGGAACACTAAAACACTAATAATAATACACGGTTTTTCGTTTTTTTTTTTTTTTTTTTTTTTCCATTCTCCTAAATTTTAAAAATAAAAACCATATATGTGCAGTTTTAGATGCGTTCGTATTTGTATTAATACGTAGCACCTATAGTCGCCGTCTGGTCCGTCCGTAAACATATAACAATGCAAAAACTACCCAACCGAATGGTTTGAAGTTTAATATATAGAATCGTTGCAGCAATTTCAAATTTTATGAAAATCGAATTAAAACTTAAAAAGATATTAATAAAAGTTCTCTTTATTCAATTAAATCCTATCATATGTAATTTATACAATAAAAGAGCTAGTCATGTGACTGAGGAAAACAAATACGGGCTAACCACTTCTTTTTTCATACGCCCAGCGGCAATTTTTATTAAAAATATTTTTTTCGAATAAAATTGCATAAAAGTTACATTTTTAGAAAAATCGTTCAAAAAAACTGTTTGCTTGAGCAATGAGTTTTATTCAAAAATGTATAAATTGTGAGATAACTTCAGTGGAAATTAGATTAACAGCCGAATACTTCAATCCATTAAAGTAAATAAACACAAGAGATTCGTCCATCGTGAGTCATAGAAATATTAAGCCATGGAGGTAACCATTCACAAAGCAAGATCTCCATGATGAATTTTGAAGACGCTGTCTGGTGTAGAAAAAAAAATTCGCATCTGTAAACGTGGCATACGTAATAAAATAAGAGAAAATGCATGATCATTTCGCTCATACCAGACGATATAATTCATTTCACTGTAATAATAAAGATGATTTTTTTACATTGTGAAACTAGTTATAATACGAACGCACCTCATTTGTCACGGTTAACGTACAATTTCCAACTTCTTGGTTCTTATAGTAAAAATTCTGAGACTTAAAATGGAAAATGCTTCATTGTGCTTTAAATTTAGCCTAGGCTGAAAATGAAATTTAAAAGTACATCTCCAAAACAATCGTTGTAGTATGTTTCATGTTTTGGTGGATGAAAATACAGATATACTTTTACATATGTCACATTCCCAACACAGAAAACTGTTTTGCTAAAAATTGCAACAAACATGAACAACACCCATAGGTGGCGGTTACTTTTATATAGACAAAAACAATACGTCGTGAATATCCCATTTCTCTTTCAAATTTTGTCTCATCCAAAATTTAACTTCCAATTGTTGTTTTGACAAAGTAGTTAATCAAATGTGTTCTGATGCAGTTTATTCACTTATTGTGTCTGGATATAAGCACTTTGATAAGTTGAAACGACAAAATTGCCGCGAATCGTTAGTTTTCAAAGCATTTCATTAGCTGTATCGAAAAAAAAAAAAAATAAAAATAAAGAAGACTTGCTAAAAAGGTGCATTTAATTTAATGTCACAAATATGAAAAAGATGTCACAAATATAAAATATGTTAAAATATGAAACCATTTAAAATGGATCACAATTTGTGTATTACTAAAATAGGTGTAAAATAAAAAGGTTCTAAAATATTAAAACCATTTTTAAGATGTTAAAAAACATTCGTCGGAATCCCGAGCGCTTTCAACCAGAACCTGGCCATCATCAAAGGATGGAAATGAGAAAAAATTCTTAGTTATTCTGAGAAAAAAAAATTTCTCATTTCCACCCTTTGATGATGGCCAGGTTCTGGTCGAAAGCGCTCGGGATTCCGACGAATGTTTTTAACATATTAAAATGGTTTTAATATTTTAGAACCTTTTTATTTTACACCTATTTTAGTAATACACAAATTATGTTCCATTTTAAATGGTTACCATATTTTAATTGATACACAAAGATGAATTTTGTTCCAATTTTAGAATAATTTTTTTATATATTTAATAAAATATGTAGTTGCATTATAAAATAGTTTTTAAAACTTAAAAACTTCCGACATTTCGCGCCGAGCGCTTTCGATAAGACCTTGATCGTCCTTGATCGTAGCTTTGATTGCGTACTGAAAATTCCTAAAACGTACTCTGTCTTCGGCTGGGCAACCAGATGAATCTACTTTACAGTGGAGGGGGGAGAAAGGGGAAGGGGTGGCAGTAAACTGAACATTTCTATACAAATTAAAAAACTTAAAACACTTAATTTTTATTGTGCTGATTGTTATTTTGCCGTAACCATATATTAATAACTAAATCATAAGCTGCTGCAAAAGCAAAGGTGTATGCCTGCCGAATTCAATCAAATTGGTTAAAAGTTTTTCTTTTTTAACAGATATATTTTAGTGTCACACACATTCAATAATTATTGTTTGTGAGTATATATTGTTAAATGTATGATATCTACTAAAAGTATGTTTTTAATTCGCAGTAAATTTCCCAAACATTTAGTAAAATAAAATTCTTCCCTGAGATTTTCCAAAATTTTGCTTCTTGCGCTGATTATACTGAACTTAATTCAATATATGTATTAAATTTTACATCCTTTGCAAACTATTCTTTTTTTCTTGCAAAGTCATTTTTTTCTGCACGCAAAATACTTTTGTAAAAGAACATCTCATTATAACATAAAATGCATATAACTTCATTCATTCACCTTCCATTAATTCAGTTCTTCTTCTTCTTCTTCTTCTTTTTATCATTAACTATATGCTACAATTTACCTTCCTGAAAACAATCTAACCTCACATTTAAACAACATAGAGCAAGGGAGAGGGAGGCACTACTCCATTTCTTACTTAATTATAGTGCCTGTGCGTACACCCCTCACCAGAGCTGGATATATAATATATTATGTGTCCACAGGGGCTTAATTTCTAACAACAAAAAAAAAGTGCCGGAGCTCTAATATTCTGCAGTAATAACAACAGTATTGTAACTCGGCACCTGCACCGCATATTTATATTTCATACATTATTTGCAAAATTTAAAGCAAATTATTCTTCAGCAAAAGAAATTTTTAATATATTTTAACTATATCTATATACATTTATTTATATATATAATAAAATCTAATAAATGAACAAAACAAAAATATCAAAATCATGGTAGGAGAATTTTGAGAAAATCCTACTCTCCAAAGATTTCTTTGTATCAACTAGCAAAACACAACGCTGTTCCGGTGGGCGCAGTATTTGTGAGATGCGGTGAATTTCGAACAATATTTAAATATTAATTAAAGAAATTCCGGAGCTAATTCAGGATTATATCCTCTGCCCCTGACCTCGTCGAAACAAAGCAAAAAACACAACATTGTCATAACAGAAAACGCTAACAGAAATGTTTTGAAAGCAACTCAAACAAACTTTCAATATTTATTTGCTGTATGTGTACAGTCCGCAGCAATAAACATTAAAGACTAGCATTCTCAGATTGATTTTAGTTTTTCCCCTAGATTATCAAAGTAAAATTCCCCATATTCTCAAGTCACGTGACTTGAGAAGAATACGGTATTTAGATTGGCTGGCACTTTTTTATATGACAATAAATATACAAAAAGTTTTATTCACATAAAAATTTACAACTTTATCGCTAGAAATACATAAACAGAAAATAAGGCAAGGTTTATCGGGAGCAAATAAAAAAAATGTGTACCTCCGCCCTAAATCCATCCCCTTTTTCCTTTTTTAGTATTTTTTTAGATATATTTTTGTAAATATTTACGTGTGATACCCATCGCACAACTTGAAGCTAAATAAATATATATGACATGATCAACCATAAAGAATATTTAACACATACAAATATGTGTAAAAGAAAAAAAAAACATCGTTTTCACAGTATGAGTTATGGGTATGTTTTAAACTTTTGAACAATATATATCATCGTTTTTTACACAATTTTTCACTGAAAGAAATTGTAAAAAAACTTCCAAATTATAATTCTTTAGTACCCCTAAAACATATTTTAAATTCATGAAATACGATAATTTTTAATAATAATTTTTAATTTTATAATATTAATACAATTTACATCTGTATTCAAATCGTACAGCGGAGACGATGCTCCGCCTACTTTATCTAGCTAGATTCTCTGCACTGATGCTTTTATTCTGAACGAATACATATCATAATGAAAATCGGTGGAGTTTAAATATAAAAAACAGCAAGGGCGGAGTAGAGATGTAACAAAAACATATTATTTGGTTTCTGGCGTATAATCCGTAAATTAATACTGATAGCTTGATATTTAGGGAATTTTATTGTTCACTAAAAAGTAATTTCTGATAAAACAAAATCCGCAAATTATGTTAAAAGGCATGGATTTGCTTTAAACAAATTTTACACATTCTTATCGGACATCACCCTTTATTATTCTCAGATAGTCCTCGACTGCTGTAAACATCTTTTAAAATTATTTGCAATAAGAACCTAAATATAATAATAATAATCCTTGAATAGGGTGATAAAAAAAAAAACTGCAATAAAATACTAATTTGCAAAATTTGGGAGATACTTTTATAGTAAATGTCAAATAGTTATGACAATCCAATTAAAAAGGGTAAATTTAAAATATTAAGAATAGGTTTTTTATTATTATTATTATCTTAATATTTTAGTAATTTGTAAAGTATCTCGAAAAACATTTTTACTGATGAAGTTTATTATTATTTTTTTTTTTCGATCTAGATATTGCATCTACTTTAAAAAATAGTAACTGTAATTTTAATATCCACAATCTGTCAAATTCAATAATTTAAAATGTTTTTGGTCCCTTTATTGTGTATGAGTCATATATATATATATATCAGTACTTCGAAAGAAAAAGAAATAGAGATGTGGGAAATACGTTCAGGTCTTGCTCAATTATTACTTTTTAGTACAAGCAAAATCGAAAATTATCACTTTTTCCAAAAATTGATCTTCGCAACCTGCAATCGCAGAATTCCAATAAAGCAGACGACCACTTTTCTATCTCTGATTTAGCTTCGCTTGCTGTTTAAAACGCTAGCGAAAGTTTTATAAGATTTGTAGTTTACTTGATGTCAAAACAAACCAAAGTCCGGAACAGTTGATGCCGGTTCAGGGGCTTCCTAGTTGCAGCAACTTAACGCCCAGTCGAGTGTGAGTTGAATGTCTTTTCAAAGTGAGCCGTTGGGGGAAGGTAAAGATTGCTTATAGCAATTAAAGATAAAATAAAGTTGCATATAGCAATTAAAAGTAAAATTTAAGATTACTTATAGCAATTAAAAAGATAATTTAAAAATGGATGAAGAAATTTGGAATAAGAGAAGAAGCGATAGAGACTAAGGATAGAGTCGATTAAACATGAAGTAATTGGTTTAGCTGTAGTAAATACTACTGGGAAGGAAAAAGAGTAAAATAGGGTTCGGGACATGTTCCAAGATCAGTGCAAAATGCCAGATGGAAAGGCGGGCAAAGCAACATAGAAAAAAAAAAAATTTCAATGGCCATACAGTTTTTTTTTTTTTTTTTTTTTTTTTTTTTAAATTATTATTTAAATAATAATAAAGCTACAAACCAAAGGTAGACATGAAAGTTTTAGTTTTTAATTTGTCTGCCTTATATTTATGGTGTAAGACTTTTTTTTTTTTTTTGTGTGTTGTACAATTAATAGTATCCAAATTCATATAAAGATAAAATAAATAATAATCTCAACACATCAGAAGAAATGTTGCGTATAAATATTATATATAAATAAAGGGTGGCGGGGTACTTTCAAAAAACGATGAAATAAAGTTCCATAACTTCGTAAGTTTTAGTTTCATAAAATAAAGTGACATTTTTTTGTTTTTGATTATAGAAAAAATTTCACTAAAGTTAAATTACAGGAACCAAGGACCGTATAAAAATTTAAATTTTTTAAGTTTTACTAAAATACCTATCTTGACGCAAATAGCTTTTACTCTGCTGAAGAATAACATTTTAAATATTTTTGCAATTGGAACTATACCTCTAAAGCTAATGTTTTAAGAATTGAACAATGATAAGAGGAGTCGACCTTCATATCTCGGTGACTGTATGCATATGAAAAAGGGAACATATGTGCTCCATAAAATGAGTCATGTCATATTTTATTAAATTTTATTTTTTAAATATATTTTGAAAATCTAAAACACTCTTCTACACTTCCGGTAAATCTTACTTAACAATAGAGGCAAACCTATGCCAGCCTGTTAATCCACTTTCACACTAAAGTAGAGTACTACTCTATGTTCATGATTTACACTGATGGAATTTTTTTTGTGAAATTTTAGAAGTCCTTTCTATTTGTCACTATTTCAAATGATCGCCAAATTGGCACATTTTCGCATCTTGTCTTTTGGAGTTGCAACCCTCAAAGAGATAGATACTCGTACTATGCGAAAGCGCGTGCTCATTCAAGATGGCAATCACAACTCCCACCAAAGTAAGAATTCTTAAAACTGAAATTGCTAAAAAGTACAGGTAAATGTGCCCCAATATTATTTATTAAATTGAGATAGATATTTAAAAAATAAATTTTTGAAATAAGTTCTAGAAGTACGACAAAAATACTTTTAAAGTGGAAAGATTTACAAAAATTTGAAGACACTATTTCTTGAGGAACGGATTATTTCTTTCGCCCCTTACCCCCCCCCCCCCCCCTTCTACCCTGACAATCAAGAAGCCGATAACTGGGACTTAAAACGGCCAATAGAGGCGCTGACCACAGCCCTCAGGATAATTGTCCATTTAACTAATGCTAAAATGCCATTGAAATCATTACTTATTGTAAACGCATTTGAAAGTGTCAGATATTCAAATTCGGATAATTTTTACCTTGTTATATAAACACAAAACACTAATATCACATGAAATCTGAAATTGTGCAAAAAATTAATTATTACGAACAAATTAAAAATACATGTACTGTGGAACCACTCTAGAAAGACGGACCTTGGCATGCTGCCAAAAAAATAGACCCGTCCGAAGGGAGGGAAGCATTATATTAGGAGGAGACAAAATTCAAGTTTCCCTTATCTTGCCTGACCGCTTGTCATTTCTTCACTGGCTGTTCTTGTACTATTAGCGTTTTTTCTCTCTCTCCTTATTTTGTCTGCTATTCATTTTGTATTTGTTTCTACTTCTATAAAATGGATTTAAAAGAATCTAAAAGCTCTCAAGGCAAACATTTTCACAGTGCAGTGAAAAATATGTTAAACAATGTTGTAAAATATTGTGATAATGAAGCAGATAAAGGCTGCCTAACTATTCCATTAGCACATGCAACAAAAAGAGCTAGTGCAATTGCCGGTGTTTCGGATAGCGCTATAAGAAGAATTCGGAAAGAAGCTAATAACAATGCAAATAATTTCGCTTCTCCTAAAAAGAAAAAGGCGAAAACAACCATAGAGAATGTCAACTTGGATAATTTTAACTTGGATGTAATTCGAAGAACTATCCAGGACTTCTACACTAAAGATGAAAGAGTGCCTACTGTTCCGAAATTGCTAGCCAAGTTGAAAGAAAACATACAATTTTCAAAAGGAAAAGAGACATTGCGCAAAATTCTTCTTGAAATGGGATTCCTCTGGAAAAAATGTCAAAATAAGAGGAAACTACTCTTGGAACGAAGTGATATTGTTTTATCTCGCACGAAATATTTACGGACTATTCACCAGTTCCGAAAAGATAGAAGACCGATAGTTTTTGTTGATGAAACATGGATTGACAGCAATTTAACTGTCGGGAAATGCTGGCAATCGGAAGAGGTGTTCGGTGTTGTGAAGACGGGGGCGGCATCGAGACGCATTATTGCTTTATGTGCAGGGGGGGAAATGGGATTTATTCCAAATTCATCGTTAATTTATAAAGCCAACACGACGACCGGTGATTATCACGGGCAGATGAACTCACAAATTTTTGAAAAATGGGCAAATGAAAAATCCATTCCAAACTTACCGAAAAATTCTGTTGTTGTGATAGACAATGCGCCATATCACTCTATTCAACTGAATAAGCCTCCGAATTCTTCAAAAAACAAAAGGGAAATTATGGATTGGTTAGCACTGAACAAAGTGCCATATTCTTCAAACATGCGAAAAGTTGAATTGATGGACCTTGTTAAGACGAATTCGCCCTCTACTAAAATCTACAAATTCGACACCATGTTAGCCGAACATGGACATTATGCGTTAAGATTGCCTCCATACCATTGCGACATAAATGCAATAGAGTATGTATGGGCGGATATGAAGGAATTCATTCGAAAAAGAAATATAACGGCGGATTTAAATATGGATCAACTTTTTAAATTGACCAAACTTGCACTAGAAAATGTTAATGCTGAGAAATGAAAAAACTACTGCACGAACATAGAACACCTGGAAAATGAGTATTGGAAGAAAGACGGTATAATAGAAGAAATGTGTGAGCCATTAATTATTTCGTTCGACGATGATGACGACGATGATTTTTTTCCGGATGATTCTGATGATGACACCGAAAGTGAATGAATACCCCCCCCCCCCCCTCCCCTGCACATTTTTTTTTTTTTTTTTTTTTTTTTTTTTTTTTTTTTTTTTTTTTTAAGAGACGGTCCGTGATGATATTATGAAATACGAGCATTTTTATTGCTTTATTTTTTTCTGAGACCTTCACTTTAAAATAATTTTAATTTTACCAGCTTTAGCATATATTTGTTAAGTTCTTTCATTTCATTTTGACAATAATTTCAATTTTATTCCTATTTGCCTGAAAAGTTTCAAGAATTAACATTCAAATTCTTAAAAATCGAACAGCGTCTTTAATTTTCCTATAAATTCGGTACATTGTGAGTTACAATTACAATTTTTTCGTGAACTTATCCGAAAAATAGGTTCAAAGTGCGACCTTCAACGACATTTTCAGTAAGATTAATTACTTTTATAATAAAACGAAAAACGCTGTTCAATTTCCTGATATCTGAATAAGAACGTCTGAAACTTTCGCGCATTTATCAATTAAAAAGATTTAGTAAAGGTATCAGGAAACTTAATTTGAATTCGAGCAGATTTTTTTAAATATTTGAGTGTAAAAAATATTTTTCATCCTTTAGTATGACTCTGTACACTTTGAACTATTTTCTTTTCTTATTAATTGAGTATTTTGTTATACATTTTCGCCATATTATTAAATGGTTTCATATAGGAAAATGAACATGAGCAATCAAGAAAAAAAATGGAATTCTTGCGGTAAAATTAAAAAAATATGTATTAATAACCATACTAATAAAAGAACATTTTAAAACCACACTTCTCCTACAATAACATAAGTGTACCCTATAACTGTAAGGAACCGATATTTAAAATCGTAATTTATTTAAGAAAACAATAAATTGCAATGTCATGTGTAAAAATACAGTAAAAAATAGTATTTATTTACTTAACATGTTTATATCCGATAATTAAATAATCTAAATTATCATAACATGTTTCTTTAGATTGAAGATATCCCCTTCATCGAAGAGAAAACTACAATTTTTATGTGCTTTGTTACATAAGAACAAAAATCCTTTTATAATCTTGGAACAAGTAAACATGAAACTATCGGGAATCAACTCATCCCCCCCACGGAAGCAAACTAGGGGTGACTCCCTTTCATTACCTCGATCCCTATTACGAAGAATAGACTGGTCATATTTGGACCCGTTACTCACGTGACCAGTCTTTAAAGATTGGCTGAGCAGTAATGCAAAGTGCTTCCAAGGGATTTTTCTGAAGCGAGAAGTTATATCTTTTCTCCATTCTCCACCGGATCAATTCTTTCTTTTTAGTACAAAGTACAAGCAAAATCTAAAATTATCACTATTTCCAAAAATTCATCTTCGCAATGTACAATCGCAGAATTCCATAAAAGCAGACAGACCAAAGAATAATCCGGAATTAATATTCTTTAAGCAGACGACACACTATTCTGATTTAGCTTCACTAGCTGTTTAAAACGCTAGCGAAGGTTTTAAATGGACAATCAACTACATAATGGCAAACAAATGCGGGACATGAAGTTTTACTTAATAATTTGTCTGTAGTATAATTATGGTGTAAGTTTTTTTTTTTTTTTTTTTTTTTTTTGTGTGTGTGTATGTGTGTGTGTGATATACAACTAACAGTATCCAAATTCATACAAAAATAAAATAAATAATAATCTCAACACATTAAAAGAAATATTCCATATAAATATTATATTTAAATAGAGGGCGCTTCCAGTAAACGTTGAAGTAAAGTTTCATAACTACGTAAGTTTTAGTTAGCGTATTCGAGCGCTTGAGAAACACACTAAGCATGAGTGGAAAGGAGCGGATTTTCATCGAAACAAAATTTCCCCAGTTTTGGGACTAAACCACACTGAGCTGCGGCACACTTTTAGCAAGGTTGCGAAATTTGGCGGGATTATCAGTTTCAGAAAAGTTGTCAAAAATCGCACCAAGTAGATGGACTTCTGAAAACGAACTTTTTCTTCTTCTTTTAATCAAGAGAGAGTATATTGCAGCCAAATCTCTAGAAAGTAAAGTATTTCTTTTCTTTTTTTTACGCATAATTTGTAGAACTCAGCACTTTAAAATATGTTTATGTTTCTTTTATTGTAACTCATATAAATGTGTATGAAACTGACATAACAGTACCAAAGAAGTTCTAACTATAAATATATATATATATATATAATAGACAGTTTTTTTTTTCTTTTTTTTTTTTTTTTTTTTTTTTCGAAGAAGTGTAGGTTTGGTATTCCCTCCATTTCCCTTCTGAGACATTGAATATATTTCAATAAAGCAATTTTACAGGATGAAATTAGTGACAGGTGCTTGGCGGAAGCTGGCGAATAATAGTAACGATATATAGCCAAATATTACATTTTTTCAGTAAACTTGAAATCGCTGCTCGCATTGTACAAAACTTTTTTTTTCTTTTTTCTTGCGCGAGAAAGATGTTTCATTAAAAAAAAAAAAAAAAAAACATTCAAACTAAAATTATTCGCTTCCTTTTTAATTTATTAGAAAAAAAAATTATATATTCATGAGAATAAATTATTTTGATTCAAATAAACAATTTGAAATTGTATTTTTTATCATTTAACCCCTCCCCCCCCCCCTTCTCTCAAATTAAATCAAATTTATTCAACAAAACCAGTAATAAGTAGGATATTTTTTTAAAAAAAAATGAAACATCTGAGTGTGTTTTACTTGTAAACAAAAGCGGAAAGCTATTTTTATTCAATGGCTAATTTTATCACAGCTTTTCACAGTTTCCCAATTTTTTCAAATATCTATGCAATACTAAGAAAAATCAATCACAGTTAATGTTTAATTGCTGCACAAAGTTTTTTTTTTTTTTTTTTTTTTTTTGCGCGAAAAAGATACAAGATTAAAAAATATATCGATTAAATTTTGTCGCTTCCTTTTCAATTTATTTAAATAAATTTGGCAAGAAAAAAAATGTCTTTAAAGTTCTATAAGTCATAGAAATATGTTTATTTATTATTATTATTAAAATTTAATATTTTTATTTTTACTTTTATTTTTTTACTTTAAGGTAAACACAATAAACATTACGTTTTTTAAGGTATGAAAAATTCATATGATGTTAGTTTTAGAGCTTAATATATGTAATTTAATATGTGTATATCCATATATCCAGTGACAGTCAGATTTTCTCTTTTATTTTAATTATAAATAATTTTTTAAATGAAGTTAAATATAAATGACAATTAATATTTTTCATCATGTTAAAATATTTAAAATAATATCAATTTTTATTTATTCTAACTTGGTGCTATTACATTTAATTAATTTTAAAATACATGTAAGACATTCTGTGATATTAGATGACCCCCACCTCCCCGCTTTTGTTATCAGAAATCAAAACTAATACTTCAAAAAATTCTCTCATAAAAAATAGCCATCTTGTTATTTTTACTTAAAGACTCATCTCACTACTAATTTTACTTAAATTATATTACAAATAAAATTATTTTATTAAGTAAATAAATAAACAAACAAACGTCTATGAGTGATAGGGATAAATTTAAAGACTTATATATTAAAGTCACTACAATTAAAACCAGACATTAACTATTTTTGCTCCTTTTTTTGTGTATTGATGGTTAAAAACTGCATAGATATCTAAAAAAATTAAAATGTTTACGAAAACAGCAATGTTTTCTCCCTTTTATTTACAAATATTATTCGCAGATTTATAACACAAATAGATTACGTAATTAATTTAAAACTTATACTACTTATTAACGGCTTAGTGCATTTAATATGTATAAATTGTACTTTTTTATGTTTTCATGAATCAAATGAAAAAAATCTTTTGATACTTTTTTTGTTCGACGCTAACAAGCTAACCAATAAGGAACGCCGTTTGAAAACCACCGACAAAGAGTCATTTGCAACCCCTGTTGACCTTGTCCATTCAAGTTGTGGGGATACGGAAAGCAACGTTTCCTCAGCATGATTTTTTTATTTCTAAGGCCCTAAAGCTACATTTCAGCAGTAACGAATTTACCAAGCCTTCCCTTCTTTTTATTAAAGGTTCTTTGCAGTACTTTGAAACAAAAAGTAACACAGAGAATATGTTTAGTGCTTACTCGAATCTTATTTTTGATTTCCACCAAAGAACCACTATTTCCAAAAGTTAACTTTTGCAATGTGTAATTCAGAATTTCTATCATAAAACAAAATGACGAGTAAGAAGCATATGCACTCAAACGAAGAATCTTATACCCGGTTCAGATCGGATATGATATTTAAGATAACTTTTAGACCGCCGAACTGACGGAGGGAGTTCAACAAATTCCCTCAGTGAGTTCTAAGTGGTTCGAACTATCTATTGCTAGATACAGTCAGTATCACTCACTTTGATTGGCTGTTGAGGCAGGCTTTAAGTTCAAACCAAGACTCCCTTATCATAGATCAGACTTGACAATCCGGAGAAAGTCTATGGGAGAAAATGTCCGCGGTAATTGCCAACTTATTAATTGACTTTCTCCGGAAAGTATCGCCGCCTGGTGGATACTACCGCACAGTTGCCATGTTTCGGGCTTTTTGAACACCAGTATATTTTTAGAGAAAATGTTGTTTTTTTAAATCCCAGAATTCTCCGATCAAACAAAACAAAATTGTCTCTACTAAAAAACTGGTATCCAAAAATATAATAGAAAAATCTAGCTGGTCTGCTACCGCACAGCTGCCAACTCTTACGCTTTTCTCTTACCACTAAAATTTAATAGAATTTTTTTCGTCATGTAATCACACGATCTTGTCAATTTAATAAGATAAAATTTACTATAAAATTTTAGTGGTAGGAAAACTACTAGTTCATAAGCAAATGCATAGAACAAATGGAGCTGTGAAAAAATTTCGTGTGATTTCGTGTCGTAAATACTATTACTGACGATTGATGGCGCTAGTAGCAGGACAAGTATAGCGGTCAAAGGCAACTTGCTGATTGAGAGGTCTGATACTATGATAAGGAGGTCTTGGTTCAAACCTGAGTTAGTCGTATGTGTATCGCTATGATGCAAGCCGCCATTTTCAGCTTCTAAGTTTTGAATGCATTATCCGGTTCGAGAACAACTGCCGCAGTTGAATTATTGATACCGGTGGGAGGAAAGTAGGAGATGCCACAGGTTCCGACACTACTTTGTTCAAAACTTACACGAGGAAAATATCGGCTTGTATCACAGCGATTATACTATATGGGACTAACCCAGGGTTTAATTTCAAGATTTTAAATCGTAACTGTTATTTTAAAATAATTATAATTTATCTTGCATACCTGGCAGCTTAAAAGTAAATCTCATCGACATCTGCCATTAGCGTAATTTTATTTCTTTGCAAAAAAATCAGATTTTTTTTTCCCTTTGCACTGAAGTGGACGACGAATTTTTCAAAACACAATCTTCAGTATTATTCAGAGTTGTATAAAATGTTTCCGGAACATTTTGCTGTGATAAATACTTTCGATAGAGTGTCTTTTGACCGTACAACACAATTTTCGGTACTTGATGGACAATCAGCATTATCATATCCACTTTCACTGTCACCTGCTTTTCCTTCCATCACTGAGTTTCAGACTATGTCATTTGTACTTAGATCAGAACATGTCATAACTCCTTCATCACATTCAACGTAATCAGTAGCAGATGACGTAAGTAATAAGCATTCTGTAGCTGTGGCCCAGAGATGAGAAGGAAATTCTATCCTAAACTACTTCTATAATATTAACCTTTTCTTTCAATGAAAATTGTTTTCTTTTCCTTTTATCTGCTATTTTAATAAAATAAATCGAACTCCAGATGCTAATTATCGCAGGTAAACAGCGACAGATAGCTATCCCTAAATGTTACAGCATTCAAAGGAAACAAAGAACTGCAGTAATAATTTTTTTGGACTCGTCATGGCGTTTTTTTTTTTTTTTTTGAGCGGGTATGTAACGCAGACAGAAGAAAGAAAACAAAACAAAACAAAAAAAAAAGGTTATTGGCCGTGAATGTAAAAAACGATTTTGTAGCTGAAATTTTTGTAGCTGCGCGTGGGGTGGTAATTTTAATCCCTTCTATCGAAAAACATATTTAAAATATGCTGAAATTTCGAAGATCATGAGGAAATAAATTTTCTTCCTCATAGTAGTTTTTCGATAGAGATTTTTTTTTTCCCAGCTCAACATTCATAAAACTGAAATGACTATTTTTTCTAAGCCGTCAATAAATTCGTTAATTTGAATAATTCGTTTATGAAATTCGTTAAAGGAAAAATTTTCATAATGAGAAAGCGTAGGATTTTTTTTAACAACACAAAAACATAACTGAAAAATTCGTTATTATTTTATTATTCTACATTTTTATACATTCACTAAATTATTTTTCATTCATAAATGCAGATATTTTATTTAGAAGATCAAACAGCGTTTTTTTCCTATAAAAGCAAAGTATCTTAAAATAAAGTATATAAAAATGAAATTAAAAGACAACGTCCAATTGATATTTAAACCTAATATTCAGGTCACGACACTCACAACAAAGTGAGCACAGGAAAACTATCAACAAAAATAAAATATGTATTACATTTATTAGAAAATACAATATATTATTAGAATTTTTATTAGTGCACTGAGAATATTTGAAATTTTATCGAATGTGGTAAAGAAATTCATCTCACAAACGAGTCAGAAAAATCCACAATGACGATCAAAGGATTTTTTCTTTCTTTCTTTTAGAACACATTTTAGTTCAATTTATAGAATGTCAGAAGAGTCCTTCCTATCGAGCTTTATTTGCAAATCACTGTTTTAAAAGCAAATTATCGCAATCAAAATGATCAGCTGTAATTGTGTTAAAATTAATCTAGTCACATGATCTATATTGGATTTATTTATGTTAAATAAGCGAAAACCTGCTGCTGATTAAAAAGAATATATTTGCTAGTTTTTATTAATTGCAATAAATATTGCTCCATCATAAATGTTAATATGCTAGAGCAAACGGATTCTACTCCTCAAAATGAGTCGAAATGCCAACCGCCACTAGAAGGAGTTTATGAAAAAATTCTCTTTATAATTTGCCACCGCACGCATTGCTTGCACGAGCGTACATGGTGTTCTAATAGAAAACTCCTAAGGATATGCACAGGTGAACTTGAACTTGAACTTGCGATAGGTTCAATGGGCTTCCAAGTTGCGAAGCAACTGCACACCCTGGCTTTGAGTAGGTGTATATCAAATCCTGAGAGAGCCATATGAAATGTCTAGCCGTAGTCCAATTGACTACATAAAATAGGATAGTGTTAAGTATATCTATAAAATAATGAAAATTTACTAGTTAAAGTATAAAAGTAAAAATAGTTCATAGTTAAAAAAAAACAAAAATATGCCAGACGAGGTAAAGTAAAGATGTTAAGAGAAGTTTAAGAGAAAAGTCAATATAAAATTATCAGTAAAAAATTATATAATAATATATATATATATTTTATTAAAGAGAAAAATTTTGAGGTAAGAATTATAGCTCGGAAGGACTATTCATCAAGAATAGTGGAGTACCTTGGTTTTTTCCGGTTGGATGGACTGCAAGCATCGTAGTCAGGTAGCTCATAAATGAGTTCATTTGGAATGTGATTAATGTCATTGTAGAATTTTTTCGCAAGGTGTTTAATGCGATGTTTGAGTGAAGTCGTTTTCAGATCCTTGAGGATTGTGGAGTTTTTGAGGTATCTAGACCCGTTCCTGATGTAACGGAGCTGTTTGTAATGGGTACTAGAGAGGCTGTTCATACTGGTTTTGCAAGTGAAGCCCCAGATTGGACATGCATATGTGATAACAGAGAGAATGCAAGCATTATATATTAAGAGTTTGTTGTGTATGGAGAGTGAGTGACTGCGAAGAAGGGGGCGAGGGTTTTGGAAATTCCGGCGACTTTACCGCGGATATTAAGAATATGCTTTTTAAAGGTAATGCGTTTGTCAATGGTAACTCTCAGGTACTTGGCATCGTCAGACCAGGGAATGGTAGTGTTATTGATGGTTAATCTATTAGGAGTGGAGAAGGTTCTAGAGAAGTAAACAGCAGTAGTTTTAGATTCGTTTATCTTAATGCGCCATTGATCACACCATTCCATGAAGATGTTGAGGTGGTGTTGTAGATTTTTGTAAAGATTGTATGGGTGATGTGCAGTGCCATAGAGAACAGTGTCGTCCGCATAGAGTGCGAGTGATGTGAAGAGTGTGCGTGGAATGTCATTAAAGTATATTATGAATAAAATAGGGCCAATGACTGAACCCTGAATAATACCACAGAGTATTATGTGTAGTAGAGAAAGTGAGTTGTTTACACGGACATAGAAGTCACAATCACCAAGGTAAGAGTGTATTAAATGGATAAGTCCAGACGGGAACTTAAGCCGAATTAATTTGTAAATGAGGCCCGCGTGCCAGACTTTGTCAAAGGCCTTGGCGACATCAAGAAATATGGCAGCAGTAGGCTTCTTCTCGTTGAAGTTTTCAGTTAAGAATTCCACAAATCGAAGAAGTTGGTGTTGGGTGGAGTGCTTGGCTCTGAAGCCGAATTGTTCAGGCATAAGAATGTTGTTGTTGTGAAGGAAGTCATTGAGCTGTGATCTAATGACGCGTTCGATGACTTTACTTAGACAGGAGAGAAGACTGATTGGACGGAAATTAGTTGGGTCATTAAGATTGCAGGATGGTTTAGGAATAGGAGAAATGATAGAGGTTTTCCAGGGTTTAGGAAAATAACAGTGTTTGAGGATAGAATTAGTGAGCTTCGTAATGTAGAGAATACAGTTGATAGGAAGTTGTTTAAGAGTATAGTTGGAAATTTTATCGTACCCAGGAGATTTTTTATTATTAAGTTTTTGAATAATATTGTTGATCATGATGGGTTGAATTTCGGGGAGAGGGATAGGAGGGGTTGAGAGGAAGTCATTAACAGTATCATTGACATTGTTAAAGTGTGCTTGACTTGCGAGGAAGGGATTCGGAGAGAATTGCCTTTCATATGAGCTAGCGAGGCATTCTGCCTTGTCCTCGTCAGTATACGCAGTTTGATTATTGGCAGTAAGGGGAGGAATAGGGGTATAATTATTATTGAGTTTCTTTTTGATTTGCCAAAGAGAGTTATCCTCGCAAGTAAGACTTTCGAGAAATTTAGACCAGTTTTTTTGCTTATCTTTCTGAATAAGGGTTTTAATTTTATTGTTGAGCCTGTTGACAGCTGTTTTAAGGGTGGGATCTCTGGTATTTTGGTAGAGTCGACGGAGTGTGTTGCGTTGTTTACAGATATTATGTATGTAAGTGGGTAAGATGTAAGAGTTATTATTTTTGAATTTGGTGTAAGTGGCATCTTTTTGAGCTTTGTAAATGATGTTGTTGAGTTTATTAACTGCGTTATCAATGTCAGTAGTGTTGTTGATTGTGGGGTAGGTAAGGTCGGTGTTGTTGAGGTAATTTTGGAATTTATTCCAGTCAATAGCTACTGAAGGAGGAGGAGAGATAGGGTTGATAAGATCAATTTTGAAGAAGACAGGAAGGTGGTCAGAGCTTAGGTCATTAATAACAGAAGTGTTGATAGGGAAGGTAAGATTTTTGGTGATGGCGAAGTCAATAATAGAGGGGTGCTGGTTGCGAGCAACAGGAATGTGTGTTGGTGTAGTAGGTGCGTGGAGACTGAGATTGAAATGGCTAACCAAGTTGTGAAGAGTTCTACCTCTGGTAGTGGTGGAATGACAGTTCCACTGCCTGCTATGTGCATTGAAGTCACCAGCGATAAATGCGTGTTGGTGTTGTGTAATGATGTGTGTCAGGTCATTTATGGGGTATCGTCGCCCGTGTCGTGCGTAAAAAGATGTGAAGTTGATTTTGGCATGGGGCAAGTTGACGACAATACTGGTGTAGTCAATGCCTGGGAGTGGAATATTTTGAGTTGTGTGATGTGGGATATAATTTTTGATGTAGATGGCTGTGCCACCCCAGTGAGAGTTGGCACGTGGTGTATGATGGAGTTTGTAACCTGGGATGGTGATACTGCAGGGAGGGTTAAGTGTTTCTTGGATTAAGAGTATATCGATTCGTGGATTAATGGAAATAAAGGAGCGGAGTTCATTAATCCTGGGTTGCAATGATTATGCACAGGTGAAATTTATTGAAATATTTCATTTAAAATAATTACAAAAGTATTTATGGTGTGAATTTTAAATATTTTTAACATGGGTTGTATGGTATATTACTTTTAAATGCTAAAAGAAAAAAAAAAAAAAAAAAAAAAAAAAAAAAAAAGCATATAGCTGATATTAAATACAATAGAAAAACTACAGACCTGGCAAGATTATATCAAGAAGAAAACATCCAAATAAATTTCAATGAAAGTAAAATAATATGTCCCTCCAGTCTATACTATCCATCCATAATAAGAGAAACCATAGAGATACTCACGCGCAAAAATACAATATGTAACGATGCGGCATGTTTTAATTTACCGAAACTGTGGCTAGAATTACTCCATGGTCAAAGATATGAAAATAAACAATCAAATAAAAAATAATAGATAACGTGCGTAATTTTTTTTTTTTTTTTTTTTTTTTTTTTAAGCACATGAAAATAATAACTTCAAAGCCCGTGCAGCTTTAGAATATTCTCATTTTGTGTTTGAAAATGACTCCGAAATAGTCGAAACATGTAAAACAACTAATACAAGTTATTTTAATTTATATTATAGTTGTTAATTTTACACTTTTAGCATTTAAAAGTAATATACTATTACAAGGTGTTATAATTTATTATATTGTTATGGGTTGTATGGTTTCTCATAATATTATTTCCTAATAAAAAGATTTTTTACCTTAGTTTTCCTTTTTACTTTATCTGTTTCATCGTTACCCAATGGAATGAGAAACGGACGTTAAGTTAAAAAAGATAATTATTTCCGTACACCAAAAATCATATTATAAAGATAAGTATGTATGTAAAATAGCAGGTATATATAAATAGGACACATATGAATTAATATTTAAAGATATTTATAATGAAATAAACTTTTAACTTTAATAAAATAAAAAAAATATCCGCTATAAAATAATAATAAGAATAAAATAATAATTAAATAATTATTGGAATGGTACTGAATATATTTTACAGAAAAACATTTATAAGAGCTAATTAATCAAATATGGTTTTCATTTTATACATAATTCGCACTGACGACTCTCTTACAATTACATTTTAATTTGTGAGGTACCTTAATCTTTATTCTCTATATAATCTTTAATCTCTGTATAATCTTTAATCTCTATATAATCTTTAATCTCTATAATAAATCTCTATAATCTTTCTATATGAACACCATTCAGTAGCATAGCTAGGGTGGAGGTCCGGGTGCCAGAGCGTCGCAATTTCCGAACAGTAATCTTAATTTAATGTGAAGAGAAGCAAGAGCACATTAAGAAGATGCAGATCTAATATTCAGGATAGCTGCATTATTTTTAAAACTTATTTCGTCATTACACATTGTACGCGAATTATTTTGTTATAAAAACCCATGAAATAGTTTCAAGAAGAAAGTTTATTTATTAGTTTTCCTCTTTAAATTTAGAAAAGAGTATTTGACTACATCATTTTGACCAACAAAATGATGTAGTTTTTCCAACTTAACACCTCTGAGATGAGATGCAAATTTCTTTATTTTTTATGCGCAAAAGATTTTAGAGAAAGCTCTTTAGCCAGTTATAAACACGGAATGCTCCAGTGCAGTGCTATAAATAGATTGATATGATTATTAATTTTATTATTATAACTTTTATTATTATTATTTATTATCTTATAAAATAGTGAAGATTTGATAAATATGTAGAACTGGTTCTTAAATATCATTTACATATATAAAATATAGCAAAAATATCGATTATCTTTACAGCTGTTGCTAATTTTTAATCAATAATACAAACACTTTTTTTATTAGAATTATAATACTGTACTACGAAAAGGTATTGAGAAATAAATACCTCCATTTAAGCATTATCAAACCACCTAAAAATCCATGCTTCAATAATATTTTAAGACTGATAATTCCCAAAAGATTACTAACCAATTTTCTGAACGAATTTTTGTTTCGATTTGAACGAATTTTCTGTCCCCGCGTACTCCTCAGTGATTTCCGCTGATTAACAAGTTCGTCTGATACTGCGGGCCATGTGGAAATACTGGACGAATGGTTGCATCTCGCAAGTCTTTTCTTATTATTTCTTCTACCACTTATTGCAAAGAATAATTATTCTTGTAAATTACTACTAGAAA
The DNA here is from genome assembly GCA_963931845.1 of Maratus michaelseni. Lineage (NCBI taxonomy): Eukaryota > Metazoa > Arthropoda > Arachnida > Araneae > Salticidae > Maratus > Maratus michaelseni. The sequence continues at coordinate 151,409,136 of OZ007597.1, read as the reverse complement.
TTTACTATGAACTATACTGTTTGGTAGTACTGGTTAGCAAAAACTTCTAAAAATAGCAGCAAAGAGACTATATGTTAAGAGAATGTCTTTTCTTTTACATATTTTCGTTTTTTTGTTTCGCCTCAAACTCTGCAAAAAGTTTCGAAATAAAATTGTTAAAAATTACATTAATCTGAGTATAAAAATATCACGAGCCTTTTGTAACCATGCGCGTTAAAAGGACGTGAGCAGTATTATATGTATTTATAAAATGCAAAAACTACTGAATTTCTTGTATTATATTAAAAATGGCAAAAGTAAGCTGCGCCGCAGGAACCCTGAGGGAGCGCCCTGCGCGTCAGACGACCACCGAACCCAAGTCCTGAGGGACTTATATCGCGCCAGCAGGTTTTTCTCTCTGCGGCGGGTGCTTCGACCGGTCAGAGGACCACTCCAATGCGGAATCACCGCGAGACGCTTGAAGACGGGCCGGCGTCCCCCAACAGCTTCGGAGCGGGAAAACCAAAAGGGAACCAGGCCCTAGGCCTTAAGTCGGGATGTTCCAACCCGTGCTTGCTCTACCACAACTCGAGGGGTATGAAAACCTACAGAGGTAGTCACGGTTCCCTCTCGTAGTGGACCTATTAAAAATGGTAATAAAAATTTAAATGGTAAATTATATGAAAATAAAAATAATACCAAAAAAAATGTCCCATATTTCAGGATCAGAAAGTAATAAAATAGAGACATGCGCGGAGAGCCAATGTAATAAAAGCTGAAATAAACAAAAAGTTGGTTAATAAAACCGGAATAAAGGAAAGAAAAGTAGTTTCAATGGACATTGCACATTCTTTACGAATATATTCGTGGAATGCGAAATAAAATTTTAAAGTAACGCAGTCATGATGATCATTAGCTCCGCTTTTTATTAAATTGTAAATTGTTATTGAAAGAAATAGTTTCTACATTGTTGATCTGCAGTCTAATATGAAATGTAGGTTTTGGAATAATAGACGCGTGTTCTGTCTTCTGAAAGTCTTACACTAATTGCAATTAGCTAAATATTCCTATTTTTTTATGTACCATTATTTTATAATAGAAGCATTTGGTTTATTTAATCACAAAATTATCCCACTTTGTAAAGCGTATATTTAAATTTGGAAATACGGGTATTTAAAAATCCGGAGACATGGCAATTATGTAATCGCCTAGAAAAGTTTCCAAATCCAAGAATCAGGAAATGCATGGTTTTAATATAAAACTTCTGAGTCTGAAATTTTGAATCAAATATGTGATATGAATACATACTTTATTCTGGTAAAAGCTTACCAAAATTTCAAGCAAGAAAAATAACATAGTTGGAACTTAGGATTCAGAACCCGCCATTACAGCCCTGGACAGCCCTGACATGATACATATATTGAGAAGCAATTTATTTAATTTATACGTAAATAATGTAATACAAGGAAAAACATATAAAAGTCACATTAGATTAGATTTTTTTTTTTTTTTTTTTCGTGAATGATTTTAATATTTTTATCAAAGTCGCAGTTTCTTAAGATAGAGTTATTCTAAGGCCTCCATAAAATAGAAGAACAGTTCATCAGTTTTGTTTTTATATATTTTTATATCAATCATTAGGCAACGAATCCCATTTTCTTAAGTCCGAATTGCGCCAATTTTTTAAAATAGAAAGAAAAAATTAATTCCGGAGCTTTTAAAACACAAAGTTTTTTAAGGTTGCGTCATCGAATTTACAACCAGTAGTGAATGTGTGTGGCTAAGCAAGTGTGGCTAAACGCAGCCATAATTTCATTTTTGTAATTTTTTCCATTGCGACAAATACATATGAATTTAAAATTTCGTCTTCAATTTTTATATAAGTGTTGTTTGCATAAATAATTATATGAACTCGTACACTTCAAACTGTTCTAATCTGAATACTTGGGAACTAGAGCTCCTATTATAGGAGTCTTATTGGGAACAGCTCACCGCCGGTGAAAATGAGGCGCGCACTTAAGTTTCGTGACGTATGCCAAATAAGCAGTTAATTCGAAATTTTAATTGGGCTTTTTTATCTAATTTCCCAACGGTTTGAAAATTATTCTTGGTATTAAGTCTCCCTCATTGTCATCCTTAGGTACCTTCTGTGAAAATTGAAATAAAATCCGTCAAATATTTTTTGAGTTATCAGTGGCAAAATGTTTTAATATCTGCCGTAGGTATATAGGCTCCTGAAGTAATATTGCGCCTTGTATTAATTTTCTCATCACTCAGACAATTAGAGATTACATAAATTTATTCGAGAAATTCGTACTACCGAGAAGATTTCTGTAGTTTTCCACTTGACCTTTTCCAAGATCTTCTCCGTAGAAAATAATTACGTTCGATGCTTAGAGTTTAAGCCAATTTTTACATTATATTATTAGAAATTTAAAATTTTTCAAACGTTTAGAAAATTTTTATGGGAGTACCAAAGTGTTTTTCTTTTCATAAAACCCACAAGTGCTTCTCAACTCAAGACTCCGGTTTGCCCAGCACACTTCGCACACACTATGCACCGGGCCTGGCAATACGCAATTATTTTTATTACTCAAATTTACTTTCATGGGATAAATTACTCCCAATATATTTCGACTATATTTATTTTACTCTTTAATAGTAAAAGACAGATAAAACTTTTACATTAAAATTTGCTTCCTTTTGTTAGTTGTATCAAATGCTAACAAGCTATCTATTGTTAATAATAACTTTAAAAAAAATAATTGCCAAAAAACTGACAAAATATATTCTAATACATTTTCTTAGAGTAACCGGTAGTTTATTACATATATCCAATTCTAATGTAGAGACGAACAGAGAGCACTTTTTTATTCAAACACTCTAAATATCTGTGACGTAATTTTTCGTTACCTCAAAACTTCAGTTGGTTTTGAACAAACATATTTTTAGCAGAATTATGTTTTAAAAAGTTCATAGCATTTTTCATGAAAGTTGTTTTAGCACGAATCTGTAGGAGGAAATTTCATTTAACTTGTGTTATATAATAATTTTTATTAAAATGTAAGAAAACTTTCAAATGGTCGGAGAGTTAAAAAATGCAATATACAATAGTAACGAACATAGGTGGGGCTTATCATAAAAAAGTAGAAAAAGTGCGGTCGCGATACTATTTGAATTTCTTTCTATCCAAAATTAAATTTTCAAATGTTTTTATGCAATGTATCTGATACAGTTTAATTGACGATTGTGCCAGACATGACACAGACTAGAAATGAGAATTTCTTTACCAGTCTTCGAGTTAGGACTCAAAGTGAAAATTTTATTTATTTACAAAATGAAAAAAAAAAAAAAAAAAAAAAAAAAAATCCTAATTGAGAAAGTAGAATGTAGTACAAGTTTCTTAAAGTGTTTTACAATCATTTACAGTGGCGTAGCGATGATTGGGTTCCAGATGCTCTGGATACTACTAATTTAACCCTTTGAGGGGCGGTGGTATATATTATATACCACCTAATTTTAATCCGATTCAAACCAGAAACATTTAATTAAATTTTACTTTTTTAACTTTGACGAGAAAAAGTTGAAAAATTGCTTATTCCTATTTTGAACTAAATTCTTTTCTAAATTCCGGTGGGATTTCAACGTTACAGAAGGACAAGTGCTTGCCCCTGAAAGGGTTAATAACGTTTTCTTTGTCTTAGCTAATTGGAAAACTTTCTGAGATAATCAAACCGCAGAAAACTTTACGATATTACTGGTATTCATAGCATTTGGACCCCGTCCTTGGTTACGTCACTGATTCTTCATAAATCAGTTTGAAAAGGAATTGAATTGTTATTGATATGGTACACAAGGAAAAGAAATATTCTATGCGATTGTGAAGTCATTGCAAGATCAGTGTTAGTAACATAAAAAAACCTCACGAGAATCCCTTGTCTATCCACGATTTCTGTATGAAGTCACTTTACCAGAATTGCAGAAAAAAAGTACTCGTATCTTTCTGCCACAGTTGTACACTCAATGATATTTTAAAAGAATAAGAATTATGACTTTTGCAGATTTCTGCAAATGGTTGGATATAATTAAGAAATTTACTTTTTTAAACAGATTTTCAAGGATATGAAAATCACGAAACTTTGTCATGAAGGAGTATATACGATTAATACTTGATGTATTGCTTGGCTCTGAAAAAGATCACGAACTCATCTATAGCACAGACAACTTCTTAGGACATCAAATATTCTTACATTCATTCCTCCCTCTGTTAGAGTTTTCTTGCCTCTATAAAATATTGTCCAACTACGATACAATTAGAAGAGCTATAACCGCAGAGGGATTTTTGTCGATGGATTTATCCGTTTTAATTCTTCATAGAAAAGAAAAAACAGAAGTGAATTCAAACTGAATTTGAATCCTAGTATGAAATTCAGCTTAACATCATCATCAACAACAATGATAGTAGTAAAAAAAACTAACTTTATTTATCACCATTAACACAAAATGTACTCCATTTAACTATGACTGTTTTGGCACCTCCTGATGCTCCACCCAGTTTTTTAATAAATTGTGTGAATGTGAATGCATGTGTAAACTAGTCGTTGGGGGCCACCGTAATACTTACCCATCATGTATATGTATAATGTAAAATATTAAAATAAAAATGTGTAAACTACTTAGAAAATGCATTGATATTCAAATAAAATCGTGGCTTGATGACGTCATAAAAAGGCTCGATTACTGAATTGCTTGAAAGAGGTTTTTCCTTATAACTCCAAAAATAATACTCCTATTAACTAGCGGTTTATTGCATCTGATTAAGCGTCAAATTTCCAATTAAAATATATATTTGAAGTGAAATTTGAATGAAATACAGGGTCATGAAAAATCGAAGAGTGTGGAAAATAGGATTCCAAATATCTCGGCAACTCATTATCCGATCGACTTCATGTTTTATGCAAAATTTATGTTTTTTTATTGTCTTTCATATTTACTCCTTAAAATAAACAATTTCGAAAATTTTTATATACCTTTCATCAGAACGAATATTTCGAGAGTCCGAAAAAAAATGTTCCGGTTAGTCGAGGTTATTGAAATAAAATAGGCTTCTTCCCATTATTACTTACTAAGTACATACCAAATTGCAAGTCTCTATCTCAATTTGTTCGGGAGATAGAGCGTTTACAGACACACACACAGAAACACAGACGGACGGCAAATTTTTTTTTCTAAAAATATGTTTTTCGGAATCTCCAGTGTCTGAAACGTGTAAATCCGTCAAAAAAATTTTTTCGATTTTCAAAACGATTACAAGACTTACCCTATACTACGTATGATGGGTAAGTAAAATGCCTGCCCATTTGTACGTTTGTCATTTTTTTTCTTTTTTTTTTTTTTTAATATTTTATACACTTTTGTCTATACTATCAATAAACGATGTTTGAACCTAAAGGATAATTATCATTTTTCATTTAAATTTATCTATTTATTTATTTGAAATAGTGCTAGAAGGCAATTTATTTTTTCGACTTTAACAAATAAAAATAAGTAAAATTATTTAATTAAAACAATACCATAATAAAACATAATAAAAAGTATTATATAATAATTAATTCGGTACTTTTATAGTAAATGCGAAATAGTTTTCTTAATCCAATTACAAAGTGTATATTTGGCAGAAACCTTAACAAAAAACTTATCTTACCAGAATTTAAAATATTAAGAATGTTTTTTTCCCTCTTAATATATACAAATATTATAAAAAAGTAGTGATTGTTTGTTTGTTTGTTTATTTGTTGGAGGTTTTCTCTGGATCTATCGAATCGATTTCAAAAGTGATGGTGGATAATTGATGGCGGCAATCCCAGCTCCAACTGTATTTAATGAAATTTCTACTTGTTTGGCTTTTTTAAAGCTCAAAATTGCCGTAAAAAAACATTTAAAAAAGGAATGATTTTCGCATTGAAAAGCTTTGCAGGAGCAGACTAGGCTAGCCGCAGCTGTACTGTAGGGCCATCTATCGGGAGAAAAACTGTATTGTAAAATTTTAACGCTACTTTCTCCTCCAAGTATCTGCCTCTGTAGTAGAAACAATAAGAAATTCTGCTGTTTTATTAATGCAGTTATTGTTTTTTTCACTCCATGTTTTTTTTATTGAAACAATTTTCATTGCTATAACTTGCTCAATAGCTAATTTTTAAACGACTATTTTTTTTCCAATTTTATAAGCGTATTACTACAGCGGTTTACTTTACTCAAATATAATATATTTCACGTAGAATCAACCCCAACAGCTATTCCTCTACAGAATGGACTTCTAAATTCAAGTCATTTTTCACAACTGAGAAAATGGTCAACGTATTAAGTTGCTCAAAATCCTGCATTAAGCCCTATTCGATTTGTTCTCACTTTCCTGTATATTTCCGAATATTTTTAATCTCTTTAGTGCATATTTTGGTATTTTTAGTACAGATTTTTTATCGGAATTCTAGTTATGACCAATTAGAAATTTTGCTCTTTTTTCAATACAAGTATTTTCGTTGGTTGAAAGAATTTTCATTGATATATCTTGGTAAATGGCTGATTCCCGAAGAGCTTTGAAAAAAAGATTAATTTTAGAAAAATATTACTACAGTGGTATACTTCACAAATATTATACATTTCATGTAGAATCACCAACTATTGTTCTACACAAAGATCTCTTAAATTCAAGCGATTTCTCACAATAGTGAATATATTCAATGTATTTCTTATGCTACTTAAAATTCTGCCACATGCCTTCGATGACTCGTTCTCACGTTGCCACGTAAAACAATATTTTCACTACAATGTATTCTACAGAAAAAAAAGGGAGAGATAATTTATTATCCAATTTACTTATAAATTGCATTAATTTATTAGAGAATATAATGCTCCGCACTCTCGAAAAGATTACTGTACTTTTTCACTTGATCTTCTCAATACTCTGCTTCTTTAAAAGAAAAAAAAAAAAAAAAACATTAGATTGGTGCTTAGAATTTTTCAGATTTTACGTATTACAGATTTTTAAAGGACCACGATCCATAAGCCGTGTTTCTTTTGGCCCATGAAATAAAACTAAAATTCGATTTTGTTATACTGACTTAATTATTTCCCTTTTTAATATTAGAAAGTTTATTCTGTACGATTTCAACAATATATTTTGCATTTTGTTCGAATTTATATACCGTAATTTCCGGCGTATAATCCGCGGATCAAACAATTCTGTTTCAACCCAGAAATTTTATTCAATAATTGAAGTCAATATTTACAGCGATCCAGTAAGTTACATTTTATAAAATAAAATTTCTGGGTCGAAACATGATTGTTTGATCCGCGGATTATACGCCGGAAATTACGGTAACTTACACAAGCTCAAAGTTCGTATTATTCGTAGTTTTTGATGAAAAATACACAATTTCTACTAATTTTATCTTAATTTTTAACATATTTTTAAGTATTTTATTATGAGGCAGCTTTGCAACAGTTTTATTTTCACATATATTGTACATTTTGATGTATTTTATAATATATATGTATATTATAAAATGTATGTATTTTATATAGTAGAATGTATTTTATAATATCTAAACTAATAAAAGAAAGTTTCGCTCTGTGTGTCCGTGTGTCTGTGTGTGTGTCTGTTGGCGAGGGCTAGGAAAATCTGGCCCACCTAGAAGGCTGGAAATTTAGATTTAGGTAGTCCAAACCCTCTCCTGTTGCACCATTACTTCAGAATTTTAATATTTTAATTACTTTCTGAACTATTAATTAAAATGCACAAAGAACTCTAATTAAAAATACGCTTTTATTCTCTTTGGTTGGTTGGTTCACTGGTTGGTTGCATCGATTCTTCACAGAAGTAATTAAATAAACCAGAGTAGCGATGCATAAATAAGGATTTCTAACTAAGTAGTGTCAACATGGATTGGAGTTAGCGTAGAGGAGCCATGCGAATGTCACGCCACCTGTACATGACAAATTACACATACGTCCCACTGATTGAGATATTTTGCAGGCATATTTTTCTTCATGACAATTAGTCGGGTTTAAGGTTTTTTTTACATGACATTTATTATTATGATGGAGATTTTTAATACAGAAAACTTTATTTAACAGATTCTTTTTTATATTTGCGGGAATTAAGAGGGACAAGGGTCTAATTACATTTAAGCTTCAAGGTGTATTTCTAGAAAGCAGTTACCAGAATTTCCGAATAGTAGTGTAAAAGTAGTAAGCCAAATTTCAAATTAAGTTCCTAGCTTAAGCAAATGAATCAATAATTAAAGATGTATTGTGATCCTCCTAATTAGTTATTTGCTGACGGCCACTTGAACACCCCCCCCCCCCACCCCTCCCGGACCGTCCTTCAAGGTTTTTTCTCTAACTCTGCTCCGTTTCCATATCTCAGCAACTATCTTTCCGATTTCAACGCAAGTGATTTCAAACATTATAATTAACTTAATAGTCACTCTTTATAACATTAAACAAAATTTATGAGTAGCGGTTACCACTATTTCCGAATAATAGTTTAAGCCAAATATGTAATTACGTTCCTAGCTTAAGCAAACGAACGAATTTTGAAAGATGCATAGTGGTCCTTCTAATTAGTCATTTGTCGAAGGGCACTTGAACAACCCCTCCCCCCGGCCCGTCCTTCAAGGTTTTTTCTCTAACTATGCTCCGTTTCCATATCTCAGCAACTATTTTTCCGATTTCAACGCAAGTGGTTCCAAACATTATAATTAACTTAATAGTCACACTTTATAACATTAAACTAAATTTATGAGTAGCGGTTACCACTATTTCCGAATAATAGTTTAAGCCAAATTTGTAATTAAGTTCCTAACTTAAGCAAACGAACGAATTTCGAAAGATACATAGTGCTCCTCTTAATTAGTCATTTGCTGAAGGGTACTTGAACAACCCTCCCCCCCGGCCCCTCATTCAAGGTTTTTCTCTAACTATGCCCCGTTTCTATATATCAGCAACTATCTTTCCGATTTCAACGCAAGTGATTCCAAACATTATATTTAACTTAATAGTCACCCTTTATAACATTAAATTAAATTTATGAGTAGCGGTTACCACTATTTATAAATAAGAGTTTAAGCCAACTTTGTAATTAAGTTCCTAGCTTAACAAAACGAACGAATATTTATGCATGCATAGTGGGCCTCCTAATTAGTCATTTTCTGAAGGACACACGAACATCTCCTCCCTTCGGCACCTCACTTAAGGTTATTTTCTCTAACTGTGCCTTATTGCAATAACTGGGCTAATAATGTTCCAATCTTCTCGAAACCAGCTCAATTTTGTAGTGCGCCTACTATACAGTAACGTAGGCAGCGAGGACCTGTCTCAGAAGTTCGTTCGGAAAGAGGTTTGTTTAGAACAGAATGCTCCCCTGGAGGTGGTAGGGGGAAATAAAAGATTTTCTAGAGCGTACGAGCATGCCTGGTATACGGTTCCGAAGCCATCGTAGACCGTGGCCAGAGTTCCGTTTTTTAAGAGATTTAAGTTTATTACAAGGGCTCGGGCAACGCCGGGTGGGTCAGCTAGTATGTAATATATGTAAAACAAAATCTAATTTTAGTCTTATTTCATGGGCCAAAAACACGGCTTATGGCCCCTGATCCTTTCTCAAACTTTTTCCATTTTTTTTTCTGATCATACCAAAGTGTCTCCTCTTCCATAAGAAATCGGGACGTGCCTCTAATCTCTAAGCGCCCATTTACCCTGCACCCTGACTCCGTACACGTTGCGCGCTGGGTCTCGTAATATGGAATTATTTTTTATTGCTCAAATTCATTGTAAGGGGCGGAGCCCGACTAGCAAGTTTTTGTGCCCAGGGCACTTTTAATTTTTCGTGCCCCCTTAGATTGGTTTATTTACTGATACTAGTTTTTTACATATTGCACGCTTATTCGAAAAGTGTGAACTCAAAAAATTACATTTTCTGGAAGAACGGTTCCAGGAATGAAAATAAAATATTTTTTCTATTACTTATTGAAATGTGCTTTTAAACATAGATTGAGACGTGTTTTAGTCATTTCATCGTATTAATATCTCAAATATCACATTTTTTCGGTTGTGTCGCTTTTGAATAAATGCGCAATATGATGAAATTGAATGACTTGATAAATACAGTGCACCAATTACTAGAAAATAGTGATCAGAAGTCTACTTAAATACTACTAATCTACTTATTAATGATGTTATTGATATTAAATGATAAAACCAAACTGATACTGAGTGCAAACAAAGTTCTACAAGAAATAAAAACGTTGGCACAATTATGATTTTTGTAATGGAAATTTAGATGAAATTATGAACATTTTCGTGCCTCTCAGAAATTTTGCGCCCAGGGCATGGGCCCCAGGTGCCCGTGCGATAGTCAGGGCCTGGTTAGGGGTTAAATTTTACTTTACATTATATTTCGTGGATATTTTATAGCTCATTAATGGTAAGATACGGGAAAAAGAAATATTTTTAAAAATTGATTCGTTTTGTTATTTCTATCAAATGATAACAAATTATCAATCGTTAATAATATTTTTTAAAGAAATTTCAAGAAAAATTAAAAACAAAAAAACAAAACTAATATAAATTTTAATAGAATAAGCGGCAGCCCATTATTACATATATTCATTTCTAATAGAAAGACGAAAAGAGATTTTTTTTTTAAATTAATAATTGCAACATACAAGAGTCATGCCCATCGTTAGGGCATACTTTTAAAATGACAACGAGCTGTCGCGAATGTGTCATTTCTCTTTCAAATTTGTTTTTATTCAAAATTTAACTTCCATTTCTCTTGATGTGGCGTATTCTGATAAAGTTTAATAATTCTGTCTAAATTGATTGCCTCTTTCTTTTCAGGGTTTTCTTGCCTCTTTAAAATAATTTCCCACCGCAATTAGCACAATATTCCTGACGTTAACAGGAATTTTGTCGACGTATTTATGCGTTTTAATTCTTCAAAGAAATGGATTATTAATAGCGATTTGTAACTCAATTTGAAGCCTAGTATGAAATTCAGCTTAACTAACACCGTCAATAATGATAGTAGTAAAAATAATTATATTTATTTATCACCACGAACAGGGGCAGTCCGTCGTATAGGGTACTTAGTGCACGGCCCCACCCAGAGCTTAACAAATGCGGTCGCCAGGTCGCCACTGGCGAACAACTTTTTATATCTGGCGACCAAATTATTTAATCTAGCTGAGTTTTTTTCTTTTTTTAACACTTTCCAACCTAGTTGAAAAGTGTTTATGACTTCGGTTTGTCTGCCGTATGGCCGTCTGTCCGTGCTCCAACTCCCTTAAATATGCTCGGATTGCTCTGCAATTTTTATATGTTATTGTCGTTATCTATAGCATGTTCCCTATTGCAACGGAAGTGTGTAGCACTTATAGTTTTTTTACAGGGACACTCAAAAGAATTCCGTTACATTACGATCTATGGGGAAAAATCATTTGCGGTTTATTTTAATGATGTTACGCAATTTCAAACACATTGTAATTGATATATATCACTAAGGTGCATTACAAGAAGCTTAATATGGAATAGGGTGTGCATTAGGGCTGGGCGATATATCGATAAAACCGATATAAAATGCATATCGTGATACTGATATCAAAAAATCCTACCCAACGGTATATCGAAAATATCATAAATGTAACGAAAACCATGAAAACCATGATATTAAAAGCGCTTCCTCCACTTCGAGTATTCATGAATTGACGGTGTGAATTTTCTCAGCCTAAACCACGATATCAAACAGCGGTCCGTGGGATACGTATTCATGAATACTAACGGTGTGAGTTCTCGCAGCCGAAATGATTTTTGAAAAGGAGAAAGGGTGATTTGTTTGGTGTGTATGAGACGGCTGGGATATCGTATTCATGAATATAACGGTGTGCGTTCTCGCAGCGGAAAAGGTTTTTGAAAAGGGGAAAGGGTGATTATTCGGTGTTTATGAGACGGGTAATAAATATCGTATAGTCTTGTTTACGGTTTCGCCAGCGACCACTGACAGTAGTTGATATATCTACTCGCATGCTATGCGGTGTGGATGAATATTTGCTCTTTGTTGTTGAATAATTTGTGAATTAGGCCGATGGAAAGAAAGGAAGTATTTTATTTGTAACAGTGGATTTAATGGGACACAGGAATAAAGAATAATTCAGAAATGTTTTTATTTGTTCTTTATAATTATTATTTTATGAAAAAAATTATTAATTTCTTAGTAGTATTCATTAATGTATATTCTAGGGCAAAGAAGGATTTTTAAAAATGCAGATATTTTTACTTCTATACCGCGAGTTTTTTCTTTCCAGAATTTATTTTTAAAATCGCGTTCGCGTGATATATGTGAATATTTGGTATCTGACTGTCTCTGTATATATGACCATTGGTCACTGCCCAAAAATTGTTTGGTGGAAATTTTGCATTTAAATTTTTAAAAACCATTAAGCATTATTATGTTTTATTTGAAAACGGTGGAAAATAATATTATGCAAAGTCTTTTTAATAAATTTTAATAAAATAAATATATTGAAATGTTTCTTCCCTATTTTTATCTGATTTACAACCCCCCCCCCTTCTTCTTCACAAATGAGATATTAAAAAACAATTTACGCGAAGGCGCGGCAAAAAAAAAAAAAAAAAAAAAAAAAAATTATATATATATTTATTTTTTCATAATTATAAGTTGTAAAATATTAATGTACTGTGCGGTACAAAAATAATCTGATCTAATCATGCTGATTATTAATTTTTTAATTATTTTTCATATTTCCATCCATTTTTAAGATTTTCTTCGTTCTTTTTTCCATTATTTTGAAACATGTGCTTGATGACAATATAATACTCTGATCAGTCTTGAATTCAAACATTTTTCTCTGGGAAGTATTTCGAAGGTTCGGGATGGCAGGTGGTGGTGGTGGGGGGGGGGGGTATCATGGGCACCGGTGAGGGAGGACAATTAATTGCCCCTCCCTGAATTTTGAAATTTAAATCTTTAAAGCTGTAATTTTTTATGTTGAAAATTTTTTTTATTTACTTATGCCCAAGTAGCATGATTAATTATGCACTACCGGAAGAAAGAACTATGAAATTTTCTTCACGGGAGATCTACCCCGCTGAAACTCCAATAAAACAAAGTTTTTATTTTTTAAATTTTGAGTGTATGTGTTGAAAAATTATCTCCTCTGACGAAAAAGAAATGCATATATATATATATATATATATATATTTGTTAAATTTCTGTATTGCATGTTGGGGGTAGCAGAACAACTGTTTTAATATCTTATCTTAATCTTTAATATCTTATATATCATACTGTGTATCGTCAGCGTCCATGGTATTCGGAGTGTGTATAGGGGGGGAGGGGAGGGGTTGCACTTTGGGGACATTAAATAATCGAAAATGTGGAAACTCTAGGGGCTCAGTGTCACCCCTGAATTCATCACTGACTGTAATGCTAAAGTAAAACAAATTCTGTTTAAATATTTTACGTGATAGATAATGTTTCTCTGAAGTGTTTATTTCAGTTATTTGGGATTTTGAATATATCAGTACAGGAAATTGCTGATTGTTTTAATGTAATATATACTGTTAAATTTATTATATTATAAATTGAGTGGAGGAGGGTGTGAATCAATAATTACAACGAGCAAACCAAAAATATTTGTTTGAATTGTTGTAATAATCAGTCTCATTACTTTGTTAGAGATTTCGCAAGCAGCTAAAATTTCATAAAGCGCAAATTGGCAAATAATTTAGTAAAACTTATTTTATATTATTTAAAGAATTTTTTCATGCAAGTAATGCTCTCTAAGAGTATCTCTAATATTGCGTTTATCGCTACTTCCATGGTTTTAATTTAATCATTTCTATTTTGCGCCTCGCGCAGGCGATGTTTTTCTGTTGATAAAAAATGGATCTGTCTTAGCAGTTTTATGAAATGAACTAGAAAATGTAATACGGAATATAAGATGTAATATTTATGATGAGCGCGAAAAATGTTGTGTATATTGTGTTCGTGATCGTCAATATATTTGTTTGTGTGTCTACATTGTATAGATTCAATTATTTTTTGAACAACATGAACATTTATTCTCGAAATGTCAGAATAATTTAAGATATCTTATCTCCCGAAAGAGGACCATTTAGGTAAGCCTAACCTATTCTTGTGTTCTAGTTTTATTATTATTTAATTTTTAAATGAATATTGATACTTTAATATCAATATAAATAATATTGAAGATATAATTTTACAGACAGGGACAGATTCAATATTATTTTGGCATCTCTCTACCGGGATATTATATTATTTAAGAAAATAAAATACGATAATGGAACAGATTAAAAAATTGCGTACTCCATTAAGAAGCGCTTTTACGCGAATTGCTAATTTACTTGAGAACAAATTAACTGATGAAAATAAAGATATTGAAGAAATTGAGATTTTATATGCTCAATTAGGTGAAAAATGGACAGATCTACAACCAAAAGAAAAAGTAATGTTAGATCTTCTTTTAAACGATAAAACATGTTCTCAAGAAAATTATGATAAGGAATACGAAGGTTTTAGCGCGTATGAAGAGAAATTTATTAAGTTAAAAACGAAAGTTCAAAAGATTTTAAAGGTTTTCGAAACTGAAAATATCACGAAACGGAAGTTTAAACTTCCTAAGATAGAATTTAAATTATCTGGGGGAGATATTAAGGAGTGGTTAGCCTTTTGGGCTCAGTTTGAAAAAATACATAACGATTCTGAAATCGCGAAAGAAGATAAATATCAGTACTTGTTACGAGCAACGTTAAAGGGTTCTAGAGCAAGGGAAATAGTCGAGTCGTACCCCGCTACTGGTGATAGTTATGAAAATGTTATTGAATGTTTAAAGGCTCGATTTGGTCGTACTGATATGTTAATAGAAGTATATATAAGAGAAGTGCTCGCTTTAATGATGAATAATGCTACAGGAAAAGGTCCAAGAATTCCTCTTTTTAAATTATACGACAAAATTGAAACCTATTTAAGATCATTAAAAATGTTAGGTGTTTCAAGCGAACATTATTCTGCAATTCTTTATCCATTGATTGAATCGTGCTTGTCAGTTGAAATATTGAGAATTTGGGAAAGAAACTTAAATTCTATTACTTTAAATTCAAAAGACGAAAGTAATAATAAGTTAGATTCTTTGATGAAATTTTTGCAGCACGAAATCGAAAGCGAAGAAAAAGTCCGTTTGTCTAGAAGTGGGTTTAATTTAGAAAATGTGAACAAAAATATTTATACAGTGTCAAATAGGCGAGAAAGAGATATTCCAACGGCTACGGAATTACATAATTCATCAAAAATGAAAAGGGAAACGTGTATTTTTTGTAACAAGTCACATTTAAGTAACGAATGTAGACATGCTAATAGTTTATCTCATGAAGAGAAAAAACAAATATTAATGAAAAAAGGGGCTTGTTTTAAATGTTTAGAGATAAGAAAACACATATCACGTTTTTGTAGAACGAAAATACCACCCTGTGATTGCTGTAAATTACATTTCAAAATAATGTGTCCAGCAAAAAATGATAATGAAAACCCGATTATGGAAAAGTCAGATATCGAAAGTAAAAAAGACACTGCTTTATCCAATAAAACAGGTACTCGTCGCGTACTTTTACAAACGCTTATTGTCCGTCTTAGATGTAATAATAAGATGAAATACATAAGAATATTAATTGATTCAGGTAGCAGTAAATCTTATTTATCATCTTTTGCATTGGCCGAGATCGGATATGAATGCATAGGGGAAGATAATTTGACACATAGTTTATTCGGTGGCACGGAGACTGTATTATCAATCACATAAGAAATATTTGATCAGTCTGAGCGACTTCTTTGATAATTATCGCTGTTGTGTCGAAGTATTAGATCAAGAAAAAATTTGTTCGGACATTCCTAAAATTCCTCGTGGCTCATTTATGGGTGAAATTAAGAAACAAAAAATCTTTCTCTCTGATTTGAATAACCAGGTTGAATTGCTATACGAGTTTTCACCTAACGAAATTCATGGGCTTATAGGAGCTGATGTAGCAGGTAAATTGTACACCGGAAAAATAAAACAATTGATTTCTGGCTTAGTATTGATGGAAACACGTCTTGGTTGGACTTTGATGGGAAAAACTGACCTTTGTAACATATCCGATAGCACAAACAGCGTCATGTCACTTCATGTAAATGATGCACAAATTTCAGATTTATGGCGGCTAGACACACTTGGAATTCTCGATCCTGGCGAAAGCGGAAGCAGACAAGAAATAGAAAAAGCAACTGAAGAACATTTTAATAAAAATATAAAAATAGATGCAGAAGGAAGGTATGAAGTGAGCCTCCCATGGATTGAAAACCATCCTACCTTACCAACTGGTCGAAAAATCGCTGAACGACGATTAAGAAATTGTGTTGAATCACTAAAGAAAACTGAAACATTACAAGAGTATGAAGATGTATTAAAAGAATGGATACAAGAAGGCGTTATTGAAGAAGTTAAAAACTCCTGTAATGACGAAAGTGAACACTACTTGCCACACAGAGCTGTGATCAAAGAAAATTCTACCACCAGAGTTAGACCAGTCTTTGATGGCTCAGCTAGACAAAAAGATTCACCTTCGATCAATGATTGTTTAGAGAAAGGTCCTAATATCGTAGAGCTCATTCCGACTATATTAAATAAATTTCGATTGAAGAAAATAGGCGTGATTGCAGATATTCGAAGAGCCTTTCTACAAATTGGTTTAAATGAGCGAGATAGACCATTTCTGAAGTTTTTATGGTGTGAGGAAGGTGACCCCGAAAAGTTCAAAATTTTCCAGCATAAAAGGGTTGTTTTCGGTCTTACATGTTCGCCTTATTTATTTGGTGCAACTATCCGATATCATCTGAAGAATGTGCCTTCTAGATTAAAAGAAACAGCAGACAAGTTGTTAAAGTCTTTTTACGTAGATAACTGCGTCACTAGTGTTGAAAACTATGAGGAGCTTGAAAAATTTATTGAAGAATCCACAATTATTCTCCAAAATGCTAAATTTGATCTTCGAGGGTGGGAGTATAATCTCAACAAAACAGAAGCAGAAAACTTCCCGTTATTAGAAGAAAAGAATATTCCAGTTTTGGGACTGATGTGGAATGTAAAATCTGATACTCTGAAAATAGATTTACGAAAATGTTTTGAAGATTCTACTATTGTAACGAAAAGAGCAATCCTGAGTGCTGTTCATAGAATTTTCGACCCCATTGGCTTCACGTGTCCTGTCACCTTGGGGCTAAAGATTATCCTTCAAGAATGTCGGAAATTGAAAGTTTCGTGGGATGCTGAATTGCCTGAATCTATTACCAAGAAATTTGAAAAATGGCGGAAGGATGTCTCTAAATTAAAGGAAATAGAAATCCCTCGATGTATTATTTCCAATTATGAAGCGCCAGAAAATCTTTCTTTGCACATATTCTGCGATGCAAGCAAGAATGCATATTCTACATGTATATTTTTAAGAAGTGCGACTGAAAATACAATATCTTGTCAGCTTGTACAGGCTAGGTGCAGAGTTGCTCCAATGAAAACCATTTCTATTCCTCGATTGGAACTACTTTTCTGTAATATAGGAGCTAGACTGGCACAAAGTGTTATACACGATCTTCAGTTAAAAGGTCTGATTTTCTGGTCTGATTCAGCAAATGCTATATATTGGATCAAGGGAACTGAAAATTGGGCTCCTTTTGTTTTCAATAGAGTTAAAGAAATCCGATCTTTGACAGAACCTGATAATTGGTATCATATCCCTGGATCATTAAATGCAGCAGACCTCCCTTCTCGTGGTTGTAATGCAGAAACTTTAGCGAAATCGAAATGGTGGGAGGGCCCGGAATGGTTGCGAAGACCGGAAGAAGAATGGCCAAAATCCAACGTTGTTCCTGATTTCAACATAGTATATTCCGAAAAGAGAAAAACTGTTGTTAGCACTACAAATCATGAAGAATCAACTGAAAAAATTTATAACAGAATTTCGTCGTACGACAAACTGATCAGAACTATTGCTTGGATTTATAGATTTTTTACTAACTGTAAAGTGGAACGTGCCAACCGAATTTCTGGACTCTTAACTCTAGAAGAAATAAATAGAGCTGAAATATCTTTGTTAAAAATAGTACAAAAGGAATTCTTTTTAGGAACTGAAGATAAACGCTTAAAATCACTTCAGTGTTATGTAGAATTGAATGGACTACTTAAAGTAAAGACACGTATTCTGATGAGAGAAGATAAAAGAAATTTCCGATTTCCGATACTGTTACCCTGTAGCCATCCAGTTGTGGAAATACTTATTCGGACAAGACATCTTAGTTTAAATCATGCTGGTACCCAGATATTGATGAGTAATTTAAGAGAAGACTTTTGGATGTTGAAATGCAGGAAGACCGTTAAAAAGGTAATTAGAAACTGTGTACGTTGTAAAAGATTTAATTCAAGACCTAAACCGATTATAGAAGCACCTCTTCCGGAAGATCGTATAAAAGAAGCTGCAGTATTCGAGGTTGTAGGGACTGACTACGCCGGTCCTTTACTTCTTCGAGGTGGTCAGAAAGCTTGGATAGTTATTTTCACATGTGCTGTCTACAGAGCCATACATTTAGAGATAGCCACATCCTTATCGACTGACAACTTTTTGCAAGCTTTTAGAAGATTTATAGCACGAAGAGGTAGACCTGCGATAGTATATTCTGACAACGGTAAAAATTTCACGGGTGCTGAAAATTTACTTAAGCAAATTGATTCGGATGTTATTTCTCAGTACAGCACAGCTCGGAAGATCACTTGGAAATTTAACCCTCCATCTGCGCCGTTGTGGGGTGGATGGTGGGAACGTTTGATAGGCGTAATAAAAGGGATCCTTCGAAAAGTCTTAGGACGAAGCTCTTTGGACTTAGAAGAAATGCAAACTGTTATTTGCGATACTGAAAACATTGTTAATCAGCGGCGTTTGACCTATGTTTCAGAGGAAATTGATGATTTAATACCACTTACTCCTTCTATGTTTTTACAAGACATTAGAGAATCAGGTATTCCTGCCCAGCAAACACAGAGCTATCGGTAAGCAATCGGCCGACTGCCGCTTTGCCGTTTCCGACGGTATCGGCACGACACAGCCTGCCGTACCGGTTCCGTAACTTTTTCGACACGCCGCGCGACTGACGCCCGACTGATAGGCGCATAGTCGGTCCGGTATCGGCAACGCCGCCGGTAGAATCGACGGCACTCTGCTGTGCCGATTGTATACCAACAGTTATCCGTACACCTACCGAATCTGGTCCGGTGCCGGCAACGCTAACAACGGCGAGATGCTGTGTCGACCGTATACTGATAACAAATCCGTAGTATTGTCGAATGTGGTCCGATATCGGCAAGCAATAAACTGCCGAAAGCACCCCTTTTATTGGGAACTAGTAGCTGAAAGGGGGGGGGGGGACTCCACTTATTGGTATTTAATTTTTTTTTTAACTTTGCTTATTTTTGTAAAAATGGTGAAATTTATTTTGCAGATGTAAGCCCCCCCCCCCCCCTCACGAATACCGTTTTACCATTAATAGCCCCTGCCATTAAAAAAAAAACATTTTCTATATATTTTTCTTTTTAAGTGTCGCTGTAAAACTTGATTTAAAAAAACAAAATATTTTCTAGGAAAGTATAAAACAATACATCTAATTTTTATTATTATTATTATTTTAAAGTCAAATATACTAAATTCCGTTCCGTTAATTTACTATTTATTAATAAATTATTTTAAAGTCAAATATACTAAATTCCGTTCCGTTAATTTACTATTTATTAATAAATTAAAAAATTTGAACTTTAATTTTACACAGAAAATAAAAATCAGTTTAAATAACTTAGTTAAAGAAAATTCTGTACCGTTTGTTATTATTTTATTTTATGAACGCTTTAAATGAATGTTTGTGATTCTCTTGTGATTATGTCTCTTAAAATAAGTCTGCTATAAATTATGCTAAATTGTTTTAGCCTTATTAAATCCATCAACATCTCAACTAAGTTAAATATTTTTTGCATAATTTAATTTAGTAAACATTATTCTTTCTTTAAAAAAATATAAAAAACAAAATTTAGAGTTTATGTAATTTCTGGGCAAGATTAGAAAAATATATTTTTGTAACTTTATTTAAAAAAATTTTATATGATAGACATGTTTCATATTTACTTATTTTTAGTTTTTCTAAATTCTTTATATATTTTTTCATTTATACAGAAGGACAATTGCTTTTCAAAATCATTTATTATTACATCTAATTTGACGCTCCATAATTAATTTTTTTTAAATAAAGTAACATTATTTATAATATTGTTTTTCCTTTTTCTCTTAATTTGTTTCTAAATATTTCCTTTTCAAATATAAATATACACTTTCAAAATCGCTCAGTTATATTATGTACATTGGAAATGTCAAATATTTATATATATTAATTAAAATTCATTTATTTTAAATTTGATAGAAATGAAATGTGTATCAAACCAATTTAATAGTAATAATTTAAACTTCAAACATCTTGCATGACTAAAATTTAATAAATTTGAATAGCATTAAGAAATTTTTATACCGCTGCGCAAAAATGTTAGGATACGTGAAAAAGAAATCGCTTTAAGTAATTTAAAAAATGAATGAATTAGTACCTTTGAATAAATTAAAGTTCAAATACAAAAAATGCAAATTACCATTACTAAGCAATCGAAAATTTTGACTATTTTTTTTAAAATACATGATCTATAAGATTATTGTAAAATTGTAGAGCATCAAATGGATAAGAAAACCAAATGTCATTCTGCATTTATTATAATAAAGAAACGTACAAAGAATTTGTTAATTATTAATAATTAAAAATATGCTACATGTCACAAAAACTTAAATAATAAAGATATGAAAACTGCATAAACATATTTTTCTAATTTCACCCTATTATCATTTTGTACAACAAAAATTCCTACTCAAAGTTAATTGTTAAAAGAGAATAAATATTTACAAAATTAAATGTATGCAAAAATAATGAACTTAATTCAGATTAATTTGGATTTAATAAAAGAAAATTAAGCAGACTTACCAATATTATGATTTTATCAGCCCGCGTAATGCTTCTCGCATCTCACATCAGGCAACTACTACAACTACATGAAAACGCGGGAATCTATGGTTGCAATTTGCCCTTCAAAATCCTGTTTGGAAAGCATGCGCGCGCAGTTTTACTAGATGATCGCTTTGCTTTCCCTACAGAATAGGATAGAATAGGATATAGTGGATGGAGAAGGATTGAATACTGCAAGCATAAACAGATTCTCTGACTCAATCAGTAAAATACCCATTTTCTTCATGACCATTAACAAATAAAAATAGCTATTAAAGATCAGAAAATTACCGAAATAAAAAAATGCAGATGTACCACATGTGTGCACATTTATTCAAAAAAGTGACAACACAAAAAATATTTCACAGATAAAATTGAGAAAATTACAAAAATACTCACTAAAATATTATTATACGCATAAAATGATGCGTGAAGTACTGCACACAATTTTTTTTAAGATAGTTGGATGAGAAATGAATTTAAATTATAAAGAAGCTGATTTTAAAGACAAATATATGTATATATATCTTGCTTCTAATTAAGGACTGTCTGAACAAATTTATTCAAAACATGACTTCTTTTACAAAAATTAAGAAAATGATGAAAACAATAAAAATTTAGATTTCCTCTCGTGATTTTTGACAATGAAACCTGAACAGATTCCTTTGACAGTATTAAATATCCCTATATTCAGCAATTACAGTTATTTAACATAAAAAGAAATTAATTCACAGTTTAAGGGGGCAAAAAATGAAACTTTGAGAAACTGTTAGGTGTAAATGTTTTCAAGCATGCAATTGGTGCCCTTGAAACACACTCCAAAAAGGACAAGATAATTATGAAAAATAGATATTTTTAATGAAACAAACAGCTAGCTTTGTTGGATAATTCAAATCCTACAACTACACATTATCATTTTTTACAGTAAAGTTATATCAGGAGACGATGCATGTTTTGTTTTTTTTTGGGGGGGGGGGCATTTTGTGAAAAGTAAGGCTATTTTTGTGAAATGTATATTTTCGTGAAAAATAACATTTTATAACGAAAATTGAAATCTAGTTATTTGAATTCGAACCAAACATTTATTAACAAAAACTCTTAATCCTTTTGCTTATGTTGTCCTTTCTTGGGAACTTGTTTCTTTACAAATTACACGTTTTAAACGTCACAAAATGATAAATAGTAAATTTTTATGGAACATAATTTTGTGAAGGGAACTCATTTTATTAAATTGATTTTAGTAAAGGGACCTGTTTCATTAAATAGGCCCCAAATTTTGCATGTGAATAAAGAAAATCTATAAGTAACATACCTTTCACAATCCGATGGTAACTTAAAAAGGGGCTTGCACTTTTCCTTGCACATCATGCAGATGTCTCTATGAAGACGACGACCAGGTGGAACTTTCATGAAAACTTTCGAACACGTTGCAGCGGCCTGTACTCCGGTAGGTGAAGCAGCCATTTCAAAATAAATAAGAACTGAAAAAAATACAACAATTAGCAGTACAAAATATCTGTAAACAATCAAATCGAACAAGAAATAATACAATAATAAAAGAGAATAAACTTAGCTTTCAAGAGATTTGAAGACAGGGCAGTCAACAAAAAACGTGCAAACGCTAGACTCAAATCAAAGTCAGAAAGAAGTCAGTCGAGGAAATAGCCAGGGAAAATCCTGCCTTGTTCTCGCCAGACTGAAGCCAAACCGCTCTAGAGCAGTGCTAGTTTTACTGACCCCCTCCAGACGGCGCTCAAAGCAGGCTCCATCTTATTCGTCTGTTAGGATTCTATTGTCTGTGGCTTTCCCCAAGTACGCTCCCAAGGTAGACAATAAAGTAGCGGGACATTCCAGATCTGGCGTGTTAGCTTGGTAAATTGCACTTGGCTCTTTGTCATAATCAATTTTTGGATGTGAAAGTGTCTCATAAGATTGAAAATCATCATCAAATTACACCAAAGTCCGAAACTTTCTTGATAAATGCTTACAAGAAATGCATTATTATTTCATGTTTATTAAAATTATTACATGGATACTTACATAATTTTATTCTTTTAAAATGACCAATAAAACAGGTTTAAGGATACAGCAATTAAAATTTTTAAATTATTTTAGTGTTTATTATTTTTGTTTATTATACAGTAAAGCCTGTGAAAAAGAAATCGCTGAAAACATAACAAATCCTTTTTAGACTGTTTTTCGTCTTAGCAGGTATAATTGTATGATAAAACTTCCATCATTGGGGCCATGAATTTTTTCGTTTAAGACAGGTTTTTATTGAGACAGATTACGTTTTCACAGCTTTTACAATACATTATTTTTAGATTGTTTTAATAATTAATATGTGATTAATCATCTAAATATCGCCCCATCCAGTGTGCGTTCGTTGGGGGGTTGGGGGTAACAAAGCAAGTAATATCTTTCCATATATGTGTTTTTTATCGCGTCTAATATGTTTATTTAAAATTTGTTTAAAATATTGAATACATTTTACATTTCATTTTCAAAAATATATATCCACAATTTTTATTATTATTTAAAGAAAAAAAAAAAAGAGAAATATAATAATAGTTTGTTTTTTCGATATTGTTGCACCAATTCTTCAAAAGAAGAGTAAAAATATATAATATACATTATTTAAAACCATGCACTTACTAACAAAACTCAGACTTAATCACAATCGAAAAAAAAATCCCTGACGGCTCGGCCTACAGGCACAGGTAGATTTCGAAGACGCAGACCGTGGGGCGCCTGTCTGTTGGGAATTGCGGAAGAAATGACCTTTTGCAATGATGCGGCAGTTGGAACCACCCATTTCGAAACTTAACTCCTTTGCAAGCGGAGCCGGCAAAGATTTTTTTTTTTTTTTTTTTTCTTTTTGCTATAAGAGTTGGTCCTATAAAAACATGTCAGTATAAAAGTTTTAGATAATATTAAGAGGATTTATAATAAATTTAAGCGGATTTGATATCTTGTGAATTGGCGAAGTTTCCCCCCCCCCCTTTTGGGGCCATTTTTAATGATATCAAAAATCTGTCATACATAAATTTTCGCCCCTTTACCTAGAAGTAGTAATAACTTTAAACAGATTCGATACGTATCATAATTAAGAAATTATGTTTTTTTTCTGTTTTCACAAAAGCCCCCCATCCCCCCTTGGTTCGATTTTGCCCATTAACGAACTTGACCCAGATTTTATGCCCCTTGATTTTATGTATCAGTTTGGAAGATATTTGTGCAGAATTATTGCAGTTATCGTGCCCATAAAAAAGTGACATAGATAGATAGATAAATAGATTAATAAACTTTTGAATTGGGGGTGGTTTTGGGTTCTGGGAGTCATAATCAGCGTAGTTCTGCAAAAAAATTTCAAAAATTCCAACTAAGGAGAGATTGTAACAGGTAGCATTTCTTAAGAAATCTAACTTAAAAATGCCGGTTAATCACAATTGAAAAAAAAAATTGACGGCTAAGACTAAACATTCCAAATTCGGACCGATGCTGGCAAATGTAATCGGACCATTAACGGATACCAGATATCGATCCAGCGTCATTTGCCGATTTAAGTCGCTTGCCTATATCGAACCATAAGGGGACCGATTACAGTAACTGGCATTTGAAAAAGCACGGTTCTTTAGCATCAGTTGCCGACGTACAACCGGCACTTGACCGATACCACTTTCCCGATGCCGACGCCTAACCGACACTGCCGGCTGCGGTCCGATCATGTTCCGAAAGGTATGTGTTTGCTGGGTGATCTTGACATTTTGGATTCATCGTCTATTAATAAGAGACATGCTTATAGACAGCGACTAAAACAAGATTTACGAAAAAGATTCCGCACTGAATATTTGGGATATTTAAAACAATCCTCGAAATTTGACAAAAATCAGAGACCTGTCCAGATTGGTGACGTTGTTCTTGTGACTAGTGAGAATGTTAAAAAACTTGAATGGCCACTTGCCAAAGTTATTGAACTTTATCCTTCAAAAGATGGAAATGTACGATTGGTAAAGGTAAAGATGAAAGGCGGCGAATTTCTACTTCCTGTTCTCAGATTGATTCCTCTAGAAGTAACCCATGAAAGAGGTACTGAACTCCATTCTACAGTTCAGTCGAATGATAAAGAATGTCCCTTAGATCCTGCTCCTACCAAACCGACGATAAAATTGACTGGTAAAAACTGTTATTTGGACCCTGCTACGAGTAAGCCGATGATCCAACATTCTGTTAAAGACTGCTTTTTAGATACTGAATCTACTGAACCTATTATCCATAAAGGTGCTAGTGACTCTCCTGTGGTGACTGTACCTGAAAAACGATCCCGATATGGTCGGTTATATAAACCCAAAGTAAAGTTTGAGTTTCATTGAATTCGAAACTCAAAGTTGGGAGTGTGTTTCGTTTATCGCTACTTCCATGGTTTTAATTTAATCGTTTCTATTTTGCGCCTCGCGCAGACGATGTTTTTCTGTTGATAAAAAATGGATCTGTCTTAGAAGTTTTATGAAATGAACTAGAAAATGTAATACGGAATATAAGATGTAATATTTATGATGTGCGCGAAAAATGTTGTGTATATTGTGTTCGTGATCGTCAATATATTTGTTTGTGTGTCTACATTGTATAGATTCAATTATTTTTTGAACAACATGAACATTTATTCTCGAAAAGTCAGAATAATTTAAGATATCTTATCTCCCGAAAGAGGACCGTTTAGGTAAGCCTAACCTATTCTTGTGTTCTAGTTTTATGATTATTTAATTTTGAAATGAATATTGATACTTTAATATCAATATAAATAATATTGAAGATATAATTTTACAGACAGGGACAGATTCAATAACTTTGTTAGAGATTTCGCAAGCAGCTAAAATTTCATAAAGCGCAAATTGGCAAATAATTTAGTAAAACTTATTTTATATTATTTAAAGAATTTTTTCATGCAAGTAATGCTCTCTAAGAGATGTTATATATAGAAATTGTTCTCATAATGGAATATGGTGGTATTTAAAATTTCCATTTTTGGTGCCAGATGCGATTTTACTAGCCCTGGTCCCTTGAAGGCAAAATTTTTATTCATTGCCACGAATGATATCTTTTAAATATATCTATCAATTTTAACCATATATTTTGTCTATTTCATGCAAGTATAATTTTAGCGATTCAAGCAGTCGCCCTAATTCGCTTTCGTATAAAGCCAACCATATTGTGGAAATACGAGTAAAACTGATTTTGTTTCTCAAAATATTCTTTTATTTATTCTGTATATTTAGTTTTAATTTTTAATATCACGATATATCGTCATATCGCGATATTTAGCTGACGATATATCACGATATTGAAATTGAGATATCACCCAGGTCTAGTGTGCATAGCACTTATAGTTACTTTACAGGGACAGTCAAAAGAAATCCGTTACATAACGTCTATGGAGAAAATCGTCTGCGGTTTATTTAAATAATGTTTCACTATTTTAAACGCATTGAAATTTATATATACCACTAAGGTGCATTACAAGAGGCTTTCTACAGAATATTGTGTGTATAGCAGTCATCGTTCATTTACAGGGACACACAAAAGAATTATCTACTGCCTGTTAACAATAATTCCTGGAAGTGCGTTTTAAGTTACTGAACGCCATTTTAAATTTAACTCACTTTTTGTCTATTACGTGGTGTGTATAAATTCTGTAGATCATATACAGGGAAGCACAAAAGTTCGCGAACACATTTCCGTTTATTATCAGAAACTCCAGAAAGAGAATTTTAAACTGTGCTACGCGTTTCCTAACTGAACTAAAATTTAGCATCCTATGTAGTATATATACAAATTTATAGATCATATACAGGGCTGAATAAAAGTATTCGGATATTTTTTCGAATATTGCATATGTTGGAAATTCCTGAAATTATGTTTTTAAATATGTTATGCGTTTTCCAAATTGTTTACTTAGATGTTATCTTTCAGCTTATTAAACGGTATGATTTGTAAAATTATTTTGGAAGCGCTGGAAAGTGTTACATAATCTATGCTTGACGCATGATTTTTCGTTCTTGTTTTTTGTTGTCATCAATTTAACATTTTCCTTGTAATAGTCATAAACAGCCGTCAAAATCATCAATAAAAGATATTTGAAGATAAACGATAGCTCTTTTTTTTCATTTAAATTTATATATTTATCTATTTTAAATAGACGTAGAGTACAATTTACTTTTTTCTACGTTAACAATTAAAAATATATACTAAACAGGGCTTAATTTGCGCCGGAGTCCACCGGAGCTCAGCTCCGGTACTTCTCTGTTTTTAGTAAGTATTTAAATATTGCCCAGAATTCACCGGAGCTTATAAACACTGCGCTCCGGAGCCCAGTGCAGTAATGCTTCCGAAAAACGAATTCTAAAGTAGACTTTTCTTTCCCTCCCATCTCCAATCTTTTGTATCAAAACACTTAAAAGTGACGTAACGTAATGTGTCGCTCACGTAGGAGATGGAGATGAAATAGGCTCGATTTTTATATCAGTCTTCGTGTTTGGGCAGGCTCGAACTCAATCTGTCTTAAATTCAAAATTTTATTTATTTCCATTTCAAATCATTTGAATGCTATTTCGATCAAAGAGTTGACAGAAAAAGTCTTTTTCTATTCTGCATAGCTGCGAACTAATCATTTTTTGTGTTAACACTATTTCTGAATTATAATGCTGAGCTTATTTAATCGCAGAATGTTGCAATTAATTAACATTAAGATTAGGCAAAGGTTTCTATTTGGAGGTAGTAATAACTAAAAAGTGGAATAGTTGATAGCTAAGCATACGCAGATAGATGTATATAAAAATTTTATGCTTTAAAGTTTGAAAATAATGTATGAAATATAAATATGCAGATTGGAGTGACGGCGGAGGGGAGGGGGAGAGAAGGGGTACGCTACGGGAGTTAGTAATATTTATTAAATGTTTTTCTATTGAATATTTGCCTGATATGTTAAGCAAAAAAAAAAAAAAAAAAAAAACTTATCTTGCCAGAATTAAAATAATTTTAACATTTTTTTTTTCCCCTCTTATAGAACTTTCACTATTTTTCGTAATTTGTTAAAATGTCTGAAAGAATATTTACACCATGAACATAAAATAGAGTACTAAGTTACACTGGGGATTTCTTTTTCTTTTTTTTTTTTTTTTAATTTTAAGAGCTCCCACTGGTTGGTACGATTTTAAAAATCACCAAATTGGCGCACTTTCACTTCTTGTCTTTTGAAGTTGCAACTCTCCAAGAGACACTATGCGGTAGCACGTGATCTTTTAAGATGGCGATCAAAACTATACAAAAGTAAAAATTTATAAAACTAAAATTGCTAAAAAAAAAAAAAACAGAAAAACTCGTATGTTTTTATTTATTAAATGAAAGATGGATATTTACAAAATGTCATTTTGTAATACGTTCTAAAAAGACGACAAAAATAATTTTAAAAATGGAAAAAAAAAATTACATAAATTTTAATACACTTTTTTTTTTTTTTTTTTTTTTTTTTTTTATGAACAGATTTTTTCTTGACAACACAATCCTTTTATTCCACGAACTTTTGTTTTGACAACTCGCAAACAGAGAAAAAAATTTATGTTCACGTACAGAACAAAATTTGCGTATAGTGCGCCTGCATCACACTTCATTGCTAACTGCAGACCGCAGGAGAGGAACGTGACGGTTACAAATTTAAAATGTACACGTACTAAAAAACTGAGTGCGTACTGAGCACGATCCGAAAGTGTCAGAGATAGCGTAAGTATCCGGCTTCTTTTCTTTATCATCGTCTGCTGTTAAATACGCCGACGAATGATTTTAAGTAAATGAGGAAACAGGAAATACAGCGAAAACACTTGAACTTGAACTTGTGATAGGTTCAATGGGCTTCCAAGTTGCGAAGCAACTGCACACCCTGGCCTTGAGTAGGTGTATATCAAATCCTGAGAGAGCCATATGAAATGTCTAGCCGTAGTCCAATTGACTACATAAAATAGGATAGTGTTAAGTATATCTATAAAATAATGAAAATTTACTAGTTAAAGTATAAAAGTAAAAATAGTTCATAGTTCAAAAAAAAACAAAAATATGCCAGACGAGGTAAAGTAAAGATGTTAAGAGAAGTTTAGGAGAAAAGTCAATATAAAATTATCAGTAAAAAATTATATAATAATATATATATATATATATTTTTAATTAAAGAGAAAAATTTTGAGGTAAGAATTATAGCTCGGAAGGACTATTCATCAAGAATAGTGGAGTACCTTGGTTTTTTCCGGTTGGATGGACTGCAAGCATCGTAGTCAGGTAGCTCATAAATGAGTTCATTTGGAATGTGATTAATGTCACTGTAGAATTTTTTCGCAAGGTGTTTAATGCGATGTTTGAGAAAAGTCGTTTTCAGATCCTTGAGGATTGTGGAGTTTTTGAGGTATCTAGAACCGTTCCTGATGTAACGGAGCTGTTTTGTAATGGGTACTAGAGAGGCTGTTCATACTGGTTTTGCAAGTGAAGCCCCAGATTGGACATGCATATGTGATAACAGAGAGAATGCAAGCATTATATAATAAGAGTTTGTTGTGTATGGAGAGTGAGTGACTGCGAAGAAGGGGGGCGAGGGTTTTGGAAATTCCGG
Source organism: Maratus michaelseni (assembly GCA_963931845.1). Lineage (NCBI taxonomy): Eukaryota > Metazoa > Arthropoda > Arachnida > Araneae > Salticidae > Maratus > Maratus michaelseni. The sequence goes on along the minus strand of OZ007597.1, from coordinate 151,379,296 downwards.
CGACTTTACCGCGGATATTAAGAATATGCTTTTTAAAGGTAATGCGTTTGTCAATGGTAACTCCCAGGTACTTGGCATCGTCAGACCAGGGAATGGTAGTGTTATTGATGGTTAATCTATTAGGAGTGGAGGAGGTTCTAGAGGAGTAAACAGCAGTAGTTTTAGATTCGTTTATCTTAATGCGCCATTGATCACACCATTCCATGAAGATGTTGAGGTGGTGTTGTAGATTTTTGTAAAGATTGTATGGGTGATGTGCAGTGCCATAGAGAACAGTGTCGTCCGCATAGAGTGCGAGTGATGTGAAGAGTGTGCGTGGAATGTCATTAAAGTATATTATGAATAAAATAGGGCCAATGACTGAACCCTGAATAATACCACAGAGTATTATGTGTAGTAGAGAAAGTGAGTTGTTTACACGGACATAGAAGTCACGATCACCAAGGTAGGAGTGTATTAAATGGATAAGTCCAGACGGGAACTTAAGCCTAATTAATTTGTAAATGAGGCCCGCGTGCCAGACTTTGTCAAAGGCCTTGGGGACATCAAGAAATATGGCAGCAGTAGGCTTCTTCTCGTTGAAGTTTTCAGTTAAGAATTCCACAAATCGAAGAAGTTGGTGTTGGGTGGAGTGCTTGGCTCTGAAGCCGAATTGTTCAGGCATAAGAATGTTGTTGTTGTGAAGGAAGTCATTGAGCTGTGATCTAATGACGCGTTCGATGACTTTACTTAGACAGGAGAGAAGACTGATGGGACGGAAATTAGTTGGGTCATTAAGATTGCAGGATGGTTTAGGAATAAGAGAAATGATAGAGATTTTCCAGGGTTTAGGAAAATAACAGTGTTTGAGGATAGAATTAGTGAGCTTCGTAATGTAGAGAATACAGTTGATAGGAAGTTGTTTAAGAGTATAGTTGGAAATTTTATCGTACCCAGGAGATTTTTTATTATTAAGTTTTTGAATAATATTGTTGATCATGATGGGTTGAATTTCGGGGAGGATAGGAGGGGTTGAGATGAAGTCATTAACAGTATCATTGACATTGTTAAAGTGTGCTTGACTTGTGAGGAAGGGATTCGGAGAGAATTGCCTTTCATATGAGCTAGCGAGGCATTCTGCCTTGTCCTCGTCAGTATACGCAGTTTGATTATTGGCAGTAAGGGGAGGAATAGGGGTATAATTATTATTGAGTTTCTTTTGGATTTGCCAAAAAGAGTTATCCTCGCAAGTAAGACTTTCGAGAAATTTAGACCAGTTTTTTTGCTTATCTTTCTGAATAAGGGTTTTAATTTTATTGTTGAGCCTGTTGACAGCTGTTTTAAGGGTGGGATCTCTGGTATTTTGGTAGAGTCGACGGAGTGTGTTGCGTTGTTTACAGATATTATGTATGTAAGTGGGTAAGATGTAAGAGTTATTATTTTTGAATTTGGTGTAAGTGGCATCTTTTTGAGCTTTGTAAATGATGTTGTTGAGTTTATTAACTGCGTTATCAATGTCAGTAGTGTTGTTGATTGTGGGGTAGGTAAGGTCGGTGTTGTTGATGTAATTTTGGAATTTATTCCAGTCAATAGCTACTGAAGGAGGAGGAGAGATAGGGTTGATAAGATCAATTTTGAAGAAGACAGGAAGGTGGTCAGAGCTTAGGTCATTAATAACAGAAGTGTTGATAGGGAAGGTAAGATTTTTGGTGATGGCGAAGTCAATAATAGAGGGGTGCTGGTTGCGAGCAACAGGAATGTGTGTTGGTGTAGTAGGTGCGTGGAGACTGAGATTGAAATGGCTAACCAAGTTGTGAAGAGATCTACCTCTGGTAGTGGTGGAATGACAGTTCCACTGCCTGCTATGTGCATTGAAGTCACCAGCGATAAATGCGTGTTGGTGTTGTGTAATGATGTGTGTCAGGTCATTTATGGGGTATCGTCGCCCGTGTCGTGCGTAAAAAGATGTGAAGTTGATTTTGGCATGGGGCAAGTTGACGACAATACTGGTGTAGTCAATGCCTGGGAGTGGAATATTTTTAGTTGTGTGATGTGGGATATAATTTTTGATGTAGATGGCTGTGCCACCCCAGTGAGAGTTGGCACGTGGTGTATGATGGAGTTTGTAACCTGGGATGGTGATACTGCAGGAAGGGTTAAGTGTTTCTTGGTTAAGAGTATATCGATTTGTGGATTAATGGAAATAAAGGAGCGGAGTTCATTAATCCTGGGTTGCAATGATTGGCAATTCCAGGAGAAAATAAGAAGAGAAGAGAAATTTATGTTATTGTAATTATTCATAATTGGTAATGTTGAGCTCCGTAGAAAAAGCGTCTAATTCTTCTATTATGATATACATTTTGTCGAATGGGTTGTTGCAATTTTTTGATTTGATGGCGATGTTTTTTAAATGTTTTAGGAATTTGGAGAAGTTCCTTCATGTCTTTGAAGGTGTCAAACATATCTTTGAATGTGTTTGTATAATTATTTTGTATAACAGGTGGTGTTTTATTTTGTTTGGTGTAACTGGAAGTGTCCTCAACTGGGGCTTCCTGGATATCGTTATTCACGTCAGTAGTGGTCTCACTGTTATTGATATCGTTTGGTTTATCATGAATGGTGTAATTGTAGGGTTTGAAAATGTCTGCGATGTCAGCAATTATATTTGGTTTTTGGTGTTGCGGTTTTGTTTTGGTGTTGGGGTATTTTTTTTCTTAATGTTGTTTGGATTTTTTGGGCAACCTCTGTATGAGGCCGGATGGGCACCGTTACAATTGGAACATTTTGGAATTATTTTACCTGTCTTGGGGCAGTTATCAGTGAGGTGCTCTTCTGAGCATTTAAGACATTTTGGTGTTAGGCTGCACGTCTCGGAGGCGAGTCCGAACCGTTGGCAGCGGTAACATTGTTTTGGGTTATTGTTGTTTCTGAAGTATTCAATACGAACACTTATATCACAAAGTTCCTCAATTTTATAGATCTTCTCAAAGTTAGTGCAAGGGAGGACGTTGACCATGTAAATTGGCATACCTCTGCCAGTTTTGCGACTCTTAAGCATGGCGGCTCGGGTGGCCATAAATCCATGGTTACCAAGGTCTTCGATAATAAGTTGGGGGGGGATTCCCCTAATACAGATTTTTTTTGGTCGAAGTTCTTTTGAGTTAAGGGTGTTAAAATTCATATGTTTGTCAGTTAGGTATCTTTGGATATCTCTAAATTGGCTGACAGATTTGGGTAGAACTTTTAGAAATTCCCCGGAGAGGCTGACTTGAGGAGGATTATCAGAATCAAGGGCTTTTATCTCTTGGGCAACTTTGCGCCAATCCATATCTTTGAATTCAATAAAGAAGGGGTGCTTGTCGTTTTTTGAACATTCAACATCGGTGCTTGCAGCACCATCTTGAGCTGATTCCTGATCCATAAGATCATGGTTATCAAGATTAGCTTCGGAATTTAGATTTCCGAATTTATTTTTGAGGGGAATTGGATTTTCAGATTCAGAATTTTTTCTTTTTCCTGTACGGGGGGGGGATTAGAATGTGAGCTAAAATTCTTTAGAATTTGGAGTTTTTCCCATTGGTTATTCCCTAGAAATCTAATATAACCAGTTCTACAGGCTAAATCAATTAAATCTAATCTAGATGGCTCCCCCAAAATAGATATAGCAAAAAGACAGAGGTCTTTTACCTGAGCCTTGTGGGTGTCGTTGTAGTCCTTTCGTTGTTGGAGAGACTGTATTTCTTCATCTATACCGGATAAAAATTCTGGAAAAACATCGTTCACTTGCTCATCTAGAGTAGGGAAGGCGTTGAATTCTCGTAACCAGTCCGCAGGAACATATCCGTTTATGATCCCATTCATAAGGTCGTCAAGCTGTTGGTTCTCTTTCATGGCCATGGCATTCAAAAGAGCAGTCACGGAAGATTAGCAGAGATCAGGTGGGCGGGAGTAACACGCCTCTTTTCCACGCGACGAACACCAGCAGTGGAGAAGGCGGGAATAACACGCCTCCTATCCAAGCTCCGCCCGACAAAGACACAACTGTAGATACTGGATAGCAAGAGGGCGGGAATAACACGCCCCCTTTCCAAACTTCGCCCGAACACGCAGCAGTCGAAATATGCAGAGACTTGACACTCAGAGCGTCAGAGAGCAGATCTTGCCGAGGGTGAAAACGGTTCCATTCCTCTAATCCAGCAGCCCAAAGCTCAGTCTTCCTAATCACTCTTTGTGTACCGGATTTTGATCAGGATATATCTACAGCAAAAACAATATCATTAAGTTTTTACTTAAAATATCACTTATAAAATATTTATGGTGTGAGTTGTTTTATTTTACAATTAACAGAAGCTCCTCCGATAGCGCATTTCCTGGGATATTTATGCCCTTAAAATTACCTGGAATATATAATACAGATTAATTTAGTGGTGGAAACACTACTTCCTTTGCATTGCATTAACATATCGTTACGGCGGCAATCATTATAACGGTTACAGTAGAGGGAGGGAAAAAAATAATAACTTTAGAAAAATAAACGTTTAAATATCTTTCCGCAAATAAAAGGAACTAACTTGAAAACTTCCATCTTCAGTAAATACGCGGCAGCGCATAAATAACTTATACAGTTAAAACTCGTAATTGTAAGTAAAATGTTTTTATAAAAAGAAACACTTAAAAGTATCTTCGCAAGAAAACTAACCAAAAAATTTTCATCGTGCTCCATAACTCGTTAAAGGAAGAATGGCTGTACTGGGAATCCTTTATCAATGCACGACATTATAAATATAAATTATTTTGTTAAAAACAGCAATTATTAAAAAAGTAAAATAAAAAAAATTAAATTAAAATGAACATTTAGAAATGTCTTAAAAAAATAAGAAAAATAATTCGTCAAGCATAGATAATTATTTAAATCCTTATGCAACAATATTCCCTTCTCGACTTTCTTGCCTAAGTACAGCGCCAGAATATATAGTGTGGAAAACCGCCACAAAATAGTACTAAAAAATTGAATCCGATAAATGTAGAACGATGCTGAAACGATAACGATTCGATTGCAGTGACATCTTCTAGCAGTGACGTAGACAGGGTGGAGGTCCAGATGGTTTGGATACTGCTAATTTTATAAAAATATTTTTGATATATCTAATCGGAGAATTTTCTGCGATATCGTAGCCAAAGAAAACCTTATTACTGGTTTCCAGAGCATTTGGACCCCACCCCTCCTCTCTGACTACGTCACTGTCTGCTAGCTCTTTCGAACGCAAACATTGTATAAGAATCAAACTGAGAAAACGTTACACCTGGTGGTAAATATTTTAAATAATTAAACTATACCCTATTTCCTTTGACTTGGATAGTGATTTTCATAAGTTATGAAAATATGAATGATTTTGATCATGACCCAAAACGTGATACGCATTCTTTTATGCCTGGTTGCAGTACTCAATACAAGACGGCGAACTAGAAACTATCCCTATTTTGCATACCAAAGGATGAATCTCTGCTAGAAGAGCCGAAAAAATTAATTCCCTGATATGATAAAAAACCAACTTCAAAATCAGTTACATCTGAAATATACACATATAAGAAGATTTTATTAACAGAAATTATGTCTATCTTGTCAATAGTGAAACGGTTACTTTTGCTAGATGTAAATCTATTTTTTAAAGCAGATGTCGCTGCGATCGCGTTATTATTGTACCGCATCGTTGCATGTTTATCGACTGCAATTTGTTTGCACTTTTTAAAGCATTACCAGTTTGGCTCTTTTTAAATTCCGAAATTTCGCATTAATACCAGAAATTCCCTAAAATGTTCTTTTGGTTACTTAATGGCAGACATTTCTTGACTTCATAAAGTAAAAATTCTTGTTTCAGAATTTCCGGTTTGAATTCGAAAATCTTGAATTTAAAAAAGGGTAAAACCGTTTTCTACACTATGTATTCGAGGCGCGGAAGCCTAAGTGCAAATTTAAAAACATCAAAATATATTTTTTAGATGTCCTGATTGTTTTTTTACCGTAACCATACATTAATAATCAAATCATAAGATGCTGAAAAAGCAAAGGTGTATGCCTGTCGAATTTAAACAAATTGATTAAAGTTTATCTTTTTTAACAGTTATATTTTAGTGTCACACATATACAATAATAAAGTTTGAGAATATATTTTGTGAGGTGTGTGATACGTACTAAACGTGCGCTTTTACTTCTTAGTAAATTTTTCTAAATTCAGTCAAATGTTCCTAAAATTCCTTCCTGAGATTGTCCAAAATTTGTCTTCTTGTGTTGCATAGACTGAACTTAATTCACGATATGCATTCAATTTTACATTCCTTGCAAACTTTTTTTTTTCTTTTTTTAAGTCATATTTATTCGTTAGAAGTCCATTTGTTTATTTCTGCATGCAAATTACTTTTGTAAAAGAACATATCAGTATCACGTAAACAGCATGTAACTGAATTCATTCACCGTCCATTTATTCCGTTCTTTTTTTCCCCTTTACTATATACTACTATTTATCTTCCTGACAGCAACTCCAAATAATCATTCGCCTAAGCCCACATTTAAGCAGCACACAGCAAGGGAGTGGGAGGCACTACTCCATTCCTTTCTCAATTGTAGTTCCTGTGTGTAAACGCCTCACCATACCTGGAAATATAATATATTATGCATAGTTTTGTCCCTCACATCATCAGAAACAAATATATTGTATATCCAGGTATGGTGAGGGGTTTACACACAGGAACTACAATTGAGAAAGGAATGGAGTAGTTCCTACCACTCCCTTGCTGTGTGCTGCTTAAATGTGGACTTAGGGGAATGACATTGTCATGACAGAAAACCTAATAGAAATGTTTTGAAAGCAACTCATACACAAGACTAGACGACTATTAGGAATAATATTTAAAGAAATTATAAGACATAAGAAGTGCAACTCTGAAAAGACGTAACTATCCCATCTGACACCACCTTTAACCCCTTGGGGACAAGCAACACGTATACGTGACGCATAAGATGCTCAGAATCCTCGATTATTCCCACCAGTTATTTTTAGTCTAAGCTTTGTCTTATTTAATGGTAGCATTTCTGCGATTCATATAGGCGAGAATTTCTGTTTTAAAAAATGGGTGGTAAAAGATTGAAAATTCCATAAAGGACGCTCGTCGCGAAGGGGTTAAACATTCTAGCTGCCCCAAGTATAGGAGAAAGCAAACACAGAGGATGAGCCATTTAAGTGACGCACGCCAAGGAACGAAACACTGTCGATTTTACATGCGCGCGCAATCTCGATAAGTCCACGTTTTTTACTGCAATCTTCAATACTTACTTTTAGGTAGATTTCGTAAGAAATACTACCTATTACATTCTCACCTAAGTTGGAATTTTTGAAAAAAATTTGCAGATCTATGCCGATCATGACTCCCAGAACCCAAAAACACCCCCAGTTCGAAACTTTATCTATCTATTTATCTATGTCACTTTTTTATGAACATGATAACGTCAATAATTCTGCACAAATCTCTTCCAAACTGACACACGGGTTTTCTCACGGGTTTATTTTATATTTATGATTAAAAACCAAAATTGAAATTGAAACGTTTAAAAGAAAAATATATTATTGATCGATTGAAGCAGTGGTATTCACCGTGTAACATAAAAGGTATGATTTGTCATAATAGATTAAATTGTAATTTAAGTGTATTTCAATTTATTTTTCTTTGTCCCGTGTTTTTCACGAAGAAGATAACGTAATTTTCAAAAGCAGTTAAAATACTTTTGTTTTTTTCCCGCGTGCTTGAGTTTTTTTTTATTGAAATTTCACTGTTAGGCATAAATGAGATGATATTCTGTCTTGACTAATATTGTTTCTAATATTATTTAATAGTTGTTTAAGATATTTTTATATTTAATTTTTCTGTAGAAGTATAATCCTGCATCTAAAAATATTCGATATTACTAAAAAAATATTAAACTGCAGTGCGAAATTCTCGCACGGGTCCATTGTTTTTTTGTTTTTTTTTTTCAAACCCCAAATTACGTTTTTTTCCTATAAAACAAATAATTTTGAACTGTTGAATTCTTTAGCTTATAAATAAATAAATAAATTGCTCTTACTGTCTATTGATGCGGATGCAAGAAGGTAATTTTAAAATAGAATAAAATACCAAACCTTGATAGCACAATTGGGCTTCATCAGATAGCTTTTTATTATAATATATTGTATATTTTTATTAATATTTTAACCCCCCCCACCCCTCATAACATTTAATTTATAATAACAGTTTTTTTTCTTGTTTAACTGTTATTAAAAAATGATGTAAGTAACGTTTTCTGATACAGCTTAATTACTGATTCTGCCTTACCATCAGCACAGCCACCTACTTAGACATCAAACACTCTTCTGTTCCTTTCTCCCTCCACCAGAGTTATTTTGCCTCATTGGATTTATGCGTTTTAATTCTTCAAAGAAACGAAATATGAAAAGTGATTTGAAATTGAATTTGAAACATAGTATCAAATCCTGCTTAATGTCATCATCAACATTACCACCAACAACAACGACAGCAATAAAATTATTAAAGAAATTAAAATATAAAAATATTAACTTCATTTATCACCATTAATATAAAATATACATCATTTGGCTAGCACTGTTTTGGAACCTCCTGTTGCTCCACCCACTTTCAACATAACTTAGTGTGAATGTGAATGTCTGTATAAAAATGCCTGCTATTGCTGGCAACACCACCCCCTGAATACTAAAAATTTTTACATAAATTTCAAGACACTTTTTTTTATGAACACATTCTTTTTTGACAACACAATTCTTTTTTCCTGCTCGGGTTTTCCTGCTCCTTCTGTTTTCCTCATCTTATATTGAATTCATATATTTAAATTACATTGAAACTAATTAGGCCGTATGTTTCACGTAAAGTGATCCCAGATTCAGGAGCATACTCGAGATCTAATATACAAGAAAGAAACATTTAAATAAAAGCAAACTGAAATTGATTAAATTGAATTTATTTTAAAAGATTAACATATTTAAATACATAAGTGTAAATCATTATGCATAGTTTAACGTACTTAACAGTAAACTCGATCGTATGTTTTAATAATATATTTACCACCGAGAATGCCTCATCGCGTAATTAATATCAGTTTAAGTAACTAAATATAATGCAGAAATTTGCTCGGAATTAAAAGCCTGCTTACCCCTTATACATCTGGTAGACATCATCATCATCTAGGGGGTCCAAAATCCAATTCCTGATATTGGCGGTTGGCGGTTTCACACAACAAAAAAAAACTTATATTTTTCACCTAAAAATCACGGGTTACAAATACCCTGAGGACACTACTCCAAGATCATCTTTCTGAGAACTTTTTTTCTCTATCACCAAATCCCCTTTTTTGCCCCTGGTCATCTCCTTTTTCTTACTTAACTATTTAGTAATTCTTACACCCTTTTTTCTCCCCTAAATCTCGTCGTCCAATCCCTTTTTCTCATTCTGACCCCCATTTCAAGACAACATTTTACAGGATTTTCCTATAAACATATTTCGCTTTACATTACCATAATTTTGGATACATTAAATACTTCCCCTTCTCTGGCCAAGATATCAGGTGTTAAAGTCATAACTTTGACGGTTTCTTTGATCTTATAGAAAAGCTTATTTCTAGAGGCATCACTATTTCATCCAGCTGCAAGTCTCTGAACGCCTTTCACCTCTTTTATTCTCTATACCTTTTCTGGTCAATAGAACACAAAACTTACTGGACGTACTTATTCAATTTACGTGAAGTTGTGCATTCGAATTCCTTTTCTTTACAGAAAATACCCTACCTTTTAAAACCCTAAATGACCACCCGTGCGCAGCATTGCGTCCGGCTGCATATCTCCCAGCGTCTTTTCATTCCTTTATTCTTATACCTTTCTTGGTCAATAGGATACACTTAGCCAGCTGTCGCCCCAAACACCTTGAGCGGAACTCGTTTGATCTTTAGTCAAATGGAACTACTATGCTATTCCTTATATTCTTGCGAGAAATAGTAAAATTTGTAACAAAAGAAATTCCTTTTTCCCATGAACCCGGGGGCAGCACAGAACTGCTAAACTTGCTGGGTATATCTCAGCAATATGCAAAAAACGCCGAAAAGAAAAAAAAAAGGAAAAAAAAAAGAAAAATGAGATGAGTTACGCTGAACTGTGATGAGGCATTCCCACAATCTGATACAAAACAAAGTTAACACGATATTAATAGTATAACATGAAATTTCACACAACTTATACAAATAACATAAGATAACTATACTAATCAGGAAATAATGAGAAAATTAAAAAAAATATATAAACAACAGGCCACAAGTGCCTACAATTAGAAATCAAAACTTCTAATAATATGTAAACTCAAAGAACATTGATAATAATGAAAGCATAAAATGAATAAATTTTCCTATCCAATTGCATATGTATATAAGGTTAGAAGATTCAAATAAAGAAGAATTATTTCCTGCTTAGCTAACAAGCATAATTTGTTAATAAAACTTCAGTCGTTTTTAGCGTGCTTTGCAACAGCATGTTATGAGAGTAGCTAGGGTTGTTATGAGTAAGCATACAATAAATAAAGCCGAGCCAATCAGTTTCAAAAGGAAAATCGAAGAGTTCAAATCAGGTATATTCAACCAGTCCCACATATTGGATGCTGTTACAGAACTCACAGTTCGAGTATAATTAGTGTTAAGTTGTAACAATTCCACCGACGGCTCATCTAAACAGTATCTAAAGGAGTGGCATTGTATTAACGCAGCAGATTTCAGGCAAATTTTTTCGGCAGCACATTTTTCTTCAGCCTGGAATTTAACTGTGTGGGTTTTTGCATCTAACTGTAGATATACAGCTTTCGTATGGAGAGAAATTTGCTGTAATTGTACTGTCACAATACCAGGTTGGCAGGAACTGTGTGCCTTAAATGTAAGACGAGCCAAAATAGGACAATTATAGCACCCTGTCGTAGCAATGCTTTCGCCATTCAATTGTGGACATATAGTGGATGTCTGCAGTGCGATTTTATAATTTCGAAAATGCAGTTGAACACGCACGGCCGAAGACATTAATTGAGTGGATCGTATTTTTTCTTCTTCAATGTTAAAAAAATGAATATGCTTTTGTAGGGGTAAAGCGTATTCCTGGGATGCGCGAAGGCGTTCAATGCTGTCAGGTGCTGTAATACATCTTAGATTATCCTCAAAATAATCACACGTGGTGAGTTGTGGTGCAAAGATAAAATCTGTGGTGTAAGATGTATTCGCCTGTATAGCTCCTATCATATTGGGTTGAGGAATATTGCGTTCACAGGCAGGTGCTAAAAAGGCTTCCTCAGGTTTTCCAACTCGTTGGATTAGTTTTTCCGTCAAATGTAGCTGCGGTTGATCATAGGCGCCGAGTATGGAAATCTTAATTCCATTTGGCGTGTACGCTGAATCAGATATCAATAATCGCGAAATTGTGTTATTTTCAACTTGTGTTACAGAGATTTTATATTGGCATGTATGGCCTGTTAATTTTGAGACTTCGAAACTGTTCAACAGGTCCGGTTCATACCACACTCTATGAAAGTTACAACTCGGACGAGTTAAAATAAAGCAGTCGTTGCCACTGTCTCCACTGACACATGCAGAAAATCCTGGAAATTGTCGGCTTTCGGGAGTTTCTGCTTCGAAGTTTATGCCTCCCTTTCCTATAGATCGTTTACTGCAATGTGTACCACGACCACAGAATTTGTTGAAAATACACGATATCTGACTAATTTGTTTAGTGGTAACGGGGAATGTGAAGTACAACCGTTCTTTTGTGAAAGAGCACACAATGGCATCTAATTTAATTTTTAGGGTGAACAAATGGTTTTCATGTTCGTCCGAAAACCATAAACAATTTTCGGCTGAAATAGATTGCAATGTTATTTCAGCAGTGGTGAAGATTTGGCAATTCTTCGTTCCATCATTGAGGATCTCACATGACTTTAGGTCAGACTTTATAATTGTATTTACGCTGCAGTCGGCTGAAATTGTCGTGAAAATGCAAGTGCACATGAGCAGAACAAGTGGTAAGGTATAAATGTTGGCCCGTTGAATTGCATTTCGTTCGAGGGCTGCATAACAATTATGTGTGATTTCTCGAAATGTAGATCCTATAAAAGCCCCCAAAAGCAGAGAGCAACGAGCTATGATTTTCAATAGTCGACCTAATCCATACATTATCGTTAGGAATGCATATATAATGAATTTGAAACTTTTAAAAATAAGTTTTACACACCATAACATAATGACGATGAGAATGAAGATCAACACATACATAACGTATTGAACGAGAGGTGGATAGCACTTAAAATGTTTTATAACATCATAACACAGAAGGCAATGTCGTAATTGGCAGAATGTTTTGCCCATCACATGTACAAGTCCTGTGACCACTTTGCCGCTGGGATGGATGTATGTAACCTGTAAGTCGGTTTTGTAGGCGAGTAGTTCAAATGGTATATGTATAATGTTATCTAAAGGAACATTCACGACGTGTTCAAAGTCTTCGCTACGTAAAATCACTTTTCCTGCATCAGGAAGATGAAGTAAAGGGTCCTCAAATGTAAAGGACAAGTTTCTTTGCGAAAATGTAGCTTTTTCTCCTTCTAATAGATGACGGCGAAATTTATTTGAATTGGGAATGTGACGTTTATCAAAGTAGCAAGTTTCTAAAATGATGATGTCAGGATTAGAGATAATATCGTCTGGCAAAACAGCTAAAAGATCTATTTTTTCAAAAGTCATGTCGCAGAAGCAATCGCTGTTATTGGTGCAGGGGCGCAACTTGCAGAAATCAGAGGTACCCTGACAATTCTTTTCGTCACATTCGCAGAATTTTCTATCTTCCGTGAAACAATTATAGGCAGTGGATGTAGCATCAATAACATCCCGTGAGCTGCGGAGAATATATATAGTGGGTATTGTTAGTTGATAGTCTTTCTTAATTATGAAAGTTTCATTGATAATTAAACAATGACTACAGTCATGAAAATGGCATGCATTGGGCGGTATGTCTAATTTATTCCAAATGTTTTTAGGGATTTTTCCACACACAAACTCGTTAGCAAAGTGGCATTGTAGTCCAGACTTATGTCGCTGACGCGACGGAGTGGCTACTTCCAATATTATGCAGATAAGTAGAGCTGTAAATTGAAATAAACAGGCTCTTAATTTAATATTTCCGAGCAAAAGACAAACAGTTATGCAGAACAATAACAATTTTAATTGCAAATTATATTTTTAAAATAATATCTTATCTAATTTTTTTTTTATTATTATTATTATTATTATTATTTTTTTATTTAATTAGTAAAAAAAGGTAAAAGTAAAACATTAAGGAAAATTCCTTTCATTCAAGCAATGATTCTGTGTTGTGGGAAAAGAAATTGGAATGTATAAATATGTGAACCTGTAAAGTTTAATTCATTATAAGGAAAGTAAGAAAAAAAAACCCGCTTTGATCTGGAGATAACGTTAAAGGAAATGAAATATGTGCAGAAATTAATTCATAACTAAAATAATGTATACTTTAAGTAATGTAGTTATTAATAGTACAATACATAATCCGTCAATAAATCTAACGTTCTAACAAATTTTTACCCCTGCAATTGGCCATTTTGCAAGGATAAATAACAACAAACGATTTGAAATATTCTAAGATTATGATTAGTTATTTAACGGAATTGTTTGAAATTGATTAACATGCAGTTGTATGTATGTAACTTGATATATGTTACAACTGCAATAATGAAAAACATTAAATAGGTATGGTCAATGTTTATAAATATAAACAAAAACAAAATTTAAAACAAGTAAGGTTTAACTGTATAGATTTTTATTTATTTATTTATTTATTTTTTATTATTATTAATTAATTAATTAATTTATTTATTTATTACTATTATTAATATTATTATTATAAACAAATTTACTATAAGTCGCTCTTGAGCCGGTTCAAATTTATGAGAATCGATGTACTTAATTAGTATAATATAATAAGATTGAGAGTGAAGGTAGACAATCCTAGAATAAAGTAGGAAAAAAAATTACTCTATGTACACTTAATAAGTTATCAAAATTCTTTCTATATGTGATAAGACTGTTACATAACGTATAGTTTGCCTAAATAAGAAATACTTCTCTCGATAGGGTTTACTCACAATAAAACTCCGCCTTGTCTCATTACTAAATTCCAAAATTAGTAGTTAATTAGCTAATTAATACATTAGAATCTTAAAATTGAACTTGTAACATACTATAGTAAAATTCATACACACAATGTCGGTATGGAATAATATAATGTATAAGATAAGTATCATATGTTTCCTAATATTCAAATGCAATTCTCAAAACTATAATGAATTACTTAATTAAATCACTTGAATAAAATACAATAAGTCTAAAATAATACTAAAATATGTACATATGTCTATACGAGATAACATAATGAATTTATTTTGACGTACAGTAACTAAATTCAAGACATGAATAAAAAAAATTAGTCAATTAGCTAATTTCCTCAGTAATATAAAACGTACATTTGAATTGTAAATTAATATAAATAAGTAAGTACATTGAACGTTTATACATGATAAGTACTATGCGCTAAATGAGTATTATACCTTAACTGTAAATAAAGTATAATTCCAAAATTGATAGCAAAGTGATTAATGCAGTAAATAATGAAATTTAGATTCAAACTCTAAAATGATACACTAGAATATGTACAAATGTAAGGAATATAATGCCTTAAGGAGTATCGTGGCATAGCTCATAAATAAAATAATTTTGCTAAATTATAGATAAATAACGAAAAAGTATTAAATAAAGATCCAGAATCATATGATGAATTACATGATAAATATAACTCCTCGATTATAGTTAGCTAAAAAAAAAATTACATTAAAATAAAACCAAATTTCAAATCACATAGTAGTGATAAACGCTCGAATATGTACATTTTAATGTTTGTCCCCTACGTTCGAATAAAATACTATCTTAACATTTCTTAACTCAGAAAAGTAAAAGGAAAATTGTAGGCCTCATTCTCTCTCTCTCTCTTTTTCTCTTTCTTAACACGTATAGTAACAAATGCTTAACAATAAGGATGGAAAGTTAGTCACTATTTCGTGATGTCTAAGGCCCATTGAAGAAAACGCTGAGGGTCATAGCGGGGCTGTATTTGTCTCAAGTCATAAGGATATGTTTGGGAAGTGTGCGTGGCATCCCTTACTGGATCGTATATAATAGTTTCATTGCTATCATCGCCTGAAGCGAGAGTGGTATCTGGTACCTGGGAAATGCTATTCATACTGTCATCATTGTTGTCTTCTGTAAGTGTTTCACCTGAGGGTGAATATGATACGATTTCTTCACCTGCGTTGTGTTGTGGTTCAGCATTAATTGTGCTTGGGGCAGGCCATAAGATTTCTATGTCTGGGGTGTCGTCAAAGATAGCATGTGTCTTTTTATTTTGTGGGGGTATTTCACAATGCTGTTTTTGCACTAAAGAATGGAATAAGTCCAGTTCTGGTTTTCTCGCAGTGAAAGGAATAAGTCTTTGTGCATGGACCTTTGTACTTCGAGCCGAAGGATTCGATGGGTCTATGATTGGGAAATCGACTTTATTGTGAGCCTTTTTTACTTCATAGGGACCAACGTTTAAACGCCGTTTAGTCGTTAATTTATTCCTGTCCGTGCTTCTATTATTTAAAAATACTAAATCACCAGGAGAAAATTTACGGTACCTAGAAAATTGATGTTGGTAATTTTCCTGTTTAGTGGTTGCCCTCAAAATATTTTCTTTAACTTTTCGATTTACGTAATTTAATTGAGATGCTTTTTTAGCTACGAAATCTGCATGTGATACATGTTCAGCTGGGCGTCTTTCATTAAGTATATCTGTCGGTAAAATCGGTTCGAATCCCAATTGTATAAACGCCGGTTTTTCGTTAGTTGCGGAATGTACCGTATTGTTATATATTAAGGCGTAGTAGTCGATAAAATCGTCCCATTGTGATGTCTCTTCAGCAAAAATTGCGAGTGATTTTTTTATATTTTTGTTTATTGCCTCCGCCGATCCATTTCCAGATGGATGTTGAGGTGATGTAGTTAATTTAGTTACGCTAAATTTCTCACATAAGTACTTAAATACTTCGGATGTAAAGCACGAGGCGTTATCAGTGAGATATCTCGTGGGAATTCCATAAGTACAAATGTATTCTAAGACGCAGTCAGCGGTGTAACGTGTTGTAGTGTTCGGTACAGCATAAAGTTTAATAAATTTAGAAAAATGATCTATGAATGTTAGGATATATTGGTTTCCTCTATCAGTTTTGTGGAAAGGCCCAATGTAATCACCGCTAATGAATTCGTTAACTCTTGATGGGAGATAGTGTCGTTCTAATGGAACAGGAAATAACTTATTTGGTGACCTAAATGCGGCACACTGTTTACAAGAATTAACAAAGTGTTTTGTATCGGAATACATATGTTGCCAAAAGTATTTTTCACGTATAGCATGATAAGTTTTTAGAACTCCGAAATGCGCCAAATGGTTTGCAGTTAGAATATGTGGTTTAAATTTATCTGGAACAACTATTTGTTCTACTTTTGTGGATTTCCGAATTCGTGGTATTGAAGCTTTATGTAACAGTAAGCCATCACGTATGAAATAATCGGTAAAATTTTGAGAATCACCTTTAGATGGATTTCTCAACGTTGAAATAATTAATGAAAGTTTTTTTATCTTCGCCCTGGGCTAATTTAATATCTTCAATCGTGGGAAGGTCGATTTGAATGGCATTTACGGTGAATAGTTCCGATTTATAAGTTTTTGTATTATTTTCCATGTCTACATAAAAAAGAATGTACGCTTGCTTATTAAGAACGTCTTCTATCGTTACTTTTTGGACTTTTTCATCATCCAATATATACCAATCGCCGTATTTATCCTTATTATAACAATAGTAATGTCCGTTTTCCGTTATTTCACTGTCGTGAACAATAACTGCATTGAGAAAATACCATAGTGGCTTATCACTCTTCTTATTAGTCATGTAAGGTCGAATATTTAATTTCTCAGGATAAGGTACAAATGTTGTTATTTTATTTGTTTGCGAATTCGAAAATTTGAATCTATTGAAATGAATCGTTAATATTTTGGGATTTTTTGAAATAGACGTAACTTTATTTGCTTTACCAGTTAGTTTACAATTAACACAGCGATAATTATCTGATAAATATTCTACGTTCGTAAAACGTTGTAACGAATTTTCAAGTGAATCAATTTCTTGTGTAATAGCTAAAGAAATATTCTTAAATAATTCAAAAGTAATGCTTTTCTTATTACAATATAAACATTTTATCTCACTCTGAAAATTACCTCCAAATAAAGATGTAATTGGATTATTAATGCTGGTAATGTTCAAAGTTTCATTCGTATGATTTTTAGCAACATTTTCTAACATACAGATAACCTGAAGAAGAAATTCCTGTGCATCCGATTGTTTATTCATTCGAAACTGTGTACTGATTTTGGTTAAATTCTCGTATAATTCTAGTGGTTGAATAACCTTCCCTATGTTTTTAACAACTGAAGTTAGATGTCTCTTTAATGAACATATCATACAAAATTTTGTATTTTCACAATTTATAATGTCATGTGATAAATAATCTGTCAATGGAGACAAATACATAAGACATTGCAGTACAACATTCATAAAACACGAATTTCCTAGGTTCTCTAAGCCTGTGCCATTTTCAATAAACTGATCTGTGTTGGTTTGAGTTTCGCCGCCGCAATTCATTGTATTTACGTGTTTAACATTATCGGTGCTTGTACTTGCTAAAGTTTTTATGTTTACTTTCGGTTTTGTTTCGTGTGTATTGGCATTAGCGTACTTAGGTAGGGTAACAGTTTTTGTTTCTATTACTGAATTATCAAAATAATCACGCGAGAGTATATCAGCGACAATATTTTCTGATGAAGATATATGTTCGAAGGTGTAATTATAATCAGCGAGGAACGTGAACCATCTGGCGACGCGATTCCCCGGACATTCTAATTTAGACATTTCGGTTAAACTTTTGTTATCGCAACGTATAAGAAAATGTCTTCCGTACAGGTAATGTTTAAAAGTAGAAACACAACAAACAATAGACATAAGTTCTTTTTCTAAGATAGTATATCTCTTTTGTGTTGAGTTAAGTTTCTTTGAAAAGTAGGCAATTGGGCGGATTATTCCGTTTTTGTCCGTTTGCCCTAGCATTCCTCCCAAAACATTGTCAGACGCGTCCGCTGATAAAACGAATTGTTTCTCATAATCAGGGTGAATTAGTATAGGCGGTCGTGAAAGACATTCTTTAAGTATATCAAATGAGGTTTGTGCTTCTTTCGTCCGGCGGAAACGTGCGTTTTTTTTGTGAGGTCAGTGAGTGGGGCGGATAACTGCGAAAAATTTTTAATGAATTTTCTGTAATAAGAAACAAGACCAACAAAACGTCGTATTTTTTTAACCGTATTCGGTGGCGGAAAATCTCGTATTTTGATTATATTTTCTTCTATCGGTCTTATGCCTTCTGCGTTTAATTTATGTCCCAGGAAGTTAATTTCGGGTAACATAAAAGAACATTTTTCCGGGTTGATTGTAATTCCAAATAGCCGGAATCTTTCAAAGAGTAATCTCAATTTGTGGAGCATTTCGTCTACTCCGTTCGATCCCATGGCAAAATCATCAATGTAATTAGAAATTTCAAGATCTGATAATGGGGCCAGTATTTGATCCGCTAAATCTGCGAATACCTCTGCTGAAGCATTTAAGCCCTGAGGGGTAGTTACATAACGAAAATTCCCTTTAGGGCTGCTAAATGTTGTATAGTCACGATCTTTAACTTTTAACGGTATTTGCCAGAACGAACTACTTAAATCAAGGGTTGTAAACATTATTTTTCTTTTTAATCTGTCTAACAAATGTTGTATTATTGGTAGTCTATGCCTGGGGTATTTTGCGTGCGCGTTTAATTTGCGATAATCCACTACAAGTCGCCATTTTTGCTTTAGAGGGTCACCCGTTGGATTTTTCTTTTTTATTAAAATAAGTGGAGAACTAATATGTGAGTTGGAACGTTCGATAATATTTGCAGCTTCTAATTCCGATAACTGGCGATTCACTTCGTTTTGCAGCGCTTCTGGTATACGGTAAGGCTTATTTGATGGTAATTTATCATCGTCAACATGTAAGTTGGGCTGTATTGCTTCAGTTCTACCAATAGTATACAAGCGCTTACTAAATATATCAGCAAATTCCATAAGTAAATCTAGCAATTTATTTTTCGTTACTTCGTCTAAATGTTCTAAATTAAAATCAGAGGGTTTTAATTCATTTTTCCTGAGTTGCCGAATTACTTCTATATTTCTTGTATCGAAATTACTGCTAATTGTCCCGATTTTCGTATTTTTATTAATGGGAATGGGAGAATCGGAAAGATTAGATATATTTACTGTTATCTGTCTTTCAGTAGTAACCGGGCATACATTATTAACAAATTTAATGTTTTGATTTTTTAAGTTTGAAAAAATTTTAATTGAATCTCCCTTCTTTATAGTTTTGTTTAATGATAATTCAATATTTCTAGATTCACCAGCTTTTAAAATAACATTCTTCGGAAGATATGCATAAGTTGTCTGATTAACTTCTCCGTTTGTTAGTGCGTCGTGTATGTTAATAACAGCACTTTCTGATTTAATTGTGTCTGTGTTAAAACAGATGGTAAATTTTTTTGATTTTAAAAAATCGTAACCAATTATTGCATCGTAATAATCGGATAAGGGATTGTTAACGATATAAATCTTATGCTGATAATGTTTATTACCAATGTTGATGGGTAATGAAACGCAGTTTGTGATCTCTAAGTTTCCTCCTGTCACCGATGTAATTTGAGCGTCGATTTTTAATTTTTTAACTCTGTCGTCATTTTTTATTTGTTGAAAAATTCTATTATCTAAAAGAGTGGCCGATGCACCCGTGTCGATCAAAGACTTGACTAAAATTCCCGCTAATTTTAAATTAACTACCGGCAAAGTATTTTTTCGTTCATTCTTTAAAGAATTATACTGTATCATTTGCGTATTTACCTTTTCAATAAAAGCTTTCTTCTGCCCTTTAAAAAGATTCTTGTGGGTCAGGGAACCTACTCGCCCAGGGCTATTGAGAGGGAGGGCTCCCTTTAATAGTTTCCCGAGGTTTTACTATCTCGATATTCACGGTGTTGATTTGGACGCCGTCCTCTATTGTTATTGTGTGAGGAATAAGAGGCTCGGTCATTCCTTCTATACCCATTATTTCTGCCTCTAAAATTGTCCCTGTTAGCCGGATTGTAAAAACAGTCGGAAGTAAAGTGTGACTTGTGACATATTCTGCAGGTGGGGACATTTCTTTGAGTGAAATTTCTATTTTGTGTATAGCGTGGATATGCTGAACCGCGTTGAAAGGAAGGACGAGCGGAATAATTGGTACATGCTCGAGGCGGGTCTTGCCTTGTTTGTAATTTTAAGCTTTCAACTTCTTTACTCAAAGCATTTATCATTTCCTGAGTGTTCAAGGCGTGGGCTTCAAGAATGTTTTTAATCTCACTGTTATTCGTATTCGTAGTCGTAGACATATTATTTACAATTTGTTCGACGGGTGAATCAACAGCATTTATTTCATTAGATTGCAACAATTGTGCAAAATCCACTGCGTTTTGGAACGTTTTAGGGTCTTTTAATATTACCGATTGTTTGAATGTTCCGTGCAAACCGTCGATAAATTTTGCTAATTTCGTTTGTTCAAAAATTGTTTTAATAGCATCATAAATCCGGAGAATTGAAAAAATTTTCCGTTGCAAGACTGACTTTGGCTGCATAAGTCTTAACTTGCTCATTCGGAAGCATCTTACAGTTCGAAAACTGTTTTTGTCTAGCACTTAGACTATATTGAGTGTCAAAATATGACAAGAATTTCTTTTTAAATTCGTCATAATCTTTCTCGCTATTCAAATCAGGTGAATGGATTATATTAGTTAATGCGTCTCCATGAATTCGCGACCTCATTATTAGTAATTTCTCGGGTTTTGTACATTTAGCCAATTCAGTAATATTTTCTAAATTTTCTACGAAAAATTTCGGCGTTATCGATGAAAGGTTATCGAATTGTGGAATTACGTTTTGAAATCCTGCAATTTTTCGAATAAGGGCCTCCGAGTCTTCTTTATTTTTGTCGGTTAGACACATTTTTATAATTACTTAAAATTCCAGAAAATACGATAGTAGTATATCTTAAAATTCGTTGCAATTAGAATATAGCATTAATAACGCAGGAAAATTTTACTTGATCTGCAATAATCGTAAAATAATAATCTAATAATAGTAATAATATCAAGTAATATCAGTATTAATATCTCAGAATATAAATAAAAGACTAAGAGTAGAGATAAAACGTGGAGAAAATAAAATAATTATCATGGTATTGTAATCAGGAAAATATCATAAATAAAAAAAAATATCTCATTAGTAGTCATCGAACTAGTAAATGATTAATCAAATACACAAATATGGAACCAGATACTGATTATATTAAAAAAAAAAATTCCATCTTTCGTATAAGTAAAAGTTTATAAATTAATTCATCATGAAATCATTTTTAAAATTCATATAATGTAATAAGAAAGTTGTAATAAGACAGTAATTTCTAAAATTAATTAAAATTAATATTGATTATTTTCTCACTTACGTATCATAATAGATTATACTTTCTGATGCATATTATAAGAAAATTATAAAACAAAACAAACTCTATGACGCTTAGAAAAGTACAAGGTAAAATAAATTGATAATAAAATAAAGACGTATTTAAATGTACATTATTCACAAAGTTATATTTTATAAAAAATTTATTTTATATTATTTATTTTTAATTTAATTTATTTGTTATTATTATCACAAAATTTTCACGTTTTCTTGAAGATAAATAAGAATGTTTACAAATGTCATTAGATAATAAATGTTTTTCTAACTTCCAACGTTCAAAGGTATAAATTGAAGAAAAAAGAATATTATAATGCAATATATTTAAATATAAAAAGAAGATATTGTAAAATATAATTATTTTCAAGAAAATTTTCACGTTTTCATTGTAAGAAATATTTTCCGAATTCCAAAATTCAGAAAAGGAAAAGAAAATTTATAATGACATATTTAAATGCAAAAAAAATTAATTTAAAAGGCAGTTATTTCTCAGTAAGATTTTCAAATTTTCTTAGTAATAAAATATAAATGTTTTTAAATATTATTAAAATATAAATATTTTCTCAAATTCTTAAAGTTCAGTAAAGAAAGAAATTTATATTGATATATTTTAAATATAAAATAAAATATTTCAAAATATAGTTATTTCACAATAAATTTTTCAGATTTTCTTAATAAGTAATAATAAATGTTTCAAATATCATTAAGTAATAAATAATTTTCCCAAATTTTCAAAGTGCAGAAATAAAGAAATTTATCAAAAGGAAAATATTTTACAATACAGTTATGTCTCAATAAATTTTTACGCTCCCTTAATAGTAAATAATAAATGTTTCAAATGTTATTATGCAATAAATAATTTCTCCAAATTTTCAAAGTGCAGAAAAGAAAGAAAATTTATATAAAAAGAAAATATTTTACAATATAGTTATGTTTCAATCAAATGTTCACGTTTTCTTAATAGGAAATAATAAATGTTTCAAATGTTATTAGGTAATAAATAATTTCCCAACTTTTCAAAGTGTAGAAAAGAAAGAAAATTTATAAAAGGAAAAGTATTTCACAATATAGTTATATCTCAGTAACTTTTTTTTTTTTTTTTCTTAATGGTAAATAATAAATGTTTCAAATGTTATTAGGTAATGAATAATTTCCCAACTTTTCAAAGTGTAGAAAAGAAAGAAAATTTATAAAAGGAAAAGTATTTCACAATATAGTTATATCTCAATAACTTTTTTTTTTTTTTTCTTAATGGTAAATAATAAATGTTTCAAATGTTATTAGGTAATAAATAATTTCCCAACTTTTCAAAGTGTAGAAAAGAAAGAAAATTTATAACAGGAAAAGTATTTCATAATATAGTTATATCTCGATAATTTGTTTCTTTTCTTAATAGTAAATAATAAATGTTTCAAATGTTATTAGGTAATAAATATTTTCCAAATTTCAATTTTCGGAAGAAAAAAAAGAAATTTGTAATATGTTTAAATATAGAAGAAAATATTTCAAAATATAGTTATTTCCGAATAAAATTTGGTAAGAATTAATAATAAATGATCTTAAATGTTATTAAGTATGAAATAATTCTTAACAATCAGTTCTTTTCCTGTAAACATCTTATGTTCTTTTCATGACATATATGTATTTTGCGTATTTTAAAGAATACTTCAGGAATAAAATATACATCAATTCTTTATAAGTAACATACACCATTATAATGTATTTGAACCATTGCTTGAAATTGTATGCATGAACTCTTAGAGCATGTATATCACTATTATTACTCCCTTATAAAATTACTTATAAAGCGTGTAGAATCATTGCTTGAATGAAGTAAAATAACGTACAGCATCAAGTACAGATGGCATTCTTCAATATTTTTTTTTTTTTATTTTTTTTTTTAATTCTCTTAAAATTACAAATCCTTAATTTATTTATTTTATTTTATCTATTTATTTTCATTATTCATTGAACCCTTTTATTTTTACAATTTCCATTAGTTTGTGAAAAGGGAGTTACGTATTTAAATTTTACTTTACTTTATTTAATTTGCTAAGTTTAAAGAAAATTTCAGTTTGCAAATTATTAAATAAATAGTGCTTAAAGCACACTGTCACGGGAACCATTGCTCGGGTACGCTCCTTCTGTTTTCCTCATCTTATATTGAATTCATATATTTAAATTACATTGAAACTAATTAGGCCGTATGTTTCACGTAAAGTGATCCCAGATTCAGGAGCATACTCGAGATCTAATATACAAGAAAGAAACATTTAAATAAAAGCAAACTGAAATTGATTAAATTGAATTTATTTTAAAAGATTAACATATTTAAATACATAAGTGTAAATCATTATGCATAGTTTAACGTACTTAACAGTAAACTCGATCGTATGTTTTAATAATATATTTACCACCGAGAATGCCTCATCGCGTAATTAATATCAGTTTAAGTAACTAAATATAATGCAGAAATTTGCTCGGAATTAAAAGCCTGCTTACCCCTTATACATCTGGTAGACATCATCATCATCTAGGGGGTCCAAAATCCAATTCCTGATATTGGCGGTTGGCGGTTTCACACAACAAAAAAAAAACTTATATTTTTCACCTAAAAATCACGGGTTACAAATACCCTGAGGACACTACTCCAAGATCATCTTTCTGAGAACTTTTTTTCTCTATCACCAAATCCCCTTTTTTGCCCCTGGTCATCTCCTTTTTCTTACTTAACTATTTAGTAATTCTTACACCCTTTTTTCTCCCCTAAATCTCGTCGTCCAATCCCTTTTTCTCATTCTGACCCCCATTTCAAGACAGCATTTTACAGGATTTTCCTATAAACATATTTCGCTTTACATTACCATAATTTTGGATACATTAAATACTTCCCCTTCTCTGGCCAAGATATCGGGTGTTAAAGTCATAACTTTGACGGTTTCTTTGATCTTATAGAAAAGCTTATTTCTAGAGGCATCACTATTTCATCCAGCTGCAAGTCTCTGAACGCCTTTCACCTCTTTTATTCTCTATACCTTTTCTGGTCAATAGAACACAAAACTTACTGGACGTACTTATTCAATTTACGTGAAGTTGTGCATTCGAATTCCTTTTCTTTACAGAAAATACCCTACCTTTTAAAACCCTAAATGACCACCCGTGCGCAGCATTGCGTCCGGCTGCATATCTCCCAGCGTCTTTTCATTCCTTTATTCTTATACCTTTCTTGGTCAATAGGATACACTTAGCCAGCTGTCGCCCCAAACACCTTGAGCGGAACTCGTTTGATCTTTAGTCAAATGGAACTACTATGCTATTCCTTATATTCTTGCGAGAAATAGTAAAATTTGTAACAAAAGAAATTCCTTTTTCCCATGAACCCGGGGGCAGCACAGAACTGCTAAACTTGCTGGGTATATCTCAGCATTCCTGAGCGTTGACACAAAAATGGCGGCGCTTATGGGCCGATTTTGTAAAACTTTTGTACAGTCCCCCAATTTTACACCCCAGTATTTTGTACAAGTTTTCTTTGACTAACTGAATCTCAGAGGAATAAGGCGAAGAAAACTTTTAGAAATTATTGGTATTGAATTTTAAGGGACCGTAGACACGCTGAAAAATTTCCGCCTACGACAGCATCAAGTTTTGTATCAGCGCTCAGGCCTAATATTCAATGGGCGGTGATTTGGACTTCCTGATGCTGCAACCATTTTCTTCATAAATAGTATGAGTGTGAATATATGTGTAAATGCTATTGTGTAAGTGCATATGCATATTGCTCTCATTTATACGTTTGTCATCAATTTAACATTTGCCTTGTAATAGTTACAGACAGCCGTCAAAATCACCAATAAATAATATTTGAAGATAAACGATAACTTTTTTTTTATTATTTAAATGTATCTATTTTCAACAGAGGAAGTGTACAATTTATTTTTTCCACGTTAAAAATTAAAAATAATTAAAAATATATACTTAAAACAATCAAATAAAGAAAATATTAAATAGTAATTAATTATGATTTTATAGTAAATATTAAATAGTTATGTCAATTCTATTAAATATTTATCTATTGCATATTTGTCTGAAATGTTAAGGGGAAAAAACTAATCTTGCCAAAATTAAAATGATTTTAGCAAGTTTTTTTCCCCCCTATAGATCTTTTACTGTTTTTTTAATTTGTTAAAATGTCTCGAGGAATATTTACACCATGACTATAGAATACAGTACTATAATATGTTCATGAGTTACACTGGGGATTTCTTTTCTTTTCTTTCTTTTTTTTTTTTTTTTTTTTTTTTTTTTTAATTTAGGAGCTCTTACTGGTTGGTACGATTTTAAAAATCACCAAATTGGTGCACTTTCGCGTCTTGTCATTTGAAGTTGCAACTCTCCAAGTGACGCTATGCGAAAGCACGCTATCATTTAAGATGGCGATCAAAACGGTACAAAAGTAACAAATTATAAAACTAAAATTGCTAAAAAAACATAGAAAAACTCGCACGTTTTTATTTATTAAATGAAAGATAGATATTTACAAAATGACGTTTCGTCATCGTAATATCGACATGCGTTCTAAAATTACGACATAAAAACTTTTAAAAATTAGAAATTTTTACATAAATTTCAAGACATTTTTTTTATGAACAGATTCTTTCTTAACAACACAATTCTTTTTTTTCACGAACTTTTGCTTCGACAACTCGCCGACGGAGAGAAAAGTGGTGTTCACGTACGGAACAAAATTTGCCTATAGTGCGCCGCCATCGCACTTCGTTGTTCACTGCAAGCCGCAGGAGAGGAATGTGACGTTAAAAATTTTCAAATTTCAAATGTACACCAACTGAGCCGTGCCCGAAAGACTCCGAGATAATGCTTCTTTTTGCCATCGCCTGCTGTTAAAACTGCTGGCGACTGATTTAAACTTATAATAGACGATTTCAGTGTGACGTCAGTCATGACGTTTTGCTTGGATACTGACTCCAAACAAACGGTTGCTATGTTTCATTTCTTATTAAATATTAATCGTAGAAAGTATTACCACTGCATATAATGTATTAAAGCACTTTTACGTAAGATATATTTATAAAATATAGGTATAATATACAAACATAATAGAAAATACAACATAGCAACCGTTTGTTTGGAGTCAGTTTCCAAGCAAAACGTCATCACTGACGTCACGACTGAAAGCGTCTATACAGTTTATAGTACGGTGCCGAACAGTTGCCGAACAGTTGATGTCGGTTAAGGGGCTTCCGAGTTGCGATCAACTTTACGCCCAGTCTATATGTGAGTAACCTGTCTTGTAAATATTGAGCCGTTGGGAAAAGTTAAATGTAGTATTAACTACACAAGAAAGAACAATTAAAAATAGAAGAAAAATTAAACAATGGGAATAAAAAAAGTAAAGCTATAGAGATTACGGAAAGAGTCTAATAAATGGAAAAAAGTAAAATGGTATAGCTGTAGTTAAAATTAACTACTGAAAAAAGTTGAGAAAGTGTAAAATAGGGTTCGGAACATGTTCAAAAACAGTACATAAATGCCAGGTGGAAAAGGCAGGCAAAGCTAAGCTTTAACAAAAATAGCACTTAAAAAGAACAAACATATTTATTATTTACAAAATTTTTTAATTTAAATTTATATTTTATTATTATATTGTATAGCATAGGAATAAGATATATAAAAGTAAGAGAGAGAAATTTGCAGAATGGTGAGCACTAATGATCATAGTCAATAATGCAAGAATATTTTGGACGCTTGCGGTGATGTGGTTCGAATGCGTCATAATCCGGCAATTCTGCGATTATATCATTAGGGAGGTCATATAATTTTTCGTAAAATTTTTTGGCAAGGTGGTTGATTCTTTTATTTAATGTGGTAGTTTTGAGGTCTCTGCGAACAGTGCTATTACGGAGATAGCGAGAGGCATTTCTGACAGTACGCAGATTTTTGTTATGAAGTTGGCTGAGGTTTTTCATGGAGGATTTGCAGATATAGCCCCAGACCGGACAGGCGTAGGTGATAATTGGTAAAATGCAGGAATTATAGAGGAGAAGTTTGTTATGGATATCCAGTGTTTTACTATTAAGAAGAGGTTTTAGTGCAATCGTAGCTCCAGCGACTTTCCCCCTGATGGTGAGGATATGTTTTTTGAAAGAAAGTCTTTGGTCAAGGGTGACCCCCAGGTACTTTGCTTCATTAGTCCAAGGTATAGTGATATCATTAATGGTTATTCTATTGGGATATGTTAGTTTTCTAGAGAAATAAACAGCAGCAGTTTTGTTTTCATTGATTTTAATGCGCCATAGGTCGCACCAGTCTAAGAAGGCATCAATGTGAGTCTGTAGGTACCTGTAAAGTGTGTATGGGTGATGAGCGTAAGCGTAGATTGTAGTGTCGTCCGCATACAGTGCAAGGTGGGTGTTAAGTGAACGAGGAATGTCGTTAAAGTATATGTTGAATAACAAGGGTCCGATGACGCTCCCTTGGAGGATGCCTGCTAAGATACGGAAAATGCTAGAAAGAATGTTGTTAATGCGGACGCGAAAAATGCGATCGCTAAGGTAAGAGAAAATAAGGTGTATAAGTCTAGCAGGGAATTTAAGCCTAATTAGTTTGTATATAAGGCCCACATGCCAGACTTTGTCAAATGCCTTAGCGATGTCAAGAAAAATGGCAGCAGCAGGAATCTTCGAGTTTAGCTTTTCGCTGATAAATTCGACTACTCGAAGTAGTTGATGTGTTGTTGAATGTTTTGGGCGAAAGCCAAATTGTTCAGGCATAAGAGTGTTGTTAAGTTGAATGTGGTTCTGGAGTTGCGACCAAATGACGCGTTCGACAACTTTGCTGAGTGAAGGAAGAAGGGAGATAGGTCTATAGTTTACTGGGTCAGAAAGGTTAGCACCAGGTTTGGGGATAGGAGAGATTATAGAAATTTTCCAAGGTTTCGGAAAATAGTTAAATTTGAAAATGGAGTTAGTAAGTTTCGTAATGTAGATGATATAGTTAGGAGGTAGGTTTTTAAGAGCCGTATTAGAAATTTTGTCGTACCCAGGGGCTTTACGTTTTTTGAGTTTAGAAATAATTTTGTGGATAATAATTGGTTGAATTTCAGTGGGGGGTTCATCAGGGAGTTGTGCCAGGAATCTGTGAACAGTATCGCTGACGTGGGTGATATGATTTTGGTTAGCGAGGGTGGAATTTGGAGAGAATTGGTTAGAGTAAGCTCTGGCCAGGAATTCGGCTTTATCCTCGTCAGTGTAAGCAGTGCTGTTATTGGTCGAAAGGGGGGGGATGGGGGTATGGTTGTTATTGATTTTACGTTTAAGAAGCCAGAGAGAATTATCCTCGCTAGCAATATTATTGAGAAAATGTGACCAACTTTTTTGTTTTTCTTTGAAGATGCTATTTTTGATACTATTATTAAGTCTATTGATGAAGGGTTTAAGAGTGGGGTCTCTAGAGTTTTGAAAAAGACGCCGAAGACGATTGCGTTGTTTACAGAGGTTATAAATATAAGGAGGAGGAGTGAAGGAGTTGTTGTTTTTGAAGTATTTGATGGTAGAGTGGTTTAGAG
Organism: Maratus michaelseni; assembly: GCA_963931845.1. Taxonomy (NCBI): domain Eukaryota; kingdom Metazoa; phylum Arthropoda; class Arachnida; order Araneae; family Salticidae; genus Maratus; species Maratus michaelseni. The sequence continues at coordinate 151,349,866 of OZ007597.1, read as the reverse complement.
CTTTAGTTATGTGAGAATTAAAGTTGTCAACAGCAATATCAATATCAGCAGTATTATTGATTTCTGGAAGATTTAAGTTATTGTTATTGAGAAAATTGGTAAATTTTGTCCAGTCAATGGCCATGGAAGGAGGTGGGGAGAGAGGATTTATGAAAGAGACAGGAAGATGGTCAGAGCTAAATTCGTTAAGTACAGTAGTAGTAATAGGATAGGGAAGGTTTTTAGTGATAGCAAAGTCAATTATGGAGTTATGGGTATTAGTCCTAGTACTTATATGTGTTGGTGTGGTTGGAGCATGAAGGCTAAGATTAAGGTGTTGAATGAGATTATGCAGTGAGGTACCTCTTTGGGAGTTACCATGGCAGTTCCAATGTCTGCTTTTGGCGTTAAAGTCTCCAGCAAAGAAGCAATGTGTATGTTGTGAAATAAGGTTAGTGAGGTCGTTAACTGGGAAAGTACCAGAAGGATGTATATAAATGGAAGCTAAGTTAATATTAATATGTGGAAGTTGTAAGACAATACTGGTGAAATCAATTTTAGGAATAGTGGAATTTTGAGTAATATAGTGTGGTAAGTGGTTTTTAATGTATATGGCAGTGCCGCCCCATCTGGGGTCAGCGGTGCGTGGTGTGTAGTGAAGCCTATACCCAGGGATGTTAATACTGAAGGTAGGGTTACGGGTTTCTTGAAGAAAGATAATGTCAATATGTGGGTGATCAAGGATAAAAATTTTGAATTCATTAAATTTAAATTGGATAGAATTGCAATTCCAGGTTAGTATGATAAGAGATGAGAGGTTAGTGGAATTATTCATAGTTGGGTTTGTTAAATTCCGAGGCAAGACTGTCGAATTCGTTCATAATAATGAACATTTTCTCAAAAGGATTAGTACAGTTTTTAGTCTTTTTAGAGATGTTCTTAAAGCATTGTATAAATTTGTTAAATTTGAGAATTTCTTTCATTTCCTGAAAGGTTTTGAAAATTTCAGAAAATTCTGAGGTAAAGCTAGTGTTTGGAACACTGTTAGTAGGTGTAGAATGAGTGTTAGAAGACGGGTTCTGTAGGTCAGTAGGATTAGTGGAAGAGGTTTGGGGTGTAGTGTCCGGATCCGAGCTAGTGTTAACTGCAGGAACAGTATTGGTGTTGTTAGTGGTAGGAGAATTTGCAGTCTTTTTAGTGTAATTAAAGCTGGCAAGAATGTCAGTCATAATCTTAACTTCATTTTTTGGGTTAGGTTCCTTACGGTTGGGCCTAGTTGATTGATTTTTTCGGGCAATTTGAGGGGTTTTAGGACAGCCTCTATACGTAGCGGGGTGTGGGCCAGCGCAGTTAGCACATGTTGGGGTTATTTTTCCAATTTTGGGGCATTCAGGACTGAGATGCGGACCAGCGCATTTAACACATTTTGGGGGAAAATTACAGATTTCGGACGCGTGTCCAAAACCCTGACAGCGATGGCACTGTTTAACAATGTTTGAGCCTTTAAAACGCTCAACAGTGACGCTTAGGTTACATATTTCATTTATTTTGTATATATCGTCGAAGTTGTCTCTGGGGAGAAGATTAATAAGATATATGGGCATGGGATTGCCAGTTTGTCTATTTTTTAACATTGCTGCTCTGTTTGCAGTGAAGTTATGTTTTTTAAGTGCTTCGATAATTATATTAGGGTCAGTGATAGTACGGTGCTTAACGCTAAGTTTCTACTTAAAATTTTATTTTTAAATATTTTATGGTGTGAGTTACTTTATTTTATAATTAGCAGAAGATCAAGTGGTAGCACGTTTCCTGGGATATTATATGCAGAGTTGCCAAGTCTCCGGATTTTTGCACACCAGTAATTTGTTACAGAAAATGTTGTTCTCTTAAATCGCAAAATGCTCTGATTTAATAATACAACATTTTCTGTACTAAATTACTGGTATCCAAAAAGCCGGAAACTTGGTAGGTCTGTATATGCCCTTAAAATTACCTGGAATATATAATACAGATTAAATTAGTGGTTGGACCACTACTTTCTTCGCATTGTATTAACGTATCGTTAAAGCAGCAATCACTATAACGGATACACTAAAGGAATATAAAAATAATAACGTTATAAAAATAAACATTTAAATATCTTGCCGCAAATAAAAGAAACTAACTTGAAAAGTTCGATCCTCTGTAAATACGCGACAACGCATAAATAACTTATTCCGTTAAAACTCATAATCGTAAGTAAAATGTTTTTATAAAAATAAACACTTAAAATTATCTTCGCAAGAAAACTAACCTGGAAAATTTAAACGTATTAAAAACGTAAAATAAAATTTTTTCAAATAAAAATGAACTCTTAGAAATACCTTAAAAAAAGAGAAAATTATTTCGTCAAGCATAGATAATTATTTAAATCCTTTTGTCCCAATATGCTCTTACGCGCGTCTCAACTTTCTTGCTTAAGTATAAATTTTAAAACTTAAAAACACTTTCTTTAGGTGCCTTGATTGTTATTTTCCCGTAACCATATATTAATAATCAAATCATAAGATGCTGAAACAGCAAAGGTGTATGACTATCGAATTTAAACAAATTGATTAAAGTTTTTTTCTTTTTTAACAGTTATATTTTAGTGTCACACACATACAATAATCAAAGTTTGAGAGTATATTTTGTCAGATGTGTGATACGTACTAAAAGTATGCTTTTACTTCTCAGTAAATTTCCCTAAATTTAGTCAAATATTCCTAAAATCCCTTCCTGAGATTGTCCAAAATGTGGCTTCTTGAGTTGCACGGACTGAAGTTAATTCACGATATGCATTCAATTTTACATTCTTTGCAAACTATTTATTATTATTACAAGAATCCGTCAGGCCGAAATGTCGGAGCATTCATTCGCATAAATTTAAAATATAACATTTAAGAAAAGTATTTATATTTAGGTTTACTGTTATAAAAGTAAGTTTACTATAACAGATGTTGAATCTTCATTTTCAAGTATTTATTCAGTCTGCAGTTGCATCAGGTAATGCTCAAATGCTAATCTGTCAGCAAATGCCTTCATTGTCTTATTCATTAAGTTTATCCTTTGCTAAAGACACACAATGAGATCATACTCTAAACGACGAGCTCCATGAAAAAAGACATAAGTTGCTCCAAGTGATAACTCCTTTGGAACGATGTCCACAGCAATTTTTGTTTTTGTCAGCAGATTCAGCGTATGCACCTGTTAAAGACAACTGAGTTCGTGAGCATGAGACACTTTTTCTTTGCAGGATTTAGAAATAGATACGACAGTGAAATGTCTTTCAGTTAGAAGTGGCTAATTATAATCAACAAAATCAATCATTACAGCTAATGGCAAGCCTGGCGGCCGAAGTCCTGGGCAGTAGATAGTATCTTTACCGTACCAAGTGCACCGTTTACAAAACCTTTTTTTTGTCCACAGATTTGTACGTTACATAACTCTGCCTCCAATTGCTAAAAAAAGTTCCGCCTGAAGTCCAGAGGCGTGATCATCTTCACACCATAAATGCTATTTGATTATTGTGGTCTGCTAATATTCTTGACAATGACTATTTTGGATTTTTGAAATATTTCTTATTATGTTCTTCAGCTTGCTTGTATGTGGAAAAAAGGCATATGGCACCTAGGAATCTGTCACGTTCAGCCGGAAGCAGTGTACCTTTATGACATTGCATAAAGGATGGGTATTGGTCGCCAGTAAGAGGGCCCGCGGAAAGTGAATCAAGAATCTCTCGAAACTGTCTTTGTTGATAATTGCGTTATCTTATTGACTTTGTTATGGTGAAACATTTTTCAAATTTTCCTAAGCACAGTTTTTCCCAGCAAAGCCAAGATGTCCTTTATATAATTTCTTTTATTTATAGGGGTGTCTTTTACAGACTGTAGCTGCTTAATATCACCAATGAGGTAAACAAAGAGGCCTCCAAAAACAGATTCAGTTGAGACTTTAACTTCAGTTTGACTTTCTTATGTTCATATGAAAAACAAAGAGTTGAATTGCAGCGATAACTGAGTTCGAATAAAAAAAGCTAAATTCAAGTACTTAATACGATTTTAACTTCATTGCACGTGTTTAAAGTTAAAAATTTATGGTGTCCTTATTTGAGAAAAGTAAAATATATCAGCTGGTGAAAATGACGTCATTAACGTGCATTTTCATTCATAAATCTGCAAAATTTTACAACGATTGCGTTTTAATTTACGTCATTTTCACTACTTTGTCATTTAATCCGGACGACAGATGGTGTCTTCAGCTTAGATCCAAAATCCATCAATCAAACAGTGCGAGGCAACAGGAAATACACGAATGATCAATGATCGATTCAGTCAAATAAATGCGATAAACCAGGCCATTAAAATACACCATTTTCGGACATACATCTGAGATTTGTGAACATTTGGAGGAGGATTTTCGCCCTTCGAATAGAGTCACCCTCCTACCGTGAAACCCCATTAAGACATCCGCTAATTAACACTCACGGTGCAACGAAAAATAATTTGCTATACGCCCCCTTACGTGGTGCATTCTTTCCTTGAGCTATTTTTAAACATTGTTTAGTAAAAGGTCCTAGAAATGGTGATAACTTGAGTTTCAAAGGATTGAGAATTATTTAATGTATCGGTAGTCAAAATTATTATATCACTCTTTTTTTAAAAATAATTTCGAAATTTAATTTAGATTTCGAGAATTCTTTGAATCATTTTTATTCGTAAAAGGGTAAAATTTGCTGTTATTGTTTCTCAAATACCAAGGAATCGTGTAAACATGTTTTTCTATAAAAGCAAAAGATTTTTAAGAAAATATTGTCAAAGTCGATTTTCGAAACAATGGTCACGAAAAGGTCACCATCTGAATACAATTGATTAAGATTCAAAATGTTTCACATTAACAGGAAAAATAAAAATATTCTTCTACATTTAAATAGTAATGTCTTACAGATACAGATAAAAATCTGTTCTAAATATGTTGGAAAGATTCATATTGTTCTTCTAAGGAAATAAAAGTGAGAATATTCTCAAAATTTGATGAAAATATCGGTTTTAAAATTTTATATTAAAATAGTTCATTTATATCAAAATAACATTTCTATTGCATACTACTTCTATTACGACCATACATGTTTTTTTTTTATAAATCTCTGAGAACAGTATAACCTGCTGAAGGAAATTTTAAGCTGCATTTTGCCGCCTGATTTTTTTAAAAATTTTTTTATCCTGAGTTATAATCGACACTCTTTCTTTATTTGAGTGTTCATACTTTAAGCTCAAATTATTTGTCTTGGAAACTCATGCCATTAACCAAAATCTACCCCTAGAAGCTCTTGACTGCGTTACAATTGACAACAGACAAATATGTGAATCAAAAATTTTGTTTAATAAAAAAAAGTGTAACAGCAAACAGTTTAAGATACAATATAGTATCTAATAAAAAATTCTCCAAAAAAAAAAATAATAATAACATAAAATTGTTTTTTTTTTTTTTGCTCTTTGTTTGATAACAATGAATAACAAATTAAAATATTTTTCACAGAAATACAGTTCGCTTAATAAGAGAGAAATTATTTAGTTTTAATTAATTTAAATGTTAAAAAAAAATAGACCCAGAAGGACTTAAGTTCTGACTTGTGAAATAACTGAACTAACAAACATATTTGCATGTACACATGGGCATACATTTAGGCTGATGTCAAACTTAAATAGGCTGATGTCAAACAAAAATGTATTGAGATTCCAATGTCCATAAATTATTTAAAAAAAATAGCAAAAAATAAAATTTACGATTTTACTGACATTAATTTTATTTCCTGTTTTCGCAGATTATAAAATGCTTAGAACTGAGGAAATTTTTTTGTGTATGATTTCTTTCTTTCTATATGAGTGAACTATTTTCTAAAACGTTTAATAATTCATTTTTGTGCGGAAATTTATGAAATTGGCAGGTGTTCTTGTTCAGAAACTGTGTAATCGAAAGACGTTTTCAATTTGTTTTAAAGCAGAAGATCTTTCAGAAAATACCGTCAAATTCGATGTTTTGAACAGAATTCCCAACGCGAAAGCACGAGATAAGGGAAAAACGTGTCGTCATGAGACGCGAATCGCTTATAACTCGATAACTAATTTATTTATAAAAAAAAAAAAATCCCTGACGGCTCGGCTTACAGGCACAGGTAGATTTTGAAGATGCAGACCGTGGGGCGCCGGTTTATTGGGAATTGCGGAAGAAATGGCATTTTTGCTGTGATGCGGCAGTTGGTATGGACCACTTCGAAACGTAACTTGTTTGCAGGCGGAGCCGACATGGATTTTTTTTGTTTTTATTTATTTATTTATTTTTTTGCTATAAGGGTTGGTCCTATAAAAAACTTGTCAATATAAAAGTTTTAGATAATATTAAGAGAATTTATAATAAATTTACGCGGGTTGGATATCATGTGAATTAACGAAGTTATGAATTTTTTTCTTCTAACCCCCCCCCCCCCCTTGGGGCCATTTTTAATGATATCAAAAATCTGTCTTTCATAAAATTTCGGCCCTTTTCCTAGAAGTAATAATAACTTGAAACGGATTCGATACGTATCATAATTAAGAAATTGTGAATTTTTTTCCATTTTCACAAAAAGCCCCGCATTCCCCCCCCCCCCCCTTGGTTCGATTTTGCCCGTTAACGAACTTGGCCGCAATTTTATGCCCCTTGATTTTATGTATCAGTTTAGAAGAGATTTGTGCGGAATTATTGCAGTTATAGTGCCCATAAAAAAGTGATATAGATAGATAGATAAAGTTTTGAACTGGGGGTGGTTTTGGGTTCTGAGAGTCATGATCGGCATAGATCTGCAAACATATTTTAAAAATTCCAACTTAGTTGAGAATGTAACAGGTAGTATTTCTTACGAAATCTACCTAAAAAATGGAAAACTCATTTCGACTCATTTCACAAAATCGTAAGTGATAAGTAAAAATGCTTTTCAGATTCTTTTACGTCTTAGTAGGAATGTTGTTCGTTAAAGTGGTTCATCATACAGGAAAACCAATGAAAACGGAACCATCTATAACGGAATCCTTGTTTTAAACAGAAAAAAAAAATTCATGCTATAGGTGAAAGAATATAAAAAAATTATGCCTGTTAAGACGGGAAAAAATCTAAAAAAGAAAATTATTTGTGTACCTAGAGATTCCGTCATGGCAGGTTTTACTGTACAAAAGATGGAGTATATGTACCTGCTAAGACGGAAGTCTGACTGAAGAGGAATTATTTTCAGTTATTTCTGATTTCATTTTAGCAAGATTTCTGTACATAATACTGTCGAACACCGCGTTAACGTGAACGTGAAGAGGGTATTAAAATTTTGTTTATGATATAAGTAGTTCATATTATCAGTAACTAAATCTGTGTATGATTTTGACAGTGATTGTGGGAACAGTTATGTTAAAAGTCGTTCAGATTAAGCTTAAATTGTAATCTGCATTCATGTTATCGACGTTTGATTGTATCTGTCATTTTATATTTAAATTTCATTTTTTATTCAAATATTAATATATGATTAAATTATGTGTATATTTGTCTGGCATCATATATCTTTTTCTACATTTTTTTCTGCTTTTTTTTTTTTTTTTTTTTTTTTTTTTTTTGGTACAACTGTTATGTAATGTATTACTATACATGCCATAAAAACCCAAATAAACTTGTTAATAACACCATAAAAATAAGGAATGCGTTAGGCCTTTCGAAAGAACTTTGTCTTTCTTCGTCAGGCGCAAAGAAGACGTGCAACCACTTTGAAGGCAGGAGCAAGACTGAAAGGAAATGGAAGGGAAAAAGGGACAAGTTAAGAGAACAGCCAATAGGAAAGTAGAATGCATCAGCCAATCACAGAAGAGAATTACCTAGAATGTAGAACATAAGGAAAATTATGAAGAAAATTAAATAATAATAATAATAATAATAATAATAATAATAAATAAATAAATAAATAATGTTATTCCTTTTTCAGCCATCTGTGCTCGTTTTTACGCTCTTCCTAAAGTTCCTAAAACCAATATTCCTCTAATACCTATTGCCTGATAATATTGGTATTCATACTTACCCTCTTGGCATGTTTTTAACTTCTATTTTTTTCTCCTTTATGCATTACTAATAAGCCTACCATAAAAAAATTCTTATGATTTTGTCAGTAAATTAAAAAATGTCAATCCTGTCAATTGTTCTATGCTATCACTTGATGTCAAATCGTTATTTACCAATGTTTCAATTGAAGGTACTCTTTCGTGTTTAGCAAGGGCGGCGCCAAGATTTTCCCGACGGTGGAAGAGGGGGGGGGGGCAAGATCTATATATACCTGCCTGGGGCCTGTATATCTATCTATCTATCTATCTATCTATCTATCTATCTATCTCTATATATAGATAGATTAGAGTCCTGCTCGGGTCGTATAATACACGATAATTATAAATGAACCCGACCCGAACACCACAAAAGCATTTTCATCGACCTGAGCTTGAAATGATAGAAAATTAATCCATATTTTAATATAATTGTGGGAAAGTAGTCTGCAATTATATCTCTAGTTTAAATTTTAGTTTTTAAGTATGAAAATTAGCATACATACACACATTAATATTCAAATAAATAGTTATTCATCTAAAAATATAATTTAAACTTATTTCTGAAAAATTTGGTCAACCAGAATCCGAGCCGTAAGTGTCAAAACCCAACCCGAAACAATTAAATTTCTTCACAATGAAAAAAATTAGCGCCGAGTCGTGTCAGGTTTGTTTAAAACAGGTTCACCCGACTAGCTGTAGAACATTAATATGGATGGATGGATGGACGTGTCAACTCGAAACGCGAAATAATTCAACCCAACTCAAAATGTTCAAACCTGAACCCAGACCGAAAGAAATTAACACATATCTTAAAGCTGTTCTCAAATACAAAGGGGCTACTTTCACACACATATTTTAATTCATTTTTATTCAGAAACGCATGAAACGGGCAGGCGCTGTTATTCAAAAACTTTGTAATCGAAACGCGTTTTCCATTTTCAAGTAAAGACAGAAGATCTTTCAGAAAATACTGTCAAAGTCGATGTTTTGAACCGAATTCCTGATGCTTCAGCACCAGAAAGGAGAAAAACGTGTTGTCACGTGACACGAATCGCTTATAACTCGATAAGTAATTTATTTATCAAAAATTGGAAAACTCATTTCGTTTCCAAATCGCTTCAACATTCAGGCCTGTCAATTTTATGCCTTTGCGTTTAAAAATGAGCTAGAAATTGTATCAGAAAGTTTTTCGTTGTTCAGCAGATCATTTGATACAATTACTGAAATACGGTTACTGAAATGTAGTGTACAATTATATCTCTAAAATCAATTATTTTTCTTGTATAAAAATTAACACATTTACATTCATTCAAATATATAGTTATTTTCCTTTGCAAAATATTCACGCCTTTTTTTTTTTTTTTTTTTTTTTGAAAAATCGTGTGAACTCTAACCCGATCTGAAAGAGTCAAAACCCAACCCAAAACAGACCTGAACCCAAAACGTTTAAAGTTGACTCGACACGCAACGAATAAAATTAACTTCAACCCGACCCTATACGAACAGCGGATTAGTCGGGTTTGGGTAAAATCGGGTTACACGACGCAATGCAGGACTCTAATCTTAAACAATATTCTGTACTGTTGTTTGAAAAAATCAGGTAACTCAAACACGACGTGGAAGAATCAAAATTCAACTCGAAACCGAAACATTTGCAATCAACACGACATGCAACGAAAAAAATCAGTGCTCACGGGTCATTTATTTAAAAAAAAACTAACCTCGAGTCATTTTTTAAAAACTTCCCAACCCCACTGTCGGGTGGTGTGCGGGTAAATTGGACTACCCGACTCGACTCTCCTCTTTTATGTTTCAAATTAGCTAAAGTTTTAAAACGCTTCAACTTTAGTGTTGTCTTTAAACCTGCCAATAAATTTAAATTCCCCTTCACTAAGTCTCCAGTTATTCATCTTCGAAAATGGGGAATCTATAATGTTTCTTGCAATGGTTGTCATCTTTCTTATATAGGTCAAACTAAAAGAAATCTTGAAACACGCTGCCTTCAAAGTGGTTGCACGTCTTCTTTGCGCCTGATGAAGAAAGGCAACGTTCTTTCGATAGGTCTAGCGCAATCCTTATTTTTATGATGTTATTAAGAAGTTTTTTGTGCTTTTGTAGTATCAATCCAGTCACTAAGTCTCCAGTTATTCATCTTCGAAAATGGGGAATCTATAATGTTTCTTGCAATGGTTGTCATCTTTCTTATATAGGTCAAACTAAAAGAAATCTTGAAACACGCTGCCTTCAAAGTGGTTGCACGTCTTCTTTGCGCCTGATGCAGAAAGGCAACGTTCTTTCGATAGGTCTAGCGCATTCCTTATTTTTATGGTGTTATTAAGAAGTTTTTTTGTGCTTTTGTAGTATCAATCCAGTTTATTCAGTACTTTAATTTAGAGATGGCATTCTTTCGATAGGCCTAGCGCATTCCTTATTTTTATGGTGTTATTAAGAAGTTTTTTTGTGCTTTTGTAGTATCAATCCAGTTTATTCAGTACTTTAATTTAGAGATGACATGTATAACATTAAAGTTTCAGTTATTTTGATGTTTGAATTTGATAGTTTTTTTTTTAACTTAAATGTATTCTATATAAACTAAATACGTGTCATCTTTAAATGAGAGATTTGGTCAAATTCTGTCAAACAAGTTTGACGTATTTAGGTTTCAAAGAATTTATTATATTTATATATACGTATATGGCGCCCGACTACTCTTATAGAAAAATATGATAACATAGAATCCGCTATAAACAAGTTCCGTTTTCCGTTCCATAAAATGGTCAATAATACGGTCAGAATTGAGTTAAATTACGGTTATGTCACCGTTTTCTATAAAAACGGTCGAATGACTGGACAGTTTGCTGCAAATTTTTAACAGTGTAAAAGGTATTATTCAATTATAAAGCACTAGAATATCTTTGTCTGCAAATTTCATGCACATATAAAAATGACTTTGTTAATATGCGACGAATATTCTCACTGTTCAACAGTTTCATCATTTTTTTTCAAGAACAACCTTAAATATAGTTAATTCAAAATATTGCTAAATAATAAATCAGTATATTATAAATTCTTTTAATACTATATCAATTTTAATTTGTATACAAGTTGTATTGTTAGGTTGTTTAACTTGGAAATAAGTGCAAATAATGATGTTATATAAATAAAAGTTTTTTTTTTCTTGCTGCAGTTTTGCATTGTGCATTTAAAGAAGCATTGAAACTTTAAATGTTAAAATGCATAATATATATGCGACATTTCATGTTTTAAATCGCGAGTGAATTTTTTACACATAAGCCCCTTGCAACAAAATTTATTTCACCAAGGCTATTTCAGAAGGCATTTCACAGATTATGTTTAAGAGAAAGCATCATCAAGGCCCCATTAACATTGAATATAAGATATGATAAAAGTATGATTGCATGTAGAAATAAAGAATATTCTTTATATTTTAATGGAAATAACAAACCATCTTGACTTGCAGAAAATCAATTTGATATTATCTGAATATGAAAGGATAAAATGCAAATTCTTAAATTTTTGTATTAAAATAAGTTTTTTTTTTAAATAAAAAAATAAATTTATAAAGTACATTTAACAGTGATAATCACGAGTTCTTATTTTAGCTAAAAAATATATAAATTATATGTATCTACTCATAAAATTGTGCTATTAGTAACTTAAATTTAGTAAAACTCTTGTTTCATTAACCCATTTTCGGCCAAAGGTGCGTAAATGCACCATTTCAATAAATATTTTTTTATTAACACTGTGACATATATTTTTCGCTAATTTTATTTTTCTGCTATTTTTAAGGGTTCTGGAGACATCTATAAAATATTAGTAATTCAATTGAAGTAATCACTTTCTGTTGAGAAATTTTCAAAATACGCTGGTTGTTTGACTTGAAACGGTTATTGACAAATTCGACTTTTTGAAAATGTATAATTATTCCACTTGAGATTAATCATATGTTTTTATAATGGAGTAAAGTTGCAAGTTCTGTAAATAAAATAAAAATAAAACAAATGCCATAAGAAAACTTAACATTTTTTATTTAAATTTAATAATAAATTAATAATAATAAATTAATAATGGTAACGTCAAATTAAATAAAATATTATTTTTCATGCACGAAACTTTTTTGATGTCTTAATGAATGTAATTTAAGCAAATTTCTATGCAAATAATACCACATTTTATAAAATTTCTATGCTTGGCCAAAAATGGGTTAATTAGCATAAAAATATTTTAAATGTTAAAGTTGTTGAAAGTTCTAAACATACAAATAATATAAAAATAAGTTTTGTTTTACTTCATTTCCATTTAAATAAATATAATGAATATCAAATAATATAAAATTAAGTTTTGTTTTATTTTATTTCCATTTAAATAAATATAATGAATATTTGGCCTAAAAGTTGGCCGAATATTTGGTATTCGGTCATTCATTCAAACCACTGTTCGTTACGTCGCTGAAGTCCTGAGTAACGTACATCTCTATTTAGCAAAAAAAAATGTCAATTCATATCAGCTATTTATTTCAGTTATTTTACCTCTATATAGCGGACATATTCCATGACACAAAGGTGTCCATACTTAGAGTATGGTTATAACTCCATTAACGTTTTTAACTTAAGATGCAATTCATTTATCGAAAAATGAAAACTATTCGATTTCAAATAATTTCAATATTTATGCCAGGAAAAGTTAAAAATGAGTTTGAAAATACATTTACGCTTAAAAATGAGTCAGAAAATGCATAAGATAGTTTGGCATTTTCTTGAGCAAGAAAGAAATCTTTTTTTTTTTTTTCATTTTTTGGTAAAGGCAGACGAGTTTTCAGAAATGCTGTAAAAGTTGGCGATTTGAACCAAATATCCTTACACAAAAGCACCGGAAAAGTAAAAAAACTGTCGTCATACAACAACAATCGCTTATAAACTGAAAAGATGTAACTAATTTATCGAAAAAAGAAAAAAAAACTATTCGATGACACATCATTTCAAAAATCGAGTTTACGATCAAATCGCTTTTACGTTTAAAATTGAGTCAGAAAATGTTTAAGAAATTTTCTTGTTGTTGAGGGAGGGGGGGGGGGGGCTATATATTTTTTAAACCACTTTAAATATATGCATACTATTTATTACTAAAATTATGCTCATCAGAAAGTACAAAAAAAAAAAAAAAAAAAAAAAAAAAACCTTATTCGGTGATAAATTACCTCAGTATTCGACTGCACACTTTTACGCTTAAAAATGTGTCATTAAAAGTGTCAGCAAGTTTCGCATTGTTTAGCGGGGAAAAATATATTTTTTAAATCACCTTAAATCTCTGAAATGTGTTGTAAACTTATTACTCGCTTACACATTTCAGAAGTATGCAAACTGCCAACATAATGTTTTCCTGTAAACCAGATACGGACCAGATGTAAACCAGGTCTGATGCTGACGAGGAGTCTTTAAGGGGCTGTCTGTCCATTAAATGAATAAAGTAAAAAAAAAAAAAAAAAAAAAAAAAAAACCAGGAGAAATGCGCTCTCTTCGAAGGAAGAATCAATCATTCTGTTAATGACGTATATCCGGTGATATATTTCTCAAAACTGTAAGTTGTTGAAAAAGTAATTAGGCAACAAAATGGCGCTGCATTTGCTTTTTTCAAAATTCTGAAGAGTAAGCGTGCCACATTTCTTATCTCAGCTGTCAAAGGTAATTCTATAAATTTTCTTCTAAAAATATCTGAAGTCTTTATTTCAGTTCGTCAGTAAGAATGAGCTCTGGAGACCTAAAAGTGCGCGGATTTTCTGGTATACACGCATACGCACATATATACATGTGGAATAATTTAAAAATAAAGAAAAAAATGCAGCTAACCTTAAAATGCTAAAATATGCCAATATGTCCGTAATAGGATTTTTATCATGATTACAATACGTTCTTTACACTGTATGTATACAGAAAAAAAAAAAAAAAAAAAAACAGGTTAATTCAGTGAATTTAAATTTGCGCCACTCTCACGCCAAACATCGATCAATGAAATATACCAATTGTCTGTGAACCCGATTATGGAAATAGAAATTTCCCTATTCAAACTTTTATTCATGCGAATACAAAAATACATACATACATATAATGAATACATACATGACATTATATTTTTCTCGATTACTTTGGTTATTATCTGTTGGCATGCGGCAAATACAGAAGTATCCAAATTCGTATTAGATTTCTTTTCTTTTTTTAACTGAAAAATCCAAACCGATTTACATTGATTTGGAAATTACAAAGATTATGAGGTCTAATTTGGGTACCTATCAGTTCCCAAAAACAAAGAAAAAGCAAGGATCGCTACGTACCGTATGAAGTAAAACTTCTAAAGTCAATCAATACTATATATCACAAATGTGTGCGTCAGTAATGTTGACGTCATAACGATGTCAACAACAATGACGTTAAAATGCATAAGTTGCATGTACAGCTAAAGTTTTAATTAAAAATTCAAACAATCGCAATGTTATCTCTATATGGGAAAATCGAAAATTTTAGGGCTGACGTTTCGGGGCGTTAGAGTTGACGAATATTTTTGATTTTGAATACCCGGCGAGATTTTGCCCTAACGACTTCGAGTCCAATTGTGGTATTAATGCGACTAATATTTTGAGCGCTATCGCGTTAACAAAGATGTAATTCTTCAATGGAAGCAATATATTTTTATTACAATATTACAATATATTTTTTTAAATCCTGGATTGGCTGGACTATATCAAAATAAACAGACTTATAATCATACTTCGTTTATACGATAAGCTCGAAAAGAAAAAAAAATGGTACTTTTCGGTTAGCCGGGCGCCAGTGATATATGTACCATGTATATATCACTGTATACACACACACACACACACACATATATATATATATATATGTATATACATATATATTTATGTATGTACATATATCACTGGCGCCCGGCTAACCGAAAAGTACCAAAAATATATTTTGGTATGGAAACACAGAGTTGAATTACACCGATTTCTGAGTTCGATTAAAAAAAACTAAATTCATGTACTTAATAAGATTTAAACTTCATTGTACGTGTTTTTAGATTACAATTTATGGAGTCCTTTTTTCAGGAAGTAAAATACATCCACTGCTTAAAATTACGTCATTAACTTGTATTTTATTTATAAATCTGCACCATTTTTCAAGTAATGCCGGCCATCATTTTCAGCTACCATCTGTAATTGTAAGATAGCATGTGCCACAGTTGACCGCAGTGTGTTTTGGGAAATGCTAAGAACATGTCGTGAAAAAAGTTTTGTTGAAAGTCTTTTGTTGGAATAAAATTTGTTAACTATCGTAAATGTATGCTAAATGTTAAAAAAGACATCTGGTGGCGAAATTTTGAACTTTTTTTCGCTTAAACAAATTCCCATTCCTTCATTGTGTCCTCCACAAAATTTCACAACTTTCTGACCAATAATCTCGTCTGTAGACAACTTTAAAGTAGGGTCGTTTAATTATGGACACCCTGTATATATATATATATATATATATATAATTAAAATTGAAAAAATAAATATGGAATTATAGAAGCAAAAATAAATAAAATTTGTCCTTGAATCGTATCTTTACAATTCAAAACAAAAAAACAGCTGAAGCTAAAACAGGACTGGACTATCAATTCATTGTTGGCCTGCAGATTAACTTGAAATGTAGATTTTGGAACAATAGAAGCCCCGCCCCGCAGCCTCATGAAAGTCTTTGATATATAAATTGCATTGTTGCTTAGTCTCCCGATTTTTTACTTTCTTCTATCTATAATAGAAGAATGTAATCGAAATTTTTTTCGACTTTCAGCTTTCGACGGATTTTACATGTTTTTGACGTCAAAGATTCTGAAAAACATATTTTTTACAATGTCTGTTTGCCCGTCTACCCGTGTGTGTGTTTGTCCTTACACTGTATATTTATATTCGCCAACGTCAAATTTTCGACAAGCCTGGCAACACTTGACGAAATATCGCCAAATTTGGCGTAAAAAATAGGTTGCCACAAACGAACGGACTAATTTAGCGATATTGTCATACAATTTCAATATTGACGAAAACTGGGAATGAACCTTCTTTAATAGGGTTGCACGCATTTTAACTTCGTATTTTCCAGCAAAATTAGCTAAAATCTTAAAACCAAGGAATAGGCAGTCTATCTTTGAGGGTACAGGCCAGAAGGACTTTTCGTAGTTTAGGATACATCGGCGGATCGCATCCAGATAACCCGACGATTCGCAAGCAGCTGACGTACAACAGAAGGAAGAAAATATTGATTTTCTTGGCGATGTGATAGCGAATTTTGAAGTTTTAACATGATTGAGGTAGAAGAAAGTTTTGGGATTGGCGCATCCGAGTAGTTAATAAAAGAAAACAGCTTTTCCGAAGTACAAACACCTACTTAGGACATTGAATAGTTTCAATTCTTTGCTCCCGCCATCAGAGCTTTCTTGTCTCTAAAATAAATATCTTCCAACTACAATTGGAACAATGTCACTAAAATTAGCTGGATTTTTTTGTCCAATTATTACTTCTTAATCCTTCAAAGAAGTGATATAAAGGAAGAATAAATTTATTTATTTATTTATTTTAGTTATATTTAGTAAAACTTTTTCCATACTATAATAAGTTTTTTAAAAAATCGCTTTTATTTATGGCCAAAAATTGCAGAGTTATGAAACTTAATTTTATGAATTTTAAACGTATTCTAGAAGTACCTCCCACCCCTTCATTCAAAAAAAAAAAAAAAAAAAGAACAGGAGAAATGCGCTCTCTTCGAAGGAAGAATCAATCATTCTGTTAATGACTTATATCCGGTGATATATTTCTCAAAACTGTAAGTTGTTGAAAAAGTAATTAGGCAACAAAATGGCGCTGCATTTGCTTTTTTCAAAATTCTGAAGAGTAAGCGTGTCACATTTCTTATCTCAGCTGTCAAAGGTAATTCTATAAATTTTCTTCTAAAAATATCTGAAGTCTTTATTTCAGTTCGTCAGTAAGAATGAGCTCTGGAGACCTAAAAGTGCGCGGATTTTCTGGTATACACGCATACACACATATATACATGTGGAATAATTTAAAAATAAAGAAAAAAATGCAGATAACCTTAAAATGCTAAAATATGCCAATATGTCCGTAATAGGATTTTTATCATGATTACAATACGTTCTTTACACTGTATGTATACAGAAAAAAACAACAACAACAACAAAAAAAAAAAAAAACAGGTTAATTCAGTGAATGTAAATTTGCCCTTATATATATATATATATATTAAATTATATATATATATATTTTAAATTATATATATATTTAAATATTATATATATATATATATATATATATATATATATATATATATATATATAATATTTAAATGACATAGTACACTCTCATTTCGTTGAAACATGTTTTTCGATTTAAAATTGCTGTTAATTAAAAATTAAATCAGATTTGTTTTCATAAATGAAATAAAGGTTTTTCTGAAACCATTGTTGCCACAAAAATAAAATACCGCATTATATAAACCTCAACAATAATTATATAAAAAAAAAGTACAAAAGAGATAAAATGTAATGTTTTCTCACGGGTTTATTTTATATTTATGATTAAAAACTAAAATTGAAACTGAAACGTTTAGAAGAAAAATATACTATTGATCGATCGAAGCAATGGTATTCCACGTGTAGCAAGGGGTATGGTTTGTTATAGTAGATTAAACTGTAATTTATTTATTTATTTATTTTATTTTCTCTCTCAAGCGCGTGACTTTTTCTATTGAGATTTCACTGTTAGGAATAAATGAGATGATATTCTGGTTTGACTTGCAGGTTTTTTTAATTACAGTAGAACCTCGATCGATCATTTCTCAAGGGACCATTCGTTTCAAACGATAGTTACGGGAAAACGATTAATGCGGGTCAACATAAAATATTTTCGTGTGAAAAAGTATGTGGCATAAATAAATTTATTACATTGAAATATAGAAAATTTGAAGGATAAAAATACTTACTTACTACAAAAAATGTACGAACCAGAATAAAGAGAAATTTTAGCTTGTACACACTGTTTTTTCTTAACCCAAACAATAAATTTTCGACATAAGTGACATTTTTCTGCTCTCTTTCGCTTAATGCATGTGAATAAAGAAAATTTCTCATTGTTTCAAATCCTTTGAGTGCTTCAACAAACGTTGGAACTGGTTCTGTAATGACATTTTCGTCTTCATCGGTATCATCATTCATTTTTTCATTTCCTGCGATCATTTCTTGAACATAAATTAAGCCACATGTCGCAACCTCTTCATCAATTGATGCATAATCGTCAAAGATGATGTTCGAGACATTTGCCCCAAACCGTGATAAATCATTTTCCTCTTCATCGTTAGCATCGGCAGTTACATTTTCGAGTTCTGTGATATCCCCCTTAGCCTTATTAAAAGAGTTAACTTGGGTTACTCTCTCCCAGGCAGAGACAACGAAATAAATGGCTTGTAAAACATCAATTTTGATGCTATTGCATTTTCCTTCATCCATCATAGCTATAGCTTTTCTAATTAAATTCTTTCTGTAATGGCACTTAAAACTGTGAATAACACCGAAATCCAGAGGTTGAACCCTTCTAGTGCAATTAGGGGGATAAAAATGAACTGTCACATTTTTTAATGAAGATATATCCGGAGGGTGCGCTGAACAGTTGTCAATGAATAAAACTATTTTTTTTTCTATTCCAACTGACTTGTCAAAATCATTCAGAAATTCAGAGAAAATTTCATTTGTCATCCATGCTCTTGAATTAGCAGGGTACGATACAGGTAAATTTTTGATGTTTTTGAAACACCTTGGCTTTTCTGATTTTCCGATTACAATCGGCATTCTCTAACGCTTCCATCACTATTTGTGCACAATAAAACAGCCAGTCTTTCTTTAGAACCTTTGTCTCTACGACAAGCCTCTCCTTTTAGTGCCAGAGAACGGTCCGGCAAACATCTATAAAAAAGCCCCGTTTCATACGCATTGTAAATGTCAGGAGAGTCATATCATTCAATTAATACCGGTAATTTGGAAAACCAATCTTGAACCACTCTGTCATCAACAGCTGCGCTTTGACCACACATTTTTTTTAAATTTTAATCCATGTCGCTCTTTAAAGCGTGAAATCCATCCATTTGAGGCTGTGAAATTTTCAATACCTTTTAAAGCAGTGATTTCTAGAGCTTTTTCCCGCAGAATTGCTCCATCTATTGGAATTTGTGATCCTCGAACTTGACGATACCAGTCGTACAAAACAGTTTCTAAATCTTTGTATATTGATTCTCGACCAGTTTTTCGTTTTTTCGCCGAAATACCGTACTTATTAAACTGCTTTCTAATTTCGGCTTTTTTTGAAATTGTAGAATTCAATGTTGAAGGTGGTAAATTTAAACGTTTAGCAATTTGAACTCTTTTTTCAAACGGATGTTTTTCTACTGCTTCAATGATACGAATTATTTCCTCTAAAATACGAATTTTTTAAGCCATGTTAGTCACAAACAAGTGAAAAATAATGAAAACAATAGACACACAACAATAGCCTATCACAGCCAAAACTGAAATGACAGCCTAACGTAAAGTGTCAATGTCTTAACTTCTAGAAGCTATGACGTATGCAGTTAATCACTGCCCTCTCTGTCAATCATTCACTCTTTCAACATTTTTAAAAAACACACGAAGGATCTACTGCCCTTCTTAATTTCATTCATCCCCCCTCCCTCCTTCTGTCGCTCTTAAGGTGACTACTTTAATAAATACAGATATCCGACGCCACGTCGTTAACTAAAACTAAGTTCTTATTCTACTTTTTATAAAGACAATTCACTGCTCATCATTTTACTTTTTTTTTTCTATTGCAAACTTTTTTTCATTCACCTGTACACTGGAGGGTTGCCACATACAGAATGGCAGGTTTATCGCCCGTTTGGGGATTGCATTTAAAGATCACCACACTCTCATGGAATCGCTCTCGGTTTATCAATACGTACGTGCATCCAAGGTCACAATTAGAAAACTTTTTTTTTTAAACATGAATATAATGGGATAAATTCTCCATTTTTTCGAAGGTCGATAAATTTTTTGAACAATAGATGCGGGAATCTGTATGTTTCAAAAACGACCTAAGCGGGTATAATTAACATTATTTAAACAGTATTCGTGACGGGACCTTTAAAAATAGACGATACATACGGGATAACGAAAGATGCGGGCACGATGGATCGAGGTTCTACTGTATTTGTTTTCAGGTATTTTTAATCCTTATTTTTTTAGAAGTCTAAACTGCATTTAAAGATATTAGATATTACTAAAAAATATTAAACTGAAGTGCGAAATCCACTGTTTTTTTTTTTTTTTTTTTTTTTTTTTTTTTCCTACACTACAATTTTATCCTAAAAAAATAGTTTTGAATTGTTGAATTATTTAGCTTATAAATAATAATAATAATAAAAAAAACTGTTACTGTCTATTGATGCGGATGCAAGAAAGTAGCTGTTAATTTTAAAATAAAATAAAATACCAAAACTTGACATAACAATTGGGCTTCATCAGATGGCTTTTCATTATAATTTGTTGTATCTTTTTATCAATATCTTAAAGCCCCAGAACATTTAATTTAAAATAGTAACTTTTGTTCTTGGTTAATTGCTATTAAAAAATGGTATAAGTAATGTTTTCTGTTACAGCTTAATTAACTATTGTGCCTAAACATAAGCACAGCCATCTACTTAAGACATCAAATACTCTTCTATTCCTTTTCCCCTCCACCAGTGTTATCTTGCCTCTTTAAAATATTTTCCGACTACAATTTGAACAATTTAACTAGCTAAAGCTGAATTTCAGTCCATGGATTTATGCGCTTTAATTCTTCAAAGAAATGAAATATTAAAAGTGATTTGAAACTGAATTTGAAACCTAGTATCAAATCCAGCTAAATGTCATCATCAACAACAATGACGGCAATAAAAATATTAACTTTATTTATCACCATTAATATAAAATGTACATCATTTAGCTAGGACTGTTTTGGAACCTCCTGTTGCTCCACCCACTTTCTTCATAACGTAGTGTGAATGTTAATGTATGTGTAAAAATGCCTGCTATTGCTCCCATTTATAAGTTTTTCATCACTTGAACAATTCTCTTATAATACTTCCATACTTATAAATTATCAATACACGATGTTTGAACATTATATGATAATTAGAATTTTCCATTTAAATTTATCTGTTTAGCTATTACTTATCCATCATACGTAGTATAGGGTAAGTCTTGTAATCGTTTTGAAAATCGAAAAAAAATTTTTGACGGATTTACACGTTTCAGACACTGGAGATTCCGAAAAAGATATTTTTAGAAAAAAAAATTTGCCGTCCGTCTGTGTGTCTGTGTGTGTGTCTGTAAACGCTCTATCTCCCGAACGAATTGAGATAGAGACTTGCAATTTGGTATGTACTTAGTAAGTAATAATGGGAAGAAGCCTATTTCATTTCAATAACCTCGATTAACCGGAACTATTTTTTTCGGATTCTCCAAATATTCGTTCTGATAAAAGGTATATAAAATTTTTGGAAATTGTTTATTTTAAGAAATGAATATAAAAGAGAATAAAAAAACAAATTTTGCATAAAGCATGAAGTCGATCGGATAATTAGTTGCCGAGATATTTGGAATCCTATTTACCACAGTCTTCGATTTTTCATGACCCTGTATTTCATCCAAATTTCACTTCAAAGATATATTTTAATTGGAAATGTGACGCTTAATCAGATGCAATAAACCGCTAGTTAATAGGATTATTATTTTTGGAGTTATAAGGATGTTTCTTTCAAGCAATGCAGTAATCGAGCCTTTAAGGTTTATGACGTCATCAAGCCACGATTTTATTTGAATTGCAATGCACTTTATAAGTAGTTTACACATTTTTATTTTAATATTTTACATTATGCATATCCATGATGGGTAAGTATTACGGTGGCCCCCAACGACTAGTTTTAAATAGTGGTAGAAGACAATTTATATTTTCCACGTTAAGAAATAAATATAATTAAAAATATAAATTAAAACAATGCCATAATAAAAAATAATATTATATAATAATAAATTTGACTAGTTATGTCAATCTTCATAAAAAAGTGTATTTGGCAAAACCTTAGGTGGGAAAAAAGCAACATTCCCCCCCCCCCCCCAAAAAAAAAGTATTTTTTAACGCGTTTCAATATAGTTGAAAAGTGTTTATGAATTCGGTTTGTCTGTCTGTCTGTCCGTGCTCTAACTCACGCAAATATATTCGGATGGTCATGCAATTGATATATGTTATTGAGGTTTACAATGGCATGTTCGGTATTGAAAATGAAATGTGTAGCACTTATAGTTTTTTTATAAGGACACTTAAAACAATTTTATTACATTACGGTCTACGGAGAAAAATCATTTGCGGTTTATTTTAATGATGCTACACAATTTTAAATATATTGAAAGTGATATATATCACTCAGGTGCACTGTTGGAGGCTTACTATCGAATATGCTGTGCATAACACTTATAGTTCCTTTAGAAAGACACTCAAAAGAATTCCGTTACATTACGGTCTATGGAGAGAAATCGTTTGCGCTTTATTTTAATAATGTTTCACTATTTCAAAGATGTTGAAATTGATGTATATCACTAAGGTGCATAACAAAAGGCTTTCTATAGAAGACTGTGTGTATAGCATTCATCATTCATTTACAGGGACATACAAAAGAATTCGGTTAAAATACTGTCTGTTAACAATAATTTCAGGTAGTGCGTTTTCAGTTGCTGAACGCCTGTTTAAATTTAACTCTTTTAACTCTAACTTGATGTGTATAAATTCTATAGATCATATACAGGAAACACAAAAGTTCTCGAGTACATTTCCTTTTATTGATGGAAATTCCAGAAGGGGAATTTTAAACTGTGCTACGCGTTACCTAACTGAACTAACATTTACCATTTTGTGTAGTATATATACAAATCTCTAAATCATATACAGGGCTGCACAAAATAATTCAGATATTTTTCCAAATATTGTTAGTAATTCCTGAAACTAGGTCTTTAAATATGTTATGTGTTTTCCAAATTGTTTACTTAGATATCATCTTTCACCTTATTAAGAGATAATGATTAGGCAAATTATTTTGTAAGTGTTTTAAAGTGTTACATAATCTATGCTTGACGCATGATGTTTCGGTTTTGTTTAATAATTCTCTTCTTATTTTAGTAATTTGTTAAAATATATGGAAAAACATTTACACTGATGAAGTTTTTTTTTTTTTTTTTTTTTTTTTTTTTTTAATTATTCAATCTAGAAATAGTATGTTGTTTCCACATCAATAGCTTCCAACTATATCTTTATATGTAGAATACAACAGTTAAAAATATTTTTGTTCCCTTTATTATAACTCATGTAAATGTGTATGAAACTGACATAACAGTACTTTGAAAGGAAAAGTAATACAGAGGTGGAAAATATGTACAGTGCTTGCTCGTTTCCTACTTTTAAGTACCACCAAAGCCGAATTTTAACACTATTTACAAAAATTAACCTTCGCAATGTGTAATTCCAGAATTTTTATCATAAAAATAAAATGAGGAATAGTAATTACGAAGTAGAGACACCCAAAAGAAGTACGTTACGATCCCCTTTCAAAATCTAAAGCTATGGCTTTTTTCAAAAATCCGCAACGCAAAATCGTAAATTATTCCCCAGGTCCTTCTTTTCCAAAGGTACTGTAGCCTCGACAAAAGAGAGTGGCGGTGAGAAACATGTCAGGGATCTACCCACCTGACCTCAAGACCAGAGTCAGTTGGCTAAAAACGTAAAAACATTAAAGAAAGCGAATGGAGAAAACACTAAACAGACGCACGTTCCGATCACAAAATACGCAATCTGCTTGGACCTTTTAAGAAATACTCATCTTCTTTTTTTAATTCTCTTCACCAGCTGTTAAAAACGCTGGCGAGTTATCGAGACAACACACACAATACACATTCAATACCTGAACTTGAACTTGTGATAGGTTCAATGGGCTTCCAAGTTGCGAAGCAACTGCACACCCTGGCTTTGAGTAGGTGTATATCAAATCCTCAGAGAGCCAAATGAAATGTCTAGCCGTAGTCCAATTGACTACATAAAATAGAATAGTGTTAAGTATATCTATAAAATAATGAAAATTTACTAGTTAAAGTATAAAAGTAAAAAAAGTTCATAGTTAAAAAAAAAAAAAAATATATGCCAGACGAGGTAAAGTAAAGATGTTAAGAGAAGTTTAGGAGAAAAGTCAAAATAAAATTATCAGTAAAAAATTATATAATAATATATATATATATATATATATATATATATATATTTTAATTAAAGAGAAAAATTTTGAGGTAAGAATTATAGCTCGGAAGGACTATTCATCAAGAATAGTGGAGTACCTTGGTTTTTTCCGGTTGGATGGATTGCAATTTTCGCTATGTTTCATTATTTGAAATATTACTATGAAATATTTTTGGTATGAGTCTTATTTTACAACTAATAGATTTCTACAAGGCAGAGCGTTTCTCGGTATTACATTATATGTACCTAAAATTACCTCGAATATAAATTACAGTGGGTGATCGGTTAACGAACTTAATCCGTTCCAAAACAAAGTTCGCTAACCAAATTGTTCGTTAACCGATCATAGATTTAGTATAGATTTGTATGGGAATTCAATTAATTCGTTCTTAAAAGCTAAATAATATATAAAAAAATTAATAATAAATTCTCCCTAAAATTTTTTAAATGTAATAATAATAAAACACGCATTTCATGCATACAGTGTTGTCCTTCTTTCAGTCATGCTGTTTTTGAGTTTGTGAGGCATTAAATATTTGACAAAAGCTTATTTTTTCTTTCTGGAGTTTTCAATCTTCCCATTTTAATAGGGCTAATATACGTCCGTATTTAATACGGACAGATCGCAGTTTCATGGCTTTGTCCATGTCGTTACGTACTTAAAATAAATCATATAAGTTTATTACTTTGACCTATCAAAAACTTCATTAATTCTCTAAAAGATTGTGTTTACTGCAATGGCCCGATAAAGCTCCAGTGGAGCCTAGAGCCTGTTAATAATTTAGGAACTAAATTTCAGTTAAAATAATTAACTTGCAATTAAAAATATTTCTTTGAAAAGGGACACAAAGTATAAAAATTAATGTTTTTGTATTCTTCATTCTAATCTGATGGCCCTAAAATATAGGTCCTGGACCCCCCGTTACCCTTGAATAAATTAGGCCATAAGTATACAACTGTTAAAATGTTCTCTAAGTCGATAATAGTAGATGCAATTAAGTACAGCTTTGCAAATCTGAAACACAGCATTGCTTCTTCTTGGCTTTGTTTTGTTAGGTGTTCGTTATCCGAACATAAAATTCTCTCGCGAAACTGTTCGTTAACCGATCTGTTCGTAAACCGAACAGTTCATTAACCGATCTGTTCGTAAACCGAACAGTTCGTTAACCGATCACCCACAACGATTCTAGTGACGAGACCTCCACATCCTGCAGCATTATATCAATAAATCGTTAAAGTGCCAATCACTATAACATTTGCTCTAAAGGGAGCGATTCGAAATAACAGCCTTATAAAAATAAACAATTAAATATCTCTACGCAAATAAATTAAACTAATTTGAAACTACGGATTCTCTGTCATAAATCGCTAAAAACATCAATACAACGAGAATCTTTCGTTAATGGCGTCGTTTAAGTAACTTATTTAGTTAAAACCTGCAATCATAAAATAACTTTATGAAAATAAACGCTTAAAATTATCTTCGCTAAAAAAGTAACCTGAAAATTTCGATCGGTTTCCATAAATCGTTAAAACAGCAATCACTTTAACGGGAATCCATCATTAAAACACGACATTGTAAATATAAATTTTTCGATAAAATACGGAATTATTAATAACATAAAATTTAAAAAAAATGTAATAAAGTAATAATAATAATATTAATAAAAACGCATATATGTCTTTAAAAAAAGTAAAAACAAAAAATAAAAGAAAAATCATTCGTCAAGCATAGATTATCAAGCACATCGAAACAGTTCCAAAACAGTGCAACGGAACTGCACTGCTTAAAATGGTGAAAGAAGATACTTAAATAAATAAACAACTTAGAAAAACAATAACACGTTTGAAAAACCAAATTTCAGGACTTTTCGTCCATAGAAGGAAAGGTACTCGAATTTTTCTCGGCATTCCTGTACATGACCTTATAGATTTGTATATATGCCGCATATAGTGTGCTAAAATTTAGCTTAGTTAGAAAAAGGGAGACACAGTCGAAAAAACTCTTTCAATAATTGCCATCAATAGATAAAAATGCACTAAAATATATTTTTTACAGCCCTGTATTATCTATAGATTTTTATATACGCGTGATGTTCAACTAAAAAAAAAAAGGCATAACACAATTGAATTTTAGAAATTTCCATCCACAGTAATTCCTTTAGTCATTTTATATGTAAAAGAATAGCATTGATTCAGGCAAGAAAACAACGCTTAAAAATATCTTCGCTAAAAAAGTAACCTGAAAAATTTCGATCTCTTTCTACAAATCGTTAAAACATCAGTCGCTTTAACGGGAATCCGTCATTAATACACGACATTGTAAATATAAATTTTTCGATAAAATACAGAATTATTAAAAACATAAAAAATTCCCCTCCCCCCCCCCCCCCCCGTTCGGTACATCGTTGCGGTATTTTATTTTTGTGGCATCCCTAATTTTTGTAAAATCTTTCATTTCATTTATGAAAACAATGGGAGAATTTTTTTCCTCCCATATAAAATTAAAATTAATTAATTAAATTTAATTAATGAATTAATATTTGAAAAAATTGTATTAACATCAAGTTTCAGCCACTACAAGTTTAAAAATATGTATTTGAACTTGAGTGGGTGAATAAAAAGTATTTTATTAACGATTAAAATTTCAACAACATATATAAATATATAGAGAGTGTGAGCTAATAGTAGGAATTGAAAAAAAAAAAAAGAGAAATGTCGAGAGAGAGAAAAAAAAGTCTGACAGCGATAATCGCGCCAGGCTATTGCCCTGCCCACGCGGCCCGCGACAAGGTAGTCAAAAACGACCCACGTAGTCAAAAAACGGTGAAAACGGTTATCAGAAACTAATTTGTGTAAAGAGATAGGGGTTTTCCTTCCAGTAATAATTTCTAGTTCCATGAAATCTTCATATGTTTTAACAACTCCTTTCTCATAATGCATTCGAAACAATCTGGAGTTCAAAGTAAAAATTTTCTATTGCTGTTAAGTTTGCAGCTTTTAAAGATCACGCTATAAGCGTCTTTTAAGTTTAGTCATATATGCATTGCTTGCTTTATAATTTACACTCGCATCATGAATCAGTCATGACGGATAATGATAAACAGTGGAAAACGCAGCATTAAACAGTGTCTCATTTACGCCAATACAACTCATATCAATGAGTAAAGTTGAAAATTTCAGAAAGAAGGAACGAGATTTTGAAATACAGATATTTTCGGTCTAGTTTCGGTCAGGCCGAAAGTTTGGCAACAGTTTCACCGACAACGAATATTCGGCGAAACTCCGACTTTGTGCCGAAACCGAAATATAGGTCGATCTCTACTTGGAACCATGCTTGGAACATAAGAAAAGTAACTTGCTTTTTTATTTGCTCTAAGCTTTAATTACATGTATTTTTTTCTTCAAAGTGGAAATTTTGGAGAGGTGGGTAAATTATACTTAATTATTTACTTACTGTTCCTGGAATCAAATAGCATGTTCCATTTCGCTATAAAGCCAATGTATATATAGGGCAACACAAAATTTCTCCAGTATAATTCCGTTTATTAACGGAAATTCCAGAAGGGAAATTTTAAACTGTGCTACGCGTTTCCTAACTGAAATAAAATTTACCATTTTGTGTAGTATACATACAAATCTATAGATCATATACAGGGCTGTACAAAATAATTCAGATATTTTTCGAAATATTGTTAGTAATCCCTGAAATTAGGTCTTTAAATATGCTATGCGTTTTCCAAATTGTTTACTTAGATATCAGTTTTCACCTTATTAAAGGATAATGATTAGCCAAATTATTTGAACTGTTTTAAGTGTGGCATAATCTATGCTTGACGCATGATGTTTCGTTCTTGTTTAAAAATTATCTTCTTATTTTAGTAATTTGTTAAAATATCTGGAAAAACATTTACAATGATGTTTTTTTTTTTTAATTTTTCAATGTAGAGATAGTATGTTGTTTCCACATCAATAGCTTTTAACTATATCTTTATATTTATATGTAGAATCCAACAGTTTAACATATTTTTGTTCTCTTTATCATAACTCATGTAAATGTCCATGAAACTGACATAACAGTACTTTAAAAGGAAAAGTAATACAGAGGTGCAAAATATATACAGTGCTTGCTCGTTTCCCACTTTTAAGTACCACCAAAGCCGAATTTTAACACAATTTACAAAAAGTAACCTTCGCATTGTGTAATTCTAGAATTTTTATCACAAAATAAAATGAGGAATAGCAATTACGAAGTAGAGATCCTCAAAAGGAGAACGATACGATCACCTTTCCAAATCTAAAATTATGACTTTTTTCAAAAATCAGCAATGAAAAATAAATTATTCCCCAGGTCTTTCTTTGCCAAAAGTTCTGTAGCCAGGGGCGTAGCTACCGTGGAGCAGTTGGAGCAAACTGCTCCAGGCGCACGAATTCCAAGGGCGCAAAATTTTGAAAGAACAAAATAAACATTTGTAAAAATATTTGCATATTTTTTTTATTATTATTAATCAGATATTATAGTTGAATCTTGTTACAATTTGCATATTCCTATGATATTTTAAGTTGTTTTTAACATCAACCACTTCCATTTAAAACATGATTTTATACACAGTTAAAAGACATTACTTCTATTCGTGAAGTTTTAATTTCAATTCATACCATATCGCAGCCTCAAGTAAATTCTCCAACACCTTTTCGGCATGGCTGATTTTTTTTTTTTCTTTAACTTTTTCCGTATAGGCGACAGTTAAAGATTTTCAAATCTTAAAGTAATCAAAACTTATTTACAAGGTTCTCATCGGTTACTTTATTGGCTACCACTATTTCCAAACAATAATTTCCTGATACATTTCTATTGAAAATGTTTCGGAAATTTATCATGATGATTACTGTACGGAAATAATGGCAGCCAAAAAAGTCACCGCTGAGAAACCTATATTTAAGATGTAGCAGCAATCAATGCCTTAGCTATTTAGTTATTTCGTGATTTGAAAACAAAACAAAACAAAACAAAAAACAATAGTTTGGCAAGTTGAAGAAAATTATTGACCATTTTACAAACAAAAAACCAAGGGAACGAAAATTTTGAAGTTTGTCTTTTTATTTTGGGGGAATTAAATATGCATATGCTTTTTTTTTTATCAATACAGATTACAAAACAATAATAAGAGCTAGATTTAAGCATATTCCCGTGGGGGGAGGGGGGACGCGTTCCTTAGCACCTTATTACAGCATATTCAAATTTACATCACTTTTTTCGAAAAGTATTTTTCAACATTAATCTTTATTTAATCGCAGAATTTTAGGATTAAATAAGGCAAAATATATTTTTTGAAAATAGTAATGTGAGTTTGCTTAGGCCGTAATCAGTCTCTCCCCCTGCCCACATGCACACCACCATCCAATATCATAATAGTAGTCAATGAGTTTTCGAATTATAAAATGAAAAAAAAAATAAGGTTACTCCACTTAACCCCTTAGGGACGAGCGTCCTTTACGGAATTTTTAATATTTTTCCACCGGTTTTTTAAAACAGAAATTTTCATCTAATTGAATCGCAGAAATGCTACGGCAAAGCTTACAGTAAAAAATAACTGGTGGGAATAATCGAGGATTCCGGGCATCTTATGCGTCGCGTATACGTGTCGCTCGTCCCCAAGGGGTTAACTTTCTGAAATTTTACAGGCAAATATTGTGCGTTCAAATAAATAATAATATAACAATAAATAAAAACTCAGATCTAATTTTATACAAAGGTGAAATATTTCCACTGTTGATAAAGACCTCGTGTTTTAAAGAAAACGTGCCCTTTCATTCATAAAGCTTAAACATTTTTCTAATGACATCATTTTCAACAAATTTTCATTCCGCCTGTGCTGAAATAAGACTCATTTTCTTTTTTTAAGTAAGAAAAAAGGATTTTACTAAATTAAGTTACATTCTGGCAGCTCGGACTGGCCCGCCGGGCAACCGACCCGCGCGTCAATGCGCCCTAAACCAGGTAAAGCTGTGACCTCCCTCAGGTGAAGCTAATAGTTACAAAATTTGTCACTGTTTTGAAGCATTTATTTATTGATGATTTTTTTTCTCTTTGCAAAGCAGAACAATTGCAATTTTTTTAAAGTTTATTTGTTTCAGAGGGCCATTAAAATCCTTTAAAAGATAATGTATTTGTATATTCTGTGATTCTGTCTGTTACCATTGGCGACATGATCTGCCCAAGAATTCAGCCTGTCTGGCACCAAAGAGCGTCGCCTCTATTTCAAAATATATATTACGTATTTTATCTTATTTAGTTTTTTTGTGAAATCATTAATTAAGTATTTGTCTGAAATTTGTAGGCTTCGTGTATTCGTATATATTCGAATTCTGTGATTGTAATTTTCCCTGTATAAATGTTAATTATATAGATTTTTTGCGACCTTTGCGTACAAAAATTTTTATAGCGAATATTTTCGGTCAAGAAAAGGTAAGTCAAACATTCTTTTTTGTTACAAATTACATTTACAATATGTAAACGGCACTGTTTCAATATTGTCTATAAATGTGGTAATCAGAACGGCCGGCGGTCAGCTATTTTGTATATACGTTAGAACAGGGCTGTTCAACGCGGCGTCCTTTGAGAGGTTCTTTTTGCACTCCTTCGCTGTTGCTAAGGTTTTTTTTGTTTTTTTTTTCTTTTTTTAAATACAGTATACAGAATCCGCGTTACGCAGAGTATAAGGCGGAAATCTGTCTTACATAGACCTTTAGACAAAATTTATTTTATAAAAACCTGTTTTAAAGACACTTTGCTGTAAAATCAAATCAGTAATACTAATATTTACAAGTTTCTTAATATTATTAGCAGCATTAAGATTTTTTATCCTCCCGCTGCAAAAAAAGGTTTAAAATAGGTTTAATTAATCATAACATTCTTATTTATTACGAAAATTCTGTATACTTAGGATCATATGGTAGCCACTCACGAGTCAATGTTAAACCAATGGCAACGTTCTTTACAAATTTCTCATTACATCTCAATACAGTACATTTCTCATTACATTTGAATATTGTAAACGATTTTTTTCCTTGCATAAGATACTGCAGGTTGATGGCTAAACTGTTATCTTTATTCGGTTTCGATTTTGGTTCGTTTTTTTTTTTTTCTTCTAAGGACGTTTTCAATTTTGGATCTAGTTCCGAGTTTGAAAGCGTCCCCAGAAAGAAAATCTGGAATGGTTATGGATGCTATTGGTTTCTACTGGCAAGGCGGTAAAATAATGAGTTTCGTTAAAAAAGTTGCGTCCTCCAATAATCCAAGGTCTGCGCATTTGACAGTAACCGAGTACGACCCTGCTTGCAGTAGCAGTAGCAGCTCTTCAGCTGGTTCAGAATCACTTTTCTACCATAATTTTAGTATATAAAATTTGATCTGTTTTAATCGTGGGATTTTCTACGATTAAACAAGGAGAAATTTTGTTTATGCAATTACTGGTAGTAAAGTGACTGTGAACCCAACAAACACGTCATATCTGGCCGCTTGCTGTGAACATTATGGCCAAATATTTTTGCGGCAATTTGTATCCAGCCACCATTGTATATTAACTGATGCGCCGCTACATCCGGTAGCAGTCGACTAACGGATAACGGGCGAGCGCAGAGAAAACTACTGCATTTTCCGCGCTCAGTAGCCACTAAAGTTAAACTTTAGGCCAGCATGTAAAAGCCTGTCATCACCTAGAAAACAGAAGGCCAGTGTCGTCTACTTGATATAATGTTGATAATAAGACAGAGAGAAATCTTTTTTCCTCACTTTTTCAGCATAATTTTCGTTATTTAAAATTTGTTTTTCTATGAAAGCATATTAAGTAAAATGCGAGTAAGTTAAGTTTCCAGCCAGCGTATAAAAGTCCTTCATAATCTAGAAAATAGAAGGCCAGTGCTAAGTAGTTGATATTTTGATTATAGGAGATAAAACAAAATATTTTTTCAAAATAATTTTCACTGTTTAAAGAACATTGTTTAATTAGATGAACGTATTAAAATAATAATAATAATAATAATAATAATAATAATAATAATAATTTCGATTTTATGCACTAAAATATATATTTGAAATTTTTTCTTTCTCTTTGCTTTTACCCATTTTTGTAAATTACAAATAAAATTAACTTGTTTGCAAAGTATTTCTCAGGCGGTTCTCAAATTCCCTACTCAACAAACGCGAAACTTCCTGACACTCTTCTGATTCATTTTGAAACGTGAAGTCATAAAATTGACAGGGGTCACTGTTGAAGTGATTTGGAATCAAATGGCGGTTTTCATTTTTGATAAATAATTTATTGCGTTCTAAGCGATTTTTGTAACGTGACCACAGATTTTTCTCTTTTCCCACACTGTCGCGCCGGAAATTTGGTTCAAAACGTCACATTTGACAATATTTTCTGAAAGATCTTTCGTCATTACTAAAAAATCGAAAACTCTGTTCTATTACATAGCTTCTGAATAAGAACACCTGCCAATTTCAGGCATTTTCGAACAAAACTGAATTCAGAAATGTGTCAGAAACTAGCTGATTTCGATTTGAGAACAGCCTTAATACATTGAATTTTCTTATGAATACACTGGAATAAAAATGAATATCCTTAAAATTTTAAACAAATTCAGACCTAAACAATATACTACTAATATATAATTCACTTTTTACAATTCGGTGTTGCAACTAATTTTTAATATCGTATGAAATTTGTTTAAAAAAGTATTTTTTTTTCCAGATGATCAAAATTAAATAATATTTTAAAGAAAAATTATGTATATAATTGAAAGCAAGACAAAAAGACAAAGTGATTTATTTTATAAGGCATATGCCGCTTTATAAAATACATTAAAATATTTTGTCCCTCCCGCCCTCCCCCCTCCCCCTCCTCTTCAAAAAGGCTTCCATGTTTAGTAAATTAAAGTTTCGGTTGAAGGACGCATTGGAAGGACGTGGGGGATCAAGGTCAAGATAGGGGAGACTGAAAATTCTCGGAAGACACACGCCCGAGGCTCAAATCTGGCTTTTTTTGACTAGTCATTCTCATTTAGTTAGAGAGAGCGCTTAAGAGATGTTGCCTGTTTATATCTTGTATGAGAGAAGCGAACCGGTAATTTCTTAAACATTGGTAAGGTTTTATCAGTTTGTCTATTCATTAAATATATATGTTGTGATAATCTTTTTTGCATCATTTGATTCACGATAGAATTATTTTTTATAAAACCGCACGAAATTTTAAACGTGCTTTTCTTTTCAAAATGTAGAATGATATTTAATTTACAATTGCTTATTTCATGAGATTCACTGATACTGTACTTTATTGCTTAAGGACGTTCTCAAACCCTGACCCATTTCTCAATTAATTTTTGTTTAGAAACACATAAAACGTGCAGGTGTTGTCATTCAGAAACTATGTAATTGAAAGACGTTTTTCATTTTTTGTTAAAGGCAGAAGATATTTCGTAAAATACTGTCAAAGTCGGCATTTTGAACCGAATTCCCAAAGCGGCTGCTTGAGAAAGGGAATAAAATTGTCGTCAAAAATCCTTATAATTCGATAAGCATTTTATTTATCAGAAAATGGAAAACTCATTTCGATTTCAAATCACTTCAACAGTCAGGCATACCAATTTTATTCCTGTACGTTTTAAGATGTGTCAGAAAGTTCCGTGTTGTCGAGCAGGCAATTTGAGAACCACCTTAAAATAGAAAATATTGAGATTTAATTTTCTGTCAATTTTTTTTTTCTTTAACGCCTTTTAAATCTATTAAATAATATTTTCCGATAATGCATATGATTTAAAAATAATCTATAATAATAAACTATCAAAATAATCTATAAAAATAAACTATAATAATAAACTACAATATATAATAAACTGTAATTTATTTAAAATAATTATTATAGCATTATATAATAATTTTTAAAGAAGTTTTTTTCCTCTCTTTTTCTGAGAGTGGAAAATAACTGTTCTAAAAAAAAATTGTAAATTTTAATACAATTTAGAAAACTAGAATAAGAAAAAAACATTAAAAATTTCATGACAATTTCAAATTACTGAATTTTCATGTGAAAAGATTAGAATATTATTATTATTATTTTAATATTTGGCTATTAAACTTTAAAAGATAAATAATCATAAAAAACTGGTCATTCATTGACTATATAAAATAAAAATGTACTGCAATTTTCTTTTATTTATTTATTTTATTACTTAGGTGAAAATTAATATTCATAAAATTAAAATGATGCAAAAATGTTTTTTTTTTATTATCAATAATGATTTAATGAATAGACATCTTATACTGGTAACATACTTAACAATAATTTATTTTAAAACCATTGTGAAAAAAAAAAAAAAGAAAAAAACTAACATTAGACATACATACACATAAAAGATTATTTAAGCACCAATTCAAATTTTATTCTGTTAAAAAAATGCTTTTTATAAATTTATTTAAATTATAAAGTGTTTTTGTGTGAAAATAAGTGCTAATTAATAATCATTTAGGTTCACTTTTCAAGAAAACTATAAGTTCAAATTACCTTGTTTTTTTTTTTTTTTTTTTCAAAACAAAATACTTGACATAGTGAATGAATTAGTTTTTTTTAATCATGTACTTTTAAAATTTATATGAAATATGATTATTTAAAAATGGCATTGGATAAAAATTTTAAATATATATAATTGAAAAAATAAAATTAATTCACTATGTCAAACATTGTGTTTCTCAAATTTTTGACAAAAAAAATCAAGGTAATTGAATTTATAATTTTCTTGAAAAGTGTACATAAATGATTATTAGTACTTTATTGCACGCAAAAACACTTTATCATTTAAATAAACTCCTAAAAAATATTTTCTTTTATAGAATAAATTTTGATTTATGCCTAAATAATCTTTATTGGGCGACAATGGCTGGGTTTTGGCTAGCTTACATTTATAATACCCAAAAAAGGCATTTTTGTGGGCAGTTTTGGGCTGGATTTAATTCTTGAAAACCACAAATGGCGTTGCTACGGCAAGTTTCTGGCTATCTTTTATTCATTATGATTTTTAATGGCCTAGCTATGGCTAGTTTCCATTAATAATTGCCATTTAAAGTATAATTGTGGCCAGTTTTAGGCAATCTATCATTTATGATTAACCGTTAGTGGCCTAATTATGGGGATCTTATTGTACTTCTGGCCAATTCTGTTGCGGCCTCATTATGGCCAGCGTGACAGTTTTTTTAAGTTGCCATTACGGCCAATGATAGCGGCCCTCCATCTGACAGTTGGGGCCAAAGCTAACGTAGCCATCAGTGGCCCGAAAGTTCTGTGTTCGTTGGGAATTCCTTGAAGAGCCGCCACTGTCTGGATAGTGAAACGTTGTTGTATACATATAAGATGAACGTGAGCAATAAAAATAATTCAATTGGTCTGCGAAAAGAAAAGAGAAAATATTTATCAGTTATCGTCACTGAAAGGTTAAAAAATAGTTTAGATACCAAAACCGTCGGCCGATGTCTTCGAAAATTAATACAATTCTTGCGACTTATTTATTACATGCTGACATCATCGAAAAAATACCAAAATGTGCTCTGGGGACCTGATAACGTGTGGAAATAATTCATCATACACGCTTAAATACAGATTGAATCATTGTAAAAATTGTGAGAACGGATTCAAGGTATTTGCAAATGTAAAAATATACCATTATTTTTATTTATTTTTATTGTGATTACAATACTTTCCTGTTTCCTTCCTTATATTGTATGTGTATGGAAGGTAAAAACTGCAATTTTGAGTGATATTTAAGGCTGTCAAACAGGGTTCTCGCTGCCGATTGCCATTGGGCCCGAAATCGAGCATTTGGCGAGAAAACTAAAGATTGAAATCGCTAAATTGCAATAATTTTTTTTTCTTTCGGCGACACTCTCAATGATGTTATTGCACGAATAAATCTTTTCTGTGTAACTCATTATTTGTGTTTACATATTCTTATGAATCTATTACTAACATTATTCAAATAGATATAGTTTTTCTTTAGTCAAATAACAAAGATTAGTCAAATGCCAGTGAAAACCCCAGTGTCAACTTTTATTGTTGTTCATTGGCTAATTTCCTAAACCTTTAGAAATAAAGTTCTGATAGTAAAAAAGTTTCAAAATTGTTCTTCATCCTCTAACAAGTAATGTATGTCAAAATAGTTATTTTTTTTTAAGTTTTCGAGGATTACATTTTTATTCGGTTCCGGGGAATATACGGGGAAAATATACGGTGCCCGTAAAGAAAATTTTGAAAAATCTTCTCCGTACTTTAACAGG
Organism: Maratus michaelseni; assembly: GCA_963931845.1. Classification (NCBI taxonomy): domain Eukaryota; kingdom Metazoa; phylum Arthropoda; class Arachnida; order Araneae; family Salticidae; genus Maratus; species Maratus michaelseni. The sequence goes on along the minus strand of OZ007597.1, from coordinate 151,313,010 downwards.
TAAAATAATAATTTCGTTTTTGTAAAACCAAAACTTACCAAGTTATGATAGTTTAAAATTTTATGGAATTTTAGTATTTTCTGGATCTAAAAACAGAAAAATGTGCTTTACCCATATGCGAAAATTTTAAATAAAAAATTTTGACAATAGTGTTTTTTTTTTTTAATTTGTATTCTATAATGCTTCGAAACTTTTGAACCGAAAAACAGATATTAAAGGACGGAAGATTGTACTGGCCCATTGGAAAACAAAAGTTCCGCCCAATTAGCGGTAAATATTGGATGGTACTCCGTACTTAAAGAATTATAGTTCATTTCATTACTTATTTTTAAGTTTCTGCATTAGTATTTAATATGTTATTAAAACACGTTAACTATCAAATAAAAGTAAGGTTTAAAATCGAATTAAGAACTTCAAATCAAAATTGCGCAGAACTTTTTCGAGTGCATGATAAAAGGGCGCACAAACTTTACTTGCTCCAGGGCGCTGAATATGTAGCTACGCCACTGTCTGTAGCCATCGACAAAAGAAAGAGGCGGTGAGAAACATATCAGGGATCTACTCCTCTAACCTCAAGACCAGACACTGTTAGCTAAAAATATCAAAGAAAGCGAATCACCAAAACACAAAAGAGACGCTCTGATCAGAAAATACGTAATCTTCTTGGACCTTTTAAGAAGAGAAATATTAAGCTTCTTTATTTTTATTAATTCTCTTCACCTACTGTCAAAGACGCAGGCGAATTACCGAGATAACTATAATGCTCGAAATCACTTGCCGGAACAGTCCGGAACAGTTGATGCCGGTTCAGGGGCTTCCTAGTTGCAGCAACTTTACGCCCAGTCGAGTGTGAGTTGAATGTCATTTCAAAGTGAGCCGTTGGGGGAAGGTAAAAATTGCTTATAGCAATTAAAATAAATAAAGATTGCTTATAGCAATTAAAAGTAAAATTTAAGATTACAAATAGCAATTAAAAAGATAAATTTAAAAATGGGTGAAGAAATTTGGAATAAGAGAAGAAGCGATAGAGACTAAAGATAGAGTCGATTAAAACATGACGTAAATGGTATAGCTGTAGTAAATACTACTGGGAAGGAAAAAGTTTAAAATAGGGTTCAGGACATGTTCCAAGATCAGTACAAAAAGCCAGGTGGAAAAGCCAGATGGAAAGGCGGGCAAAGCAACATAAAAAAAAGACACTTTTCAGTGGCCATACAGTTTTTTTTTTTTTTTTTTTTTTTTTCAATTATTATTTAAATAATGGTATAGCTGGGTAATGTATGTAAATATGCTATACAAAGTTTTTTTTTTTTTTTTTTTTTTTTTTTTTTTTTTTTTTAAATAGAGTAATAATTTGAGAGAAGATAGCTGAGATTGAGATTGGTGAGCACTAATGATTGCCATCAGTTAAGCAAGAATATTTTGGCCGTTTACGGTGATGTGGCTCGGATGCGTCGTAATCCGGCAGCTCAGCAATTATTTCATTGGGGAGGTCGTAAAGGTTGTTATAAAATTTTTTGGAAAGATGGTTAATACGTTTAACAAGAGAGGTAGTGTTGAGGTCTCTGTAGACTGTGCTGTTACGGAGGTAGCGCGAGGCACCCCTGACATTGCGCAGATGTCTGTTGTGTAGTTGACTGAGATTTTTGATGGAGGATTTACAAGTGAAGGCCCAGACCGGACAAGCGTATGTGATTATGGGTAGAATGCATGAGTTATATAGTAGAAGTTTATTGTGAATAGCAAGGGTTTTGGTTTTAAGAAGAGGTTTGAGTGCAATGGAAGCGCCGGCGACTTTTCTCCTAATGTTGATGATATGTTTGTTGAATGTAAGTCTGCGGTCAAGTGTCACCCCTAGGTACTTTGCCTCGTTGGTCCAAGGAATGGTGGTATTGTTAATTGTGATTCTGTTAGGATAGGTATATTTTTTGGAGAAGTAGACAGCGGCAGTTTTATTTTCGTTAAGTTTAACGCGCCAAAGGTCGCACCAGTTTAGGAAGTCATCAATGTGTGTCTGTAGGTACCTGTATAGTGTATATGGGTGGTGAGCGTGGGTGTAAATAGTGGTGTCGTCCGCATAAAGAGCAAGATGAGTGTTTGGTGATCTGGGAATGTCGTTAAAGTAGATGTTAAAAAGCAAGGGACCGATAACGCTCCCTTGGAAGATGCCTGCTAAAATATAGAATATAGCGGAGAGAATGTTGTTTATGCGGACGCGGAAAATGCGATCGCTAAGGTAGGAGTATATGAGGTGTATAAGTCTGGCGGGAAAGTTAAGCTTAATTAATTTGTATATAAGGCCCAAGTGCCAGACTTTATCGAATGCCTTAGCGATGTCAAGGAAAATGGCAGCAGCTGGGATCTTCGAGTTTAGCTTTTCGCTGAGAAATTCGACAACTCGAAGGAGCTGGTGTGTTGTGGAGTGTTTAGGGCGGAAGCCAAATTGTTCAGGCATGAGAGTGTTGTTATGTTGGATATGGTGTTGGAGTTGCGACCAAATGACGCGTTCAATAACTTTGCTGAGAGAAGGAAGGAGTGAAATAGGTCTATAGTTAGCAGGGTCAGTTAAGTTAGTACCAGGTTTAGGGATAGGGGAAATGATGGAAATTTTCCAAGGCTTTGGAAAATAGTTAAAGTAGAAGATGGAGTTAGTAAGTTTTGTGATATAGTTTATGTAGTTAGGAGGCAAGTTTTTGAGTGCTGTGTTATTGATTTTATCGTACCCAGGGGCTTTGCGTTTTTTGAGTTTGGTAATGATGTTATGTATAACAATAGGCTGAATAACAGTAGGTGGATCATCAGTGGGTTGGGCAAGAAATCTATGGACTGTGTCGCTGACATGTGTAAGGTGATCTTGGCTAGCGAGGGTGGGGTTAGGTGAAAATTGATTTGAGTATGACCTAGCAAGGCAGTTAGCTTTCTCCTCGTCAGTGTAAGCAGTGTTATTGTTGACTGTGAGAGGCGGGATGGGAGTGTAGTTATTGTTAATTTTACGCTTAATTTGCCAGAGAGAATTATCCTCGCTAGCAATGTTTTGGATGAAATTGGACCAGTTTTTTTGTTTTTCTTTGAAAATGCTGTTTTTAATTTTGTTGTTTAGTCTGTTAATGAGAGGTTTTAGTGAAGGGTCTCTTGTGTTTTGGAAGAGACGACGAAGACGATTTCGTTGTTTGATGAGGTTGTAGATGTAAGCCGGAGGAGTAAAAGTGTTGTTATTTTTAAAATATTTGATGGTGGAGTGATTAAGTGCATTGGTTATGTGTGTGTTAAAGTTATCAACAGCAGTGTCGATGTCGTTAGTATTATTAATATCAGGAAAGTTTAAGTTGTTATTGTTGAGAAAATCAGTATATTTATGCCAGTCAATGGCCACAGAAGGAGGTGGGGAAAGAGGATTAATAAGGTCGATCTTAAAGGAGACAGGAAGGTGATCGGAGCTTAAGTCGTTAATTACAGTAGTGGTGATAGGGTAAGGAAGGTTTTTTGTGATTGCAAAATCAATAATTGAGTTGTGTGATCTGGGTGCAGTACAAATGTGTGTTGGGGAGGCTGGTGCATGTAGGCTAAGGTTTAAGTTTTGAATGAGGTTGTGAAGTGAGGCACCTCTTCTAGTGTTTCCATGACAATTCCAGCGCCTACTTTTGGCATTAAAGTCGCCGGCGAAGAAGCAGTGTGAGTGTTGTGAGATTAAGTGTGTGAGGTCTTGAACTGGAAAGTTTCCAGTCGGGTAAATGTAAATGGAAGCAAGGTGAATGTTTATTTGTGGTAGTTGTAAAATTAGACTAGTGAAGTCAATATTATTTAAGGTGGGGTTTTGGGTGATGTAATGTGGTATGTGATTTTTGATGTAAATGGCGGTACCGCCCCATCTAGGGTCAGCTGCGCGTGGAGTGTAGTGTAATCTGTACCCGGGAATGTTAATTCTGAAAGTTGGGTTGCGGGTTTCTTGGAGAAAGATGATGTCAATGTGGGGGTGATCAATGATAAAGGTTTTAAATTCGTTAAATTTGTTACGGATAGAATTACAATTCCAGGTTAAGATTATAAGTGAGGAGAAGTTAGAGGAACTATTCATGATTGGGTGTGTTAAATTCCGATGCGAGGCTGTCGAACTCGTTCATTATTATAAACATTTTTTCAAGTGGGTTTGTACAATTTTTTGTTTTCTTAGAGATATTTGTAAAACATTGAATAAATTTGTTAAATTTAAGTATTTCCTTCATCTCTTGGAATGTTTTGAAGATTTCAGAGATTTCTGTAGTGTAGTTAGAGTTATTAGTAGTGGTGGAGTGAGTGTCCGGGGACAGATTCTGGGTTTCAGTGGAGTGAGTGGGTGGGTTTTCAGGTATGTCCGGATCTGAGGTCGTGTTAGCTGAGGATGCTGTGTTGGAGTTATTGGTGTTGGGAACATTAGTGTTTCTTTTGGTGTAGTTGAAATTGGCGAGAATTTCTGTCATGAGTTTAACATTATTTGTTGTGTTGGGTTCCCTACTGTTGGGCTTATTGGGTTGATTTTTCCTGAATGTTTGTGGTGTTTTTGGGCAACCTCTGTAGGTTGCTGGGTGAGGGCCAGAGCAATTAGCGCATTTAGGTGTTATTTTTCCAGTTTGGGGGCAATCAGGTGTGAGATGGAGTCCAGCGCATTTAACGCATTTAGGAGGTAATTTACAAATTTCTGATGCGTGTCCAAATCCCTGGCAGCGGTGGCATTGTTTAACTATGTTAGTTCCTTTGAATCTCTCGATGGTTACACTTAGATTACAGATTTCAGTAATTTTGTAAATTTCGTCAAAGTTTTCTCTTGGGAGCAAGTTGACAAGGTATATAGGCATTGGGTTGCCAGTTTTCCTACTTTTGAGCATAGCTGCACGGTTTGCTGTGAAGTTGTAATCTTTCAGAGCGTTAATGATGATGTTGGGGTCAGTGTATGGAGGGATGCCTCTGATGCAGACTTTCCGCGGTCGTTTTTCCAGTGGACTAAGAGTGGTGTATGCTATAGCGTTTGTGTCAAGGAAGTTTTGAGTCTTACGAAAGTCGTTGTCATTTTTACAATGTACTTTAAGAAGCTCACCGTCAAGTTTTATAAGTGGTTTTACGTCGTTAACATTGTTGATTTCAGAGGCAAGCTTGTGCCAGTGATCTTTGATTTCTATATAAAATGGGTGTATTTTGTTTTTGTTATAAGTTAGGTTCGTGTCTGAGTTTTGGATGTTATCTGGGTCTTGTGAGCTGCCGGGTAGGGCGCAATCCTGAGAGGATTCATGATCCATGGAATTAATTTCGGAAGTGTCCTCACTTAGGACTTGAAATTTGTTTTTGACAGGTATGTTAGCATGAATTTCTGGGTTTTTTCTTTTACGGCCATTAGCAGTTATAAAACCGTCATCAGGGCTCACCAAATCAGCAATATTAGGGTTTAAATGATACATTATGTAAGGTAAATCTAGTTGGCTATCGTTTACTACATAGAGTTGAAAATATTTGAGTCTACTCAATTTAAGGGGGTCAAACGGCTCACAGAAAAGAAATGAGATTGAATTCAAAATATTACTCACAAGTGCTGGCTTTTCTGGATTGCTGGAAAAATCCTCAGTTGAGCGGATGCTCTTCAGGTGGGCGTCCGTATAAATCAAGAAGTCCGTCACAATTTTGCGATGTTCCTCGTTGATAGTCGCCGGGAATTCAGACCAGGCCGTAGCAAAATCAGTATAAGTCCTTCCATTCATCAGTCTGCTACAATTGTCGGTGAAGTCGAAGGCCATTATTGCGCAGGAACGAAGCTGTTCTTAAAAGAACACGCTTTGAATACTCCTCCAATCCTCTGACGGGGAGAAAAACAGCAAGAAACGAACGTGACTATTTAGCGCGCGCAGCTGCAACCAGCCGCGCAAGTAAAGCTATCCGGTCAGTCAGCGAGAAGAACGGGAGAACCGCACTCGATGAAGGCACAAAGCCGAAATCACTTGCTTTAAGGCTGTGTTCTTTATTAAAAATATTACTGTAAAATATTTTTGGTATGAGTTGTTTATTTTACAACAAATAGATTTTCTAAAAGGCAGAGCGTTTCCCGGTATTACATTATATGTACCTAAAATTACCTCGAATTTAAATTGCATACGATTCTAGAGAAGAAACCTCCACATCCTGCAGCATTATATGGAGAAATCGTTAAGGTGCCAATCACTATACCATTTGGTCTAAAGGGAGCTGATTCGAAATAATAGCCTTATAAAAATAAACAATTAAATATATTTCCGCAAATAAAATAAACTAACTTGAAACTATCAATTCTGTGTCATAAATCGTAAAAAATACCAATAAAATGAGAATCTTTCGTTAATACGTGGCTTCGTTTAAATAACTTATTTAGTTCAAACCCGCAATCGTAAAATAACTTTATGAAAATAACTCTTAAATATATCTTTACTAAAAAAGTAACCTGAAAATTTCGATCGTTCTCCATAAATAATTAAAACATCCATCGCTTTAAGGGGAATCCGTCATTAATACACGACATTGTAAATATAAATTTTTCGATAAAATACGGAATTATTAAAAACATAAAATTAAAAATATATATAATATAAAAAAACTTATAAATGTCTTTAAAAAACAAGTACAAAAAAAAAAAAAAAGAAAGATCATTCTTCAAGCATAGATTATGAAACACTTTAAAATGTTGAAAGAAGATACCTCAATTAAAAAAAACCAACTTAGATAAACAATAACACATTTGAAAAACCAAATTTCAGGACTTTTCGTCATAGAATGAAAGGTACTCGAAATTTTCTCTGTATTCCCGTATTCGACCTTATAGTTTTGTATGTATACCGTTTATAGTGTGCTAAAATTTAGCTTAGAAAAAGGGAGACACAGTCGAAAAAACTCTTTCAATAAATAATTGCCATCAATAGATGAAAATGCACTCAAATATTTTTTTACAGCTCTGTATATTATCTATAGATTTTTATATACGCCTGATATTGAACTAAAAAAAAAAAAAAAAAAAAAAAAAAAAAACGCATAACACAATTGAAAACGTACTTTCAAAAATTTCCATCCACAGATAGAAATGGATATCTAGTCCTTTGCGTAGCCCTGTATTTGAATGCTGTTCAATTCTACTTATATATACATCTCTTCGTAAGTTATATTTCAGCTGGAAAATGCCCAACTCCATTGAAAAACACCCTTAAGGCATTTATGCTCGTCCACAGTAATTCCATAAGTCATTTTATATGAAATAGCATGGGATTGATTCAGGCAAGAAAATTCAAAATCTTTGAAATGGAACGGCGTTCTTCATTTTCTGATAAATGCTTAAAATTAAAATACATTGCTACCCCCCAGCATGGGTGAGAATCACCTGCACTTTAGCAGATTTATGCTTTTCGTTACATTTTATTTAAATCTCCTCCCTCCTGCTATTCCTAGGTGCGTTTTCTTCACATCAGATAAAATTAAATTCGATAAAGCTTTTATTTAAAAAAAAATATATATTTTGTCTATTTGTTATTTTATTGCATTCAGATTCGCTCTTCCCTAAACCACAGCAGCATGCAAAACGTGAAATCTTTAAAATGCTTTAATTTATAGAAAAGATTTTGCCTTATTTCTTATTTTGCAGTAAAAATAAAAAATCTTCTAAACTCCACGTCCTCTTAGATGTGTGACGCACACACACGCATTTGTGTTCGTATTTGTTTAGACGGCAGCATAATTTTTAAAATGCTTTTATAGTTTTAAATTATTGTACTTTATTTGTTATTTATTACTTTAAACTTTAAAGAAACGATAAATAATCAGCTACACCCCTTGCCCCAACATATCCATCCGCCCCTCCCAAATTTCTACCTAAGTACACGTTTAAAATCTTAAAAACTTATGTTTAATATCCTGAATGTTACTATACCGTAACCATGCATAAACAATCAAATAATAAGCTGCTGCAAAAGCAAAGGTGTGTAACTATCGAATTTAATCAAGTTTATTAAAGTCACTTCTTTAGTGTCACACACATACAATACTCATTGTTTGTCAGTATGTTTTGTCAGTTGTATGACACCTACTAAAAGTATACTTGTAATACGCAGCAATTTTTACAAAAAATTTAGTGAAATATTTCTAAAATTCCTCCCTAGCATTTTCCGAAATTTTGCTTCTCGTTCTGCATATATTTGACTTAATTCGAGATATTTATTAACTTTTATATTCTTTGCAAACCTTTTTTTTTTTTCCACAAGTCATTTTTATTCCTTACAAGAACAATTGTTTTGTATATCTTAGAAGTACAATTGCACGCAAATTACTTCTGTAAAAAAAAAAAAAAAAAAAAAAAAAAAAAAAAAAAAAAACTGCATTCATTTACCGTCTATTAATTTCGTTTCTTTTTTCCATTAACTACATGCCTCTATTTATCTTTCTGACATTAACTCTGAATTATCATCACCCTAATCTGAGATTTCAGCAGCATACAGCAAGAGAAAGGGAGGCACTATACATTACTTATCCAATGACCACATGCAGGGGGCGGAGCGTAATGTTTGCGCTAGCGTTTGAGGGAAATATTCCCACATGTGCCTTAGAACCGTGTTTGGAATATAAGGAGAGTAACTTACAGTTTTATTTGCTCTAAGCTTTATTTACATGTATTTTTTTCTTCAAAGTGGAAATTTCGGAGAGGTGAAAGGGAGTAAATTACATTTAATTATTTTCGTACTGTTCCTGGAATAGAATAGCATCTTCCATTTCACTATAAAGCCAAAGTATCTTTCAAAAAATATTGCCAAACGACATTTTAAACTGACTTTCGTTGCGCAAGAAAGCAAGCAATTATAATTGAAGATATATGGCATTTATAGAAACAATGGAAAACGCTATTCGATTCTTCGCGGGAGAGGGGGGGGGGGTCGTATTTCTTATGTTTGTTGTGAAATCCAAACTCGCTACTTTCTGACTCATTCACGAAGCCATATCTGTTCGTATAAGAATCTAATTCTTAGGCATTTTCATTCTGGAAGCAACAAATAGAATAGAGTTTCCCATTTTCCTGTAAAAATAAAGTAGCTTAAAAAAAATATTGTCATATGCGTTTAAAGTAGATTCTGGATTGCGGCATCTTGCGGGAATTTCATCATAAAAAAGTAATCAATTATAATATTCGTATTTCTTAAGTTTGTTGTGAAATCCAAACTCGCTACTTTCTGACTCATTCACGAAGTCATATCTGTTCGTATAAGAATCTAATTCCTAGACATTTTCATTCTGGCAGCAAAAAATACGATAGAGTTTCCCATTTGCCTGTAAAGACAAAGTAACTTTCAAAAAATTTTGTCATATGCATTTTAAGTTGACTTCTGGGTTGCGACTGCTTGCGGGAATTTCATCATAAAGAAGCAATCAATTAAAATATTATGGAAGATGCCTGGCACTTGCAGAAAATGGAAAACACTCTTAGATTCTTTGGAGGGTTGAAGAGGTTCACGTTTTTTAAGTTTTTACTGAAATCAAAACTCGCTACTTTCTGAAACGAAGTCATTTCCCTTCGTATAATAATGGAAGTATCAGGTAGATCTATTCTGATACCAAGAATTCGAATAGCATTTTCCAATATCCTATAAATATGAAAAATGATTTTCAAAAAATATTGTCAAATGACCATATTCGTGTTATGAAACAGTAAAATAAATCATAATTCATTTTTTACTGTAAAATAAATATATAAATAAATAGACTGTTTAAAAAAATATTTTTAAGTCGAAAATAAAACATTTTTATTTATTTATTTATTTTTTTGTCGAAAATCAAATTTAAAACTATAAATAAATATAAAATTTTACAAATAATAAAATTTTAGTTAATATATAAAGTAGTTAGAATTTAAAAACCAATTAGATAATTAAATTTTAAAAGCTCAATTAAATTTTAGCTAATAAAATTTTAATTCATTAACAGCATAAATTATATTTTAATTTTTTCAGAGATAATTTTCTTTCAAGTTCTCCAAATGCGGTCAGTAAAAGTAATTAATAAGTAATAAATAAATTAATTAATAACTAATAAAACAATTAAATTAACTAAATTAAAGAAAAATTCTTAAAAAATTATACGTTTAAGGAAATTTCAAGATATTATTTCAAGTCCTAAATATAACTCATCTTTTGTCGAAAATGATTTCGACAAATGAATAGACAACTCCAGGCATTGAGGCCCCACCAGTGGCTGAGAGGTTCTGCTCTCGAAGCTGGTAGACGGGAGGTGCTGGGTTCGATCCCAATCGCGCCCGTCGGCCTAATCGTTCGGAGTTTTCGTGGTTTTTTTTCGAGCCGTTGATTTATCCATGCGTAAATACGGGTTAGGTTCCCTTAGAAAGACCCCCACGAAGGGCACTCCCCCCGGGCCTATATCCCAGGTGTAGATAATTGGCCGTCAATAATCAACCCAACCCAGGCGTTGAGAAATTTCCATCAAAGGCACTAGCCGAGGCTTTTAACATGATAAACATAGCGGTAGCAAAATTATCCGAACAACGAGCGGTTTGAGAATTTTAGCCGACGTATCCATTCTGATATGTCTAGCTAAAAGACCATTTACGTTTTCAGAAAAGTGTGACCACACAATCTACTCCAAATATGTATGTGATATCCCACAACACCGCCAAAATGACAATTTAGACGACACCGACAACCGACAACCCCTAGCCTTCAATATCGAGTTTCTAGAGAACAGCAGTTTCGCTTCACAATCATCCACCTCCGGCGCTGACTTTCCCACTACAGAACTAAATTATCTGTCACAAGTGTCAATTCATTTTTGAACCTGTGAATCATAAGTAGTCATCAATCATACCCTACAAGGTATTTTTTTTAATATAAAATTTTTCTTTCAGTTTTTTTAATATAGCTTTTCATAATTTTGTAGTTTATATCCGAATAAATGCTGCTACCTATATTATATATTCACCTCTGCCCCATACCTCATTGGAAATAAATCAGGAGTGTTAGAGAAATCCTTAGCAGAAATGTTTTTAGGGTCGAGGCACATCATATAAAGTTCCAAAATTTGCGATAGTGGGCCCCAACTGAACACCAGTCTATGGATAATTTACTTATTTATTTACAATATTTACCAATGTACGAATTGCTTGCACAAGCATACGTGGATTTTTTAACGGAATATAGGAAAATACGAATAAACGTAACAGTTGCCGAACAGTTGATGTCGGTTAAGGGGCTTCCGAGTTGCGATCAACTTTACGCCCAGTCTATATGTGAGTAACCTGTCTTGTAAATATTGAGCCGTTGGGAAAAGTTAAATGTAGTATTAACTACAAAAGAAAGAACAATTAAAAATAGAAGAAAAATTAAACAATGGGAATAAAAAGGTAAAGCTATTGAGATTACGGATAGAGTCTAATAAATGGGAAAAAAGTAAAATGGTATAGCTGTAGTTAAAATTAACTACTGAAAAAAGTTGAAAAAGTGTAAAATAGGGTTCGGAACATGTTCGAAAACAGTACATAAATGCCAGGTGGAAAAGGCAGGCAAGGCTAAGCTTTAACAAAAGTAGCACTTAAAAAAGAACAAACATTTTAATATTATTATTATTATTATTATTATTTTTACAAAAGTTTTTTATTAATATTTAAATTTTATTATTATAATGTATAGCATAGGAATAAGTTTAAATAGGAAAATACAAATTTATATAAAAGTAAGAGAGAGAAATTTGCAGGATGGTGAGCACTAATGCTCATAATCAATAATGCAAGAATATTTTGGACGCTTGCGGTGATGTGGTTCGAATGCGTCATAATCCGGCAATTCTGCGATTATATCATTAGGGAGGTCATATAATTTTTCATAAAATTTTTTGGCAAGGTGGTTGATTCTTTTATTTAATGTGGTAGTTTTGAGGTCTTTGCGAACAGTGCTATTACGGAGATAGCGAGAGGCATTTCTGACAGTACGCAGATTTTTGTTATGAAGTTGGCTGAGGTTTTTCATGGAGGATTTGCAGATATAGCCCCAGACCGGACAGGCGTAGGTGATAATTGGTAAAATGCAGGAATTATAAAGGAGAAGTTTGTTATGGATAGCCAGTGTTTTACTATTAAGGAGAGGTTTTAGTGCAATCATAGCTCCAGCGACTTTCCCCCTGATGGTGAGGATATGTTTTTTGAAAGAAAGTCTTTGGTCAAGGGTGACCCCCAGGTACTTTGCTTCATTAGTCCAAGGTATAGTGGTATTATTAATGGTTATTCTATTGGGATATGTTAGTTTTCTAGAGAAATAAACAGCAGCAGTTTTGTTTTCATTGATTTTAATGCGCCATAGGTCGCACCAGTCTAAGAAGGCATCAATGTGAGTCTGCAGATACCTGTAAAGTGTGTATGGGTGATGAGCGTAAGCGTAGATTGTAGTGTCGTCCGCATACAGTGCAAGGTGGGTGTTAAGTGAACGAGGAATGTCGTTAAAGTATATGTTGAATAACAAGGGTCCGATGACGCTCCCTTGGAGGATGCCTGCTAGGATACGGAAAATGCTAGAAAGAATGTTGTTAATGCGGACGCGAAAAATGCGATCGCTAAGGTAAGAGAAAATAAGGTGTATAAGTCTAGCAGGGAATTTAAGCCTAATTAGTTTGTATATGAGGCCCACATGCCAGACTTTGTCAAATGCCTTAGCGATGTCAAGAAAAATGGCAGCAGCAGGAATCTTCGAGTTTAGCTTTTCGCTGAGAAATTCGACTACACGAAGTAGTTGGTGTGTTGTTGAATGTTTTGGGCGAAAGCCAAATTGTTCAGGCATAAGAGTGTTGTTAAGTTGAATGTGGTTCTGGAGTTGCGACCAAATGACGCGTTCGATAACTTTGCTGAGTGAAGGAAGAAGGGAGATAGGTCTATAGTTTACTGGGTCAGAAAGGTTAGCACCAGGTTTGGGGATAGGAGAGATTATAGAAATTTTCCAAGGTTTCGGAAAATAGTTACAAATTCAAATTATAATAAACATACACGTCTAAAAAAGGTGTACGTACATACATGAATTCATATTTAAAGATATTTATAATAAAACACACATTAAACTTTATATATAAAAAATAATAAAGGTTATAAAAGAAATAAAAATAATTTTAATAAATCTTTATTGGAATAGGATCATGAAAATGTTGTGCCCTAGTAGAGGCGCGATAGATTATGACGATTTTACAAAGAGTGTATACAAGAACTTCATGAAAAACTTGCATCATTGTGCACACAAATTGTAATGTCAAATATACTGTAGTAAAATAAACATAATTTAATTGTAATCAATAGAAAAAATATATGCCAAAGAAAATACAAATTCTAAGAAAGAATGTCATAAATTTAAATTTTCCGTATAAAATTACAAACCAAATATAAATATACAAAGAAATCGGACATTTCTTTAAATGTACTTATTACGAAAAACATTAAACAATAAAATTGAAAAAGCACACACATCTGTGAAAAGAACGAAAAAAAAAAGAAAAGCAAGAAAAAAGAAAACAAATACTTGTACATAAAATAGCGATTCAAAATTTGAGAAGTCATGAATGTCATTTTTATAAAAGGTAAATCATATTTTTAATGTCAAGTAACAGCTTCTTACAATTACTGTCTAATCTATATATTTAAAACGCTAAGCTTTTTCTTTCGACAATTCGAGAGAACAAACTACTGCATCAAATTACATCATTCTTTTTTTAAATGAAAGATATATGCACACAGATTTGTTATCGTGCATTCGTTTGTTCTAAAATTTAATTAATTAGCCATATTTTTCAATTAAACTTTTACTTCTGCTAATGACGTCATAATCGGATAACGCCCACTGTTGCGTTGCATAGAGATTATTCTCTGAACTCCGTGGTTACGAGGATGAAAGAGAAATAATAAATATTAAAAGCACGTGGCTTTTAGGCTGATTTTTTTTTAATTTGCAAGTTAAATTTCGGTAAAAATATTTATCCGCGTATTTAATAAGCGAAAAAAAATCATATTTATTGTGACGTCAAGGGAATATTTTTCATTGGGTTTATTGTATCATTATGCATTATAACTTTGTTGATGCCATTTTTCATTACAATTAAATACAAAATATTTTTTTTTTGTATACATCATGTTTAAGCATTAAAGTAACGTATATGAAGTACGTGTGATAAGCTTGCGCTGGTGAAAATGACGTTATGCGTAGCTTGAAATGTATTTTAACATTGATAAAACTAAAGAGAAAAGTGTATATGAATGTGTCAACAAGACGTAATTTTAACTGATTTTTCCATTCTTAATAATAAAGATTAGAATTGGAGCCGCCATTGATTGCTTCATTTTGATTGCATACCTTGATTACATGTTACCAATTACTTTTTTTTTAATTATAGGTTAGAAAATTCCCTTTTTTAATAAAAAAACACAAAAGTAAAGAATTTTAGGAAATTAAAAATTATTAAAAATAGTTTTATGGTAGAAAAAAATACTTGAAATAATTATTGTATTTTTAGCTAGAATAAACAATGTAGGACTAATATTTCTTAGGAATTATTTTGGTAGGTTTATTATGAGTTCATTTAACAGTTCCTTATTAGCGCAAAGTCCTATCTCTTTCACCGTGAATTTCTCTTTCGATGGGAAAAAACGGTAGTCTACTTTTGGACTCCAGAAAAACACAGTGGTAGTTTTTAGAAATGTATAACGGTTGTGACAACAAACGGCGCTATCGCTTTAGCTTTCATCGCGCTTACATTACTTCTAAATACTACAAATTTCAATTTTTTACTACATATTACAATCGTAATTCTTACTTCATCAATTAGAAAATAAAATTAGATTTCGATTCAAATTTATTTGAAAACTGCCGCTTAATTTAATGACTTTTTAAATAATTTTCAAGCATGAAAAGTTTTTTTAATTCTATCTTATCAATAACCACTAGTTTGCTTCAATAATAAAAATAGCCCCTGGGAAAGTTGCCACAATTAAAAATAGATTTCCCTAACCATCTTAAAAGCGGAATAATATTAATAATAGTAATATAAACAGTGATAAATCATAAGATCAGATTATCCGTAAGATAGAGCATTTTGGCGCTAAACAAAAATCTGTAAAAAAAAGAAAAAAAAAACTATTTTCAGTTTATGTTGAACATAAAATTGATATGTTGAATTCGTTGATGCATATGTTTCAGCAGATATCAGAATATGCTAGGAATTGCATTTTTTATATTGTTTTAACGATCCATTTGTCAACTGTATAAGAGGAAAAATATCCCCGATTGTGATGGAAAAGGGATAATCATCCTGATTATGTAAAGGAACCGAAGAAACCATACAAATAAATTACACTTGAAAACATTAAAAATCTCCCTCATCTGCGGATTGATTTATTACTGTAAAAAAGTTCTTCATTTTTACATAAAAATTGAGTAGCTTAAAATAATGGATGCGTTTTAGAAGAAATGGATTTGTAACGAACAATGATTAAAGAGGACATTTTAAAACTTTTAATTTAAACATTTTAAAACTTTTTTAACGTTGAATTTCTACGGTGCTTTTGGGCAGATGCAATGCACATGCGCATAGGATCTCATTCGGTTGCATTATCACAGTGGGGGGGGGGGGATATGTGCTTTATTTACTATGTTATTTTATTTACTGAATATGAGATGAGCATAGGAATATACTATTTGTATGATACTTCATAGGTACATGAAATTTTTTTTCTTGCCGTGGGAAATATGGCGATAATGTCAAACTGATTTACATTACACAGTTTATTACGGATTGTTTGTTTGGAGTTTGCATCGGAAATATCGACTGGTATTTGACTGGGGAAAAAACTTTTAAAATATAATATTTGAAAGACTTTTTCATAAGCACCCCTTCTTAAATAATAAAGAAGCTTATTTTACTGATATTGTTATAGTATTTTGTTTTCGTCAAGTTTTGACGGGTTCCATCTAGTATATTTTTAATTTACATAAATTGTGTGAATGAAGATTTTTTTTTTCCTGTTTTTAAAACAATTAAGTTTTTTTTTCCAATCAGATTCGTATCCGATAATTTTATTTTTATTCTCAGCACTTTACAAAATTTCATCCCGAAAGATGTATTTTTAGATAAAGTGTTGCAAGGGAGAGGAATAACGAAAAAAAAAATCTTCGTATTTGGTGTTTATGTTTTGCAATTTGCCCGCTTCCCAAATTTCATCTCTAAAATGGTGATCGAGACTGAAATACGTTTTTTTGCCCCTCCCTTGATGGGGGGGGGGGGGGAAAGCGAGCCGACTTAAAAAAAAATGTTCCGATACTTATCTTTATAGTCTGACGTTTCGCGTCTTTCAAAATTGCATCACGAAAGCCAGGATATATTGTTTTTTCCCGGTCCCTAAACCAGCGTGGGGTTGAGGGGCAGAATATAAAAAAAATTCTTCGTATCAGATATTTATATTCTGCGATTCATCCTCTTCCAAAACTTAACCCATATATGTCTAGCGTCCCTATTTAGGGACGCTTTAGTAAAATGGGAAAAAGTGAATTTCACATCACTTTTTCTTTTATAAAAATTTGGTGGCTTATTTTATCGAGGACTCCTCGGTAAAATAAGATATCAAATTCCTATTACATTTTAAGAGAACATTAAAAAAACTTAAAAAAAAACAATGTCATCTATCATGACAGGTGTGAAATGTACTTTTCTCATTTTCTAAAGCATCGACGCTGGGCATAAATGGCTTAATCGCTAACACCGTGATACATTCGTTTTTTACGTCCCCAGGGGGCGAGAGGGGCAACGGGATGTTTATGTTCTGGGTCAAATGTTTATATTCTGACACTCAGCATCTTGGAAAATATTATTACGGAAACCGCGAGAGATTCGAAGATGAGTTTTTGCGCCGCCTCCCCTTACCCACACTCAGGAGCAAGGGGGCCTAATTAAAAAAAAAATAATAAAAAATATTCGCATCTGGTACTTATATTCTGCGATGTCTACCCTTTCAAAATTTCATTTCTGAAACCATCATAGATCTACGTTTTTATCCCCCCAACCCCTCTGTTTGAAGAAAAGAGAGCTGGGGGGGGGGGGGGTAGAATTCTAAAAATATCATTCGTATCTAGTTAAAAAAAAAAAAAAAAAAAAGAACATTGAAAAAAAAAAATCTATTGTTTAAAGTTTTTAAAAATTATATTATAAAAAACACCAATTTTAAAGTTATCTGCGAATATTTATATTTATAAAAGGGAATTAAAATAACTATATATACACAAATCAAATAAAGAACATCTAATTTTATCTAAAAAGCATCGGCTATAAAATAAATTCAGTAACAGAACACATGTATAGTAACCCGTTAGTAAAGTAAAATTTCATTTCTCTTCTAAATTTTTACTATATCACATCAGACAAAAGCAGTTCAACACATTTCGCTATGCAACCCCACTTCCTCTTTTTCAGAAAATCCAAAGATACCATTTGATCGCCGATGCGGCGTTCAGCATACCGCAAAACCAATTAATTGATCACGAAACACCCCCGCTGCTTTGTCCTCCATCACCCCCTTTCATTCATACAATCATCTTGCTAATCCTACTTGCAATGTACATACACATTACTTTCCGATTTCCCAAAAAACAGACCTTCGCCCTTTACTAAACATCACAGCGCGAATTTGAATTCGAAGCTAAAGTTTATTGAGTTGAAATCAGGTACTGAGTTGAAAGTCCAATACGGTGTTGAGAAATTTTGTTCGTGTGTTTGATGAAATTTGGAAAGCGGTTAAATTGCAAAATATGAACACCAAATACGAAGACTTTTTTTCGTTATTCCTCTGCCTTGCAACATTTTATCTAAAAACACATCTTTCGGGATGACATTTTGTAAAGCATCAAAGAGTCGAAATCGAACTTTTTTTTTATCAACTCCCACTCTCCAAAACAAACACCGTGTTAAACTGGTCCCGACACCCAATCTCTTGGTGCAAGTCCGAATCCCACATTCAGTCTAGGGCCACTAGATATAATTGTAGATGTAATTGTAGATGTAATTGTAGAGGTTCTAATTCAGTCGAAATTAAAGTTCGACTCGTACGAGTCAAGGTAGATTACGAGCAAGCAGTCGACGATTCGAAGAAAGAGTCCAGTTTTATAGTCAACTCTTCCGCTATCTCTACAGCATACAGCAAGGGCGAGGGAGGCGCTATTTAAACATTTTCTCTTCAAAATTTAACAACCTACGCATTTACATGCACACAGGGCCTGATTATCCAAAAAGCAGGTGAAGCACACGCTTCTTTTCTAAAAGTTAAAAGAGGCCCCAAAATGACTGTGGAGACGGCACTCCAATTCCCATTTTCATTTTTTTTTTTACATTGTATGTTTAATTTGTTTGGAAAAGAAAGTTTAATAAGAGAAAGAAATATGAATGTTATGAATAGGATACCAACTTATGCCAAAGTCTAACTGACTATCAAGTTTGATGATATTCCATTCCATAAGACAGGCCTCGCCAACCTTTCAGTAAGCCAGGGCGCACCTTAGCTTGTGGCACACAATCAAGGGCGCCATTATTCATATGATTCGAAAAATGCAAGAATATTATTTCCCTTTAGCAGTGATAGAGATACCCACATGACTACAGGATACACAGACAAAGTGGTATGCGTTATTAAAATGGTATGTACAGTGGTTAATCATTGGCGTCCTAAGTTGGAGGTGGCTCATCTAAAAAATTGAACAAAAAACATATCATACTAAATTTAACGTTACATTTTTCTGAGGCTTGGGGATGAAAAAGGGCAGAAGGAATTTTAAGCACTTTTGCATGTAAAGGAGGCAAAAACCTTAATAACACCTGTAATAAAAAAGTATGCAAATATTAATTATTTTAAGGCTAATTAACTTTGGAGATGGAATTTTGTTTAAAGAAATCTAGAAAAATTAAACATTTGAAGGGGCGCCAAGAAAATCTTCAAAGGGCGTCATGGCGCCCGCGGGCGCCGCGTTGGACAGCCCTGCCATAAGATATAGCTATCGTGGAAATCGTGTTTTCATATAGCATCCTGGTGTGCCAGCTTAGAAACCACCCTGGAAATTGAGCATACAGCTATAGGTACTGAATATATTTGAAGTAGACACAGGGAACATAAAAAAGGCTGTTTAATGAAGTATATGTGACCTCGGCTTAGCTACTTCCGATCCCGAGAATAATATTAGTATCATTGGTGAGTTTTCATGAATGAAGAATTAAGAAATTTTTCCATATGAGAGGAGGCTCCAAAGTGATACCATGCTTCCCCTAGATTGAGAGGTTAATTGGACCCTGCTTGCACAAGCGTACGTGGTTCTTCAAATCTCGGCAAATTCACAATGCATAGTGAAAAAAATATTAAAATATTTCTTTGAAATAAATCTGTAAATTATTTATTGTGTAAGCTTTAAATAATTTAAACACAGGTTTTACGGCTTTTCGTATTGTTCTTTCCTTATAAAAATATTTTTTAATTTAGTTTTTATTTTCTTATTGTGTTTGTTTCATCTCTATTCAATGAAATGAGAAACAAATGTTAAGTTGAAAATATAATTTTTTTCTGTCTACCAACAAATTAAAATTATGTATACATATAAGTATGCAAGGAACAATAGCATTTTAAATAGGACATACATGAGTTCTTATTTAAAGATATTCTTAACGAAATACACTTTAAAATTTGGGGGGGATTATTTTAATTGATTATTTTGACTAAAAAAGCGATTTATTTATCTGACTACCGGGCAGAATTTTCCGGTACGAAGTGATTTTCCCAAAGGGACACGACTTTCCGAAAGACCCAATACAAAACTAAAAATCATATCTTAAGGTTATACGAAAAGCACGCTACTGGTTTTGGTGAAGGCTGCTGTACATATGAGCTGGCTCGTCGTCCGACATTAATATTCCATAGTGGGAAAACTTTGACGCAAGATTTACCTGACAGGACCTATTTGGCGCACTTATCGCCGACTTCGTTGCTTTGCTCAATTTATCAAAAAGTACGATATTGAATGAAAGTTTCGAATAAAATACGTATTTTTTATCATTGTTTTTCACCTCAAATTGCAGCATGCATGTATTTTATTGTTCAGTTTCAAATTTGAACATTAGTAATAAATCTATTTACTTTTAGTGAATACATAAATTAATTTTTATGTTTATAAATTCTTTGTTGAAAGAAATCAGTAGCGTAGCAATTCAAAAACGAATTAAAGGGTGGCGGGGCTAAACAACTCATTTTCAAATAAATTGATATTCTAGAATTATCAAAATAAATAATAAAATATCTATAAAAAATTAATTGTTTTAGCTAATTATTAATGAAATCATCAAGAAATCAATATATGTATATATATACAGATTTTATGATTAATTGAAGTCTAGAAGAGCACCTCCCACTTTTGGAATTTCAGGCGCCCCCCCCCCCTCCCGGAGAAAAATCTCTGAAACATCTGGATACAAGTTTTGCAATTTGGACATCGCAAGTTTTGCAATTAGGAATGTACATTTTACATATAACCCCCCCCCCCCCCCCCACACACACGCACATTCTTTTTTGTATATTATATCGAATTAATTCTTAGAAATTTCCAAAAGTTTTATTTTATTTGTCCATAGAAAAATAATTTTTTTTTCAGAATATTAGCAGCCAATTTCCTACCTTAGTGTAACAATTAAAATTTATTCTTCAAGTGTACTTTTCCAAAAAATATATTAATGATTTTTTTATTATTTTTTTTAATGTATCTGGCATTTCTGATTGTTCTTCACTTAACAGTGTAATAAAAAAAAATATTATAATTAATTCCTGATGTAAAATTATAATTGAACAAAAATAATATTAAAAATATAATTTCATCTTTTACTTTGTGATAAAATATTTAAAAACTTATATTTAAAGTAATTTTTAAAAAGTTTTCATGAGTAGCAAGTTTTCATTACTTTAATAAAATGATGAGAACTGTTCTTTCCAAGAGGAAAATGTAAAGATCCTTCATAATATCCAGATATCCTTCGTTATCTTAAACAAATTTATATCTTAAAGTTACAATGAAAATATACTCCATTTCTTAATAATATTTAATTATGAAAATTGTTTAAAATATTTATCTATATATATTTTTTAATATTACTGTATTTTGATACAATATTAATGATAAAATTATCTTTAAGCAAATTTAGGAATTTTTTTTTTTTTTTTTTTTTTTTTTTTTTTTAAATTCAAAATAGAACCCATTTTTTTAGTGAAAATGAATATGTAAAAAAAAAAAATAAATAAAAATAAAAAAAATAAATAAAAAGAAAAGAAATCTGTACTTTTTCAAATAAATTTCCTTTAAAATATTCTATTTTTATATTATGGTTCTTTCGAAAACTCTCATAAATTTTAATTATATATTAATATTCTTAAGTTTTCCATAAAATTTCAGTTTAATTTTGTGCAGTTAGAAAAAAAAGTCGGAAATAAACATCGTTTTCCCGAAAAAGAACTAGATGGCGCTAATCCCTTGAAATCGCCGTTACCGCCAAGCTGGCGAACAAAAAATTCCGGGAAGAATAAAATCCACAATTAATATTTAAATTTGGCAATTTTTCATGTTTACGAATAAATTGAAGAATGCAGGGATCCTTTCTTGAATGATTCGTACAATTAACAGCAGAACAACTACCCATAATTAAACCTTTAAAGTAAAAAAATAGACAGAAACTAATTCAACGCCATTGAAACACATTACGTGAACCAGTCCAGTGGGAATAGAAATGCCTGACGAGTCAGCCTACATATTTAGTAGCTCTAGTTTTGGTTATAGCCAAATTACTGCACTACGCAGGCGCAATTCGTCATCACTTCTAAGCGAGGCTAACGAAAAAGGAAGGCTACCGCGGTGCTTTACGTGTATCTTTTTTTACAGACCGCCGGAGACACGTGATGCTCGAATGCTCCAATGAAGGTGTACGAAAAGAGCATCACGTCATTCTGGCGGTCTGTAAAAAAAGATAAGTGGAATGCACCGCGGTAGCCTGTCTTTTTCGTTAGCCTCGCTTCTAAGCCCATGACGCACTACAGTGAGCACAATACACGCCGTGAACGCCTAGGCGACTTTTGTCGACGCTTAATGTAGTTTACAGCACCCAACTCCTACAGTTGCGGAAGACCTAACTTGGCAGTGGACATTATACTAGAGAGAAGTATACGTCCGCGAGAAGAAATAGGTCTTTACTGAATTTGAAAGAAAATGCACTTTAAATCGGATTTTTTTAATATTTTTCCATTGAAAAGCGATTGACTGATTAAATAAAATTTATTTAGCTTAATGTATAGTCATTTTTATGATAAATACCTGTAATATTAAAGATGCATGTATTTCTTCGCGCGATAAATTTCTGGCGAGATGTTGGCGCCTGAAACAAATCGACTTATAACCCTACGACACCTTACTGTTAAGAGTGATTGATGTGTTACAGAAAATTCTCCGGTCATTACAGGAGATCGTAGATTTTTTATGTTCAATCAAATGATTCATTTTTTAAACTATTGAAGATAGGATAAAAACTTCGATGAATTTGAAAATTTCGGAAAATTTCTCCTGAAGTACATACCAAGCATGTTGATAAAATATATATAATAACAAGAATTTTCTTTTCTGTAAAAAAAAAAAAAAGGTTCTTTATTACGAGCATATTATTAGATTATGGAGATAGATTAAAATAATTTCTGCAGTGTAATACAAAATGTGAATATGATTGTATTTATTTTAGAATAGAATAAGTAAAAAAAGTTTTCCATTCTATTTCTATAGATTTTTTAAAAGTGATATTATAATGTTTGGAATGAAATTTGTACTAAAACTGAAATTGAGATGAAATTTGTAACGAGATTTAATTAGATTATTTAAAAAAATTACTTTTACTTTAAATATGAGCATATTTGAGTTCTGTTAAGTTGAGATACTTTAATAGGAATCTTTTGACAGTATTTTCTGAAAGATCTTGTGCCTTACCAGAAAATTGGAAAACGTCTTCTGATTACAAAGTTTCTTAATAAGAGCACTTGCTAATTTGATACATTTATTTGCGAACAAAAATGAATTAAAAAAATTGTCATAAAGTAACCAGTTTGGATTTGATTACCTTATTACAACATTATAAAAATTAAATGCCCCTCAAAATATTTAAATATTCAACTCCCCCCCCCCCCCCACTTAAAAATGGTGTATAAAATTCTGCTTAAAATAGCATGTATTCATGTTAGGCTGTATGTAACCGATTAAACATTTAAAGTTTTCAAAGAATGCGAAAAAAAATTCTGCAGAATATATATATGCTAAATCCCAAAAGTGATTTCCAACTCGCCAAATCAATGATAATCCCCCGATATGGTAATCCTACTAAGGTGAAACTGCGTAAAGAGGCTAGCTAGCCTTTCTCTCCACTGCCAAGTAAGATGTTCCCCAACTTTAGATGTTGACATTAGCCGACTCCCGCACTAAAAGGGTTAAAGAAATCTTTATATGAATGGTACTGAATATCTTTTACTAAAAAACATTTGTATTTTCAAAGAACTAATTAATCAAATACGATTTTTCATTTTATACAGTGCTGGAAAAAAAGTTTAAGACCAAATGCTAATTTTGTTGTTTAGAATAAAATTCCGAAAACAGTTAAATATCTTGAATTTATTACACCACATATATCTAATATAATATGTGAAGTTAATTCATTTGTAAATGTAAAAAAGTATTTTAATAAACAAGTGTTGAAATCTTGTAATATTAACAAACGGAAATAAGTAAGTTTAGGAACAGAGGCTTCTTTTAAATCTAACATAATGAGATGACGTCATGACGGTAGCATTCCACAGCCCCCTGAATACTAGGCCTGAGCACCAGTGGTGTAGTCGAGGGGGGACGCGGGAGGACGGCGTCCCCTCACTTTTTTATTTTTTCTCAAGCGTCTCCCCACTTTTTATTTTCAAGGGGACGGTAGGGACGCGGAAGGACGCAGACTTTCCAAACTTATTAATTTTTTAAAGGGATAAGCAAGCTAATAAATTAACAATTTTAAGAAATAAAGATCCGATTTTTAATACTTTTGAACAAAGTTGAAAATTGTTTATTATTTCTGATCGTCTGTCATGTCTGTCTATTTATCTGTTCTCTCTCTAACTTCTGTAACTTTGTTTGAATTGTGACAAAATTTATGTTTGTTTTTGAGTTTCTTTGCATTATTATCACTATTGAAAATGATATAACTTACTTAGTTGTATAGCATCTTGAAATTTGCATGGGCTGAAATTTTTAAACATAGACCGTGCGCGGCCCGAACGAAAACTATTTCGGACCAACCCTGTGTTAAATCTAAAAGTTCGACCTGATGTCCCCGATATTTTCGCAGGTCACGGCCCGCCCTAGCCCGACTTAATTTCTACAGAAAAAAAAAATCCGATTTTTTTTTTACATACAATTAAAATTTTTTTAAAGAATGCTGCATACATATTCATGCGAAAATTATACAGTAAATTTCGAACTATATGTCCGCAAGCCATAGAATACAGAATAGATACATTAATGATTAAGTGATCCTTAATAAGTCTCTTAGACTATTATCTTCAAATAAAAACTCATTAAAAAATTAATGTACAGAGGGTGCTTACACATATTGGGAACGATTTTGACAACAAAAATAAAACACATAAATTAAAACAATTACTTTCTCAGAGTTGCCAAGTCTCCGGAATTTTAAACACCAGTAATTTTTTAGAGAAAATGTTGTTCTCCTAAATCGCAAAATGTTCCGATTAAATAAGACAACATTTTCTGTACTAAACACTTACTGGTGTCAAAAGCCGGAGACTTGGCAGGTCGGCTTTCTAATATGTTCTATCTGGTAGCCCTTGTTGTGAACTATCATATTGCAGCGGGATTTCCAAGCTATTAGGACTTTTTGTAAAACTGGAAGTGGAATTTTGTTCCATTTCTCCACCACACATTTTCAGAGTCCACTCAACGTAGTTGATCGGCGTTTTGCAAGAGCTTGTTTTAATGGTCCAAAGGCACAGTAATCCATTGGTGAAACATCTGGGGACTTGGTTGGAATATGGTTAAACGGTATACACTTAATTCCAGTTTAATTCTTCGATTCAATAATTCAATTTTTCGAGAAATGCGGATGTACTTTTGGATGTAAGTCTGCTCGCTTTATCCTGGTGGAACTCAACACTTTTAACATCCGTAGGATAAAGTTTTGGAATTTCTTCTTTAAAAATAGGAATTAGAGCATTGTTTTGATAATAAGTAGAGTTAATTTTGACACTTTTGTCAACTTTTCTTATCTTTAATTTTCCATTGTAAGAGCTTCCAGCAATCACCATAAATCCTTTAGAGAAACTTTCTTTGCAGTGTTTGAACCAAAGTTTTTAAAGACTTTTTGGCCTCTTTTCCGGTAATAAATCGATCTTTTTTATTACAGTCACTTAGATAAATCTTAGATAAAATGCTTCATCAATATTGTGACAATTTCATTTCCACCTGTCACCTGCTAAATTATTTTCATATAGCGGAATATGAATAATTCTCTTCGGAAAGAGCAACTAAATAACTTTCAAGCTACTCGCTTCTTTCGCGTGCCGTTTTTGTACTAGACGATATTTTTTTTTATAGCAGCCAATATTTCACTTATCACATTATTAAATGTTGCCAGATTCCCCCCCCCCCCCCCCCTGTTGTTTCTCGTTGTTTTTTAGTTTAACATCAAAATCGTTCCCAATATATGTAAACACCCTCTGTAGTTTAGAATAAAAGAAAAAAAGATGGTTAAAACGTCAGAAATTTTAAAGCTGTAATAAAGAAAAAGTAGATGTTTGAAAATATTTGTTATGTAATTTATTAAAGTACGTATATTATTTCCATAGATTCTGTTAAAAAAAAGCCACTACTAACTCCACTAAAAACAAATCACTATTATTTAAATAAATAAATTCCTCCCCGACACGTTCTTGGAACAATTAAGTCCAGACCCGACCCGGCTCGAGTACGTAGAAAAGAAAGTAAGCCTGAGCCCGTCCGAGTCTGCTGAAAAAAAAAGTCCGGGCTCAGACACAATGTAACTGTCCTCTGCAGATCTCTATGCTGTATATGTTAAATTTCTGCAATGATGTTGTCAAATTAGCATCGTTCCATGCAGCACATTTATAACTTATTCTCGGCCCAGCAAGGTCCATTGAAAATTATTCATATTTTGCCAGCTTAGTCAGACAATTTTACATTTGTTATGCCGGGCCTTTCAGCCTATTCAATTGTTTTATCGGCCCCGCCCGGCCTTCAAAAATTTGTCGTTATTCTGCCGACCCGGCCCGTTTGAAAGTTTGTCTTCATTTTTTCGAGACGTGTACGAGCCTCAGTACAGGCCAGGTCCCGTACAGATCCTCCAATCTTTTGTTTACGGTGGCACAAAGTGCTCTTTCATATTACGATTTATAGCGGGAAATTGCTTGAAATACACTTTAAAAAATATATAGTACTTTAAATAAAATGAAAACGAAATATGGTATGGAGATTCACTACAACACGTTCCCTATAAAAAATAACATTTATCGTTCATTTATAGTTACAGTCAAAAATATTAGAAAAACCCTTACCGATAATTGTTTGAAATGCATTTCAATGATGTTATAAATTTTCAAACTAAAAGAAATTCATATGTATGTTACTATAAGGAAGGACCAATGCTGCACGTTTGCTATAGAAATTGGTGCGTGAAGAATTTTACTTTTACAAGAACACACAAAAGATTCCGGATGCATTATCGACTATGGGTGTAGTTTGAATCTCTAAAGTAGTCTTTAAGCCAATAAAAGTACTATTGTTTGGTTATTCTTGGCCTCGATCACATTTCTTTGATGGTTTTCTGTCATACAAACAGTACCTATTGGTTACTTCTGATCATACAGTAGTTTAAAAATTGTTTAGATACGGAGCCCGTTGGCTGATTTGTCCAAAATTCAATACAGTTCTTGCGATAGCAGCATTAGCATCAAATCATTGAATACTCTACCCATACATATATAACATACTTGCCAAATATGAGATCCATCGAAAGCACCGTTTGAATGTTATGTTGTAGTGACTCGATTACACAGTTTACAGCAACTGAATATCCTTTATACTAACTCAATGTTCCCATTATTTTAATTCATTTTTATTTATTTTGCTGTTAAAATTATCGGCACGTTTTTTGGTATGAAATCTGTCAACTGTGCAGTTTTGTTGTTTTTAGAATGAGAAAAAAATAAAATGTTTTCGCTGGAATGTTTTATTATTTGATAAGTGATATTAAAACATTTAACTATAAAAATAATTATATTATATTTCTGTACGAGCCTCCCCACAATATTTACTCACACACACAGATACAAACTCATCATAAAAACACTATAACCGAACTTTGAGGCCTAAAAACATAAAGAAATAGCAACTTACACAAATACATGCGCACATATCTTGCAGACTCGTTGTAAAAATAGCAAAAGCTGATTCAGAAGACTTCAAAACGTAAAGATATACCAATCTTTGTTTTTCCTCTTCTATGATTACAATATTTGTTTTGCACTTCGGAAAGTAAAAATGCAGTATTTTACAATGTTGTTAGCGGACAACAAGTTTCATGTTATAATACGACTATTTCCAAACCAATTAAAAAATGAATCTCGTTGTGCGAATT
Organism: Maratus michaelseni; assembly: GCA_963931845.1. Taxonomy (NCBI): domain Eukaryota; kingdom Metazoa; phylum Arthropoda; class Arachnida; order Araneae; family Salticidae; genus Maratus; species Maratus michaelseni. The sequence goes on along the minus strand of OZ007597.1, from coordinate 151,285,245 downwards.
ATTGTGACCGAATTCCGAATTCTATTCCAAAAATTTTCAGACACGAAATAAAGTTCTCAATTTTTCAATTAGGGGCAAACTATTTAGAACATTACAAGTAAAAAAACTTTAATGAAATTAAGTTAAACTAGATTAATTTTGACACAATTATTCAAAACGATAAAGAAATCATATGCGTTGTAATTTTTCCCAACTGGGCGAAAAAGTACGGGCAAGGATTCGAACCAGAGATCTCTTGGCTGAAGCTGCCAACTTTTCGAAACAACTTGCTGAAAATTTATTCTGTTGAGCTGATTCAAATATCAGACTAGATACTACGATCAATTAGATTAACTGGGTGAATTAGATCCGCCATATTCGTCCGGGATTGCTCAGTTGGTAGAGCATTGGTAGCTTCAGAAAAGAGATCCCTGGTTCGAATCCTGTCTCGGACTTTTTCGACCAGTTAGAAAAATTACAACTCATATTAAATTAAACTGTTTAATTTTTCAATTACTTTTTTCTTCAGTTCCAAAAGAGAAAAAAAAAGAAAGAAAGAAAAAGAAAGAAAAAAATGAAAGACAAGATTCAGTATCAAGTTCTTTGTCGGTGATACAGACCCTATGGTCGAAATTATGAGCGTCCCCCCACTTTTTCTCTCAGGACTACACCACTGCTGAGCACTGACACAAAAACTGATGCAGTTGTAGACGGGAATTTTTCAGCGTGTGTCCGGTCCCTTGAAATTCAATACCAATAATCTCTAAAAGTTTTATCCGCCTTATTTGTTTGAGATTCAATAAGTCAAAGAAAACTTTTAGAAAATACTGGGGTGTAAAATTAGGGGACCGTAGAAAAGTTTTCCAAATTCGGCCCACGAGCGCCGCCATTTTTGTATCAGCGCTCAGGCCTAATATTAAGGCACCGCCCACTGAATCAGAATCTATTTATGTCAAGGTCTAACAGAATCTGAAGTTTGATGAAATTCCGTGCATTAGTTCTTGAGATATAGCTATCGTGACAATCATGAAAAATGTAGCATAGCAGCGCCATCTGTTTGGATAGTTACACCAAACCCTAATCAGCGTCTATTTGTGTTATGGTATAAAACAATCTGAAGTTTGATGAAATTCTATGCATTAGTTCTTCAGATATAGCTATCGTGAAAATCATGAAAAATGTAGCATAGCAGAACCACCTGTTAGGCGATTTACACCCAAAACTAATCAGTACCGATTTATCTAACAGAATCTAGAGTTTTAATAAATTCCGAGCATTAGTTCTTGAGATAGAGCGCCCACAAAATTTTTGTCACATACAGACAGACAGACACACACACAGACAGACTGACAGACAGACATTTTCTAAAAACTGTCAATAAAATGTTCAGAACCTTCTAAAACGCATAAATTCATTGAAAACCAGAAGTCGAAAATTGTCATAAATCCAATACTTTCTTCTTGTAAAGATAGAAAAAAGTAAAAATCGTTTCAGGTTGAAGCCTGAATAAGTGGATTGAGACCTAGCTTCCCTATACAAAAAAATGTTTTGTTACAGTGACACCTATCACCTCTTAAAGTTTGTCGCACTGGTAGTGAATCATCACCCCCGTATTTTCAATTTAGCTTCTTCTAAAAGTCAACTATTTCATGTGAAATAAAGTTATATTTATTGTTTGAAGTTAAACTCGTAGCATCAAATTGAGAAATATTATACCATTCCTATAATATAATACAAAAATTCTCATTTCATTTTGAAATTTGAACTATTTTTATCAGTTCTCGGAAATTTTATTTTTATGCTGAAAATTGTTTTCGTTTTAGAATAAGGAAACTTTATTTTGTCTTGGAATTTCAATTTCATTTTCCTATGTCCACTGACAAAATGGGGATTTTTCTTTTTTTCTTTTCTTTTCTTTTTAAAAAAAAACTTTTTAACAATTTCAAACATAGCTGAAAAGTGTTTATGAATTCAGTTTGTCTTTCCGTCTGTCTATCCATCTCGTCTGTGCGAACTCTAACTCACGTAAATAAACTTGGATTCCCATGTAATTGATATAAGTTATTGCGATTTACCATAACATGTTCGGTATTAAAAGTGGAAGGTGTAGCGTGTCTCATTCTATATCTCACGAACTAATGCACGGAATTTCATATTCTGGTAGACCATGGCATAAATAGACGCTGATTACGTTTTGGTTTAGATCGCCAACAGCTGCTGCTTCTATGCTGTGTTTATCCCAATTTTCCCGATTTTTGCGGTAGCTATAGCTTAAGAACTAATGCACGTAATTTCACCAAACTTGATATTCTCTTAGACCATCACATAAATAGATCCTTGTTAGGTTTGGGCAGGGGTTGGAAATAGCGCTACAAGTAGCGAAACTACAATAGCCGTTACTTTTTACAGTAGTTTGTATAGTATAGCGCGCTACATTTTTAATAATGTAGTGTAGCGAGTAGCGCGATACAAAAAATCAATAGTTTGTAGCGAGAACCGACGCTACTTTTAACGCTACTTCAGGAGAAAAAGTTTACCTCTCTGAAAATCACATTGCTGAAACTTGCTTCTTTTATGCAATTTTTTTTCTGCCCAACAATTTGAAAATCTCAGCTGCCGTGTATACCAACGTTTCGCATAAAGACATAGCTTTATCCCATTGATACTTGCTGTTCAAATGAAGTTCTAACCCACTAAATGAATTAATTTTCTTGCTGGCAACACTTGTCTATTTACTCATTATTAATTCTTCATGTTTAAAGGCCGGGTTTCTTCTTCTTATTATTATTATTCGGAATTGCTTTATTTACAGATTTATTTATTGTTTGCATTGAGAGTTGTTTTTCTGTAATTTTTTAGATTATAAATAGCTCTCTTAATTTTGTTACGAAATTTTAATGTGTGTAATAAACTAACATTTTGGAGACAAATACAAAACATTTTTTTGTATGTTATCTTTTTTTAAATTTTTAATGCCCTCGGTTATGTCGCATTTATTTAATTATATCCCGGAAGACGCAATATAAGGAGGAATCGCTTTATTATTTAATCCGTGTCTTCAATTTCTAGTGTAATTGGAACTTTTTGACAAAATCTAAAAGTAGCAAAGTAGTGACTAGTTTTGAAAAGTATTTTGTAGTCGCTACTTTTTAAATCGTGTAGTTGTAGTTGTAGTTAACTACATTTTTGATAAAGTAGTTGTAGTTCTAGTTCGTTACAATAAAAAAGTAGCTTTTCCGACTCATGGGTTTGGGTGTATACCGCCCAAGAAGTGTCGCTGCTATTATCTGTTTTACACGATTCCTGCGATAGCTATATCTCAAAAACGAATCTAATGTCATTTAATTTTGGTTACAAACATGCATATTAGGCCACAACATATTAGTTTTCTATGTACGTACAGGTTTACCATAAATTTTTAATAGAATTATTCATTTTATTTTATTTCAGAAAATATTACAAATTCTGCGATTAAATGAGTCGACTACGAATTCGGCTGTTTAAATATTAAATACAAATGTTCTAATAAAACAAGAAAGAAAAATCATGCACCAAAAGTGGTTCCCATGACAGTAGTACGAAACATAGAACAGTTTTTGTTTCACATCTCCTGCATATTTAAATAAATAAAAAGAAATCTGCCCAGTTAAACTGAGGGCACTGAGCTCACAGGCTATTCACGCTAATTGTATATTATACTCTTATTTCAAAGAATTTGAAATAAGCCCCTCAAAAAATAAAGAAATCGACACTATATTATGGGGGAGGAGTTATCCCCCCGTTACCCCCCCCTCATAGTTAACTAATGAACCCTTAAACTAATCAGGGAAGCCTCTAATTACAATGAATATATATACAAAATTTGAAGAAAATCGGATAATTCTGCATGAAAAACTATTTATCTAAATTAAGGGGGGATTAGCCCCCCCCTTTCCCCCTTTATACTTTACCAATGAACCCCCAAAACTATTCAGAGAAGTGCATTATCACAATGAACCTATATACAAAATTTGAAGAAAATCGGATAATTCTGCATGAAAAACTCATTTATCTAAATTAAGGGGGAGGAATTATCCCCCCTTTCCCCCTTTATACTTAACCAGTGAACTCCCCAAACTATTCAGAGAAGCGCATTATCAAAATGAACCTATATACAAAATTTGAAGAAAATGGGATAATTCTGCATGAAAAACCCATTTATCTAAATTGAGGGGGTTAACCCCCCATTCCCCGCTTTCATACTTAACCAATGAACCCCAAAACTAATCAGGGAAGCACCTTATCACAATGAACCTATAAACAAAGTTTTAACCAAAACGGTTATTTCTATCAAGAGTTATCGCGTTACGTACATACATACGTACATACATACATACTTACAGAACGGGCGGGCACATTAGCTCTCAGGCTTTGATAGCCTGTGAGCTAAAAAATTGTCACGAATTGGTCATTCGCCAACAGGGCTTTACAAATTTGATAAATTCTGGTAGCCAGAAAAAAAATACTAGTCGCCAGCAAAAAAAAAAAAAAAAATATTTACCTCTGTTATGATTTAAAATCTCATTCTAAATTTTATTCAGTATTTTAATATTTAACTTTAATTTATTCATCCATTTAATGAAACTCATTAAATTCATTAAACTAAATTTCGTTATTTCATTTTAAATCAAACATTCTTTTTAAATTGTTTACTTTTGGTGAGAGTATAATTTAAATTAAGAATCTTTCCATTACATATGTTTTAGGATATTAATTTCAAATTTCATTTATAATATATTCACTTTACAATATATACTTTAAATCTTTCCTTTTAAATAGACATCGCTTCAAATTATATAATAGAAAAATATTTCTAACTTACTTTTTCTAACTTTTAAATAATATCCATTTTTCTTAAATAACAGACAGTCTAAAATAAATAATTATTCTAAAATATAGTGTATTTCCTTTTCAATAATATTTATTAAAAATGGTTAATCGCTAATTTTATTCTTTTCGGAAAGTCAGATTCACTGATTTTGATTAATGCAAAATCTTTTTCAGAATCGCGAACTTTTTTCATATATCGTTTCAAAATTTCTAAGTACAATAATTACTTTTTCAAAATTCCTTAAATTAAATATTTTTACTTTCAAAACATATCTGGTGGAAAGAACTTTTTATTTTTATTTCAATTGCTAAAATTTCATTTATTTCCATCCATAAGTTTGACAGTTATCGATTTTTAATTATTTTCTTTTATTTTATTTTGAAGATGGTACATTTTGGCTACGAGCGGCCATTGACAGATTTTCAGATGTCTTCATGTAATCAAGAACCCTTTTTCCCGCGTATTTTGCGCAAGGTCGTTTTGGTAGCACTCCAAGGTCGCGATCGAATGTTCGAAATACTATTTAAATGCTGTTGCTAGGGGTAGACGCGTCAGTGCGAGTTCTAGCTGTAACTTTGACTACGGTCTGTTGGGGCTTGTTCAGTAACATTCATCCGGTTCCTATTTTCTCATTGGTTATTCCGTAACCGCCGGAATTTTTTACCTGAGTGGGAGATTGTAAAGAGTATTGAGTTCTACTCAAGATTCTACAAAATGTAGTCGCTACAGTATTTCGTTATCCGGGCTTTTACCATTTTCTTTGGCGAAAGTTAGGGCTCAAGAATGATATTAATGTGTGATTTTAGCAATACAATGTATCCAGATATTGAATAATTTTTTTAACGTAATTAATTAAATAATAGGTTAAATTTAAATTTACAAATGATATCTTCCTGATGGATGGAGACGCCGGATCTCAGATATAAGCTGTGATTGGATCTTCACTTGATATGCTTGTTCATTAATTCTGTGGCTGAATCAGCAATTTAAATTTTCTTCAAGAAATTCTCCTTCAAAAATTCTACTTCGTAATCTTCATATATACCTTATTCAACAGTTTGATTGTCAAGTTTTACTGACGGAAATTTGATTTCTTAAGTGTTGAGACTTAGGAGTGTATTGATGAGATATTCGTACCCATCTGTCATCTTGTCACCAAACGTAGCTGCTTCTCAGAAATTCATCTAGCTTTCTAATTTTTGCTGTTCATATCTTAAAAACCTTCATCATCCTTTGATCAGTAACAGCTTATAAGTACTTTCAAAGATATCTAAGTATAACTGTATACACTGAACTGAGCCAACAACACTAATTCAATATAACTTTATTATATCTACTAAGAACTGCAAATTTTATTTATAGAAAATATAATATTATGATAATAAACTGTATCTAATATTTGAAATAATATATCCTAAAGATATTAGATTTACATTTGTCTGTGACTTTACAATCCTTTTTATCCTTAATGCATTCGTATTATTAGAAGAGCACATATCGCTACATATATGATTAAGATGTTTGTGTTGATGTTAGTAAGTGATTTGTTTGTTTGATTTTGGTGCATTTAAGTTCAAATAAATATCTGATTGACTTCATCTGGGTGAGTTTGTCTTTTCCTTTTATTTATAATATCATTTATCAATTTCATATTTAAACCAAAGGTAAAGTATTAATTTGTATCTAATAAAGATGTAATCTAACTTATAATTTATACTTAAACTTTAATTTTTATGGCTTCGCTTCGAGTACTACCACTATAGATTATGCCTATAATGATGTTTGGGGAAAGTGTTGAATATAATTTTTTTTTTAAATTGTCTTTAGGTTCTCGGAATCACTCCGGTGCAAGTCGCTGGTAATTCATCCCTTTTATTAAATTTTCCTTTTATATTCATCACGATCTCTGAATATCGTTATAACCCCCATTCTCTTCCCCGTCATTGATTTAAAATAAAACGCAAGAGTTTTTTATGAATTAATTGAGAAAAAATAATAACAAGCATAATTTAGAATTATTAGTTACAGAGTTTAAGATAGTATATAATTTAGAAAGATAATATAAACTATATTTTCTAATGAAACTTGTAAAACTTATAATAACTTATACTACAACTTGACAACTTATATAAACAATCCACATTTATATAAACACAAAAATCAGGTTTGAAACTTACAAAAAAATACTCGAGTATTTTTTAGCATTGTATCCAATTTTAGATGCCACAGTGGCTGGATTGACACTATTTCTTACTATTTTATTGAAATATCCTCTCCCTTCCCCATCACGTAACAATATCTAATCACGTGACATATACTAGCTGACTACAGCTGAAAAGAATGGTGTTTTCTGTGCATGAATTGGAAAATGCCTTTTAAATTTAGTTCTTCCATTAAAAGTACGAGAGAAGAGGAAGATCAATACTTACCGCGCAACGAGGAGAGAAAAAATGCCATTTGTGCTCATTTTTTATGTCAATTTTTTTTACAGACATCACCCCGAAAAATTAAATAACTTGGTCGCCAGATCAAAAAACTTGGTAGCCAGTGGCGACCTGGCGACCGCATTTGTCAAGCCCTGTTCGCCACAATGGCGGGGATGGATAAAAAAATTCTGGGAGTATCTAGATTTTTCATTAAAGTATTGAACAAACTGGTGTAATACCATAAAAGCATAAAAAGCTTCTTAAAAACACCATAAAATAAGGAATGCGCAAGGTCTTTCGAAAGAACTTTTTCTTTTTTCGCCAGGAGCAAAGAAGAAGTACCACCACTTCGTGTCTTGCTCCTGCCTTCAAAGTGGTTGCACGTCGTCTTTGCGCTTGACGAAAAAAAGACAAAGTTCTTTCGTAAGGCCTTGCGCACTCTTTATTTTATAGTGTTTTTAAGAAGTGTTTTATGTTTTATGTATCTAGATTTCTACTCGCCATTTGGAGAGTGTCGAGTATCATTCACTAAACCTTACCCCAGGGGTCGGAAATAGCGAAACTACAGTATTCGCTACTTTTTACAGTAGCTTGTAATATAGCGCGCTACCTTTTGAACAGTGTAGTGCAGCGAGTAGCGCGATACAAAAAATCAGTTGTTTGTAGCGAGAACCGACGCTACTTGTAACGTTACTTCAGGAAAAAATGTAGTATTCTGAAAATCACGTGACCGAAACTTGTTTCTTTTGTGAAAAATTTATTCTGCTGAACAATTTGAGAATCTCAGCTGTAGTGTATACCAACGCAACGCGTGAAATCATAGATTTTTACCATTGACACTTGCAGCTAAAAACAAATACTAACCCACTAATGGAATTAATTTTCTTGCTGGCAACATTTGTCTATTTACTCGTTACTAGGTCTTCCTGTTTTAACGCTACGTTTTTCATTATTCGGAATTACTTTATTTACAGATTTATATGTTGTTTGCATTTAGAGTTGTCTTTGTAATTTTCTAGATTTTAATATCTCTCTTAATTTTGCTACGAAATTTCCAATGTGTGTATAAACTAACATCTTGGAGACACCTATAAAACATTTTCTTGTGTGTTATCTTTCTTATTTTTTTAATCCCCTCGGTTATGTCGCATTTATTAAATTATATCCTGGCAGACGCGATATAACGAGGGGTCGCTTTATTATTTAATCCGTTTCTTCAATTTCTAATGTAAATTGGACCCTTTGACAAATTCTGAAAGTAGCGACTACTTTTCATAAAAAGTAGTGACTACTTTCACATCAAAAGTAGTGACTATTACCTTAGTTTCACATCAAAAGTAGTGACTACTTTCACATCAAAAGTAGTGAATATTACCTTAGTTTCACATCAAAAGTAGTGACTACTTTTGATAAGTAGTTTGTAGTCGCTACTTTTTAAAACAAGTAGTTGTAGTTGTAGTTAACTACATTTTCTATAAAGTAGTTGTAGTTGTAGTTAAATACATTTCCGATAAAGTAGTTGTAGTTGTAGTTCATTACAATAAAAAAGTAGTTTTTCCGATCCCTGCCTTACCCAAGTATACCTGCACTGTGATAAAAGACAAATGTTTCTCAAGCTAGCTCTTATCTCCATAGGGTTTATGAAAGTAATAATATAACTTCTACGGAGTTACCCGCGATTCAGAAATGCATTCTTTTATCCACAAAAACCTCAGAAACCAACATTTTTTTCGAGAGTTAAAGAAGCATTTATGAAACAAATGTTTATTTTTCTGCCCGAGTTTTTCGGAAGCGTTTCCGAGTAGTTTTTACAGTGTATTAATAAAATTTCTCAATCCGAAATATCAGCTTTTCGGATACTATCAATTCTTAGGTAAACATTTTCATGTTCATCAAACATGATAAATTAATAACACAAACATAAACATTAAAATTAATAGCATTAACATTAACATTAAAATTATCATTATTTTGTTATTTTAGCATATGTAAATTTTTGTTACGCAACTGAAAATGTTTACTTGAGAACTGATACCATCCGAAAAACCGATATCCCGGGTAGAGAAAACTGATAAATTCAATGTGAAAACTGTATATTAATCATGTTTCTCGTAAATTTCGGAAACATTTCCGAAAATTACGGGCAGCAGAAGAAACCTTTCTTTCAGAAACGATTCTTTACATCTCGAAAATCTATCGGTTTCTGAGGTTTCAGAAGACTAACGCGCGTATTCATCATCTACCTCAACTGCCGCTAAGTCTAAGAAACTCTGTAGAACGCACGAATGTATTCAGCATCAGTGGCGTTGCTACGTTTTTTGGCGCCCGGGGCAGGAAGAAATTTTGCGTCCCCTTCCCCCTAAATAAAAAAATAATCACATATTTTTCCTCAAGATAAAAAAAAAGTCCTTCAGGTTTTTACCGGGAGTAAAAGGTAGATTTCTCCTTCCTTGTTTTTAGGCATTTAATTAATTTTACTCAAACACACGAAACTAAAATGCGTGCAACCCGATTGTGAAAGATTTCTAGTTTTTGTCAATAATTAATTTGAATCTGAATTTCGAAAAATTAGTCACATATCGCCAAGTTGGTAGCATTTATGGCGACCTACTGTTATCTTCAAGATATTTAGCCAAATATCACCATGCTTCACGAAAATTTGACATTAGCATATATGGCTATGTAGTGTTAAGTGTATGAGAGTAGTAACAATGATTACAACAATGAAAGTAAATTTGCGAAAAACCACGTTTACTAAAACCAAGGCAACACTAGATACCGGGCTTGCTCATTCATTCTCATGACGTCACAAATAGTGGCTGGCCGTGACTACGGCTCCTATATAGGTTTCATAAGTGAAAAAACTTCAAAAAATATATTTCAATGTGGTACTTGCAGTTTTAGAGCAGATTTGTAAGGAAAGTGTGAAAAAGAAATGTTGCGAAAAGTTAAAAACCAGAGGAAAAGTGTGGTTTTAAATTTTCCTTTAAAAGATTTTCAATTAAATATTTTTAACATAAAATTAATTTAATCTCCTGAATTGCATTTTTGCTTGATTAAATCATAAAACTTTAATAATAATACTAATAACAATTGCATTTAAAAAATTTACAACGGTACACCATGTTTTCAATTTTTAATTTCCGTGAAATTCTTACTTTGATTAGCACAAATAGAAAAAGAGATATAACTTTGTGCATTCAGAGGAAATTTCCTTATTTTCTTTCCGCTATAATCATCATGATGAATCCTGGTTTGAAAAACAATCTCAAAATCTACTTTAAAACTTAATGAGCTTGTTGTTTAAAAGTAGCAGCGTAACTTCAATTGCATCCCGAAACTGTGGTTTAGCCATAAAAAGTATGCAGATGATGTCTGCAATAGCAAGCATATCTAACTTATAATAAATCCCGGATAGCAAGGGAAGAATTTGATTTCTAATATAGTAAACCTACAAAAGTTTGTTATATGATCTGCCCGTTTTGAAGATCAAATTAAACATTTTTCCTTCTATATATATAAAAAAAGTAATGGTTTGAAAATGGACCAATGAAAATCTGCGTAGATACCGCGAAACGTATCTGATTGGTCAGAGCTTTTTGACTTTTCTTAGGGGGAATTAACATGAAAGTAGAGAATTTAGATAGGATGGACGCTAATAGGGGGGGTTACGAAGGGGAAAGGACCCAGGTCTGTCACCAAGTTTGGCGCCAACTTGGCGATATATCGCCAAATTTGGTGGCCAAAATTAGCTGCCAAAAGTGGCACCAACTTGGCGCTATTTCCAGTATTTCGCCAAATTTCCATAGACTCCCATTGAAATCCAATAGCGTTTACTCGCTTGCAAAAAATCAACAAATTGAGATATTGCAATGCAACAAAAATTAATATTAGCTTATGAATACAGCTTAATTGAACTACTTACATTATTTTTAAGCACACACACTAACTATTTACAATATTCGTAACACTACATATACAATTGGTACTTGTTAGTCTGGGGTTGGCTAGGGCGCGATTACGCGGGGGGTTGGTGAGCGTAGCGAGCAGGGGGGCCGAGCTCCCTTAGTGTTATAAAATTATCTATGATTGACGTTATTTTATTATTTGGAATTCAATTATTATATTTGTATATTTACTCAATAAATAAAGATTTCCTTCATAATTTTTTGAATTTATTTTTATTTATCATACTGTTTTATTTAACTTAACTTGGTTATGTAAAGTTGGAATTTTCTAATTGATATTTCACTCACATCCTGATAGGCTAGAATTATAAAAATTATATAGATGCAGGTGTATTTACGATGACAATACAGCATTTTAATATTTTAAGAACTTAATTAAAAATTAATAAAGTAATTTTAAGGCATTTTCGATTAGCCGGCGATAAATCGCAAAAAAATCTTTATGGTTACAATTGTTAATATTTACAAAACAATGTAGTTAATTATGCTCCAAACTAAGCTTGCCAAAATGTCCCCGGCTGGAAGAAACTTTTCTTCCAGAAATGATTCTTTAACTCTCAGAAATCTATCGGTTTCTGAGGTTTCAGAAGACTAACGCACATATTCAACTGCCGCTAAGTCTAAGAAACTCTGTAGAACGCGCGAATGTATTCAGCATTAACTTGATTGCAAAAACCGATCTTCCGGGTAGAGAAAACTGATAGATACATAGTAAAAACTGTATATTAATCAGTTTCTTGTAAATTTCTTAAACGTTTCTGAAAATTACAGGCAGCAGAAGAAACTTTTCTTTCAGAAATGATTCTTTAAATCTCAGAAATCTATCGGTTTCTGATGTTTCAGAAGACTAATGCGCGTATTCATCATTTGCCTCAACTGCCGCCCAGTCTAAGAAACCTTAAGAACGCGCGAATGTATTCAGCATTAACTTGACTGGAAAAACCGATCTTCGGTGTAGAGAAAACTGATAAATACATTGTGAAAACTGTATCAGTTTCTCGTAAATTTCGGAAACATTCTGAAAATTACGGGCAGCAGAAGACACCTTTCTTTCACAAATGATTCTTTAAATCTCAAAAATCTATCGGTTTCTGAGTTTTCAGAAGTCTAACGCGCGTATTCATCATCTACCTCAACTGCCGCTAAGTCTAAGAAACTCTGTAGAACGCGCAAATGTATTCAGCATTATCGTGATTGGAAAAGCCGGTCTTCCGTGTAGAGAAAAATGATAAATACATAGTAAAAACTGTATATTAATCAGTTTCTCGAAAATTTCGGAAACGTTTCTGAAAATTACAGGCAGCAGAAGAAACTTTTCTTTCAGAAATGATTCTTTAAATCTCAGAAATCTATCGGTTTCTGATGTTTCAGAAGACTAATGCGCGTATTCATCATCTGCCTCAACTGCCGCTCAGTCTAAGAAACCTTAAGAACGCGCAAATGTATTCAGCATTATCGTGATTGGAAAAGCCGGTCTTCCGTGTAGAGAAAAATGATAAATACATAGTAAAAACTGTATATTAATCAGTTTCTCGAAAATTTCGGAAACGTTTCTGAAAATTACAGGCAGCAGAAGAAACTTTTCTTTCAGAAATGATTCTTTAAATCTCAGAAATCTATCGGTTTCTGATGTTTCAGAAGACTAATGGGCGTATTCATCATCTGCCTCAAGTGCCGCTCAGTCTAAGAAACTTTAAGAACGCGCAAATGTATTCAGCATTATCGTGATTGGAAAAGCCGGTCTTCCGTGTAGAGAAAAATGATAAATACATAGTAAAAACTGTATATTAATCAGTTTCTCGAAAATTTCGGAAACGTTTCTGAAAATTACAGGCAGCAGAAGAAACTTTTCTTTCAGAAATGATTCTTTAAATCTCAGAAATCTATCGGTTTCTGAGTTTTCAGAAGTCTAACGCGCGTATTCATCATCTACCTCAACTGCCGCTAAGTCTAAGAAACTCTGTAGAACGCGCAAATGTATTCAGCATTATCGTGATTGGAAAAGCCGGTCTTCCGTGTAGAGAAAAATGATAAATACATAGTAAAAACTGTATATTAATCAGTTTCTCGAAAATTTCGGAAACGTTTCTGAAAATTACAGGCAGCAGAAGAAACTTTTCTTTCAGAAATGATTCTTTAAATCTCAGAAATCTATCGGTTTCTGATGTTTCAGAAGACTAATGCGCGTATTCATCATCTGCCTCAACTGCCGCTCAGTCTAAGAAACCTTAAGAACGCGCCAATGTATTCAGCATTAACTTGACTGGAAGAACCGAGCTTCCGTGTAGAGAAAACTGATAAATACATTGTGAAATCTGTATATTAATCAGTTTCTCGAAAATTTCAGAAACGTTTGTGAAAATTACGGGCAGCAGAAGAAACCTTTCTTTCACAAAGGATTCTTTAAATCTCGAAAATCTATAGTTTTCTGATGTTTCTAAAGACTAACGCTCTTCTTCATCATCTACCTCAACTGCCGCTTAAGCCTAAAAAGCGCTGTTGAACTCTCGAATGGTATTCAGCATTAAGTTGATTGGATTACGACGGCGATCAGGTCCAATCAGATTAATGGTGAATACCGTTTGAAAGTTTGATCGAGTTCCTTTTGCGTAACCGGCAGTAGAGGTAGATGATGAAAACGAGCGAAAGAAATGCTTTTCGGAATAGCAATTAATTCGGAAGAGGTATATTATATTTTTGGAAAACTTAAGAAAGCTAAGACCTGGATTAAGATACATTTTTCATTTTTTTAGAATTTTTCTGTTTAAAGAGCTTTTAGCGAAATACATAATTTCACGGGAAAGGATATATTATATTTTATTTTATGTCAGACTAGTAGCATCAAATTTAATAACATTTCTTATACAGAAAAATCCAATTTCATTTTGAAATGCTAACTTATTTTTATCAGTTCTAAGATTTTTTTTTTAATGTTCGAAAAGTGTTCACTTCGTTTCAGAATAAGGAAATTTTATTTTGTCTCGGAATTTCTATTTCAATTCCGCATGTCTACCGCGGAAAAAATATGTAACCTTTCAGACAATTTAAGGAGTAATCTACTTTAAAATTTTGAAAAAGACTATTTTTATTATATATATATATATATATATATATATACTCCTTTTCTCAAAAAGATTGTTAAGGAACATAAGATACGTTAAGACAAATGAGGAATTTAAAAGTTTTATGACATTTAAGACTATTACGAGGTACGTTATGTTCTAAGAATTTTAGTTGCGTTCGTCATTATATAAATACGTAGCATCTAAAGTCGTCGTCTGGTCTGCCCTCTGTCGGCATAGAGCAGCGAAAAAACTACCACCCAACCGAATGGTTTGAAATTTAATATACATAATCGTTGAAGAATTTTGTCGAGTCATTTTAAATTTTATGAAAATCGAATCAAAATTTAACAAGAACGAAAAATCATGCTTTATTTAGTTGTAAACAGTATTATATAAATACTGTTTACAATTATAGTGGTGCATATATTTTTTTTAACTTAAATATACCGTAGAAATAAAGTACTCATACCGTAAAGATTGAAAATGGTACATATACTGTAAAATTCATTGTACCTATATTGAGAAATTTATGATTTTTCAGTGTAGAATATAAAAATAGTCCACAGTGGCAGCTCTGCTACTGGTCAGTTGAATGTATATGTCCCAGTCCGTAGTCGAAGAGTTCGATATGCTACAATATTCTCTTTTCCAACTGCGATCCGCCTTGAGCTAGTATTTTCATACATTAAACTTCGCTTTGTTGAATTGTAGAATTTCTGCGATTAAATAACGCGTAGATTGTTAATTACAGTATATTAACTAGCGGTATATATGCAATATATTTACCGGCAAACAGTTACTTTACGGTATAAATACTGTTTATAGTGGTAATTTTTTTTAAAAGTTAAACATACCATAGAAAAGAAGTACTCATACCGTAAATAATGAAAATGGTACATATACTGTAAAATTTACTGTACATACAGGTTGTCCCAAAAGTCCTTGACTCATTTTAAAAATCAATAAAAGATCAAGCAATTGGCTTACGAGAGTACGGTTTGAACGAAAATGCTCCTTATAATCTGAAATTTTGTTTCAGCAAATAAAAAATTAGTTCCAAATATTTCTCATAGATGGCGTTGCTTCTGTGAAGTTATGCCTTTATACATAAGAATGGCGAAAGACGCATAATGAGTATGCACAATTTTTGTAAAAAGTATGGCAACCCACATTCCAGAACTTCACAATACTCGCCCTCCTGAGTTTGATTAGACGAGTGAGAATGGATAGACGAGTATTGCTAACTTCTGAAATGTAGGGTACCATAGTTTGGACAAAATCTGTGCATACGCATTGTGCGTTTTTTGCCATTCTTATGTATAAAGACATTCTACCTTTTCGATAACTCTCCAGAAGCAACGCCATCTATGAGAAATTTTTGGAACTAATTTTTTTATTTGCTTAAACAAAATTTCAAATCATAAGAAGTATTAACGTATAATCATAAGTAAGTATATAATAACAAATAACGTATAATCGTAAGTCCAAACCGCATTCTAGTACGCCAGTTGCTTGATCTTTTATCAAATTTTAAAATGTGTCAAGTACTTTTGGACACCCTGTATATAGTGAAATTTTATGAATTTTTTTACAGTATAGAATATAAAAATAGTCGCCAGTGGCAGCTCTGCTATTGGTCAGTGGAATGTATGTATCACGGCCCGTAGTCAAAGGGTTTAATATTCTACAACAGGGGCTTCCAACTGCAGTCCGCCTTAAGCCAGTATTTTCATACATTGATAGTCTGAGAGGGACTACTCAGACGAGGAGACCAAGTCTGTAGAGCATATATGTTCCTCCCGGTTTTCTTTATTACGGTCTTAAAAAATACAATATTCAGCCGGAGATGGATTTGCCGTTAAACAAAGGAAGTGTTGGCGCCTGTTGGCAAAATATACAAGACAACACCCTCTCTGCCGGAGAACATATCTCCCTCGCGACAGTGGGCAAGGAGGCACCGATGATGAATTGTAGGCCTAGCTACCTCGCGACAAGGGGCGATGCCAGAAACTTCGCTTTTTCAATCGTAGATTTTCTGTGATTAAATAATGGGTAGATTTCTGTACGAAAATACTGGTTCAAGACGGGCCACAGCGCAGTTAGAAACCCCTGGTCTACACTTTTGAATGATAAGCTTTGGAATGATAAGATTGTGATAAAATGTATGATAACGTATGATTTTTTTTTTCGTCTTTTGATTTTCTATAATTTTCATTCTTTAGTTATTAAAAACTTCTAAAACTATTTACACAAAAACTTCTTTATTTCGCCAAAAAAGAAAAGAAAATCCTTTTCTATAAGCTAACTCTTTTACATTTTCACTAATTTATTCCGAGAGCATTATCGTAAAAGATGACGCCATGTTTAATTAAGCAAATGCGGTCACTTTAAAAGTATTCTATAAAAAGTTCGCGCTGGAAAAATGATTTAGTTAGGCTCAATTAAGAGAGCACTGGAAAGAATTTTATATTTAGAACAGTGAATAAAAATTCATTTCAAAGAACATGGAAAGATAAAATCAATTGTTAAGAAAACAAGAACGAAAAGTCATGCATCAAGCATAGATTATGTGACACTTTCCAACACTTCCAGAATACTTTTACAAATCTTTAACGTTTAATACGATTAAAGATGTTGTCTAAGTAAACAAAGTCAAAGCGGGCGGGGAGGTCTACCTTTCAGCTTAAGCTCAGCTAGCCCCGCCCAGTAGGCTTGTTTACCTAGTTATGATGAGCATTACTAAATAATACTTTGTGATATTGAGCAATAATTATACTATGTAATGCTGAAGTACAAATTCTGAAAATACAAGATTCCAAAAATACAAATTCTGAAAATACAATTTACCAATTTTACTGAGTAATACTAAATACTATTATGTGATACTGAGCAATAATGCTACCATCTAATAATACTGTAAGATGCTGAAGTAGATAAGAATAATGGATAGAAGTAAGTACTAAATGAACAATAATGGATGAATAATATAATACTAGAGTAAACAATGATAAATTATACTAAAAATACTAAATAATACTGTATAATGCCATTAAAAATAACTAAATTGTTAAAGTTA
Source organism: Maratus michaelseni (assembly GCA_963931845.1). Lineage (NCBI taxonomy): Eukaryota > Metazoa > Arthropoda > Arachnida > Araneae > Salticidae > Maratus > Maratus michaelseni. Next base: position 151,267,861 of record OZ007597.1, on the reverse strand, counting down.
GAGTTTATGTAGCGTGGTACCGTCCTTAAGCATATTAGAAATCCACTTCATCCTGAACCTCTACTAAGTCTAATGGAGGTAGCAATTTGGATTACCATATAACACATTTAAAAACTCAATTTCAGAAATTACTAACATATTCAGAAAAATATGAAAATTATTTTTTGAAGCCCTGTATATGATCTATAGATTTGTATATATACTAACATAGAATGTTAAATTTGTGTTCAGTTAGGAAATGCATAGTACAGTTTAAAATTCCCCTTCTGGAATTTCCGTCAATAAACGGAAATGTACTAGAGATCTTTTGTGCTGCCCTATATATTATATGATATACAGAATTTATACACACCAAGTAATAGGCAAAAAATTTGTATAAATTTTCTGAAAACGGAGTACCTGCAATTATTGTTAACAGACAGTATTTTAACCGAATTCTTTTGTGTGTCCCTGTAAATGAACGATGGATGCTATACACACAATATTCTATAGTAAGCCTCTTGTAGTGCACTTCAGTGATATATATCAATTTCAATATGTTTGAAACAGTGAAACATTATTAAAATATCCCGCAAAGGATTTTTCTCCATAGACCCTAAGGTGGCGGCATTCTTTTGAGTGTCCTTCATTTGTGCACTTCATTTTCCAAACTGAACATGCCATAGTAAACTCCAATAACATATATCAATGCCATGACAATCCGAGTATATTTAAGCGAGTTAGAGCAAGGACATACACAGATGCAGACATACATATAGACAGGGCTTAATTTCTAAGAAAAAGAGTACCGGAGCCCTAAAGGGCTCCGGTACTCTTTTGGCACCGCAGACTATTATAATATTCTGCAGTACTAACACCCATAGCGTACCCCTCCCCTCCTCTTCCTCCGCCGTCACTCCAATCTGCATATTTATATTTCATACATTATTTTTAAAATTTAAAGCATTGTTTTTTTATTTAGCAAAATAAAAATTTTAAATACATCTATCTGCGTTTACTTAGATATCAACTATTCCACTTTTTAGTTATTACTACTTCCAAATAGATAACCTTTGCTAATATTAATGTTAATTAATCGCAGAGTTATGCGATTAAATAAGCTCAGGTTTATGAATCGGAAATAGTGTTAACACAAAAAAATGAATAGTTCCCAGCTATGCAGAATAGAAAAAGGCTATTTCTGTTTACTCTTTATTCTGCTCAAAACAGCACATCTCCATCTGTCTCTTACGTGAACGATACATTACGTCACTTATAAGTGTTTTCATACAAAAGATTGGAGATGGGAGGGATAATTTAGATTCGTTTTCGGAAGCGTCATTGCACCGGGCTCCGGAGCGCAGTGTTTATCAGCTCCGGTGAATTCTGGCCAACATTTAAATATTTACTAAAAAGAGAGATGTACCGGGGCTGAGCTCCGGTGGGCTCCAGCGCAAATTAAGCCCTGCATATAGACAGACAGACATACCGAATTCATAAACACTTTTCAACTATGTTACAATCTAAAGATAAGTTCGAGCTCTTTTTTCAGAAACCAAGGCCGCTCAAGCCGGACGATTTCAAATACGAACTCGAAACATTTTGTGGCATCAGAAGCCCCTATATCGAAAGTACGCGGGAGAAAATTGTTTATAACATTTTAAAATTATTTCAAGATTAATTTTCTTATTTGAAAAATTCCTTCTAATGTACAATTGCGATAATCCTAAACACTAACTCGTAACATTGTTTCGTGATTATCTTGTATTTGAAAATCTGTAATTGCGAATTTGTTATTTATACCTAACCACTGGCAAATACATGAAAAAGTCACAATTCTTTATCTCTCTCTTTTTTTTTTTTTCTTTTCTTTTTTACTTTCTTCTATCTTCAAAAGAAGAAAGTATTGGATTCATGAAAATTTTCGACTTCCGGTTTTCGACGGATTTATACGTTTTAGATGGTCCTGAACACGATTTGACTAATTTTTAGAAAATATGTGTCTGTGAGTCTGTCTATCTGTCTGTCTGTATGTGACAAAAATTTTGTGGGCGCTCTATCTCAAGAACTACTGCTCGGAATTTAATAAAACTTCATATTCAGTTAATATCTGATATAAATTGGTTCTGATTAGTTTTTGGTAAAAATCGCCCAGCAGGTGGCGCTGTTATGTAGCTTTTTGCAGGATTTACACGATTTTAGCGATAGTCATATCTCAAGAACTAATGCACGGAATTTAATAAAACTTCAGATTCAGTTAGACCTTGATATAAATGGGTGCTGATTCTTTATAGTGTATGCGAAACCTGTGTGAGATAGAAGAAAGTTTTGGGATTGGCACATCCGACTTAGTTCTTTTTTAATATCATTGTGCGACTATGGCAGAAAGGCGCAAGTTTTGTTTTCCTGCATGTAATTCTAGAAAAGGAATTGAATTACTGGACAAACAAACAAACGAGAACAAGAGCACGGAATTTAATCAAAATTCAGATTAAGTTAGACCTTGACATAAAATGGCACTAATTAGCTTTTGGTGTAAATCGGCCAACCGGGGATGCTGCTATGTTGAAAAAAAAATATTGCTTTTCTACACTGTACCCAGAAAAAAGTTTTGTTGAATCATCAAAAATTTGGTTGACCCAACAAAATTTTTTGTTTAAATATAGGTCAATGGAAATTTTGTTTGAATCAACAAATTTTTTTTTTTTTTGCAATTCCAAAAAAAAAAAAAAAAAAAAAAAAAAAAAAAAATGTTTGTATCGTCAGCAAAAAATGTTTTGTTAATTCAAGTATAATGGTTCAATTTTACTTGAATTTTGCTAAAACAACCAAAATGTACTCAACAAAACATGTTTTGTAGTTTTAATCAATTCCTTTTTCTGGGTGTGAAAAAGAAAGAAAAAAAAAAGTGTTGATATTACAGTATAATACTGGCATCCCAGCTGCCAGTATTATACCGTAAAATTAACAGCAATAAACAGTAAAATAAGCAGTAATACGCAACCGCGCATGTGCGGTAGCGTATTACTGCTTATTTTACTGTTTATTACTGTTAATTTTACGGTATAATGCTAGTATTATACTGTAAAATCAACACTTTTTTTTTTGCAGTGCAATAAAGATTCAACAAACGAGGAATTACAATCGTTAACCGTTTTCGAGTTGTTTAATTTAAAAAAGTGTTCCTTCTTTTTGGGATAACCGGTATATACAGATGTATATTTTCGTAAAATGTATTTTTTAAAGACTTTGAGGTTGCTTTTAAAATATTATACAATACAATCTATCTATCTATCTATCTATATTATAAAGAACAAACGTGTCCGTGCGTAACGCTGACGTCATTTTGCGAATGGCAACACTATACTTGAAGATGATATTTCAGTTTTTCGATTTTTGCTACTGCAATTTTTTTAATTTCTAACCATCGCATATTTTTAATTTTTACACAGTTATATAGGGAAAAAAATCTACTTTCAAATGCAATTTGTTTGAAAACTGTATCGCAATTTACTCATTTATTATAGCATTTAAATTAATTTTCAAGCATGATTAAAAAAAAAAAATCTTATCTCTATCGCTTGCAGACGATTAAAAAATATTAATCCATTTGTACTTTAAACAATATGAAAAGTATAGCATTTGTTTCCAACTAATATTCTATAACGAAATTAAAACTCCATTAAGCAATAAATAAAATAGTATAATTACTACACAAGTTTAACAGACGTGTAATTGAAATAAGCGCTTAAAACCGCTAAAATTATCAGAATATTTAAAACTGCTGTATATAACGAAACTTTTAGCGACCTATTCGGCTATTAACTTCTGGCACGATGCCAATATGAAATGACCGCTTTTAATCTATTTCAAAATTTTATTTGAATATATATAATTGACATATTTCACATAAAAATGCTGTTTGGTGTTGTTAAGGAGCAATCTAAAAAATATTAAATGTAAAAAATATACTTGAGTTTTCAATTAAAAAAAAAAAAAAAAAAAAATGTTTTCACATATATTCTCTAACTCGGGAAGCCCGGGTTGGGTGCCCTAGTAAATATAAACGCAAGGGTTCGATATTTTTTACTCAACGAATAACGTTAGTACTGAAATTGAATATTGCAAATCTGGACTGTACCGTCTCATCTCATCTTCAGGGATCTCCCTTATTATCCAATCGACCTTATCAAACACGCATTTCATATTAAATTGTTAACATTGTTTAAAATTACATATCTGTCAGGTCTCCCGATTTTCGGATACCACTATTTCTGAATAGCATTCGTCCCATTTAATCACAATTTTCTGCCATTAAGATATAATATTTGTATTCGGAAATAGTAAAAGTCAGAAATCATCGGGATATAGATCCATGTACAGATGTATATGTTTCGTAAAATGTATTTCTTCTTTAAAGAACTAGCGATTGTTTTTAGAATCTCATACAATAAAAACTAGTCGTTGGGGGTCACCGTAATACTTACCCATCATGGATATGCATAATATAAAATATGACAATAAAACATGTGTAAACTATTTATAAAATGCATTGCAATTCGAATAAAATCATGGCTTGATGACGTCATAAACTTTAAATACTCTATGACTGAATGGCGTAAAAGAAACATCCTTATAACTCCAAAATTGATAATCCTATTAACTAACGTTTTACTGCGTCGGATTAAGCGTCTCATTTCCAATTAAAATATATGTTTGAATTGAAATTTGAATGAAATACAGGGTCATGAAAAATTGAAGAGTGTGGCAAGTAGGATTACAAATATCTCGGCAACTCATTATCCGATCGACTTCATTGTTTATGTAAAATTTATGTTTTTTTTTATTGTCATTTATATTCACCTTTTAAAAAAAAAACAATTTCAAAAATTTTCATATACCTTTTATCAGAAGGAATATTTCGAGAGCCTGAAAAAAATAGTTCCGTATAATCGAAGTTACTGAAATTCAATAAGCTTCTTCTCATTATTACATACTATAAGTACATACCAAATTTTAAGTACACTGTAAAAAATGACCGATGTTTCTTATTTTAAGAAAAAAACTAACGTCATTTGTGGATTTTTACATTTTTTTCCAAATTTAACACTATTTTCCCGGCTCCGTATCTTACCCCCTATTTGGACAATTTACAAATATGAATACTGCATGTTGTAGAGAATTTTATGCTCTACAAATTGTTGAAAGTGCTTTTGTCTCTAAAACGCACTAAAAGTAGTTTATTAAGAAAAAACGAACGTCATTTGTGGATTTTTACATTTTTTCCAAATTTAACCCTATTTTTCCGGCTCCGTATCTTACCCCCTATTTGGACAATTTACAAATATGAATACTGCATGTTGTAGAGAATTGTATGCTCTACAAATTGTTGAACGTGCTTTTGTCTCTAAAACGCACTAAAAGTAGGTTATTAAGCAAAAACTAACGTCATTTGTGGATTTTTACATTATTTCCAAATTTAACCCTATTTTCCCGGCTCCATATCTTACCCCCTATTTGGACAATTTGCAAATATGAATACTGCATGTTGTAGAGAATTTTATGTTCTACAAAATGTTGACAGTGCTTTTGTCTCTAAAACGCACTAAAAGTAGGTTATTAAGCAAAAACTAACGTCATTTGTGGATTTTTACATTTTTTCCAAATTTAACCCTATTTTCCCGGCTCCATATCTTACCCCCTATTTGCACAATTTACAAATCTGAATGCTGCATGTTGTAGAGAATTTTATGCTCTACAAAATGATGAAAGTGCTTTTTCTGTAAAATGCACTAAAATTGAGTTATTTAAGAAAAATAAAAAAAAAGTGCCGAAAAATATTGTTTTTTTTCAATATTGTAAAAAACGCACAAGGTCTAGAATGTCGAAAACTTGGTTTTTTTAATTAAAGGGTCAACCTTTACAACATACCCAAAAATCAGAACTACCCGAATTTTTATAAGGTAAAATGCTATTTCTACTGGACTATATAACCACGAACGAAAATATAATATAATCTTCTGAGTTATCCGAAATTTCAAATAGCATGTAACATTGACTTTTGAATCCCCAGAAACGAATACATCTTCAAAATTTAAAGAATAATTTATAAAAACAAATTATTTTTAGCTGCCCGAATTTTTCAGAAACGTTTCCGAAGGGTTTTTATAGTGTATTAATGAGTGTCCTTAGCCTGGAATACCTGTTTTTTGAATGCTATCAATTCTGAAGTACACATTTTCATGCTCAAAAAAAAAAATGTTTAACAGACAAACATGCAAAATTAACAGCGTTAACAATAACATTAAAATTAAGATTATTTATTTACTCTTTCATGTATAAATTAACTTATGCGGCTGAAAACGTGTACTTGAGAATGGATAACATTCGAAACACAGGTATTCCAGCCTGAGGACACTAATTAAAACATCATAAAAACCCTTCGGAAACGTTTCTGAAAAATTCGGGCAGCTAAAAATAATTTGTTTTTATAAATTATTCTTTAAATTTTGAAGATGTATACGTTTCTGGGGATTCAAAAGACAATGTAACATGCTGTTTGAATTTTCGGATAACTCAGAAGATTATATTATATTTTTGTTCGTGGTTATAGCATATTTTCATAAAATAAGAAACATCGGTCATTTTTTACAGTGTATGTATATGAATTTGTTCGGGCGGTAGAGTGTTTACAGATGCACAGACAGACGGAACGGCAATTTTTTTTTCTCCAAAAATACGTTTTTCGGAATCTCCAGTGTCGGAAACGTGTAAATCCGTTAAAAAAAGTTTTAGATTTTGAAAACGATTACAAGACTTACCCTATACTACGTATGATGGGTAAGTAAAATACTAGGAAACGTTTCCGAGAATCTGTGGCAACAAAATAAACTTTGTTTTTATAAATATTTCTTTAAATCTCGAAAATATATTGGCTTCTGAGGTACCATAAATAAAGAACGCTTTTCAGATTTATGGGTAACTCGAAAGGGGTTATTGTATATTTTCTTTCGTGGTTATATTATATTTTCGCAGACTTACAAGCATGTCTTTTTTTACAGCATAGTAAAGTTGTAAAATAAAATATATTGTTCCTTTTTTAGGTGCGTTCGTAATTATATAAATAGGTAGCACCTATTGTCGTCGTATGGTCCGTCCGTCTGTCTGTCCGTCCGTCTGTCTGTTTGTCCGTCCGACCGTCTGTCTGTCCGTCCGTCCACATATAACAACGCAAAAACTACCCAACCGAATGATTTGTAATTTTAGATGTATTATCTTTGCAGAATTTTTTCGAGACATTTCAAATTTTACAAAAACGAATCAAAACTTTAGAAAATATTAATAAAAACATTTATTAAGAAATTTGATTTTTTTTTTTTTAAATCGGTGCTTTCTTGTTATAGGAACTTCCGAGGTTTAATCGTCAAGCGACCGAGAAACTTATTTGATTGCAGAAATTAATCTGCAGACGATATAATTCATTTCACAGAATTAAAAATCATCAAGGTCTGAATATTTATATAACTAGCTATAGTACGAACGCACCTCGTTTGTCACGTTTGACGTACAATTTCCAACTTTTTTTTTTTTTTTTTTTTTTTTAAGTCTTAACTTTTTTATTTCTTGTAACATTATGCGATTTTAGAACCGGACTTTTTATAAATAAATTATTTATTAATAAAAATAGGATACCTAACCATATATTAAAAAAGATATTATGGTACAAGGATAAGTACAGAGATTGTACTCAAAGTTACCTTAAATTCTAAGCTTTAAAAAGAAACTAATAATGAGGTAGTCGGTTTTGCCCTACTTCTTACTAATTTAGTATTTGCAGGACGTTGCCTTAAAAGACGACGCCATGTTTAATTAAGGAAGACGTGGGTTCTTAAGTATCCTTTGGGCGAGGTCACGTTGGAAAGATGCTCGAGTTAGACTCAATTAAAGAAACATCGAAGATAATTCTATATTTAGATATTAGCTTTACAGCACAGCTACTAGCGACTGTTTCTTAAAATTATATTTCCTACCAGTATTTCTGAACAAAAATCCATCTGCAAAGGTACTTTGCCTTAAAATAATTAATGTTTGCATTCTTTTTTTATTACACGTGTTATTAAGTTACGTGTTATTAATTAACTTCTAAGATTAGTAAAAATCTACCCCGATGATTGAATCGTTTATTTTAGAAACGGTACAAGTCACATTTTTTTCGAAATCGATGATTTGATAAAAATATGTTCTACTGTAACTCCATTATGCTTTGAAAGGGCATATTTCTAACTCGACTCCATTCATTGTTATGGAGTTAGCAAAATATGTTTATTTAACCCATTATAACCACAATTATTTTTTTCTTAAAAATGAAAAAAAAAATGTATTTGACACCACTTTTTTTAGAATAGAAATTTGGTCTCTTATTTTATCCAGAAGTTTTTGTCATCAAAGAAACAAAGTATTTCGCTTTAGAATTACTGGTGTGCAAACAACAAAAGTGGTTTTAGATATGGAGTTGTTAGTTAGACCAACACTAGGTTAATATGGGTTAAGAAAGAGCACATAATCTGTACGAGCAGGGAAGACCAAGCTATGCTCGGTCAAAATTAAATTTGAGTTCAAATATCATGACACATGAGAAAAATGACCCAATAACTGAATTTTCTCGAACATGTGACTTAGCCCAACAGTCTTCTCATGCCCGAAAACCATCGGTTGCAAAATTTAGTCTAAATAGTCTGAGCCGTTTTTTAGATAAAATAGCTTGACCCATAATGACCCATGACCAAAATTACCCACTAATCGAAATTTCTCGAACATGTGACCTTAGCCTAATAGTCTTCTCGTTCCCTAAACTTGTAGGATGCTAAATATATTTAAAATCCTCTGAACCGTTTTTAAGATAAAATAGCTTGACCCATAATGACCCATGACCAAAATGACCCACTAATTGAATTTTCTCGAACATGTGACCTAGCCCAACAGTCTTCTCGTGCCCGAAAACCATAGGATGCAAAATTTAGTGTAAATAGTCTGAGCCGCTTTTCAGATAAATTAGCTTGACCCACAGTGACCCAGTAATCGAATTTTCTCGGACAATTGACCTAGGCTAATGATTTCCTCGTACCCAAAACTCGTAGGATACAAAATTTAATCAAAATCGTTAGAGCCGTTTTATAGATAAAATTAATTTGACCCGCGTTGACCCAAAAATGACCCACTAATCGAATTTTCTCGAACATGTGACCTAGCCCAATGGTTTTCTGGTGCCCCAAAACTGTAGGCTACAAAATTTAGTCAGAATCGTTAGAGCCGTTTTTAAGATAAAATTTGCATATATATATATGACCACACACAAGATTTGCTCGTATTAGAATATATGATACGTGCCCTTTTCCCAATCACCCTTAGTATCACTTTTCCCAATGAACAAACATTTGAAAACAAAAATCCTATTAACGAAACAAAAACTGAAAATATAAAAAAAGTTCTGAAATATGTAAGTAAAGAAGCAAAGTCTTTCTACGATAGCATTGTAAATCAGTGTTGCCAGTTTGACCCTTTTTTTTAATTCAAAAATTTAGAATTCATACCGGAAATTCTGAAAGAACAATTTTTACTTTAAGCAATCAGGAAATGTTTGTCATTAAATAAAGAAAAGAACATTATAGGGAATTTCAGGTGTGAATGCGAAATATCGGAATTAAAAAAAAGTCCGACCTAGCAACACTGTTGTAAATTGGCAGACTAGAACACTATACAGTGCAGAGTAAAGCTTTCAATGGCAAAAGTGGCAAAAAAGGTATATTTCTTTTTTTTTTCACTATTTTGTGCACTTATTGTTTATTAAAGCATTGATTTTTCACATGTTCACTGCTTGAAGTCTCAGTTTACCTGTGTTTAATTTAGAAAGAGAACATCTCAGACTAAAATAAACATCACAGAAATTCAGATAATCTGAAATGCTTGTGCAAAATGTATTTTATTATCCTTTCTAACATGCAATCTAAAGAATTGCATAAAACAAAAAATCCTGCCATATAAACAGTTTTTTATTTTTTATCTCTGGTGTAAAATTTGAAAAATGTGACTTGTGGTCTTTCTAAAATAAACGATTCGATTATTCTTTTGAAATAGTGTTAGAGCATAAAAAGCTTAGTCGCTAGTGTCAACTCTGCCTTTATGAATATTGAAATAATAAAAATAGTTGTTAAAATATGAAAAATATCATTTAAAATGTAACTAAATAATACTAATTAAAAATGGAAAAATAATGTTATTTGTAAAAATTTCTAATATTTTAATATGTTTCTAACTGTTAATTATGAACTATACATAGTTGCTAACTACTACGATTTTTAAATCACTATTTCACAATTGTAATCTTCGCCTTATTTAATCGTAGAAATCTGCGACTAAATTGAGCGAAAATTATAATTCAGTAATAGTGGTGACGAAAAAAACATAGTATGGAGCAGCTATGATTATAATACGATCACAGACGTGCACAAATATTTTTAAAAATCCTTATTAATGGGATATAGTACCTCAAAATGGTCAAAATATTTTTTCTGTCTTATTATAGAAAATCGTAGCTACATTCTTCATATATTAAGGTTGTTTTATAATTAATGGAATAGCTTTGATAAATTTTGCTAAATAATAAATGTTGCATAAATATATTTTATAGCATTTTTGTTAATTTATTCCTAGAACGTTATCTTAAAAGATGTTACCATATTTAATTAAGCAAATGTGAGCTCTTCAAAGTATTATTGTCTAAGGTCACGCTAGAAAGGTGATTGCGTTGCGTTTTGTTAAAGAAATACTGAAGATAATTTCTTATTTAGAAGATTTAATAAATATTCATTTTAAGGATACAGGAAGAGAATGCATGCTAAAAGTTATGAAATGAATTTAAATACAAGTGGTTTAGTTACCAGTTATGAATTACGATATAAGCATTGCTAAAAAGATATTTTCAAACGGTATACAAAGGACACAAATTATCCTAAAAGTGGTCAAAATAATCGATTTTTTTAAGTATTTTAATTGCAATTATATTTATTATAATTACAGGATATTTAGTAAGTAATGGAATAACTTGTATACCTAAATTTTATAATTAGTAATAAATTTAAAAAACCTTCCTTTCAAACAGTTTTTCCTAATTTATTTCTAGTGTGTTATCTTAAAAGATGTCAGCATATTTAATTAAGCAAATGTGAGTTCTTCAAAGTATTCTTTCTTGTCTAAGGTCACGCTGGAAAGGTGATTGCGTTGTGTTTTATTAAAGAAATACCGAAGAGAATTTCTTATTTAGAAGATTTAATAAATATTGATTTTAAGGATACAGGAAGAGACTGCATGCTAAAGGTTGTGAAATGAATTTAATTACAAGTGGTTTAGTTATCACTTATGAATTATGAGCGTAAGCATTGTTATAAGCACTGTTAAAAAGGGATTTTCAAATGGCATACAAAGAAGACAGATTATCCTAAAAATGGTCAAAATATCGATAGTTTTATGAATTTTAATATCACTTATACTCATTATAATTACAGAATATTTTTTCATTAATGGAAATAACTTTTATATCTGACTTTTATAATCAGTATAATAAATTAAAAAAAATATATTTTCATACACTTTTTGCTAATTTATTTACAGGTCGTTATCTTAAAAGATGTCACCGTATTTAATTAAGCAAATGTGAGATCTTCAAAGTATTCTTGTCTAAGGTCACGCTGAAAAGGTGATTGCGTTGCGTTTTGTTAAAGAAATACTGAAGAGAATTTCTTATTTAGAAGATTTAATAAATATTCATTTTAAGGATACAGGAAGAGAATGCATGCTAAAAGTTATGAAATGAATTTAATTACAAGTGGTTTAGTTATCAGTTATGAATTACGATATAAGCATTGCTAAAAAGATATTTTCAAACGGTATACAAAGGAGACACATTATCCTAAAAGTGGTCAAAATAATCGATTTTTTTAAGTATTTTAATTGCAATTATATTTATTATAATTACAGGATATTTAGTAAGTAATGGAATAACTTGTATACCTAAATTTTATAATTAGTAATAAATTAAAAAAACCTTCCTTTCAAACAGTTTTTGCTAATTTATTTCCAGTGTGTTATCTTAAAAGATGTCAGCATATTTAATTAAGCAAATGTGAGTTCTTCAAAGTATTCTTTCTTGTCTAAGGTCACGCTGGAAAGGTGATTGCGTTGTGTTTTATTAAAGAAATACCGAAGAGAATTTCTTATTTAGAAGATTTAATAAATATTGATTTTAAGGATACAGGAAGAGACTGCATGCTAAAAGTTGTGAAATGAATTTAATTACAAGTGGTTTAGTTATCACTTATGAATTATGAGCATAAACATTGTTATAAGCATTGTTAAAAAAGGGATTTTCAAATGGTATAGAAAGAAGATACATTATACTAAAAATGGTCAAAATATTGATAGTTTTATGAATTTTAATTGCAGTTATACTCATTATAATTACAGAATATTTTATAATTAATGGAAATAACTTTTATATCTGACTTTTATAATTAGTAATAAATTTAAAATATAATATTTTCAAACACTTTTTGCTAATTTATTTCCAGGTCGTTATCTTAAAAGATGTCACCGTATTTAATTAAGCAAATGCGAGTTCTTCAAAGTATTCTTGTTTAAGGCCACGCAGGAAAGAAGATTGCGTTTTAATTTAATAAAGAAACACCGAGGATAATTTCTTATTTAGAAGTGTTAATAAATATTCATTTTAAGAATGCAGTAGGGACTGCATGCTAATAGTTATGAAATGAATTTAATTACAAGTGGTTTAGTTATGACTTTTGGATTAGAATGTAAGCATTGTTAAAAAGGGATTTTCCAAAGGTACATAAAGGAAATAGATACATTGTCTTAAAAATGGTCAAAATATCGATTTTTTTAATGAATTTTAATTGCAGTTTTACTCATCATGATTACAGGATATTTTATAAGTAATGGAATAACTTTTATATCTAAATTTTATAAATAATGGAAATAACTTTTATAATCAGTAATAAATTAAAAAATATATATTTTCATACACTTTTTGCTAATTTATTTCCAGACCGTTATCTTAAAAGATGTCACTGTATTTAATTAAGCAAATGCCAGTTCTTCAAAGTATTCTTGTTTAAGGCCACGCTGGAAAGAAGATTGCGTTTTATTACAGAAACACTGAAGATAATTTCACATTTAGAGGCGTTAATAAATACTCATTTTAAGAATGCAATAGGGACTCCATGCTAAAAGTTATGAAATGAATTTAATTACAAGTGGTTTGGTTATCAGTTTTGGATTAGAATGTAAGCATTGTTAAAAAGGGATTTTCCAAAGGTACATAAAGGAGACACATAGTCCTAAAAATGGTCAACATATCGATTTTTTTAATGAATTTTAATTGCAATTTTACTCATCATAATTACAGGATATTTTATAAGTAATGGAATAACTTTTATATTTACATTTTATAAGTAATGGAATAACTTTTATATCTAAATTTTATAATTAAGGTATCTGTACCAAATAAGACCATGTTAAGGATTGAGATTGCAATAAAATGTGTTATATCAGCATTAACATTTTAAATATTGTTGGATATAATATTTATATATTTTTTTACACTATTAAATCATACATACTCTGGTCACTGTTGAAATTTGGCCAGGAGAGTTCAAAACAAAAGACATTTTAAAATGGCCTTATTTGTAGTATATGTTCTGAATAAGGCCCTAATATGCTAAGTACTGTTTAACTTTAATTAACAGATATATTACAGGTATTACACCAAAATAGAATAAAATAAAGAAAGGGCAAGACTCCTGTCTTGCTTCTGCCTTCAAAGTGGTTGCACGTCTTCTTTACGCCTGACGAAGAAAGACAAAGTTCTTTCGAAAGGCCTAGCGCATTCCTTTATTTATGGTGTTATTAAGAAGTTTTTTTTTTATACTTTTATAGAATCACACATGTTTTTTCCATACTTTAGTGTAAACTTAATTTAGTTCATATGTCAAAAAAGGGAATTTTGTAATCGATTTTAACCTTATTTCCCGAGATTCTAGAATAATAAAAATTACGTATATCGAATATGTTTCTGAAGACAGTACAACATTTTAATATTTTGAAACTTAATTATAAATTAATAATTTTTAAAGCATTTTTCCATTAGACGGGCGCAGGAGATAAATCGCCAAATATGTTTTTAAGTTATATTTGTATTAAGACAACAATGGAGTTAATTATACACCAAACCACGCTCGTTAAAATATGCCAACTGGTTGTGAAAAAAAAAAAGTAGAAAATGAAATATAAATAAAAAATAATGTGCGTAATATTTAAAAAGAAATATGCTTTTATTTAAAATTATCTGAAATTGTAGTTATATTCATCATATATATAATCTGTTTTGTAACTAATGAATAACTTTTTTACTCAATTCAACTTTACATGTAATAATAATACCACAAACTTCTTTTCACTTTTACTAATTTATTGACAGAACGTTATCTAAAAAGATGTCGCCAAGCTTAATTAAGCAAATACGGATTCCTCAAAGTATTCTTGAGTAAGGTTGCGCTTGAAAAATGATTGAGTTGTGTTCTAGTATGGAAACACAGAAGAAAAGCTCATATTTGGAATAAAGAAGAACAATCCATTTTAAACAAACAGCATGTTAAAAATGTCGCATTTTATAATTAAAAAATAGCAAATTAAAACATATAATATATATATATATATATATATTATATGTTTTAATTTGTAATAATTAATATATATATATATATATATATATACTTTCATTTATACCTTATGAATAATTTATAATTGGGGCACTGTTAAAAAGGGGATTTTTAAAACACATTATAAAGAGGACACAACACCTCAAAAATGCTCCAAATCCCCATTTAAAAAAATAATCTTAAATTGTAGTTATCTTCATCATTCGTTTTATGTAATTCCTTTTATAACTAATGAATAACATTTTACTAAATTTTACAAGTAATAATAACACCACAAACCTCTTTTCACTTTTACTAATTTATTAACCGAACGTTATCTAAAAAGATGTCACCAAGTTTAATGAAGCAAATACGGATTCTTCAAAGTATTCTCGAGTAAGGTTATGCTTGAAAAATTATTGAGTTGGGTTCTAGTATGGAAACACATAAGAAAGGTTCATATTTAGAATATTGAAGAGCAATTCATTTTAAACAAACAGCATGTTAAAAATCTCGCATCAATAAATTAAACAATAACAAATTGAAACAAATGAAAATTTGAAAAATATATATACAGGGTGTTTCTTAGATTATGGGACAAACTTGGAGGGGTGGTACAGGACACTGTAACAAACAATTTTTGTATAGAAAAGCAGGGTCGGAAATCTATTTATACCAGCCATACTCAACCTTTTTCTCTCGGGGGTCGCAAACATGTATTTGCGACGTTAGGCGGGCCGCAACACACTTTGTATAATAATGTAAAAAAGGGGTAATTAAAATAATAAAATATCAAAAGCAGTATAACAAAGCAAAATAAAAATTTAATATAATTTGTAGTATTGAACGTTTGTCGTGGAAGGAATGTTACCAAAAAAAATTTAAAACCACTATTTCCAAAAAATTTACTTCGGGGTAGATTTCAATTGAAAATGATGTTGAAATATTCCGTGAAGATTGTTGTTTAGTAAAACTTTTTTTCTGCCATTTTTTTCCACGACTATCCGAATAAACATTATTAATGATATGATAAGTATAAAACTAATAATATAACAATGCAGCATCCCCAAACTTTAAAGAAAACAAACAAGAAATTTTCATTAATAAATCATTCCTTTTTCAATGCAAAAACTTTTTATTTATTTTGTAATGCAGAAATATATAGTGCAAATTTAATTAATTTGGAATAATGTTTCATTAGTGTACACTACTATAGCACGATTAGAACCACATGAAAAAAAAAAGAATTTTTGACTATGGAAATGACATTTATTAACTATTATTGATTTTAAATTAGTAATTACGAGTAACTGACAGATTTTGTCTTCCTACACTGTAAAAAAAATTGCAGTAAAATTACGGGCAGAGGCCGGCAGCAGAGATTCCAGTCATACCCCGTAAAAAAAAAAAAACAAACATGCCCATCATTTTGTGCAGCCCGTTATTTTACGGGGCAAAGTAATACAGCATTATAATGCACAGGATATAATGCACTTTAAAACACAATAACACTTTGCTTACTGTTCCGTAGCAGGTAGCACGTTAGATAATCATCACATAATCGCTGTTTTGCGGGTTAAAATTTTCGAAACACGAGTAAAATGAAGGGTGACACCCTAGCGGAGGACAATATATGGGGTCGTACCGTATTTTTGCTAACATATGGACTAAAACTGTAAGAAATATGTAGATTGCCCTTAATTTTCTAAGTATCTAAGTAAGGGATAAGGCCGCTTATTGAGTGGATCAGACCGTTTTTCATCAAATAAGGCTGTTGCCCGTGAAAATTGAAGGGCAAATGCTCATAAATTTACAGTTTTTTCTGAGAGTGTATGAAAATATATAAAAGAACAGCGAAGTTGTTAAAAAACTTTAAAGAGCATCTTAATTAATTTTATAATTAGGAATTAATGATTATGTATCTCGGGCCGGACATAAAAGGTCGCCGGGCCGCAGGTTGAGTGTGGCTGATGTATATAGTAAAAAATACAGGGCGTCTCACTCGAATCCGATGTCGCGTTTTCTTTCATAATTTTAATAACAGTGAATATATTTTAACAAAATTCGCAACAGACTCATCTTTGTATGAATTGTGAACATATTATAAGGGTTTCGTTAAAGTATCTTCACTACTGTTAAAGTTATGAACGAAGACATGACTTCGGATTGGAGTGAGACGCCCTGTATTTTTGACAATATAATTGGATTTCCGACCCTGCTTTCCTATACAAAAATTGCTTATTACAGTGTCCTATACCACCCCTCCAAGTTTTCCCCATGATCGTAAAAAAACCCTGTATATATACTTTCATTTATACATGTTGGATGATGTATAATTCGGACACTGTTGGAAAAGGGATTTTTAAAACACATTACAAAAAGGACCCAACACCTCAAAATGCTCAAAATCCCTATTTTTAAAAATAATCTTAAAATGTAGTTATATTCATCATATATAAAATCTGATTTATAACTTTTTAACTAAATTTTACAACTAATAATAATACCACAAACTTCTTTTCACTTTTACTAATTTATTAACAGAACGTTATCTAAAAAAATGTCGCCAAGTTTAATTAAACAAATGCGGGATCTTCAAAGTGTTCTTGAGTAAAGTCACGTTGGAAAGATAACTATTCTATTAAGGTTGGATTCTATTAAGGAAACGTCGAAGATAAATTCTGTTGATTATAGTGAATAGAAATTCATTTTAAGATATTAAACATACTGTGTGTTATAAGCGACAAATTACTATTAATTAACCGCTTCTCGACTAGCGTTCTGTACAAAACACTGTTTAAAAAAAAAAAAAAAAAAAAAAAAAAAAAAAAAAAAAAAAAAACGGTTAAAAATAGACTAACAGACTAACTGAATAACTTTTTTACTAAATTTTACGAATAATATAAACATACACAATATACTAATACATTACAACTAATAACTTTACTACAAACTTCTTTTCACTTTTACTAATTTATTAACAGAACGTTATCTAAAAAGATGTCGCCAAGTTTAATTAAACAAATGCGGGTGTTCCTCAAAGTGTTCTTGAGTAAAGTCACGTTGGAAAGATAACTATTCTATTAAGGTTGGATTCTATTAAGAAAACATTGAAGATAAATCCTGTTGAGGATAGTGAATAGAAATTCTTTTAAGATATTGAACAGACTCTGTGTTATAAGTAACGATTTACTATTAATTAACACCTTCTCGACGAGCGTTCTGTATACACAGTACTATAAAAAGAAAAGACAGATGTTTTCTAATCTAGGAAAATACAGGGTGTTTATAAAGTCCCGGACCCATTTTGATGTTTAATAACTCATAAAATAATAAAGATAGATTAAAATTAATAACATAAAGGGTTAGATAGACTCAAAAAGTTTCATGATCATTGTCAATGAATTTCCACGTGTGCCCCCTTCGTCGCACGGAGAATATCAAGTCGATAGTCAATTTCAAGCCAGGTAGCGGCAAGAATGTCGGCATCCACAGAGGCTATTGCGGTTGTAATTCTGGCTTTTAAGTCATCAATGTTCGACACTCTCCTCTTGTAAACATTGTCCTTTACAAATCCCCAAAGGAAAAAGTCCAGCGGCGTTATATCAGGTGATCTGAGTGGCCAAGGAATTGGACCTCCTCGCCCAATCCATCTTCCTGGAAAATGGTCATTCAAAGAACTACGAACAATGTTACCCCAATGAGGTGGTGCACCATCTTGTTAGACATGTTGGAAAACTTCGTATTTCCACAACTAGAAGAGCTTCAGCCACATGTCTTTTTGCAACAAGATGGTGCACCACCTCATTGGGGTACCATCGTTCGTACTTCTTTGAATGACAAATTAACAGCCATGTATGCATTAAAACAAGCAGACAAACACGAGAAATAATGCTCAGTTTTCGTGACAACTGACCTCAAAAACATTCCTTTCTGTTTTAAAAATTCACCTTTTATATTACAGAAAACAACTTATGTTACTTGTACAATTAAAATATACAATCTAGGCATTAAAAACAGGTTAAGTTGGAGGCAGGACGAGTTTTTGATTCACATTTTACTATTAAATCGATGTTTTTTTAAAAATTCTGATGGTCAACTTTTTAAAATTATTAGACTTAGATTAGTTTTAAATTAGTAGTTTTAGAACTTAACATATATCTGTCAACAATATGCAGTTATCTGCGTCACAGGGATCTTCATCTATATAAACTTAGTGAAACCGATCGAAAATTCATTTAAATTCATTAACATGGCAAATCATATATCTAATAATATTCTGGCAAACTCTTGACACCGTCTTTATGGAGTATTTAGCAAGGGAAATTCCCGAAATTTACGCATGATGTTATCTTGATCACAGAAAAATATCCGGAGTTAAGGCATCTGGGGAATGAAACCAAATTCAGCTTGAATTTTAGAATGGAGCAGCATTATATATATGTCACGTTAGAGCACGAAAATTTGCATCAAATATGAAATATTATTTTCTGTTTCTGAGAAATTCAATAATATATGTGAATAATAATAAATTATTGAAACGTTTGAAATTATAAATTTATTATTTAATATTTGGATAACGAAAACAAGAACGAAAAATGAGGCATAGATTATGAAACACATTCCAACACTAACAGAATGTTATTAAGAAATTTAATTTTTTCATACGATGAAATACACTGTTAAAAATGACCAATGTTTCTTATTTTATGAAAATATACTATAACCACGAACGAAAATATAATATAATCTTCTGAGTTATCCAAAATTCCGAATAGTGTATTCCATTGTCCTTTGAATCCCCAGAAACCAATACATTTCCAAAATATAAAGAATTATTTATAAAATCAAACTATTTATCGCTGCCCATATTTTTCAGAAATGTTTCCGAAACGTTTTTATAGTATATTAATTAGTGTCCTCAGCCTGGAATACCTGTTTTTCGAATGTCATCCATTCTCAAGTAAACGTTTTCAGCCGTATAAGTTAATTTATACATGAAAAAGTACAGAAATAATCTTAATTTTAATGTTGTTGTTAACGCTGTTAATTTTGCATGTTTGTCTGTTAAACATATTTTTTGAGCATGAAAATGTTTACTTGCGAATTGATAGCATTCGAAAAACAGGTATTCCAGGCTGAGGACACTAATTAATACACTATAAAAACCGTTCGGAAACGTTTCTGAAAAATACGGGCAGCGAAAAACACTTTGTTTTTATAAATAATTCGTTAAATTTTGGAAATGTATTGGTTTCTGGGGATTCAAAAGACAATGGAACACGCTATTCGGAATTTCGGATAACTCAGAAGATTACATTATATTTTCGTTCGTGGTTATAGCATATTTTCATAAAATAAGAAACATTGGTCATTTTTTACAGTGTAAGATGTCTAAATAAGCAATTTAAAAATACAAAACTCGGTAAAAATCCATTTTAAGCAGTTGTTGCCCATATTCGAAGTCTTTCGTGCAGCACTGTATATGATCGACAGAATTTGTAAACAACACAAGTTTTGTGTTTAGTACACTAAAAATTACATAAAATTGAATTTCACAGTAGAAAGAGCACTTATAGCAATGACCGATCATAGTCAGTCCTTTAACCAAATTCTCTTGTGCGTCCCTGTACATGAACGATAAATCCTACGCACTCCATAATCTGTAGAAAATAATTTGTATTGAATCTTAGTGATCCTTTTAAATTCCATTATGTTTTAAGTATCATAACATGTTCAAAATGCACCGCAAACGATTTTTCCCCATAGATCATAATGTAAAGGAATTATTTTATACGTCCCTGTAATTGAACTATAAGTGCTACAAATTGTATACTCCAGTAAAAGCATGCTGTAGTTCACCTCAGTAATGTATATTAATTTCATTATGTTTGAAATATCGTAATATCAATAAAATACACCGCAAATGATTTTTTCCACATAGACCATAATGCAATGGAATTCTTTTGCGTTTGCCCTGTAAATGAGCTATTAATGCTGCACACTTCATTTTCTATACTGAACATTCTATAGTAAAATTCAATAATGTATAAAAATTTCATGACAATCGGAGTGTATTTACGAGAGTTAGAGCACGGACAGACAGACAAAAGGAATTCATAAACACTTTTCAACTCTGTTGTAAAGTGTACAAAATTAAGATAATCTATATATATATATTTGTCTTACGTGGCGCGGAAATAGGGCTGAATTTCTACCTTATCGTTGGCAACAGCTGTAGTTTCCAGAGCTCAGACCAATGAACAGACAAGATTGTGTTAGCTCCACGTGCAATATGGCGGACAGTGTCAGCACTGAAACTCAAGCTAGCAATTATTAAAAATAAAATAATATGAACGTAATCCAAAGCGTCTGAGATGATTCCTCATTTTAATTATGAGTAATGTTGTCGTTTAATTATGAATAATATTGAAATCTCAACTCTTATTTAGAATTTATTTACGTATTTCACTCACACAAAAAATCGGAGATAATAAAATATAAACTTTCTAGAATCCCCTGCTGCCATCTGTTGATGTTTTATTGAAGTAAAAATGATTTTTCTTCAATTTCAATGAAGTAAAAATTTCTTTTGCAGAAATCTATAATCAATTAGAATAGTAAAATATTGAACGAAACTTAAACAATCATTGATGATAAACTATCTTCCTACCACGTAGTGTTTTTTTTTTAGTGAATTTAAGCCGTGCTGTACAATATTATAGGTGCAATAAGTTTTAAACTAATTATGTTTCCAAGATCCTTTTTTCATAGTATTTAAATGATTTATATGTCCATTGGTAGCATCAACTAAATTAATTTTTAGTTGTGTTTTCAACGGAGTTTTCGATTACTTTTTTATATTAAAAAAATTGTCAATTTCATATGTTCAAATGATTTATTGTAGTACTTATTCCGGCTAGAATTATTAGAAAAATAAAAAGGGGCGAGCGAGCGAAGCGAGCTGGACCGCGTAGCGGTCTCAATGTGAATTGCTTTGCAATTCACGGGGGGTTGGCGAGCGTTAGCGAGTAGGGGGCTGAGCCCCCTAGTTTATTGAAAAGTTTAACAGGAATGCATAATTTCTAGATTTATACAGCCACTAATATTAATGAAATGTTAGAAAACCATATAGAATAAATAAACAAGGCTCAATTGAGTAATTGGTTAAGCAACAAATAGACGAACAATTAAGTTGACTGTGTTATGTTGTATTAAGCAAATTCTGAAAAAAAAAATCTTATGTAGAATAGCCAATCGAATTTCATTTGCAGGATCTTGAACAGAATGATTTTTAAATCATCAAAATTGTTAAAAATAACGAAATAACATTAATTAAATCTTTTTCTGATATTTTGTTGCTCTGTAAAAATAAATCTGTTTTTCTGATATTTTTCTGATATGACAGAGTAAAACTGTCAGCCAGCAAAAGACTGTTTATTCTACGGAAATAATTTGTATTTATTACAAATTTTCTATTATTTTAACAGATTTTGCGCGTAATTACATAATAAATATGGATTATGTCCATAAAGTGAACAGTTTTTTACTGGCGTCCTGCCCTGGCTGACAGTTTTTTTCTGTAAAATCAATTTTCTTTTTTTTTTTTTAATATGTACGTTGACTAGTCATTTACGCATTAAATGCTGGAACTATATATATTAAAAAAAAACAAAAACAGATTAAACAAGTGGGATGTGTCAATCCCAAAACTTTCTTGTCAAACCCAAATCTCACACAGGTATCGCATACACTAAAAAATAATCGACAGAAATTTATATCAAGATCTAACTGAATCTAAAGTTTTATTAAATTCCGCGCATTAGTTCTTGAGATATGACTATTGCTAAAATCGTGTAAATTCTACAAAATGCAGCATAGCAGTGCCACCTATTGGGAGATTTAGACCAAAACCTAATCAACAACAACTTATGTCAACGCGTAACTGAATCTGAAGTTTGATGAAAATCCGTGCATTAGTTCTTGAGATATAGTTATCGTGGTAATCATGAAAAAAGTAGCATAGCAGCGCCACCTGTTGGAATATTAACACCAGAACGTAAGCAGCATTATTTATGTCAATGTCTAACAGAATCTGAAGTTTGATGAAATTCCGTGCATTAGTTCTTGAGATAGAGCTATCGTAAAAATATTGAAAAAAAGGGGTATAGCAGCGCCACCTGTTGGGATATTAACACCACAACGTAAGCAGCATCTATTTATATCAGGGTCTAACTGAATCTGAAGTTTGATGGAAACGAGTGCATTAGTTCTTCAGATAGAGCTATTGTGGAAATCGCGAAAAAAGCAGCATAGCAGCGCCTCCTGTCGGGCGATTTTCACCAAAAACTAATCAGCACCAATTTATATTAGGGACTAATTAAATATAAAATTTTATTAAATTTCGTGCATTAGTTCTTGAGATAGAGCGCCCACAAAATTTGTGTCACATACAGACAGACAGACTCACAGACAGACATTTTCTAAAAATGGCCAAAATCGTGTTCAGTACCTTCTAAAACGTATAAATCCGTCGAAAACTGGAAGTCGAAAATTTTCATGAATCCAATACTTTCTTCTTGTAAAGATAGAAGAAAGTAAAAAAAGTTTTTAATTTATTATTATTATTATTATTATTATTAAGGGAGACATTTCCAATAAAATGTTTAGAACTTTCCTTTTATTATTATTTTAAATTGTATTTATATTATTCATACATACAGAATGTTTTATAATTAATAGAGCATATTTTTGTTACTATGAGTAAAATGTTACGACAAATTTGTATACTTTTGCTAAATTTACCTTCACAACGTTATATTAACAACACCACATACCAACAACGTGACATTTCACCGGTGCCAAATGAATATATGCCAATTCAAACGAGAAATTTCTAAATAAATAAGATAATTAAAATTTAAAACACACACAGAAATAAGTTAAACATGAAACTAAATAGTAGTTTTAAATAAAAATTCTTCTGTGATATATTTTAAAACTTGAGTAAAATTCTTTGTATGTTAAGTGTAATCTTTTAATATAACAATCTATAAAAACAACTTTTAATAACTTTATTGAAAATTATTTTAAAAGGGGATTCTATTTGCATGCCATATTGCATTAAAAAAGTACTTTTTAATTTTTAAAGTGCCTTCATGCTGAATACCCCATACTCCATCTCCATACATAAATGCTACATTTCCTTGTTTGTATGCTTATACTACGTTCAGAGCGGATAGTTAAGATATCTTTGACCGCCGAACTCACTGAGGGAGTTCCAGAAACTCACTTAGTGAGTTCGAACTTTCTATTGCGATACAGCCAGTACCACTCGCTCTGATTGGCTCTAGAGGCCGAATGGCTGTTGAGGTTGCCTTTCACATATGCGCATGCGCTCATTCTATGTTTGTTCAGATCTCGGACACGGTGATGTTCAGTGAGTTATCTTGGACGAGTTTTGTGGTGTGGACAGGTATTCAATTCCGGGAGGGTACCACCTCAAAAATAGCGATCTAAGATGTCTTA
Organism: Maratus michaelseni; assembly: GCA_963931845.1. Taxonomy (NCBI): domain Eukaryota; kingdom Metazoa; phylum Arthropoda; class Arachnida; order Araneae; family Salticidae; genus Maratus; species Maratus michaelseni. The sequence continues at coordinate 151,243,586 of OZ007597.1, read as the reverse complement.
AATGTCCGATGTGAACAGGGTATTCCATACAGGGATACTTACATGTTTATTATATCCATATTGGAAGATACATATAATAGATATATAACAACATATGGAAGTAATAGCGACTAATGGGAAAACTCCCATAATCTTTATGGAAGTCAGAGAATCTTTCTTAAGAGAGATCTAATTCTGAATTATAAAAGCACTCTACGAACGTTCTTCTTCATTGTAAACATTTTGTTTTCGTATCTGAGCTTGTGTGCTTGAATTAAGGTTACTATCCTGTCAAGATATCTAAGTTTCCGAAGTGTAATTCAGCTTGACACAATATAAATTTTTAAGAACCTTATATAATATGTTAAGAGGATTGGTCAGTCAGATCTCAAATTGCCCTCGCTAATATTAAACCTGTGGGAGTGGGATACCATTTTTATTTTCAAAATATCTCCTCAGGAAATTACTATTTTTGATTTTTTTTTCCTATGTACTCTTCTTAAAAGATATTTCTTTTCTTAGCTGTCAAAATATTTCTAAAAATATATATTTCATTTTATCTGAAGTGTTAAGAGCCTACATCAGTCATGAGAAAAACGCTCAAGCTAATGTTAAGTCTATGGGAAGGTTCTTGCGCGATTTCTCGCTCGCATTTTAATATTTTTAAATGATTAGACTTAACATTAGCTTGAGTGTTTCTTCGCGTGACTAGTGTAGGCTCTTAAATCTTACTCACAGCTCGTACGATTTTAACACATAAAATGCAGGGTCATCGAAAAAGAATGCCGGGTTTACATATTTGTATTACGTAAATAAAGAAACACGCAGGAACATAAATTTAGTATTAAAATATTAGAACTTGCCAATTTACCCATTTCAATACGTTTCGATATGTCTACCATTTAGTCACTCGACAGACGTCGAGACAACATTCAATCTCCCTCCACATCTCTGGAGTTACAGTTTCAGTTCCGGTTATGATTTAGCGTTTTAAAGGGCTGATATTAGTAATTCTTTCACTATAGACAGTGTTCTTAATGGATCCCCAGAAGATGGAGTCCAGAGGCGTAGGGTTGGGGCTTCGTGGAGGCCACGGAATTGTGCCACCTCATCTAGAGAGGAGAACTAGCAACGCCATCTAGTGAGCGGAGGAAAAACTTACATTCTTTCAATGCATTTCAACACAAGAATTATTTCCGTACTTTTAAGAATTAATTTTTTAATTAAGGTTGCAAAATTCCGGCATTCTTTTTCGATGATCCTGTATTAAATTAGGCCTATATTTGAGAAATATTTTGACAAAAAAAAAAAAAAGGAAACACCCTTTAAGAAAAGTACACAGAAAAAAAAAGAAGTCAAAAATATTAATTTCCCGTGGAGATATTTAAAAAATAAGAATACATTTCACTCCCATAAGTCTAACATTACCGAGGGATTTGAGATTTGACTGGCCAATCTCCTTAATGAAATTCCAGCATGTGCTTGTTTGGTTACTATTTAAAGTAAGGTTTTCGCTGAGATTGTTGGGGTGTTTTGCAACACGACCTGGTGTAAATTGGATTTACTACAATTATCAACAACTGATCTACGATCCTTTTTTTTTTAATGAAAATTAAAATAGATTATTTAATTTACAGTACTGATGCAATAGATATCTTTTTTTTTATTAATTTGTCCGCTTAAAATATTGTATATCAAATACGGGTTCAATACTTTACTCTAACCGCAGTTCATCATCCGTATAGGTTACCATCTGCTGCATTAGCGTCTATTTGTTTTCCCGTTTAAAACAATTTCCATTACAGTCTTATGGAAGTTAGAAGTGACAAATACGATTCATTTGGAAGACAATCACAGTAAATTAATTTGTGTCTTTTAAATTTATTCGCATTTCTCTGGTTATTCCGTTTGCGCATGTGTCCCTTTTTACTAAAAGAAAGTCTTAAAAAATATAAGGACGGATCAAATGAAAACAGTGATTATAATTTGGTTTATTTTTGTATGAGTGTGGGGCAACAACTTTGTGTAGAGGTAGAGCGAAATTGATGAAGATAACCCCTACTGCGAAAATGGACTTACCTTACACTGTTAAAAATTGTGCCCTAGATTGAACCAACTTTTGGTGCTGCAGTAGCTGCATCTATAGCATGGTGAAAAAATCTCATTCCAATAACTGTAGCTCCAATTGAACTATAGCTCAAAAAATTAGGACGAGGTTTCACCAACTTATGTTGCAGCTATTGCAGCACCAACATTTTGTTCAACCTAGAACAACACTTTTAACAGTAGGTAGTCAATCAGAAGCACGTGATATGCGCCTAAAGTATTGTCTGGTAAGGCGATCGGTTGATATTCATCTGAGTATGCGGAATGTGGTAATGTGACTACAGAAAAACAACGTAATGTTATTCGTTTTTAACCGATTTCAAAAAAAGGAGAAAGTTCTCAATTTGACACGCATGTATTCTTATTTTATGTATGTTCATCGATTACTCCGAAACTACGCGACCTATTCATGTGTTTTTTTCTTAACTGAAAGAGGATACTGTTGAATTGGTCACACTTAAATTTCACCAAAATTGGTTCAATACTTTTTGTTAGAAGTTCAACAAAAATCAAAAAAGTAGTTTTTGAAGTTTTTTTTCTTTGATTAAAATGTTTATTTAGTGGCAGAAGGAGTTGGAGTTCGCGAAGTACATTGGCGAAGGAAGGCAGTGTACGAAGAACATGCACTGTTGTTGACCTGTGCACAAACGTTTCCGCGAGAGATGCGAATCTGTGAATGATGATATTCGACCTAAAACTCCTATAAGGGGAGCGGATCCCTATCCATCTTGTTGCACAAAATAATCGCCATATTGTAACCCAGCTCAGCATTAAGAAACCGTTCGGGCAGGTGTTTGCCGTCCCTGTCACTGTCACTCGCCGTCTACTACTACGGTAAGCTAACCGGTTTTAGCTTCGTTTTTGGTCCGTTGGGTTATTAAATGGCGGTATGATTCAGTCTTGCGACCTGGTCAAGATTAAGGCTCCTATAAGGGGAGCTGACGCATATCCATTCTGTTGCCCAAAATAACCGCCATATTGTGACCTAGCTCAGCATTAGGAAACCGCCTGAGCAGGTGTTCGCCGTCCCCGTTACTGTCACTCGCCGTCCACTAGTACGGTAAGCTAACCGGTTTTAGCTTGGTTTTTGGTCCGCTGGGTTATTAAATGGCGGTATGATTCAGCCTGTATTATAGGAGCTCTAGTCAAGATCACTTCGTCATCATGTCATCACATCTTCGGTTTCGGTCCGCTGAAAAGGACAATGAAGAGTCTCCGTTTTTTACTCGGACAGTGAATTCACGGATAATGCTCGAAACTTGGTTCCGATTTCAGCCAAAAGACTTCTATGAGAAGCGTATTCACCGCTTAGTGAAACAGTGAGACAAGGGCTTGTGTAGTTTTTGAGATTAAGTTTGAAATAAACTATGTCATTTCAGTCTATGGGCTCCTGCCAAATTTTCATTTGGTTCACCTTAATATAATACTTGCGAATTTCATCATCACTTGAACACATACCTATAATTTCATCTTCGCCATATGTTTGAAACAAATAATTTACTGCTTCAAAATCTAGAAGCACAAATATGAATCATTTGCAAAGCTGCGACTGTATTTTAATTTGTGTATCTTTTAAATTTATACCCATTTCCGTAGCTATTCTATTTGTGCAGACGTCATTTTTTATCCCAAGAAATCGATTATTTATAAGACTTTCAGATCCCATTATTGCTTTAACATATGCCTCTTATTTGATAATTTGTGCGATTTGTTGCATCTAGAACTCAAATACAATATGCGTAATATGTAATAATCTGCTGCACTTGATTATCCGCACATAAACTACTAAATACCCATCGAAAATTTAAGTTGTAAAGCTTAATTTTAACAAAACGCTTAACACTCTCTTTACGAAACATAGCAAGCGAATTCTATTAAATTTGCATTGTGTTATGAAAAATAAAAGGATGTCTAGAATTAAAGCATTTGTGAAATTAAAACAAATTGTGTGCTAATTTGAAAACTAGCGACTGTATTTTAATTTGTGTATCTTTTAAATTTATATGCATTTTGGTAGCTATTCTATTTGTGCAGACGTCGTTTTTTATCTCTAGAAATCGATTATTTATAAGACTTTCAGATCCCATTATCGCTTTAACATATGCCACTTATTTGATAATTTATGTAACTTGTTGCATCTAGAACTCAAATACAGTATGCATAATATGTAATAATCTGCTGCACCATGATTATCCGCACATAAACTACGAAATACCCATCGGAAATTAAAGTTGTAAAGCTTAACTTTAACAACACCCTTAACACTCTCTTTACGGAGAATTTAGCAAGCGAATTCTATTAAATTTGCATTGTGTTATGTAGAATAAAAGGATGTCTAGAATTAAAGCATTTGTGAAATTAAAACAAATTATGTGCTAATTTCCAAACAAAGCAGCATTATATTTAATGTCTTCACTTTGAAAAACTGCAAGAAAATTAAAATATCCCTTACGAAAATAGCTCATAGAGCTGTATAGAACGCTATAGAATTCTCTACAAGTTCTATACAATAGCCATTCTATAGAATACTATTTCTATAGAGTTTTGAAGAGTTCTATAGAATACTTTTTCTAAAGAAAATGTTTCTATAGAAATTCTGTAGTATTTTTTTTTCTATAGAACAGTTTTTCTATAGAGTACTATAAACCTTATAGAATTAAGTTCTATGGATTAATGATTCTATAGATTGGCTAAGCTTTGGGATTAGCCTGCTGTCTGCCGTCTTGTTTTTTAAATAAAAACGTATTTGTTGTGTTTCTCATTTCCAAAATAATTTTCATACATATTAACTTATTATAAACACGTTATTTAAGTTTATTGAATAATTTATTTATATTTGATAATAAAAGTTAAAATGTTTTGATTTAAAAAAATGAGATGGCTGACCGCGGGCGATAAATCAAAATATTTATTTTGTTTCTGACATAATCAAGTTAAATAGAAAACAGAATACTAATTTATTTATATTTAATAATTAAAGTTAAAATGTTTTGATTTAAAAAAATGAGATGGCTGACCGCGGGCGATAAATCAAAACATATGTTTTGTTTCTGACATAATCAAGTTAAATCAAAACATTTTAACTTTTATTATTAAATATAAATAAATTAGTCAATAAAATTAAATAAAGTGTTTATAATAAGTAAATATGGATGAAAATTATTTTGGAAATGAGAAACAAAACACATATGTTTTGATTTAAAAAACAAGATGGCGGACAGCAGGCTAAAGCTGTTCCTCTTTAATTTTAATGTATAGTTATAAATAAATTTATTTATAACAATGCACTAAAATTAAAAAATAATAATCAATTTTGTAATACATCAGTTTAATATATAATAGTACTCTATTGATTTAATATAATTATATATATATATATATATATATATATATATATATAATTTAATTCACTTCTAATACATTGTGATTCAATTGTCAATGTAATAATATATCAGTTGAACTGCTGAATTAAATCATGGTTAATTAATTCCTTAATTTGATGGTTAATTTTATAATAATTTATTAATTTGTTGTTAAATTTATAAAACCATCCATCTAATTTAATAAACTTTATTCACTTTAATAGTATTGCAATTTTTATTAAAATATTTTAATCTGAAGTATACATATTTAAACAATTGTTTCAATTTTAACAAATAATTTATTAGACTTTTAAATATTTTTACCAGACTATATATGATTGGGAATGCAAATCACAAAAGAAATAAAGTTTGAATAGTGTAATAAGAGTTTTGGAACTATCAATGGTTGTATCATATTGAAAGTATTGGTTCTTTGTCCGATCACTGAAGTCAAGCAGCATCGAGTGGGGTTATTATTTGGGAGGGTGACCACCTGGATTCTATATATATTTTTATAGAAGCTCTATATTTTTTCTATAGATAGTTTTCTAGAATCTTTACAGACATTTCTATTGAACTTCTACAGATATTTCTATAGCTTTAGATTAAACAAGCTTATAGAAAAACGGGCCATAATTCTATATGATTCTATAATGCATTTTCTATAAATATTTTTTATAGAATTCTATAAGAAATTTTTGTAAGGGATTATTTACATCTTGACAGCCTGTTTAGGACAAATGCCAACTTATATGATAATCTGATACGAAGTTTAATTGAAAATAAACATTTAGCGATTTAAGTATGAAACAAATAATAGAAAATAATACGCACATAAAATCATAATGTAACAAGCTGTTTAACCTGTTCTACGCATGGAAGTTCATGAATTTAATTCTGAAACCAAAATTAAAAATAAAAAACAGTACAACCAAACTAAAGTTTATGAATATACAAATTTCTTATGTCTATTAAAAATTTAGAAACATATTTTTCTACTACTGTGCATTTTTTTAATGAAATTTAATTTATCATGTTGCTATGGCAGCAGACGATAAAACGATATCTTTGGAATAAGGGAATAAATATAATAAAATATTTTGTTGATGTTTGTGATAAAATGTTTTTCTTTATTTTTTTTAAAGTAATCATTAAGCGCAATTAAATCATCTCTAATTATTTGTATGGGAGGTAAAAGAATTATCGTAATACCCACTACAGCTTCTTAATATTGCAGCGTGGCGTAAGTAATATGTATATCTCACATTGGAGTAAACATCTAGAACTGGTTAGAACTCGTGCGATTACGAGTTGAACATAAAAAAAAAAAATCGTCAAACACATAAAAAAATATCTATTTCAAATTTTTAAATTTTTTGCCCCAATCGTTCATGGACCCCGTACCAGCAACCCGTGTGCCCAATTTCGTAGCCCTGCGCCCTGTGGTTTCCGAGTTTTTGAGGTTATATAGATAGATACGTGCACAGATTTGTATAGATGAACTGTATATCGCAAAAGTATTAAGAAAAAGGCAGGAAATAAGATTATGGTAATGAATTTGACTTCCTGCTAATTTAAAAAAACTTTCATTTTATAAATTGTTATACAACTTCCCTAGAGAAATGTGGTCGATTAGAATGTTTTACTTTTGCTACGACAAGATCATTACAAAACACTGCACGCCTGTATCTTTAAAACTGGAGGACTTATGATTAATTGGAAATTGATAATTGTGAATGTAGACCATATATATCAAATAAGAAATGTAAATCTATGAGCGATTGCTAGAAAAAGAAACATGGACGATAATACGACGCAGCAGACTCATAGTCAATTTGTGTATGGTATCTATTTTCTCCAATGAATAGAATTGTAACTGGTACGGCAAAGTGGTATATGTTAGCCTTTTGCCTTCCTTACATTTCAGTTAAAGATGTGGATATACAGTTTTTTGTGATGATATTATTGCAGCGAAAGAAATTTTTTTCTAATTGATCAACTTAGTCTAGAAAGGTCTTATAAAAATTAAAAAGTGCAACTATATGAAAATTAAAGAGAGGACTATTTCATTAATATAATTATAATATAATTTGTTACCATATTTTGAACACTTTTCCAATTTAGATTTATCTCCAACAGATAAAGAATTAAATACAGATGTCAGCACCGAGGTTTCTCCCTTTTGGCGTCAGAATGGCGATTTTTTTTTGTCTGGCATGGTAACCCGGCGGTTTTTGGTGAGATTTTGCTTCGTACACTGTAAAAAAAAATCTGTAATTTTGACAGAAAAATATTGACGTTTTTACAGAAAAATATTGTAGTTTTTACAGAAAAAAAACAGTTTATTCTTGTAAAAAAGTGGATTTTGTAATTTTTACAGAAAAAATCTGTATTTTTTACAGAAAAAAACTGTTTTAATGAAAATATACAGAAATTTTCTATAAATTAAACGGTTTTCCACTGTCGCCAAAATTGACAGTTTTTTTCTGTCAATTTGAGAGATTTTTTTTTACAGTGTATGGGAACACGGTAGATCAGATAATGCGTACCCCTTCAGTTGTATTATTGACATTGTGTGTGTTTTATAATAAATTAAACTTTGTATGTGTTTTATAAAAAAATAATTTATGCATGTTTTAAAAAGAAAATGTGTGTTTAAAATAAAAAATGCGTGTGTTTTATAATAAAATTCGGTGCGTTTTATAATAAATTGTGTGGGTTTTGTAGTTAAATGTTGCATGTTTTATAATAAAATAAATTGTTTCATAATATAATAAATCTAACATGCTGTTTTCGCATTCTAGTCTTCACAGCTATGCGGAAACGGAGTTTTGGCGCGAAAAAAAAAAAAAAAAAAAAAAAAAAAAAAAAAAAAAAGAGATTGCGCCAACCACGGGGAGTCTGCAACATTGGTGTATCTGTTGGTTTTATCCCCCAACGAAAGCAATTTCTTGAATGAGTCACAACATATTGCGAACATGAATTTGAGAGGATCCTTGAAATATAATGTTCAATTTTCAATTTCTCTAAACGTGTAGGATTTTATTATTATTATTATTATTACACTTCAAAAGAAACAAAGTCCATAAATATTCGTAAATTGCACTGTCAAAATACGTAAATTATTTCTAGAGTGTAAAATTATTTTTAAAAAATCTCAAAGCCTTAGTAAAAATAACAAATTAACTCGACTTCTATCACTATTATCTGTCAAGGAAACCAATATTCGCTACTTTCGGACACATTCATCGGAGGAAAAAACATTCCGTAAAATTACGGAAGCATGAGATTGAGATGATATTAATGTAACCATGTACGGAGATATACAGAAATCTCTTCCGAGTTACCCATGATTCTGAAAAGCGTTCTTTACCTTTAGAAACCTCAGAAACCAATACAATTTCGAGATTTAAAGAAGCATTTATAAAAACAAAGTTTTTTTTCGTTCCAATGATTTTCGGAAACTTTTCTGAGTAGTTCCTATAGTGTAATTAATCAGTTTTCTCAACCCGGAATACCGGTTTTTAGGATGCTTCAAATTTGGTATACCGGTTTATTGTTGATTTCTTTATATTTCGAGGGGCATTATTCTTTGAAATAAGAGTACAATATACATTTATACTGTAAAAAATGACCAATGTTTCTTATTTAAAAAAAATATACTATAACCACGAACGAAAATATAATATAATCTTCTGAGTTATCCGAAATTCTGAATAGCGTGTTCCATTGTCTTCTGAATCCCCAGAAACCAATACATTTTCAAAATTTAAAGAATTATTTTTAAAAACAAAGTACTTTTCGCTGCCCGTATTTTTCAGAAACGTTTCCGAAGGGTTTTTATAGTGTATTAATGAGTGTCCTCAGCCTGCAATACCTGTTTTTCGAATGCTATCAATTCTCAAGTAAACATTTTCATGCTCAAAAAATATGTTTAACAGACAAACATGCAAAATTAACAGCGTTAACAATAACATTAAAATTAAGATTATTTCTTTACTCTTTCATGTATAAATTAACTTATGCGGCTGAAAACGTTTACTTGAGAATGAATTGCAGAAACCTCACGACAGATAAAATCTCGATAGAACGCTCGATCGGGTAATGATAACATTCTGAAAGCGAATGGGAAATCCTCTTGTATCCTGGTCTGTTATTGCAGGATTAATTTGCATAATTCTGCTGAATCTCTCGCATGTTAGCGCCATCTACAGGTGATTTTTTTAAGTAAAACGTTTTTTGCTGCTAAAAAAATCCGACTACATTGTGAGCCCTTTCTTGCAAACCGCACTTCTTTATCATAATTTCTTCCACGAATTATTTTTTCAGCAGAGCTGAAATTACGCTGTAGTAAATTAATGAAATACAAAGGATGTGAATTATCACTTTACTAAACAGCGTACAACCATTAAAGTGAAAAAATGTCCAGCCCGAGGTTCGATCCCGGATCCCTTGGTATAGCTTTACCAATTAAGCTATCCAGACGACATCCAGTCTAGCATTCTCTCACTCTTATATGGCAAGGCTACAACCACGCAGCACAAGATGGAAAATCAAACATGAACACAACACCGTTGGCATGCATGAGACAAATTAAACCCAGTATCGGTGAATATTAATACACTAATTATTTTTTCAGCAGAGCAAAGTGGTAATAGTAAAGTGATAATTCACATTCTTTGTATTTCAATAATTTACAGCGTAATTTCAGCTCTGCTGAAAAAATAATTCGTGGTCTGGACGCTTTTCTGGACATTTTTTCACTCACCAAACTTCAAAAAGTCTGGACATTTTTTCACTCTAATGGTTGTACGCTGTTTAGTAAAGTGATAATTCGCATCCTTTGTATTTGATTAATTTATAGCGTAATTTCAGCTCTGCTGAAAAAATAATTCATGTATTAATATTCACCGATACTGGGTTTAATTTGTCTCATGCATACCAACGGTGTTGTGTTCATGTTTGATTTTCCATCTTGTGCTGCGTGGTTGTAGCCTTGCCATATAAGAGTGAGAGAATGCTAGACTGGATGTCGTCTGGATAGCTTAATTGGTACTTAATTGGATAGCTTAAATTGGATAGTTTCGTCTGGATAGGTTAATTGGATAGCTCAGCACTTGGTGCGCTATACCAAGGAATCCGAGATCAAACCCCGGTCTGGACATTTTTTCACTCTAATGGTTGTACGCTGTTTAGTAAAGTGATAATTCACATCCTTTTTGTATTTCATAATTTCTTCCTTTTTTATGAATTTTTAAAGAAGCTTTAACGAACTTTTGGTTCCGGTATATATATGTCGTGTTTCCAAGTTCAAATCCGGGAAAAAGGCAGTCGTGCTCGTGATAAATAGGGTTAGCGATGTTATTGGTTTCCCTTTTAGTTCGCATCAGGCGGCCGGGTGGTATCATCAACAACAAGAAATGTCAGTCCATATTTTTGTCGAAGAACCTTTTATTTCCAGTTTAAGGGGTCAGGTAACCTTTGAACTCACAAAATACATGAAAAGGAGACCTCTGTAAGAATTATCATAATTCCGCAACTATTTGACTTTTAATTATAAAATTTTAAATGCATATTAATAAAGGTTTATTTTATAAATTAAAATTCTCCAAAAATGTTTACACTCATATAAAGCTTTTAAATTTATTTTAAAATATAATAAAATTTCTACGAAAGAATTATTCTTGCATGTACTGCGCGCACGATTTTTCACATTTGAATTGCTAAAACCATTCAAAAATTTTTTAATGAGTACATATATAATGTGTTCTCAAAATGACCTACGATGAAAAAAATAAAATGAGTAGTTCTTGAGAAATTTTTTTTTTTTTTTTAGAGAAATTCAAAATATCGAGTTTTTTTACTACAAAAGTAGTCATAAATTCTAAACTTGTTACTGGAGAAACATAATCGTAGGTCATTTTGTGCATCTGTTTGGTTAGGACATTCAGTTAAAATTTTATGAAATTCTAACCAATCATTTTTCTTAAATCGTGCGCGCAATGACCAAAATCGTCGTTTTGAGAAAATTGACTTCAAAGATCAAACTGTCCCTTGATCATATACAAAAAGCTCAGACTGTTTTAGACATAACTCCACTTCTAAAGTGAATTTTTGCATGGGGTTTATTTTAAATTGTTCCTAAAGAATCATATTTAATTATAAGCTAATAAAAAAAAATTCAAATTTCTGACAGTTTAAAGGTTACCTGACCCCTTAAGACATCTCTTCAGGGAAAATGCTCATTAGCCAACGCTAAACGAAAAAAAATACAACGTTCCATTATTTTCTAGAATCCGTCCCGATTCTTTTAGCAAACACCAGCGTCAAAAAATCCTCTCCGAATCAGGATGATCGTGTTTTTAAACTAGCTTGCGTAATAATACAGAATACGTCACGTGACCCACTTCTATCGAATCAAAAGGTCTTTTTTGGAACTTTATCAATATTTCCGGTGGATTTATTTTGTTGTAAAATGCAAAAACTTTCTACGCCCATCCAGAATATTCCATAATCTCGTACCAGATGCCTGTCATATCAACAAACCAGCTTATCTGTTTTTGAGGCTGTAGCTAAACTTCGAATTTAATACGTAATAAAAATAATAAGAAGAAAAGAAAATGAATCTTTATAAAAGGGGGAAAAAAAAGAAAGTATTAAAGTTTTTCGGAAATATTTTAATAGACATTTGATATTTAATAATAGGATAACTTTATGAAATAAGGTTTTTTGAGCGGAATATTTTAAGAGATACGATATTTTAGCATTTAAATAAAGAAGTTATAGCAATTTGACCACACGGGAATAATACTAATGAATTTTAATAATGGATTAAAATAAAGATGTTCTATTTAAAGAATAAATTAAAAAAGCTATCGCCATTTTTAGAATAACTACATTCGAATAAATATTATTAAGTGGATTAGGAATAATTGGCTTTACATATGGATAGTAAAAGGCTATTTTAAGAATGAGAATTATTTTAATAAGCTGGGTTATATACCGAATATTATTGAATGGACAAATTTTATAGAATAATTGCGGAAAAAATTTAAATTTTGTAATATTATCCCCCCTCCCTAAAGATTTTGGATGAAGTTAATAGTTAAGTAACTATAAATTCAGACAATATAAATTTAATACTTTAGAAATTTGAATTTTGACTAGTATAAATTTAGAGACTGCCAGCAAGAAGATGGGGAATTTCTGAAGAACTGGAAGACAAAAACAAAAACAAAAATAAAATAATAGTAATCAATTAAAATTAATAGATAAATAAAAATAAAGCTACGAGCATTTCCCCTGTAAAATAATACAAGAAATGGTTACAATCTCACTTACCATTTGCAAGTGCACAAGAAAAATACAATAACAATAAATAATAAATATTAATAAACAAGAAAAACAGGATAATAATAGTAACAGAATTTTGCTTTTACCAAGTTCACAAGCTTTAGAATAAGTAGTCACTAGCAAATTGTTAAAACAAAGTTTAAAAAAAAAATTTCGACTTAATTCAAATTTGAGTTCATTAGATCCAACTGTTTTATTTCAGTCTCTTTCTTGGATCGTGATAAGTCCTCATTTTGTTTTAAAAAAAAAAAATGGTTACTGCAGTCCCTTTCTTAAAAATACAGTTTTTATGTAAAGGCTGAAAATAAAGACATTACTCCATCAAAATTTTAAAACTGTAGTCATTCTTACCAATACTTTATAATGACCTTATAATGCTAGCACTTGTCACAACATCTTCTCTTAAGTATCACATTAATTTTCTCACATAATAAACAAGTCAAATTATCTCTTGGTCGTTTATTGTACTTGGAATATGTTATCTTTGTTATATTCCTGTGGGATTTGTTATATTTCTGTTGGGATCCCACCATCTTTAACTAATATTTGTCAAACATTTTTTCACTAATAAATAATATAACTCTTCAATAATATAAATAAATGCTATAATAAAATTCATTTCATAAACATAACAATAATAACTTTCAATATAACTAATACTTCTCAACATATGTAGTAATTCATAATATAATTCAATAGTAGAAATAATAATATAATAACATCAGTATAATTTAAGAAAATATCACAGTTTGTTTATTTATTGTTAGGAAAAATATTGGTTGAGGATAAAATAATTACATAGCAAATAAATAAATTTCTTATTTTTTAATTATATAAGAAAGTATTTTTGCCAGTCGAAAGTATACAAAAAAAAAAATATAATAATTTCAAAATCCAAATAAATTTAAATCTAAATACTTAGAAATTGAACTCTCAACCATTAGTTCCTTACAATAATTTTTTCCTCTGATACCCTTTTACAAAATTATACTGTTAAGTTATAAGTATTCATATCCTAAATGCAGAGAGTTGTTTTTTTTTGGAAAACTTAGAATAAATAAAGACAATAAATAACAAATAAAAGATGTTAATTTTAGCTGAGAAATAGAATACAAAGGCAATTAGTTTAGATACTTAATTTTCTATTGTCACACCAAAACAATCACTGTAAAATCACATCATCACTATCCAATCATTTATATGTTTGTATAATTATAGAAATACTTATAAACGGTTACTATTTGATTATCTATTGAAGTAAATAACATAATATTAAATTTTTGAAACAATTGGTTTAAGAAAAAGTAAATAAAGTAAAAATAGTTTATTTTGATATAGAATTAAAACATTTAATTTCATTTTTCAACATCAATTTGACAATTCCTAAAATCAAAATACACATCTTATGCCTGCATAAGGTGTCTACTCAACCTCAAAAACTCTCAAAAACAAGTAAATATTTTAGTTGATCAGGCTAAAATATAACCACAATGTTGAAATAAAAGCTGTGACATTTATTTTAAATTTTAAAATATTAAACTTTCAAAAATGGGTAATATCTCTGTTGTACACCAAAGACATACCTGATAATGTTGAAACTAGAGTAATAAGAGATATTTAAAGAATTAGAATTTATTCTATTGTTTTTACTTTAGTTTGATTTTGTGATGGTGATTGTGATGTCTGTGGTGATTTTGATTGTTGTTTGGGTTGCTCATGAAATAGTCTGAAGTTATCTGGTGAAAAATAGGTTGTGAATTGTTCCATGTCTCCAAATTAAGACCCTATATACCCTTCTGACAGAAACATAACTGAATTAAAACCTTTCCTATTGAATTTTTAAGAATTATAAGAATTTGTGAATCCAAATTAAGCATTAACCAGAACATTTATTCAATAAAATACATAAAAATCTCCTAAATTTTATTTATTATTTTTGCTAAATTTAAATTTAATATGTTGCATTAACTACCTTAGAATAAATTTTTTTATCATAGTAATAATAATAATAACAATTGTATCATCAGCAAAAAGAACAAGAAGAGCAACATCATCAACAAAATTTTATTACATACCCCATGAATTTTTTGAATGCAACTTACCTACATTTTCCAATTTCTCTTCTAAATATTTTTATTATTTGTCATCAAGGAAAACATGACTTTACCTTCATATTGATCGTCATCACGTATTAATTCTATCATCACATCATAATTATTCTGAGTATTCAATTCTAGTAACTTTATTACTGCTGAGGACTTGGTAAATAATGAACTTATTTTTACCTAAGCTATGGACAAATGAGGTGTAAAAAAAATTCCCCATTGGTGAGCTTAAGATTATTAAAATTCAAATTACCTAATAGAGCAATTCAGCTAGGTTAACATAGTGCTAAATGTCTACATGTTCTAGTAATTTAATTTCTACCTGACCTAGCATTTTATTTAAACACTTTATTAATATTATAACACCATCAAAATTTTCAAAGTTTCTATATTAAATATTTTAGCAAGTTGGTAAATGCATCATAAATCCTACATTAAATGAAAATAAACAATAACATACTAAATTTAGTTTTATATATTCACAGTTTAAATAAACAATAAAATACTAACACTCTATTTACATATTTACATCATAAATAATCTTTCAGTGGCTCATTAATTTACTACAATTCAAACCACCAGTCACTTATTATTCAACATACAGATTTTTTTTTTTTTTTTTTTCTCATAATAGCTGTTTTGTAACTTAGGTTTGGCATGGTGCCAGGAATGTTCCCTTAGGATAAAAGCTGTCTTTTTATAAAATACAGATCAGATCTCAGTAACATATTTAAAATAATATATATATATATATATATATATATATATATATATATATATTTTAAGAATATCTGTTCTTAAAACAGGAAAATATAAATTATACCGCTGTCTATAATATTACAATGACGTATCACACGAAATCATCAAATAAATTAATTAACCTTAACAACACTTAAATATTTGCAACAGAAATAAATTTTAAAAACAAAAATTTAATCAGTATAACATAGTATATAAAACCTTTAAATTTCAAAGTAGACTATTAAATAAATAAAACATTTTAAATATAACATAAACTAATAAATATCAACATATAAAGATACCAATAAATAAAAATACCAACTTACAGTTACTCTTGAGCATATTTCACAGGATCACACATCTAAAAATCGTGACACATCTAAGAGTTTCACACATCTAAAAATCGTTAATTTCTTGATAACACAAAAGTTCTGCTTTTTCGCAATCCTTTAAAACCAACACCATGAAGACGCTTATGAAGATGAATAGTATATTCTCTAGCAACAACTTCACTTAGGCCAACTTTTCCTCTTCTTTTCTCTTTTAGGCTTGACCATTTTTAATTTATTATAAAAGTACAAAATAACAAAACACCAGACGTAAACGTGCTGTAATGGCGTAGACGTCCTCGTAACATATTCTTCTAATCGGCAAATTTCACGTTTAACTACACAAACTTTCTGTTGATCAACAGCATCCTGTCTGACTTATTATATTAATGTCGTGTTTCCAAGTTCAAATCCGGGAAAAAGGCAGTCGTGCTCGTGATAAATAGGGTTAGCGATGTTATTGGTTTCCCTTTTAGTTCGCATCAGGCGGCCGGGTGGTATCATCAACAACAAGAAATGTCAGTCCATATTTTTGTCGAAGAACCTTTTATTTCCAGTTTAAGACATCTCTTCAGGGAAAATGCTCATTAGCCAACGCTAAACGAAAAAAAATACAACGTTCCATTATTTTCTAGAATCCGTCCCGATTCTTTTAGCAAACACCAGCGTCAAAAAATCCTCTCCGAATCAGGATGATCGTGTTTTTAAACTAGCTTGCGTAATAATACAGAATACGTCACGTGACCCACTTCTATCGAATCAAAAGGTCTCTTTTGGAACTTTATCAATATTTCCGGTGGATTTATTTTGTTGTAAAATGCAAAAACTTTCTACGCCCATCCAGAATATTCCATAATCTCGTACCAGATGCCTGTCATATCAACAAACCAGCTTATCTGTTTTTGAGGCTGTAGCTAAACTTCGAATTTAATACGTAATAAAAATAATAAGAAGAAAAGAAAATGAATCTTTATAAAAGGGGAAAAAAAAGAAAGAATTAAAGTTTTTCGGAAATATTTTAATAGACATTTGATATTTAATAATAGGATAACTTTATGAAATAAGGTTTTTTGAGCGGAATATTTTAAGAGATACGATATTTTAGCATTTAAATAAAGAAGTTATAGCAATTTGACCACACGGGAATAATACTAATGAATTTTAATAATGGATTAAAATAAAGATGTTCTATTTAAAGAATAAATTAAAAAAGCTATCGCCATTTTTAGAATAACTAGATTCGAATAAATATTATTAAGTGGATTAGGAATAATTGGCTTTACATATGGATAGTAAAAGGCTATTTTAAGAATGAGAATTATTTTAATAAGCTGGGTTATATACCGAATATTATTGAATGGACAAATTTTATAGAATAATTGCGGAAAAAATTTAAATTTTGTAATATATATATATATATACATTTAAAATTCAAATGATACTAAAATAGTTGATAACCCCTGCATTGTACTTTCTCAAGAAATTTAGAAATAATATCACTTTTGATGCTTTTATATCCCTCGTACATAGAGCTTTCTAAAACAGCAATTCCGGAATTTATATTACAATACACAATGATTCCTAGAACTTTAATATCACATGCTGCGTAATTACCCTATTCTCATGAATATTTGTCCACAATCTTACTAAATCCTATCCAAAATCCATTAAAATTCATTAATGCTACAACGCATATGTCTGAATAAGTCCTGTCTTCCTGGAACATTTAGCAAGTAAATTCCCTTAAATTTGCTTTGGGGCCTATTTTGAACTAAGTATTACGATATTTCATGTCTTTAGTTTGAAAATTTGAATATAGATTAAAACATTATTTACTGCTTTTTAGAATTTTCATTAGGTAGAATTAAGTATTTAATGGGAATATTATGAAAAATTTAACGGGAATACCATTCGAAAGTTTCGGCTAATACATATAAATAAAATTCTAGAAAAAGATATCGTGCGCTTAATTTTATTTTAGTGGGACACAAAAAGAAAAAAAAATTGCTTGAATTTAGAGAGTATAGCTACTCTTGAGTATCCCACTTTAGCTAATTTAAATACGAAGAATTAAGAAAATTCAAGTGGACTCTCAAAAAATCTGTTCTAATCCCTTTTTTTTTAAATCAAGTATCAATTCGACGCAATCGTAGAATCTAGCAAAAAAAAAAAAAAAAAAAAAAAAAACTACAGTCTTTTACGAGATGTTTAATGCAATATTTGCAATGTTCCTAAGGAACTATATATCTTTCTATTAATACATGTTTTAATCCTTCCATTATTGACAAAACTGTAAACTGTAAAAAAAAAAATCGCAAAACTCTTACAAGTTCCACCTTTATCCTTATTTTTCTGATAAATATTGTTCATTCACTTAATCACCTTTTAAGGATAGGTTCTACTTTCTTTGTGTCAAAATTTTCGATTTTTTATTTTTTGCATTTTTTGCATATACCTTAAGTGATCGTTGCTCTAAAGCAGTTTCGCAATATTCCAAATCCTTGCAATCTTTTTTGCTCGTTGAACGTAACGTTATGGTAAAACTTTAAACTTGTTTTACTCGAAACCGTGTTTTTCCAGCTAGTCGACCATTTTTCTCGAGAATTATTTGACCGATTTTTTCCCTTTAAAAAAGTAAGAAAGGCAATCGTTTATACTACCGAAAAGTGTAAATTTCCTTGATTAATTACTTTTTCGATCTCGTGAAAATAAATAAATAAATAAATAAATAAAATAAAAAGGCGAAAAAATTACCTTTTTTTTAAAAAAAATGACATCCATTTTGTCAAAAATCAACTTTTAAAACTTAATGTTGGTATACGCTTCAGAGAATTCAATGCCCCTTCATAATTTGCTAACATTTTTTTTCAGATGCTTATGACCGGTTAAAAACGGTCCTCTGATTGGAAGTTCATTGCGCGCACCTACAGGTACTCCTCCCCATCGCACCGAATTATACACACATTTATTAAATAATTTATCTTAAAATCTTTAATACGTAATCTTTAAATGAAGAGCATCGAGCCTAAAGCGAGCGAAGCTTCTAATGTATCAACTCCAATCTGACAATGAAATAGTCACGATTTCTCGACAATGACTTGATCGATTATAATAAAATTTGTCACAAACATAGATTTTAGTAAGGCAGGGTAATAATGTTTCTCTATTTTTTAAATTCGATATGTGGAATGAGTAATTAAAAATCAGAATTCTAATGCGAACCCAATGGAGGACCCTTTAGTGTATTTTGTTTAATAGTTAAATCAGCACAATAATTAAGATAAATGCCACGCTACTGTATCTGTCTGTTATCCTATATTCAAGGTGGTTATAATTAAACTGACAGTACTCAGCGTAGCGCGATCTAATTACGAGAAGGGAGCCAAATTTTGTCGGATAAACAAACAAGACAGGGAAAGAATGATTCGACAAAAAAAAAAAAAAAAAAAAGTTAAAAAATTAACCACTACGAAGATATGTGGCGCTGTTTCTTCCGCGGAGCCCTTCGTGCTGCGTATTGTTTAATCATTCTAAAAAATTTGGCTCCATTCTCGTAATTTGATCGCCAAATTGATATTTTGAATGCAACCAAATTTTGTAGGATAGTTAAACAAGACAGCGAAAGAATGATTTCGCGAAAAAAGATAGTTCCAAAATTAATCACTAAGGAAGTATGCGGCGCAGTTTTTTCCGCAGAATCCTTCGTACCGAGTTTTATGTAATCATTCTACAAAATTTGGCTCCTTTCTCGTAATTTGATCGCGGAACAGAGCACACTGAGTACTGTAGGTACTACTATATCTGTCTCTTATCCTATATATACAGTAAACTCCCGTTAGTGCGGACTTCCAAGGGGAACTATATTTGCCCACATTAAACAATGTAAACATTTAAATGGTGTAAAAGAATTCCTTTTCCCGAATAAATTGATTTCAGTTTTTGGCAGAAAATAAATAGGCTACCAAATTATATTAGATTAGTTTTAACACAATTATTCTAATTAGTAAATAAATTATACTAGTTGTAATTATCCAACTGGGCGAAAAATGTCCAAGTCCAGATTCGAACCAGGGACCACTTGGCTGAAGCTGCCAATGCTCTGGTCCTCCAGATTCGTCCAGGATAGCTCAGTTGGCAGAACATTGGCAGCTTTACCCATTTTTCAACTGGGCGAAAAATGTCTAGGCCAGGATTCGAACTAGGTACCTCTTGGCTGAAGCTTCCAATGCTCTGGTCCTCCAAATTCGATATAGCTCAGTTGGCAGACCATTGGCAGCTTCAGCCATTTTCCAACTGGGCGAAAAATGTCCAGGCCAAGATTTGAACTAGGTACCTCTTGACTGAAGTTTTCAATGCTCTGGTCCTCCAGATTCGATATAGCTCAGTTGGCAGAACATTGGCAGCTTTACCCATTTTTCAACTGGGCGAAAAATGTCCAGGCCAGGATTCGAACTAGGTACCTCTTGGCTGAAGCTTCCAATGCTCTGGTCCTCCAAAATCGATATAGCTCAGTTGGCAGAGCATTGACAGCTTCAGTCATTTTCCAACTGTGCGAAAAATGTCCAGGCCAGGATTCGAACTAGGTACTTCTTTGCTGAAGCTGCCAATGCTCTGGTCCTCCACATTCGTTATAGCTCAGTTGTCAGAGCATTGGCAGCTTCAGCCATTTTCCAACTGGGCGAAAAATGTCCAGGCCTGTATTCGAACTAGATACCTCTTTGCTGAAGCTTCCAATGCTCTGGTCCTCCAGATTCGTTATATCTCGGTTGACAGAGCATTGGCAGCTTCAGCCATTTTCACACTGGGCGAAAAATGTCCAGGCCAAGATTCGAACTAGGCACTTCTTGGCTGAAGCTTCCAATGTTCTGGTCCTAAAGATTCGATATAGCTCAGTTGGCAGAGCATTGGCAGCTTCAGCCATTTTTCAACTGGGCGAAAAATGTCCAGGCCAGGACTCGAACTAGGCACCTCTTGGCTGAAGCTTCCAATGCTCTGGTCCTCCAGATTCGTTATAGCTCAGTTGTCAGAGCATTGGCAGCTTCAGCCATTTTCCAACTGGGCGAAAAATATCCAATCTGGGATTCGAACTAGGTACCTCTTGGCTGAAGCTCCCAATGCTCTGGTCCTCCAGATTCGTTATATCTCAGTTGGAAGAGCATTGGCAGCTTCAGCCATTTTCACACTGGGCGAAAAATGTCCAAGCCAGGATTCGAACTAGGCACTTCTTGGCTGAAGCTTCCAATGTTCTGGTCCTCCAGATTCGATATAGCTCAGTTGGCAGAGCATTGGCAGCTTCAGCTATTTTCCAACTGGGCGAAAAATGTCCAGGCCAGGATTCGAACTAGGTACTTCTTGGCTGAAGCTTCCAATGCTCTGTTCCTCCAGATTTGTTATAGCTCAGTTGGCAGAGCATTGGCAGCTTCAGCCATTTTCCAACTGGGCGAAAAATGTCCAGGTCAGGATTTGAACTAGGTACCTCTTGACTGAAGTTTCCAATGCTCTGGTCCTCCAGATTCGATATAGCTCAGTTGGCAGAGCATTGGAAGCTTCAGCCATTTTCCAACTGTGCGAAAAATGTCCAGGGCAGGATTCGAACTAGGTACTTCTTGGCTGAAGCTTCCAATGCTCTGGTCCTCCAGATTCGTTATAGCTCAGTTGTCAGAGCATTGGCAGCTTCAGCCATTTTCCAACTGGGCCTAAAATGTCCAGTCCAGGATTCGAACTAGGTACCTCTTGGCTGAAGCTTCCAATGCTCTGGTCCTCCAGATTCGTTATATCTCAGTTGGCAGAGCATTGGCAGCTTCAGCCATTTTCCAACTGGGCGAAAAATGTCCAGGCGAGGATTTGGACTAGGTACCTCTTGTCTGAAGCTTCCAACGCTCTGATCCTCCAGATTCCTCATAGCTCAGTTGGCAGCTTCAGGATTAGCAGCTTCAGCCCTTTTCCAACTGGTCGAAAAATGTCCAGGCCAGGATTCGAACTAGGCACTTCTTGGCTGTAGCTTCCAATGCTCTGTTCCTCCAGATTCGATATAGCTCAGTTGGCAGAGCATTGGCAGCTTCAGCCATTTTCCAACTGGGCGAAAAATGTCCAGGCCGGGGTTCGAACTCAGTACTTCTTGGCTGAAGCTTCCAATGCTCTGGTCCTCCAGATTTGTTATAGCTCAGTTGGCAGAGCATTGGCAGCTTCAGCCATTTTCCAACTGTGCGAAAAATGTCCAGGCCAGAATTCGAACTAGGTACTTCTTGGCTGAAGCTGCCAATGCTCTGGTCCTCCAGATTCGTCCAGGATAGCTCAGTTCACAGAGCATTGGCAGCTTCAGCCAAGAAGTACCTAGTTCGAATCCTGGCCTGAACATTTTTCGCCCAGTTGAAAAACTACAACTCATATTACCAAATTGTGCTAAAATAAGCAACTTGTCAATGCAAATGAATAAATTACTGAAGACAAACAAAATGTGCAGAGAATTTACCGTACTTATATATAATTTCAGCTTTAATTAAACTAATCTCTCACTTTTGTTTGTGATGATCGAACAAATGATCCCTTTACCACATCATTTTCGAGGCACTCAACAATTTGGTCTGTTATATCACATTTTGATTGGTAATATCGACAAACAACAATTAGCAAATTTTTAACGTCTTGCGTTTTGGGTGGTAGAAAGTTTATTTTCTCTTCATCACTGTCACTGACAATTTCTTGATTTCTAAATAATTGAAGTCGCTTTCGAAGAATTAATGTACAAACGCAGATTCGATTCTTCTGGGTCAGTTCGTGAAAAAATAGTCCGCATTATCCGATTAGTAAGACGCTTTAAGCGATGTCTTTAACATTACTTGCAAAAAGAAAATGATGGGGAAAGTATCATTTTAAGGATCATTTAAAAATAGACATTATTTCTAATCGCTTGGTACCAGTAACTTTCTTCTACGATAATTTGTTGCAGAGTTAGTGGGAGGTGTTCAATTTTTTATCCACGACTGTATATATAAACACGTATAATACACGTATATAATATACGTATAAATACGACACTTATATATATATATATAACTTACAAAATTTATTAATGGGACCTTTTAAACAAAGACTCTTAAAATATACAATTTCATGCTTAAATTTGTGCCATAAAATTGCATACTTATTTAACCAAACATCTTCGTAATGGTAAAATTAAATAAAAATGATAATCATTCGTTAAAAAATTTACAATTAATAAGAAATTCTTTTCCCTTTTGTAAACAATCCTTTCCTTACATTGTTTCTTTTGTTGCACCTACAATATGTTACATAAACAAATATTTATTGACAGGTGCCATTTTTAATTAAAGACGTGATGAAATTTATATTAAATCTCATTTAATGCGACCAAAATAAATTATTGAGTTTATCAATACTGCCGACAGTTTAATAAAGTCGCGGAGCTGTTTCTTCTTCATTTGTAGCATGTAACTATAGGAGTAAATAATGAATGCAGTTTCTGAGTTAATGCTTTTAACAGCTATTTTCTTAATCTTGTCTGATACTGTGGCGACAATCTCCAAGCAGAATTGCGAAATTATGCTTTTAATGTCCTCTATCACTGCTCTAATACAAAATAGATGCATGTTACAAAAATTACTTTGGCGTCAATTTTAATTAAATGAACTAGATTGCTTTCAGATTTGCCTTTCAAACTGTAATTAATCTCGAATGAGTTCATATATCTCAGAAATGACTGACTATAATATTTTTCGTCCATGTTAATCAATTTGAACACAACTTTATTTATTTATAATTTTCAATTTTCCTAGCTACTTAATTTTAATAAGTTAGTATAGATTCTAAAATTCATTAAGATACAACTAAATGTAAATATATTGCTTGAAAGTGCGTAAAAACATACATAAAACATTTAAAAGCACATTAAAGTCCTTTTAAAAAATTCCAAAACGTTTTCAACCGAACTACTCGGTTTTCATCAGTGGAAAAACTAAATTGTTGAGTTGAGTTGTTGTCTCTTCGCGTTTTCTTGCTTGCCCGGAATAAACTATTTTACTTCAAGGGTTTGGAATATAAGGTGGGATGGGAAAGGTAATCAATGATGCATTAATTCATTCCAGACTGCGTGGATATCATATGATAGTACATCGTTACAGACTATTTCTTTTTTAGACATTATTTCTAGAGACTCTCTTATGATAGCTTCCTGGTGATTATTTGTGCGGAATATAATTTTGGATCCCCACACGATGACCACACGATGACCCCACACGACAAACCCCACACTGCGTTAGCAGTGTAGGGTCTATTTAATCTCAGATCATAGTCTATTTAATCTCAGATCTGCTTCATGTTCTTTTATTCTGTCCCGAAATTTCCTCAGTGTCATACCTATGTACATAAAATCTTTGTTATTTTTCTTGAATGGTATAATATATACCCCTGATCTATTGATAGCCTGGATTGGGTCAATTTTTCTGTTTAACAAAACCCGCAACTTTGGGGGAGGGACTGCGATTAATGTAATGCCAAACTTAAAGAGGGAATATCTCATACTTTCAAAAAACCTTGGGATGTAGTTAACTTTACAAAACTTCAAACTTTTAATTGTACCTGTATTTCGTTTTTCTTCATCTTTCGCTTTAAATTTGTTTATGATTTTTTCAATGAAACGGGACAGAACTGAATTCTCGACTGCTATTTTTCTAATTACATCTAATTCTTCATTAAGGTAAAGGCATGAACAAACTTCAAATGCTCTTTTTACATAATATTTATTATTATATACATAATATGTATTAATATTAAAATACATGATATTTATTTTCAAAATATTGCGTATAATATTTTGGACATTTTCAGTCAAAACAAGTTTAAAGGAATTTTTTTAAAACGGTTATTGGCTGTGTCGTTCTGTAGAATTTTTTTTTTTTTTTTTGCTCTTATTGGGATTTTTTTACTTTTTTACGTATATAATTATATATGTATTTTTTATAGTATAGATTCATTTTGTATAGTTCTATAATATTTCAATTGTTTATATACTCCAATTAATAACAGTTTGTTCATTTGGCTTATTTCAGAATTGTAGTACGTCTTTTGTAAATTTTAATTAATTATCACACGTTCACATCGAATTGCTACGAATATCTGGTTATCCCATCTATAGATGGTAGAGCTAATATAATACGGTATACCGTATTATAATAAAACTGGATTTTTTTTTTTTTTTTTTTTTTTTTTTTTTTTAATACAAATCTATATTTCAATATATTTTATGTATGTTAACCTATAGCAACAAAAGATGTAACTTCTCATAGTCTTATTTATAAAATATCTATCAGGTTTTCATTTTTTGGGACATGTTTATTTTGTTAATATGTATTGTGGTATCGTGGTCGCATACATATAATTAAACACATCACTTCGTATTAAACGAAAAGTTTTATTTGAAAACAACAATTTTATAAAAAAACAAAACCTGATAGTAATATTTTAGATGATATTGCAAGACATTTTTGTACATCTCAGGAACCCCCAAAGACAAGGTCGGTCTTTTTAGAACTCTAAAACCAGTCTGCCTCTTCATGGCGAAAAACTCCCTCTCTTCCTCTCTGCATAATCCTTAAATCTTACTTGATTGACAACCGCTTCTTATCACAGAGTTATTTGAAATACATTTCTTTAGTCATGCTATTCATACGAATAGCTTCTTGACACATTTTAAGCCCCTTCAGATAATCTTATTATAGATAAAGTTCACACACATTTAGCAAGGCTATACAAAGCATGAAAGTTTTTCATTCTCACTTGAAATGAACAAAGAATTTCATCTCTCTAGGATAATCCTCTTACAATAGGTGCCAATCAGGACCCATCAGACTATGGATGCATAAAAAAAAACATATTGACAAAAAATAATAAATAAATAAAGATATTTTGTAATAATCAGTCACAGAAAAGGAATGTTTGTGCATATTATGGAAAACCTTTTTCTTTTTATCATAACCTTTTGTTAAAATGTGCCATATATAATTAAAGAAATGACGAAGTACCAGTCAAGTTTTAATCAAATTGAAATAACTAAATATTCTCGAATTAATGAAGAATGCTAACATTTTAATGAAGTAGCTCTGCCATTTCGTTTTATTTGAAGAACCGCTGGCTAAAAGAGTTAATAATAAATGTAACTTTCCTTCTGTTACTTTGGTCTTTATATGTTTGAATCTTGTTTGACGCTGTGGTAAACTATATCCAAAATAATCCTGAATTAGTTTCAGGATTTTATTGCTTCCTATCATTATTAATTTAAATAACCGCATTTTACACTTTTCTCTTCCGTTTTATTCACAGATAATGTACTTCCGTTTTATTAGGTGCGTTCGTAATTATATAAATACGTAGCACCTATTGTCGTCGCTTGGTCCGTCCGTCTGTCCGTCCGTCCGTCCGTCCGCATATAACAACGCAAAAACTACCCAACCGAATGGTTTGAAATTTAAGATATATTATCTTTTCAGAATTTTGTCGAGACATTTCAAATTTTATTAAAATCGAATCAAAACTTTAGGAGATATTAATAAAAATATTTATTAAGAAATTTGAATTTTTTTTTAAATCGGTGCTTTCTTGTTAGAGGAGCTTCCGATGGATGTTAAATCGTCAAGCGACCGAGATACTTATTTTATTACAGAAATTAATCTGCAGACGATATAATTCATTTCACAGAATTAAAAATCAACTAGGTCTGAATATTTATATAACTAGCTATAGTACGAACGCACCTCGTATGTCACGTTTGACGTACAATTTCCAACTTGTTCACATATAATTTACTTCCGTTTTTTAATTTTTATTAAATGAGCTACTTTATTTCTAATTTTATCATCTGCTTTCAAGTTTCAAATTCTTTGGAATTTCTTATTATAGGTAACTTCCATTTTAAGAAATTTATATATGAAATTTTTTGTCAGTTTATCAATTTTATATAAATTAATTTCTTATACAGGGTTCCCACTTGTCTTTAATTTGGAGTACTACTTATTTCCGAATAGTAATTACTTCTTTATTTAATTGCATAATTTATGTGATTAAATAAGACGAATATTAATATTTGGGAATAGTTGTACTAAAATATAAGGACCCGTGAAAACCTTTTTTATATTTTTAATTTTTGTCCAATAATTACTTTGCCATTATGTACTTTTCTCGCTTCTAATTGTTGAAAAATTTAAAATAAGTTCATTAGACTACTTTCTGAGTTTTCTATCTTCTATCAGTTTTAAAGGGTTATACTTACCTGCAAGGTCGAAAAAAGTATATATATATATATATATGTAGGATTTCAGTTGAAACATTTCACGTAAATGATCATCAAATGAACTGGCACTGAACTGACACTCTATTATTGTCCATGACTTTGATGCGCGAGTTGTAAATAGTTTGAATCGCGAGTTTTGGCTAAGAGATAGTGTTCTAATTTTTATTATGAAGCGATATATAAAAGGAAGATGGCCGGAGAAAGGTATTATTAGGCCTCGCCGGATTGTTGTAAGCTAAATTGTTGTTATATAGTTTTAACCAAAAGTGTGTATATTAGTTGAAATTAAAGTTAGTATTCTGTTGTTCATCGACTATTTGTCATATTGGCTCAGTAAAGTGACCATTTATATATCATTTACTTACATTTTTGGGGGCTCGGCCGGGATAATTAAAAGTAAAACGCCAATAAAAAAAGTTGTGTACGATTTGGCAAGGTGAAACCGTAATCGTATTACTTCAAGTACAATTTTTGAAAGATGGGAACTCTAAATAAAGCCAAGAGAATTGATCTAATAAACCTCTGCGAGGAATGCGGAATTGAAGCACCAGAAAAACCGACAATTCCTGTCCTAATAAAACTGATCAAGAGTTGGGAGAGTTACGAAGAAGATTTTATAAAAGATCGATTGGAAGTAGTTATAGCAAGTAGAAAAGAGAAAGAAGAAAGAGAAGAGAAGAAATTACAAGCAGAAAGAGAAAGAGAAGAGAAGAAATTACAAGCAGAAAGAGAAAGAGAAGAGAAGAAATTACAAGCAGAGATTGAAGAAAATAAACTGAAAATGGAAATGGAAATGGAAGAGAGAAAATGGAAAGTGGAAATGGAGCAAAAAGACCGCGAAAGCGAAAGAGATTTCGAAATCAAGAAAATGCAGATACAAGAAAATTCAAGAGAACACATTGAGGATAACCCAAGGACAAATCCAGGTAAGCAATTCGAATTGCTTAGATTATTAACTAAATATGATAGCTCGAATGATATCAATTTATACTTAGCTATGTACGAAAGGCAAATGGCGCAAACGGGCATTGATAAAAAAGAATGGGTAAATTATTTAATTAATCTAATGCCGTTAGATGTGGTCAATATAATAACAAGGGAAAACGAACCTGAAATTCACGATTATGATTATGTAAAAAATATTCTACTGAAACGCTACAAGCTATCACCAGAGGAGTTTAGGCTGAAATTTTTCTCATCTAAAAAGGAGCCAGCAGCCAATTGGCGAGATTTCGCTTATGAGATAAAGGTGTATTTTCAGCAATGGATTGAAGGTCTTCAAGTAAATAGCTTTGAAGATTTAGCAGAATTAATTGTTGTTAATCAAATCAGGCATAATTTACCTACGGAAACGACAACACATTTCATAGAGGAATTATTAGTAATAAAGAAAATTGATGACTTAGTTAATAAATTAGATAATTACGAAACAGCACAAAGGGTTTACAATAAACAATCAGTTAAGGATACAAGTAGCGATTTTGATGACAGAAGATCGCGAGTGGCTGATTACGCCAATTTGAAAAGACGCCAAATTGACAATAGACACAGTATGAATTATGGAAGCAAAGAGTCGCATATAATCTGTTTTGCGTGTGGCAACCCTGGTCACGTGAGTGCGAAATGTGCCATGGCGAATAATACAGAACAAGAATATTCAAATTTTTACCCGCAACGTAATCAAAATTGGCGAGAAACAAAATACCAAAATGAGACCCAAAACGCGCAAAGAAAAATAGTTAATATGGGCATGTTAAATGGTAAAGAAGGAAGAATCTTAGATATTAGCGGAATAAAAACAAGCGTAATAATTGATACAGGAAGCGATATTTCAATCGTCAGTTCAAGATATCATACTGCAATAAACGCGCCAAAACTAACCAGCGACAATATATACATATCAGGCATAGGTGGTGAAGAAATTAAGCCAACAGGTTTTTTCTGGCATAAAGTCTACGTGGATGAAACAGAAATCCAGGATAAATTTTACGTGGTACAAGAGACGGACTGCGATTTAATAATAGGTAGAAAAGCAGTAGAAGGCATGACGTTAAAAGTAACGGAAGATGGTGTTAGAATAACAAGCGGCAACAAAGTTCGAGTAGGATACATTAAAATTAAGGAAGTACCGACAAAAATTAATGAAGCAAGTATAAACAACGATAATCGAGATTGTGAAGATATGGTTAAAATCGACTGCGTAAATGACGGGGTGAATTTGACTCAATTTACGAATTTAGTGAACAGAAAGAAAATAAGGAAATTAATAAAACCATATAAGCCGAATAGGACAAAAGATACAGGATTATCCGATGAATGGAATGCATCTCCAGAAGAAAATTATGAAAGTAGTAGTCCTGCACATGGTAGAAAAGACTATGTGAAAGATCGCAATAGGAATTTTGATCATAAGGGAAAGAACAGAAAATTTAATAGACCATTTGATAACGGAAGCAATAATAGATATGTCCAGAGATATTTTAAACAGTCATTTAACCATGGAAATTTCAATAAATTTGGATATGGGAAACTGAGTTCCGAGAATTCTTACCAAAATAAATCTGAGATTTCTGAAAACTTTGAAACTGAAAATTCTTTGATACCTCAAGACATAGCAGAAAATACTTCACCTAATTCAAAAACAAGGTATAATCCAAACTTTCCCCTAAATACATGAACAGAGGCTACTATCATGGTCGAAATAATTATAACTATGGTGGCCGACGATCGTGCAAGACTAGTTATAATGAACAAAGATATTCACAACCTTCACATAAGAATAATTCTCATCATGGATTTAAAGGAGCTTATAGAGGACGAGATGCTTATTCAAATTCTTATCATAATAGAGAGCAATATCCGGAAAGGAATCACAGAGGTATTAGATATGCTGATCCTAAAGACAGAGAGCAATACTCAGAAAGAAATAAAAATCTCAAAAAAAAAAAACTGTTAAGCATGAAAAAAACATAACAAATCAAGATGCTTATGTCGAGACGCCATCACGTCAGGATGACCGATTTGTAGGATTTCAGTTGAAACACTTCACGTAAATGATCATCAAATGAACTGGCACTGAACTGACACTCTATTATTGTCCATGACTTTGATGCGCGAGTTGTAAATAGTTTGAATCGCGAGTTTTGGCTAAGAGCCAGTGTTCTAATTTTTATTATGAAGCGATATATAAAAGGAAGATGGCCGGAGAAAGTTATTATTAGGCCTCGCCGGATTGTTGTAAGCTAAATTGTTGTTATATAGTTTTAACCAAAAGTGTGTATATTAGTTGAAATTAAAGTTAGTATTCTGTTGTTCATCGACTATTTGTCATATTGGCTCAGTAAAGTGACAATTTATATATCATTTACTTACACACACACACACACATATATATATATATATATATATATATATATATATATATATATATATATATATATATATATATATATATATATATATATATATATATATATATATATATATATATATATATACACTCTTCATTTTACTCACACAATGTCACATCGTACTTTGCTAATTATTGTACTTGTCTTCCTATTTCATCTTTATTATATTTAAATTTTATTTATTTCCTTTAGTTTCCTCACATTTCAAATATTATTTGCTTTGTCAAAAAAAAAATGTTCTTTTGATTCTATTTTCTCTTCATTCATCATAATAGATGGCAGCACTAGACTTATTATTTAACTTGTCTACAATTTCAGCTTTTACTTATATTTTTCTGTGATAGATGGCAGCACTGCACAATTTATTTTCTTTTATCATTTTTTTCTAAGCACTGTTTGAGCATAGATATAGTAGCCATTTTGAGTTAACGATGACTGGCTATTTGTCAAGTACTTAAAATCTTTTTCAATCTTCAGTAAAGTTTTTCTTTTTTGGTGAGTCTTCACATTATTTTATGATCTAATTTCTATTTAAGTTGAATAATTGTTTATTTATCTAATTCTACTTAAGTTGCATATTTATTTATTTACTTATTTATTTTGTTATTTGAACCTCATGTAGGTTATTAATTTTCTTGTTTCATATATATATGTTATTATTTCATATATATATATATGCTATGAAACAAGATATTTGAATAACTATTTTTGTATTTTTTTATAGTATTTTAAAGAAAAAAATTGATTTTTATAATGACGAATACCCAGTACGACGATACCCATGACGAGTACCCTTAAAAATAAATACCTGGGTATTTTATATCACTGGGTAGGTATCACCCCTCATTCAATTTTTAATCTTCAAATTGCTTAGTTCTAGTTATAAGCAAATTTCCAATTTCTCGTAACTTGCAAAATTCATATTTAACACACATAAATGTCTCATTATTTTTTATTCATGTTGATCATTTGGAAGAAATATAGCTGCGGCTTTCTCATTAAAAATTTGTCAGTTATTATTTTAGATGTCTATATTTTGTTTATTTTTTACATTAGTCTGTGAGTTTTAACCATCTAGAACGAGTTTATTCTCCCACAATTCTAGTGATGAATAGTACATAAATTTCGGTAAATTGAGTAAGCATGCTTTGTTTATTTTTTGATTCCACAGTTCGGTGACATCAGATTTTTGTCTGCTTACCATTTGTATGAAAAATATTACTGATTTCATTAAAACAATATTTTTACTTTTTTAACACTTTCCAACATAAGTTGAAAAGTGTTTATGAATTTGGTTTGTCTGTCTGTCTGTCTGCCCTATAACTCGGGTAAATATACTTGGATTGCTATGTAATTGATCTATGTTATTGGGGTTTACCATGACATGTTTCGTATTGAAAATGAAGTGTGTAGCATTTATGGTTTGTTTACAGGGATAGCCAAAAGAATTTCATTCCATTATGGTTTATAGTGAACTATCGTTTACAGTGCAATTTATTGATGATATACTATTTCAAATATATTTAAATTGATATACATCACTTAGGTTCACCAGAAGATGCTTACTATAGAATATGGTTTGCATAGCATTTATTGTTCATATGGTGTTTTACTTTTAAGATTAAACTCTAGATGGCAGCACCACAGGAATGTCTCTGACGTTACGTGTTATGTTGTATTAAGCAAATTCTGAAAAAAAAAAAAAAAAATCTTATTTAGATTAACCAATCGAATTTCATTTACAGGATCTTGAACGGAATGCTTTTTAAAACATCAAAATTGTTAAAAATAATGAAATAACATTAATTAAATCTTTTTCTGGTATTTTGTTGCACTGTAAAAACAAATCTGCTGATATTATAGAATAAAACTGCCAGCCAGTAAAAAACTGTTTCTTTTACGGAAATAATTTCAATTTATTACAAACTTTCTGTTATTTTACAGATTTTGCCCGCATTTGCATAACAAATATTGATTATGTCCATAAAATGAACAATTTTTTACTGGCGTGCTGACTGACAGTTTATTAGGTAGCTTTCAATACAAAAAAGTATAAAGCTACCTATTGCAGCCGTTCGGAGGAAAGCAGTTCCGGAAAATTTCGATATATTTTCACCGATCATGACCCCCAGACCCCAAAACCATCCTCCGTTCAAATGTTGATTTATATATATATATATATATATATCTCCATATATATATATATATATCTGACCTATGTCATACGATAACGCTCGTATTTATAAATCAATTTTGATGAAACTAATTGTGTGTATTAATCTCACCAATGTCTCGACCGAGTTCGTTGGACAACTTGGTCCGCCATTTTGTTTCAAGATGGCGGCCAATCAAAAATTTAAAACTAAAATAAATATACAAAAAAGTTAAAAATTCAAATTTATTTTTTAATTCAGTGTTAGGCCTTGAAACGAGGATTCCAGAGCATTTTTTGTTTTACCTCTATCTTAAAAAACGGCTGAGATAGAGCAGTTTGAAATTCTAGGGTGGCTGACATTTTGAAACAAGACAGCACATTACAAAAATTTTCATTGTTGTAATAATTTTCACAATCAAACGCATAAAACTATATATTCATATCCGTTTGCGCCAAATTCTCGCCAAACTTGGCGACATTTAGCGAAATATCGCCAAATTTGGCGACCAAAATATGTCTTCATAAATGAAGCCAATTTGGCTATTGCTCAATAATTTGGCGAATTTCTTATTCAAATTCAGTATTAACGAATCTTTTGTAAACGTTTTATTTGCTTTTTAAGTTGCTGTTTTCGTGTAACATTAGCTAAAATCTTAAAACGAAGATATAGGAAAGCTACCTTTTCCTCCCGGTACAGGCCGGAAGGACTTTTTTTCTGTCAATTTGAGAGATTTTTTTTACATTGTATGGGAACACGGTAGATCAGATAGTGCGTACCCCTTCAGTTGTATTATTGACATTGTGTGTGTTTTATAATAAATTAAACTTTGTATGTGTTTTATAAAAAAATAATTTGTGCATGTTTTAAAAAGAAAATGTGTGTTTAAAATAAAAAATGCGTGTGTTTTATAATAAAATTCGGTGCGTTTTATAATAAATTGTGTGGGTTTTGTAATTAAATGTTGCATGTTTTATAATAAAATAAATTGTTTCATAATATAATAAATCTAACATGCTGTTTTCGCTAGAGATCTGCACGGGCCGGGCCAAGGCCCAAAGCCCGCACTCGGCCCGGCACGCGGGCCGGGCTCGGGCCTATTTTTCTTCACGGCACTCGGGCCGGGCCGGGCCGGGACCATATTTTTTTCTGAAGGCTCGGGCCGGGCCGGGCCGGGCCTTACTTTTTTCCTGAAGGATAAGGCCGTGCCTTAAATTATTTTTTCCGTACATAGCCCGGACTGGTTTCATTCTTCCTAGTCTTCACGCCTCAAAATTTTTAGTCCTGGTTTTGACCCGTATGAAAATCATTGTCTCGGCGTGCCTGGTCCGTTCGAAGGGCAGTAAAATAAGATCTGGCATAAAAATCTTTGCAAAACATGCATACATTTTTAAATCGACATTATTTTATAAAGATTAAAATTTATTCTTTTTAAAAAATACTAGATTTATACGCTTATTAAAATATGGCTAAATTAAAATATTGTAAAACGTGTGAAAAAGAACCTGCTTATGATGGAATCCTGTCTTAAATTGAAAAATGTGTTGATCCATTAAAAATGAATATACTAATACGTAAGAAAAGAATATATAATACATTTAC
Organism: Maratus michaelseni; assembly: GCA_963931845.1. Classification (NCBI taxonomy): domain Eukaryota; kingdom Metazoa; phylum Arthropoda; class Arachnida; order Araneae; family Salticidae; genus Maratus; species Maratus michaelseni. The sequence goes on along the minus strand of OZ007597.1, from coordinate 151,209,141 downwards.
ACCTGCTAAGAAGGCAAATTGTCTATAATTCATTTTTTTTTCTTCCCTATGCAATTCCATCTTCGAAGATTTCACTGTATTTCATTTTTCTAATTTTTAACACTTCAATAAATGGAATATGGATTAACAATATTGATGATAACTTAAACACATACATACAACAAATAGAGATTTATTTTAAAAAAAATATTCCAGGTTGTGGCACCTCTATAAAAATGAAGATTATAAACATGAAAAAACAGGCTAAGATAGGAATTTTTGGTTAGATCTCCTCCTACGAGGTAAATTTTTAACCAAATCGCCGTAAAAAATATGTTTTGTAGAAATTCACTCGAGCCGGGCCGGGCTCGGGCCGAGATTTTAACTTTTTCCGGGCCGGGCCGAACTTTTAACTTTTAAATCGGGCCGGGCCGGGCCAATATATTTTGTGTTCGGACCGGGCCGGGCTCGGGCCGTACTTTTAATTTTTGTATCGGGCCGGGCCGGGCCAAATTATTTTTTGTATGGGTCGGGCCGGGCCCGGGCCTGGAAATTTCGGCCCGTGCAGACCTCTAGTTTTCGCATTCTAGTCTTCACAGCTATGAGGAAACGGAGTTTTCGCGCCAAAATGGCGCGAAAAAAAAAAGAGATTGCGCCAACCACGGGGAGTCTGCAACATTGGTGTATCTGTTGGCTTTATCCCCCAACGAAAGCAATTTCTTGAATGAGTCACAACATATTGCGAACATGAATTTGAGAGGATCCTTGAAATATAATGTTCAATTTTCAATTTCTCTAAACCTGTAGGATTTTTTTTATTATTATTATTACACTTCAAAAGAAACAAAGTCCGTAAATATTCGGAAATTGTACTGTCAAAATACGTAAATTATTTTTAGGGGGCAAAATTATTTTTAAAAAATCTCAAAGCCTTAGTAAAAATAACAAATTAACTCGACTTCTATCACTATTATCTGTCAAGGAAACCAATATTCGCTAAAACCAATATTCGCTACTTTCTGACACATTCATCGGAGGAAAAAACATTGCGTAAAATTACGAAAGCATCAGATTGAGATGATATTAATGTAACCACGTACGGAGATATACAGAAATCTCTTCCGAGTTACCCATGATTCTGAAAAGCGTTCTTTACCTTTAGAAACCTCAGAAACCAATACAATTTCGAGATTTAAAGAAGTATTTATGAAAACAAAGTTTTTTTTTCGTGCCAATGATTTTCGGAAACTTTTCTGAGTAGTTCCTATAGTGTAATTAATCAGTTTTCTCAACCCGGAATACCGGTTTTTAGGATGCTTCAAATTTGGTATACCGGTTTATTGTTGATTTCTTTATATTTCGAGGGGCATTATTCTTTGAAATAAGAGTACAATATACAATTATACTGTAAAAAATGACCAATGTTTCTTATTTTATGAAAAGATACTGTAACCACGAACGAAAATATAATATAATCTTCTGAGTTATCCGAAATTCCGAATAGCGTGTTCCATTGTCTTTTGAATCCCCAGAAACCAATACATTTCCAAAATTTAAACAATTTTTTTTTAAACCAAAGTATTTTTCGCTGTCCGTATTTTTCAGAAACGTTTCCGAAGGGTTTTTATAGTGTATTAATTAGTGTCCTCAGCCTGCAATACCTGTTTTTCGAATGCTATCAATTCTCAAGTAAACATTTTCATGCTCAAAAAATATGTTTAACAGACAAACATGCAAAATTAACAGCGTTAACAATAACATTAAAATTAAGATTATTTCTTTACTCTTTCATGTATAAATTAACTTATGCGGCTGAAAACGTTTAGTTGAGAATGAATTGCAGAAACCTCACGACAGATAAAATCTCGATAGAACGCTCGATCGGGTAATGATAACATTCTGAAAGCGAATGGGAAATCCTCTTGTATCCTGGTCTGTTATTGCAGGATTAATTTGCATAATTCTGCTGAATCTCTCGCATGTTAGCGCCATCTACAGGTGATTATTTTAAGTAAAACGTTTTTTGCTGCTGAAAAAAATCCGACTACATTGTGAGCCCTTTCTTGCAAACCGCACTTCTTTATCATAATTTCTTCCACGAATTATTTTTTCAGCAGAGCTGAAATTACGCTGTAGTAAATTAATGAAATACAAAGGATGTGAATTATCACTTTACTAAACAGCGTACAACCATTAAAGTGAAAAAATGTCCAGCCCGGGGTTCGATTCCAGATCCCTTGGTATAGCGCACCAAGTGCTTTACCAATTAAGCTATCCAGACGACATCCAGTCTAGCGTTCTCTCACTCTTATATGGCAAGGCTACAACCACGCAGCACAAGATGGAAAATCAAACATGAACACAACACCGTTGGCATGCATGAGACAAATTAAACCCAGTATCGGTGAATATTTATACACTAATTAATTTTTCAGCAGAGCAAAGTGGTAATAGTAAAGTGATAATTCACATCCTTTGTATTTCATTAATTTACAGCGTAATTTAAGCTCTGCTGAAAAAATAATTCGTGGTCTGGACACTTTTCTGGACATTTTTTCACTCACCAATCTTCAAAAAGTCTGGACATTTTTTTCTCTCTAATGGTTGTACGCTGTTTAGTAAAGTGATAATTGACATCCTTTGTATTTCATTAATTTACAGCGTAATTTCAGCTCTGCTGAAAAAATAATTCGTGATCTGGACACATTTCTGGACATTTTTTCACTCACCAAACTTCAAAAAGTCTGGACATTTTTTCACTCTAATGGTTGTACGCTGTTTAGTAAAGTGATAATTCACATCCTTTGTATTTGATTAATTTACAGCGTAATTTCAGCTCTGCTGAAAAAATAATTCGTGTATTAATATTCACCGATACTGGGTTTAATTTGTCTCATGCATACCAACGGTGTTGTGTTCATGTTTGATTTTCCATCTTGTGCTGAGTGGTTGTAGCCTTGTCATATAAGAGTGAGAGAATGCTAGACTGGATGTGGTCTGGATAGCTTAATTGGTACTTAATTGGATAGCTTCGTCTGGATAGCTTAATTGGATAGCTTAGCACTTGGTGCGCTATACCAAGGGATTCGGGATCGAACCCCGGTCTGGACATTTTTTCACTCTAATGGTTGTACGCTGTTTAGTAAAGTGATAAATCACATCCTTTGTATTTCATAATTTCTTCCTTTTTTATGAATTTTTAAAGAAGCTTTAACGAACTTTTGGTTCCGGTATATATATATATATATATATATATACACATTTAAAATTCAAATGTGACCATGATACTAAAATACTTGATAACCCCTGCATTGTACTTTCTCAAGAAATTTAGAAATAATATCACTTTTGATGCTTTTATATCCCTCGTACATAGAGCTTTCTAAAACAGCAATTCCGAAATTTATATTACAATACACAATGATTCCTAGCACTTTAATATCACATGCTGTGTAATTACCCATTTCACATGAATATTTGTCCACAATCTTACTAAATCCTATCCAAAATCCATTAAAATTCATTAATGCTACGACGCATATGTCTGAATAAGTCCTGTCTTCCTGGAACATTTAGCAAGTAAATTCCCTTAAATTTGCTTTGGGGCTTATTTTGAACTAAGTATTACGATATTTCGTGTCTTTAGTTTGAAAATTTGAATAAAGATTAAAACATTATTTACTGCTTTTTAGAATTTTCATTAGGTAGAATTAAGTATTTAATGGAAATATCATTCAAAAGTTTTGGCAGAAATTTCATAAGGTAGAATTAAGTATTTAATGGGAATATTATGAAAAATTTAACGGGAATACCATTCGAAAGTTTCGGCTAATACATATAAATAAAATTCTAGAAAAAACATATCGTGCGCTTAATTTTATTTTAGTGGGACACAAAAAGAAAAAAAAAATGCTTGAATTTAGAGAGTATAGCTACTCTTGAGTCTTGAGTATCCCACTTTAGCTAATTTAAATACGAAGAATTAAGAAAATTCAAGTGGACTCTCAAAAAATCTGTTCTAATCCCTTTTTTTTTAAATCAAGTATCAATTCGACGCAATCGTAGAATCTAGCAAAAAAAAAAAAAAAAAAAAAAAAAAAAAAAACGACAGACTTTTACGAAATGTTTAATGCAATATTTGCTATGTTCCTAAGGAACTAAATATCTTTCTATTAATACATGTTTTAATCCTTCCATTATTGACAAAACTGTAAACTGTAAAAAAAAAAAAAAAATCGCAAAACTCTTACAAGTTCCACCTTTATCCTTATTTTTCTGATAAATATGTTGTTCATTCAATTAATCACCTTTTAAGGATAGGTTCTACTTTCTTTGTGTCAAAATTTTCGATTTTTTATTTTTTGCATTTTTTGCATTTTTTGCATATACCTTAAGTGATCGTTGCTCTAAAGCAGTTTCGCAATATTCCAAATCATTGCAATCTTTTTTGCTCGTTGAACGTAACGTTATGGTAAAACTTTAAACTTGTTTTACTCGAAACCGTGTTTTTCCAGCTAGGCGACCATTTTTCTCGAGAATTATTTGACCGATTTTTTTCCTTTAAAAAAGTAAGAAAGGCAATCGTTTATACTACCGAAAAGTGTAAATTTCCTTGATTAATTACTTTTTCGATCTCGTGAAAATAAATAAATAAATAAATAAATAAAATAAAAAGGCGAAAAAATTACCCTTTTTTTTTAAATGACAGCCATTTTGTCAAAAATCAACTTTTAAAACTTAATGTTGGTATACGCTTCAGAGAATTCAATGCCTCTTCATAACTTGCTAACATTTTTTTTCAGATGCTTGTGACCGGTTAAAAACGGTCCTCTGATTGGAAGTTCATTGCGCGCACCTACAGGTACTCCTCCACATCGCACCGAATTATACACAAATTAATTAAATAATTTATCTTGAAATCTTTAATACGTAATCTTTAAATGAAGAGCATCGAGCCTAAAGCGAGCGAAGCTTCTAATGTATCAACTCCAATCTGACAATGAAATAGTCACGATTTCTCGACAATGACTTGATCGATTATAATAAAATTTGTCACAAACATAAATTTTAGTAAGGCAGGGGTAATAATGTTTCTCTATTTTTTAAATTCGATATGTGGCATGAGTAATTAAAAATCAGAATTCTAATGCGAACCCAATGGAGGACCCTTTAGTGTATTAAGATTTGTTTAATAGTTAAATCAGCACAATAATTAAGATAAATGCCACGCTACTGTATCTGTCTGTTATCCTATATACAAGATGGTTATAATTAAACTGACAGTACTCAGCGTAGCGCGATCTAATTACGAGAAGGGAGGCAAATTTTGTCGGATAAACAAACAAGACAGGGAAAGACTGATTCGACAAAAAAAAGTTAAAAAATTAACCACTAGGAAGATATGTGGCGCTGTTTCTTCCGCGGAGCCCTTCGTACTGCGTATTGTTTAATCATTCTAAAAAATTTGGCTCCATTCTCGTAATTTGATCCCCAAATTGATATTTTGAATGCAACCAAATTTTGTAGGATAGTTAAACAAGACAGGGAAAGAATGATTTCGCGAAAAAAGATAGTTCCAAAATTAATCACTAAGGAAGTGTGCGGCGCAGTTTTTTCCGCAGAATCCTTCGTACCGAGTTTTGTTTAATCATTCTACAAAATTTGGCTCCTTTCTCGTAATTTGATCACGGAACAGAGCACACTGAGTACTGTAGGCACTACTATATCTGTCTCTTATCCTATATATACAGTAAACTTCCGTTAGTGCGGACTTCCAAGGGGAACTATATTTGCCTACATTAAACAATGCAACCATTTAAATGGTGTAAAAGAATTCCTTTTCTCGTATAAATTGATTTCAGTTTTTGACAGAAATTAAATAGGCTACCAAATTATATTAGATTAATTTTAACACAATTATTCTAATTAGTAAATAAATTATACTAGTTGTAAGTATCCAACTGGGCGAAAAATGTCCAAATCCAGATTCGAACCAGGGACCACTTGGCTGAAGCTGCCAATGCTCTGGTCCTCCAGATTCGTCCAGGATAGCTCAGTTGGCAGAACATTGGTAGCTTTACCCATTTTTCAACTGGGCGAAAAATGTCTAGGCCAGGATTCGAACTAGGTACCTCTTGGCTGAAGCTTCCAATGCTTTGGTCCTCCAAATTTGATATAGCTCAGTTGGCAGACCATTGGCAGCTTCAGCCATTTTCCAACTGGGCGAAAAATGTCCAGGCCAGGATTTGAACTAGGTACCTCTTGGGTGAAGCTTCCAATGCTCTGGTCCTCCAAATTCGATATAGCTCAGTTGGCAGAGCATTGGCAGCTTCAGCCATTTTCACACTGGGCGAAAAATGTCCAGGCCAGGATTCGAACTAGGCACTTCTTGGCTGAAGCTTCAATGTTCTGGTCCTCCAGATTCGATATAGCTCAGTTGGCAGAGCATTGGCAGCTTCAGCCATTTTCCAACTGGGCTAAAAATGTCCAGGCGAGGATTTGCACTAGGTACCTCTTGGCTCAAGATTCCAATGTTCTGGTCCTCCAGATTCGTCATAGCTCAGTTGGCAGAGCTTTGGCAGCTTCAGACATTTTCACACTGGGCGAAAAATGTCCAGGCCAGGATTCGAACTAGGCACTTCTTGGCTGAAGCTTCCAATGTTCTGGTCCTCCAGATTCGATATAGCTCAGTTGGCAGAGCATTGGCAGCTTCAGCCATTTTCCAACTGGGCTAAAAATGTCCAGTTGAGGATTTGAACTAGGTACCTCTTGGCTGAAGCTTCCAATGTTCTGATCCTCCAGATTCGTCATAGCTCAGTTGGCAGCTTCAGCATTAGCAGCTTCAGCCTTTTTAAAACTGGTCGAAAAATGTCCAGGCCAGGATTCGAACTAGGCACTTCTTGGCTGTAGCTTCCAATGTTCTGGTCCTCCAGATTCGATATAGCTCAGTTGTCAGAGCATTGGCAGCTTCAGCCATTTTCTAACTGGGCGAAAAATGTCCAAGGTAGGATTCGAACTAGTACCTCTTGGCTGAAGCTCCCAATTGTCTGGTCCTCCAGATTCGTTATATATCAGTTGGCAGAGCATTAGCAGCTTCAGCCATTTTCACACTGGGCGAAAAATGTTCAGGTCGGGATTCGAACTAGGCACTTCTTGGCTCAAGATTCCAATGTTCTGGTCCTCCAGATTCGATATAGCTCAGTTGGTAGAGCATTGGCAGCTTCAGCCATTTTCACACTGGACGAAAAATGTCCAGGCCAGGATTCGAACTAGGCACTTCTTGGCTGAAGCTTCCAATGTTCTGGTCCTCCAGATTCGATATAGCTCAGTTGGCAGAGCATTGGCAGCTTCAGCCATTTTCCAACTGGGCTAAAAATGTCCAGGCGAGGATTTGCACTAGGTACCTCTTGGCTCAAGATTCCAATTTTCTGGTCCTCCAGATTTGATATAGCTCAGTTGGCAGAGCATTGACAGCTTCAGCCATTTTCCAACTGTGCGAAAAATGTCCAGGCCAGGATTCGAACTAGGCACTTCTTGGCTGAAGCTTCCAATGTTCTGGTCCTCCAGATTCGATATAGCTCAGTTGGCAGAGCATTGGCAGCTTCAGCCATTTTCCAACTGGGCGAAAAATGTCCAGGCGAGGATTTGGACTAGGTACCTCTTGGCTGAAGCTTCCAATGCTCCGATCCTCCAGATTCGTCATAGCTCAGTTGGCAGCTTCAGCATTAGCAGCTTCAGCCCTTTTCCAACTAGTTTAATAATGTCCAGGCCAGGATTCGAACTAGGCACTTCTTGGCTGTAGCTTCCAATGCTCTGTTCCTCCAGATTCGATATAGCTCAGTTGGCAGAGCATTGGCAGCTTCAGCCATTTTCCAACTGGGCGAAAAATGTCCATGCCAGGATTCTAACTAGGTATCTCTTGGCTGAAGCTTCCAATGTTCTGGTCCTTCAGATTCGATATAGCTCAGTTGGCAGAGCATTGGCAGCTTCAGCCATTTTCACACTGGGCGAAAAATGTCCAGGCTAGGATTCGAAATAGGCACTTTTTGGCTGAAGCTTCCAATGCTCTGGTCCTCCAGATTCGTTATAGCTCAGTTGTCAGAGCATTGGCAGCTTCAGCCATTTTCCAGCTGGGCGAAAAATGTCCAAGCTAGGATTCGAACTAGGTAAATCTTGGCTGAAGCTCCCAATGCTCTGGTCCTCCAGATTCGTTATATCTCAGTTGGCAGAGCTTTGGCAGCTTCAGCCATTTTCACACTGGGCGAAAAATGTCCAGGCTAGGATTCGAACTAGGCACTTTTTGGCTGAAGCTTCCAATGCTCTGGTCCTCCAGATTCGTTATAGCTCAGTTGTCAGAGCATTGGCATCTTCAGCCATTTTACAGCTGACCGAAAAATGTCCAAGCTAGGATTCGAACTAGGTACCTCTTGGCTGAAGCTCCCAATGCTCTGGTCCTCCAGATTCGTTATATCTCAGTTGGCAGAGCTTTGGCAGCTTCAGCCATTTTCACACTGGGCGAAAAATGTCCAGGCTAGGATTCGAACTAGGCACTTTTTGGCTGAAGCTTCCAATGCTCTGGTCCTCCAGATTCTTTATAGCTCAGTTGTCAGAGCATTGGCATCTTCAGCCATTTTCCAGCTGGGCGAAAAATGTCCAAGATAGGATTCGAACTAGGTACCTCTTGGCTGAAGCTCCCAATGCTCTGGTCCTCCAGATTCGTTATATCTCAGTTGGCAGAGCTTTGGCAGCTTCAGCCATTTTCACACTGGGCGAAAAATGTCCAGGCCAGGATTCGAACTAGGCACTTCTTGGCTGAAGCTTCCAATGTTCTGGTCCTCCAGATTCGATATAGCTCAGTTGGAAGAGCATTGGCAGCTTCAGCCATTTTCCAACTGGGCTAAAAATGTCCAGGCGAGGATTTGCACTAGTACCTCTTGGCTGAAGCTTCCAATTCTCTGGTCCTCCAGATTCGTCATATCTCAGTTGGCAGCTTCAGCATTAGCAGCTTCAGCCCTTTTCCAACTGGTCGAAAAATGTCCAGGCAAGGATTCGAACTAGGCACTTCTTGGCTGTAGCTTCCAATGTTCTGGTCCTCCAGATTCGATATAGTTCAGTTGTCAGAGCATTGGCAGCTTCAGCCATTTTCTAACTGGGCGAAAAATGTCCAAGCTAGGATTCGAACTAGTACCTCTTGGCTGAAGCTCCCAATTGTCTGGTCCACCAGATTCGTTATATCTCAGTTGGCAGAGCATTGGCAGCTTCAGCCATTTTCACACTGGGCGAAAAATGTTCAGGCCAGGATTCGAACTAGGCACTTCTTGGCTGAAGCTTCCAATGTTCTGGTCCTCCAGATTCGATATAGCTCAGTTGGTAGAGCATTGGTAGCTTCAGCCATTTTCACACTGGGCGAAAAATGTCCAGGCCAGGATTCGAACTAGGCACTTCTTGCTGAAGGTTCCACTTTTCTGGTCCTCCAGATTTGATATAGCTCAGTTGGCAGAGCATTGAGAGCTTCAGCCATTTTCTAACTGGGCGAAAAATGTCCAGACCAGGATTCGAACTAGGCACTTCTTGGCTGAAGCTTCCAATGTTCTGGTCCTCCAGATTCGATATAGCTCAGTTGTCAGAGCATTGGCAGCTTCAGCTATTTTCCAACTGGGCGAAAAATGTCCAGGCGAGGATTTGGACTAGGTACCTCTTGGCTGAAGCTTCCAATGCTCTGATCCTCCAGATTCGTCATAGCTCAGTTGGCAGCTTCAGCATTAGCAGCTCCAGCCCTTTTCCAACTAGTTTAAAAATGTCCAGGCCAGGATTCGAACTAGGCACTTCTTGGCTGAAACTTCCAATGCTCTGGATCTCCAGATTTGTTATAGCTCATTTGGCAGAGCATTGGCAGCTTCAGCCATTTTCCAACTGGGCGAAAAATGTCCAGGCCAGGATTTGAACTAGGTACCTCTTGGGTGAAGCTTCCAATGCTCTGGTCCTCCAAATTCGATATAGCTCAGTTGGCAGAGCATTGGCAGCTTCAGCCATTTTCACACTGGGCGAAAAATGTCCAGGCCAGGATTCGAACTAGGCACTTCTTGGCTGAAGCTTCCAATGTTCTGGTCCTCCAGATTCGATATAGCTCAGTTGGCAGAGCATTGGCAGCTTCAGCCATTTTCCAACTGGGCTAAAAATGTCCAGGCGAGGATTTGCACTAGGTACCTCTTGGCTCAAGATTCCAATGTTCTGGTCCTCCAGATTCGTCATAGCTCAGTTGGCAGAGCTTTGGCAGCTTCAGACATTTTCACACTGGGCGAAAAATGTCCAGGCCAGGATTCGAACTAGGCACTTCTTGGCTGAAGCTTCCAATGTTCTGGTCCTCCAGATTCGATATAGCTCAGTTGGCAGAGCATTGGCAGCTTCAGCCATTTTCCAACTGGGCTAAAAATGTCCAGTTGAGGATTTGAACTAGGTACCTCTTGGCTGAAGCTTCCAATGTTCTGATCCTCCAGATTCGTCATAGCTCAGTTGGCAGCTTCAGCATTAGCAGCTTCAGCCTTTTTAAAACTGGTCGAAAAATGTCCAGGCCAGGATTCGAACTAGGCACTTCTTGGCTGTAGCTTCCAATGTTCTGGTCCTCCAGATTCGATATAGCTCAGTTGTCAGAGCATTGGCAGCTTCAGCCATTTTCTAACTGGGCGAAAAATGTCCAAGGTAGGATTCGAACTAGTACCTCTTGGCTGAAGCTCCCAATTGTCTGGTCCTCCAGATTCGTTATATATCAGTTGGCAGAGCATTGGCAGCTTCAGCCATTTTCACACTGGGCGAAAAATGTTCAGGTCGGGATTCGAACTAGGCACTTCTTGGCTCAAGATTCCAATGTTCTGGTCCTCCAGATTCGATATAGCTCAGTTGGTAGAGCATTGGCAGCTTCAGCCATTTTCACACTGGACGAAAAATGTCCAGGCCAGGATTCGAACTAGGCACTTCTTGGCTGAAGCTTCCAATGTTCTGGTCCTCCAGATTCGATATAGCTCAGTTGGCAGAGCATTGGCAGCTTCAGCCATTTTCCAACTGGGCTAAAAATGTCCAGGCGAGGATTTGCACTAGGTACCTCTTGGCTCAAGATTCCAATTTTCTGGTCCTCCAGATTTGATATAGCTCAGTTGGCAGAGCATTGACAGCTTCAGCCATTTTCCAACTGTGCGAAAAATGTCCAGGCCAGGATTCGAACTAGGCACTTCTTGGCTGAAGCTTCCAATGTTCTGGTCCTCCAGATTCGATATAGCTCAGTTGGCAGAGCATTGGCAGCTTCAGCCATTTTCCAACTGGGCGAAAAATGTCCAGGCGAGGATTTGGACTAGGTACCTCTTGGCTGAAGCTTCCAATGCTCCGATCCTCCAGATTCGTCATAGCTCAGTTGGCAGCTTCAGCATTAGCAGCTTCAGCCCTTTTCCAACTAGTTTAATAATGTCCAGGCCAGGATTCGAACTAGGCACTTCTTGGCTGTAGCTTCCAATGCTCTGTTCCTCCAGATTCGATATAGCTCAGTTGGCAGAGCATTGGCAGCTTCAGCCATTTTCCAACTGGGCGAAAAATGTCCATGCCAGGATTCTAACTAGGTATCTCTTGGCTGAAGCTTCCAATGTTCTGGTCCTTCAGATTCGATATAGCTCAGTTGGCAGAGCATTGGCAGCTTCAGCCATTTTCACACTGGGCGAAAAATGTCCAGGCTAGGATTCGAAATAGGCACTTTTTGGCTGAAGCTTCCAATGCTCTGGTCCTCCAGATTCGTTATAGCTCAGTTGTCAGAGCATTGGCAGCTTCAGCCATTTTCCAGCTGGGCGAAAAATGTCCAAGCTAGGATTCGAACTAGGTAAATCTTGGCTGAAGCTCCCAATGCTCTGGTCCTCCAGATTCGTTATATCTCAGTTGGCAGAGCTTTGGCAGCTTCAGCCATTTTCACACTGGGCGAAAAATGTCCAGGCTAGGATTCGAACTAGGCACTTTTTGGCTGAAGCTTCCAATGCTCTGGTCCTCCAGATTCGTTATAGCTCAGTTGTCAGAGCATTGGCATCTTCAGCCATTTTACAGCTGACCGAAAAATGTCCAAGCTAGGATTCGAACTAGGTACCTCTTGGCTGAAGCTCCCAATGCTCTGGTCCTCCAGATTCGTTATATCTCAGTTGGCAGAGCTTTGGCAGCTTCAGCCATTTTCACACTGGGCGAAAAATGTCCAGGCTAGGATTCGAACTAGGCACTTTTTGGCTGAAGCTTCCAATGCTCTGGTCCTCCAGATTCTTTATAGCTCAGTTGTCAGAGCATTGGCATCTTCAGCCATTTTCCAGCTGGGCGAAAAATGTCCAAGATAGGATTCGAACTAGGTACCTCTTGGCTGAAGCTCCCAATGCTCTGGTCCTCCAGATTCGTTATATCTCAGTTGGCAGAGCTTTGGCAGCTTCAGCCATTTTCACACTGGGCGAAAAATGTCCAGGCCAGGATTCGAACTAGGCACTTCTTGGCTGAAGCTTCCAATGTTCTGGTCCTCCAGATTCGATATAGCTCAGTTGGCAGAGCATTGGCAGCTTCAGCCATTTTCCAACTGGGCTAAAAATGTCCAGGCGAGGATTTGCACTAGTACCTCTTGGCTGAAGCTTCCAATTCTCTGGTCCTCCAGATTCGTCATATCTCAGTTGGCAGCTTCAGCATTAGCAGCTTCAGCCCTTTTCCAACTGGTCGAAAAATGTCCAGGCAAGGATTCGAACTAGGCACTTCTTGGCTGTAGCTTCCAATGTTCTGGTCCTCCAGATTCGATATAGCTCAGTTGTCAGAGCATTGGCAGCTTCAGCCATTTTCTAACTGGGCGAAAAATGTCCAAGCTAGGATTCGAACTAGTACCTCTTGGCTGAAGCTCCCAATTGTCTGGTCCACCAGATTCGTTATATCTCAGTTGGCAGAGCATTGGCAGCTTCAGCCATTTTCACACTGGGCGAAAAATGTTCAGGCCAGGATTCGAACTAGGCACTTCTTGGCTGAAGCTTCCAATGTTCTGGTCCTCCAGATTCGATATAGCTCAGTTGGTAGAGCATTGGTAGCTTCAGCCATTTTCACACTGGGCGAAAAATGTCCAGGCCAGGATTCGAACTAGGCACTTCTTGCTGAAGGTTCCACTTTTCTGGTCCTCCAGATTTGATATAGCTCAGTTGGCAGAGCATTGAGAGCTTCAGCCATTTTCTAACTGGGCGAAAAATGTCCAGACCAGGATTCGAACTAGGCACTTCTTGGCTGAAGCTTCCAATGTTCTGGTCCTCCAGATTCGATATAGCTCAGTTGTCAGAGCATTGGCAGCTTCAGCCATTTTCCAACTGGGCGAAAAATGTCCAGGCGAGGATTTGGACTAGGTACCTCTTGGCTGAAGCTTCCAATGCTCTGATCCTCCAGATTCGTCATAGCTCAGTTGGCAGCTTCAGCATTAGCAGCTCCAGCCCTTTTCCAACTAGTTTAAAAATGTCCAGGCCAGGATTCGAACTAGGCACTTCTTGGCTGTAGCTTCCAATGCTCTGTTCCTCCAGATTCGATATAGCTCAGTTGGCAGAGCATTGGCAGCTTCAGCCATTTTCCAACTGGGCGAAAAATGTCCAGGCCAAGATTCGAACTAGGTACTTCTTGGCTGAAACTTCCAATGCTCTGGATCTCCAGATTTGTTATAGCTCATTTGGCAGAGCATTGGCAGCTTCAGTCATTTTCCAACTGTGCGAAAAATGCCCAGGCCAGGATTCGAACTAGGTACTTCTTGGCTGAAGCTGCCAATGCTCTGGTCCTCCAGATTCGTCCAGGATAGCTCAGGATAGCATATTACCAAATTGTGCTAAAATAAGCAACTTGTCAATGCAAATGAATAAATTACTGAAGACAAACAAAATGTGCAGAGAATTTACCGTACTTATGTATAATTTCAGCTTTAATTAAACTAATCTCTCACTTTTGTTTGTGATGATCGAACAAATGATCTCTTTACCACATCATTTTCGAGGCACTCAACAATTTGGTCTGTTATATCACATTTTGATTGGTAATATCGACAAACAACAATTAGCAAATTTTTAACGTCTTGCGTTTTGGGTGGTAGAAAGTTTATTTTCTCTTCATCACTGTCACTGACAATTTCTTGATTTCTAAATAATTGAAGTCGCTTTCGAAGAATTATTGTATAAACGCAGATTCGATTCTTCTGGGTCAGTTCGTGAAAAAATAGTCCGCATTATCCGATTAGTAAGACGCTTTAAGCGATGTCTTTAACATTACTTGCAAAAAGAAAATGATGGGGAAAATATCATTTTAAGGATCATTTAAAAATAGACATTATTTCTAATCGCTTGGTACCAGTAACTTTCATCTGCGATAATTTGTTGCAGAGTTAGTGGGAGGTGTTTAATTTTTTATCCACGACTGTTTATATAAACACGTATAATACACGTATATAATATACGTATAAATACGACACGTATATATATATATATATATATATATATATATATATATATATATATATATATATATATATATATATATATATATATATATGTGATATATATATATATTTCTTAATGGTTTTTTATTTCTATTTTACATATTTCCAATTTTAATTTTCCAATTGTTGTCTGGTAATAATTCAGTATACTTGGCTGATTCTACTGTTCTTAGCATCATGCAAGTAGAATTATGAAATACTGAATTATTTTTTAAAACACATGTGGGTGCAGCCAAACTGACGAGTACATCTACATGTGTTTTTTTCATATCCAATTCTTGATTGGTTCTCTTGTGGTCCAGTTTTCCATTGAATAATGTTCATATTTAATTTATTAATCCATTTGTGTTTACTTAATAGCAACTCCAATTTATAATTTTTTCCCCTTTCTCTCTCTTTCTTTCTAAATGTTCTTCAGGTATGAGTAAATTTGGCTAATTACCATTGAAGCACATGCTATGGTAATTTTATGATTGCACATGTTAATTATTAGCTATGTGGTATTCTGTTTACACAATATCATTAATTATCTCTTTGTAGATTATAGTAGAATGATATTAGAACTTGATATGTTTTTTGAAATTCATAGATATTATAATTATATATATATATATATATATAACTTACAAAATTTATTAATGGGACCTTTTAAACAAAGACTCTTAAAATATACAATTTCATGCTTAAATTTGTGCCATAAAATTGCATACTTATTTAACCAAACATCTTCGTAATGGTAAAATTAAATAAAAATGATAATCATTCGTTACAAAATTTACAATTAATAAGAAATTCTTTTCCCTTTTGTAAACAATCCTTTCCTTACATTGTTTCTTTTGTTGCACCTACAATATGTTACATAAACAAATATTTATTGACAGGTGCCATTTTTAATTAAAGACGTGATGAAATTTATATTAAATCTCATTTAATGCGACCAAAATAAATTGAGTTTATCAATACTGGCGACAGTTTAATAAAGTCGCGGAGCTGTTTCTTTTTCATTTGTAGCATGTAACTATAGGGGTAAATAATGAATGCAGTTTCTGAGTTAATGCTTTTAACAGCTATTTTCTTAATCTTGTCTGATACTGTGACGACAATCTCCAAGCAGAATTGCGAAATTAAGCTGTTAATGTCCTCTATTACTGCTCTAATACAAAATAGATGCATGTTACAAAAATTGCTTCGGCGTCAATTTTAATTAAATGAACTACATTGCTTTCAGATTTGCCTTTCAAACTGTAATTAATCTCGAATGAGTTCATATATCTCAGAAATGACTGACTATAATATTTTTCGTCCATGTTAATCAATTTGAACACAACTTTATTTATTTATAATTTTCAATTTTCCTAGCTACTTAATTTTAATAAGTTAGTATAGATTCTAAAATTCATTAAGATACAACTAAATGTAAATATATTGCTTGAAAGTGCGTAAAAACATACGTAAAACATTTAAAAGCACATTAAAGTCCTTTTAAAAAATTCCAAAACGTTTTCAACCGAACTACTCGGTTTTCATCAGTGGAAAAACTAAATTATTGAGTTGAGTTGTTGTCTCTTCGCGTTTTCTTGCTTGCCCGGAATAAACTATTTTACTTCAAGGGTTTGGAATATAAGGTGGGATGGGAAAGGTAATCAATGATGCATTAATTCATTCCAGACTGCGTGGATATCATATGATAATACATCGTTACAGACTATTTCTTTTTTAGACATTATTTCTAGAGACTCTCTTATGATAGCTTCCTGGTGATTATTTGTGCGGAATATAATTTTGGATCCCCACACGATGACCCCACGACGACCCCACACGACAGACCCCACACTGCGTTAGCAGTGTGGGGTCTATTTAATCTCAGATCTGCTTCATGTTCTTTTATTCTGTCCCGAAATTTCCTCAGTGTCATACCTATGTACATAAAATCTTTGTTATCGTTCTTGAATGGTATAATATATACCCCTGATCTATTGATAGCCTGGATTGGGTCAATTTTTCTGTTTAAAAAAAACCCGCAACTTTGGGGGAGGGACTACGATTAATGTAATGCCAAACTTAAAGAGGGAATATCTCATACTTTCAAAAAACCTTGGGATGTAGTTAACTTTACAAAACTTCAAACTTTTAATTGTACCTGTATTTCGTTTTTCTTCATCTTTCGCTTTAAATTTGCTTATGATTTATTCAATGAAACGGGACAGAACTGAATTCTCGGCTGCTGTTTTTCTAATTACATCTAATTCTTCATTAAGGAAAAGGCATGAACAAACTTCAAATGCTCTTTATACATAATATTTATTATTAAATACATAACATATATTAATATTAATATACATGATATTTATTTTCAAAATATTGCGTATAATATTTTGGACATTTTCAGTCAAAACAAGTGTAAAGGAATTTTTTTAAAACGGTTATTGGCTGTGTCGTTCTGTAGAATTTTTTTTTTTTTTCTCTTATTGGGACTTTTTTACCTTTTTACGTATATAATTATATACGTATTTTTTATAGTATAGATTTATTTTGTATAGTTCTATAATATTTCAATTGTTTATATACTCCAATTAATAACAGTTTGTTCATTTGGCTTATTTCAGAATTGTACAGTCGTGGAAAAAAAAACTGGACACCCCCCACTAACTCCGCAACAAATTATAGTAGAAGGAAGTGACTGGTACCAAACGATTGGAAATAAAGTCTACTTTTAAATGATGTATATAAAATTTGCTTAGCGGGCCATCTACATATAAAAACACACCCAAGCTTTGTTTTTTTCAATAGCAAGACCCAAATTTCACATGATATTTTAAATCTGCAGTTCAAACTATGTGTAGATACCAAATTTCATTAAATTACTACGATTAGTTTCTGAGAAATTAATTACATTATAATGAGCATATTTAAGGGGCTGTATCCAAATTGAAGTTCGGTACTCGATTGTTGAAATGCTGCAGAATGTCACTTCTTTTAATGTATTATGTTTTACCGATATGACCATTTTACTCACTTAATAAGTTTCGGTTATTGTTATATGCGGTAAAATAATGTTTACAAGTTTTGAATTATCCGATTTTAACCCCTTGGGGACGAGCGACACGTATACGCGACGCATAAGATGCTCAGAATCCTCGATTTTTCCCACCAGTTATTTTATATTGTAAGCTTTGCCTTATTATATCTTAGCATTTCCACGCTTCAATTAGACGAAAATTTCTGTTTTGAAAAACCGGTGGTAAATTATTAAAAATTCTGTAATAGACGCTCGTCACGAAGGGGTTAAAAACCATAAGATTATTTATAATTAAAAAAGTTTTAGAATATGTAAATGTTATTTGAATTTTACAGATGCTTTTATAATGCTTTTTCTCAGATTTTGATTCTATTTAACTCGCCTTTTTTTTTTAGTTTATTGGCAGAAACGTGAATAATATTGACAAATACAAAATTTAGAGTTAAAAAAAATAGTATAAAGCAGCGTAAGAAATCAAAGTAAAAAAAAAAAAAAAAAAAAAAAAAAAAAAAAACGCAGATAAATTGTTTTTTAGTCTGAAAATAAATCCAGACATTGCTTTTTTTTTAGTAGCGAGGGGGGGGGGGGTGGGTGGGCGTGTCTTGTTTTGAGATATGTTCGCAGGATTTATATTCCGATTTATTTGAAGACCTAAAACTAAATCTATGTTATAAAGACATGTGAATAACTTTACATTCGTTATTCTCCTTCGGAGTAGGGTTAATAATTCTATGATTAAACCTATTCTGGTAGTTCATTTGAAATTTTACAATTAACTCATTAATGCCTCTTGGCAAGAAAACTTGCCATTTGACATATATTATTATTATTATTATTATTATTATTATTATTATTATTATTATTATTAGATTTTTTTTGCACACTGCTAGCGATTGGGAAATAATCTTGCCTATCAGAAAACCATAAAAACAACTTGTAATTTTTTTTTCAATTAGCCTGCTTAATCGAATAGATCTAAATACGAAAGTTATAGAAGAAAAAGTTTAATTATTTTAAGTTCGTTATTAATGGAATAAAAACTGAACATCCATACATATTTGTAACATAATTGTAATGATTACAATTTTTGATTGATATACAAAAGTTAATAAAAGTTTAAATTAGCATTTTTAAATAACAAACTAATACTTTCGCGGTAATATTTTATCTAACAACCATTTAGCGTAATATTGCAAACAATTTAACAAGATTCGAGTAAATTGAATTAATAAGTATAAATATCTCAGTGATTATAATGTTTATATATTAAAGGTTTAAATGATGTAAATTGTTTTTGACTAAAATTTTGAAGATACCTAATGCAAGAATTATATAAATTTTTTCTCATAAATGCATCATCGGAATCTATTTAAAAAGAACAGAAAACATTTGACGAGTCCTACTATTTTGTGGAATACATTGAAATGAATAATTACGTGTATACACCACGAAATTAGCTTTGCTCTAAGAAATTTTATGTTAATTTGATCTTCACAGTTTTTTGAATATTTATATGAACAAGTACATAATTTTACGGATTTGATATGTTCTAAATCCGTGTTTCAAAATTAAAGATATAAAGCAAATAGAAAGATTTGTAATCATATTGTATTTTTCACCTAACATTATTAAATTACTATGTTTTCTGTCTTTTTTCCAAATGCAAACATGATCTACAAGAACAATCTGGGCCCACATAATAAAACCTAAAATCAACAGTGGAAGCAAACTAGCAACCAAAATTTTAAAGTACTGATATTTATCTAAATAACAAAAAATATGATTACTTCAAATAAGAAAATCATAGAACTTTAACAAAAGAGTAGAAGAACATCGTGGGCTGGTTAGTACACAAAAAATTAAAAGGCAAAATCCTCAGCCCTACTAATAAGAAGCATTTTGTAATTAAATAACAAAAAGGGGAGGGAGGAATTTGCCAATATAATGTATAGCAATTAGTTTTATTAAGAACTTCGTCCAATCTGCGTGGCATTGATTCAATGAGGCTGTTAACAATATCAGTATCTCTTTTAAGCCTTTCGCGACGAGCGTCCTTTACAGAATTTTTAATCTTTTACCACTGTTTTTTTAAAACAGATATTTTCTTCTAATCGAATCGCAGAAATGCTGTTATTAAACAAGTCAGAGTTTACAATAAAAAGTAACTGGTGGGAATAATAGTGGATTCTGAGCATCTTATGCGTCACGTATACGTGTCGCTCGTCCCCAAGGGGTTAATAGTTTGCGAAGCATGAGAAACAGATTTCCATAGCTAATCAGTCGTTCTAATTCCCTACAGGCGAACTTCATCATTCCATAGAGCCCGAACATTTTCCATTGGGTTCAATTTGGCTGCATTGCTTCGCCATTCTAACTTCATTATGCAGTTCTCTTTGCACCAAGTTTTAACTACACCACTTCTATGGATAGCACTATTATCCTGAAAATTCCAAACAAAATTATGAATTATGAACTACACTTAATAAATAATGATTTCTATAACATTAAAATTTATATTTACATCAAAAAATGTTAATGAAATAAATATCTAAATATATTCGCAAATATTTTAGCGTAAACTTAGCGAAAAGTTTTTTTATAAATCAAAACGTGAACAAATTGTAAATGGTTTATTTTTATTTTTAGTAAAAAATATTATAAGTCTATGAAAGATTACAATATGATAATAGCAAAAGTTCTGAAATCATACAAAACTAGGAAATATGTTGTTTTAAAATTTCTTATTAATATATATATATATATATATATATATATAGATAGATAGATAGATAGATAGATAGATAGATAGATAGATAGATGGATAGATAGATAGATAGATAGATAGATAGATTTTGTCTTAATTATTTTTCAAAAAACAGCGGTTATTATTTTTTTAAATAAATTTACATGCATTTTTTTTAGACTGATTCATTTGCTAAAATCGTTAAACATGAAACAAAAAGAAAATTAATTTCATTACTGAATTTATATTGAAAATTTTCACTCAGTTCTGTAAAGATGGGCCAAAGGCGTATTTTATCACTGTCGATATGATATGTGTGCCAAAGCTGACAAGTTAAAGGATTTATATCTGCACACCTGTTATAAAAAGAATTTTTATTGCAATTAAAAATAACTAGTTATTCTATAAAACCGAAATTAATTCTAATGCTATAGCATAGCATATAGAGAAAGTTGCTTTTTAAAATATTTTCCTAATTCATTTAATGAACGAATCAATAAACATTCTAGAGCAAGCAGTGATAATTCGGATTTGAATATTGAAGCGCGAAAGGGGGGGGGGTGTTTTGGGAAAATAAACCAGTAAAAAATTATGATCTAAAACGCGGAAAACTATAAAATAAATAATTTTTAATATATTTCTATTATTAATATTAATAGATAATAGTATATAGTATGCTCTGAAAACCATATTGTTTAATAATACCATTTACCAAATAACAATATATACCTGTTGGAAGAGAAAAATCCATCCAGAGAGTGATTTTCTAAAACATCAGGTATCATTGCGTGTTCTACTATGTCACAATAAGATATTCTGTCTAGATGATCTCAATGCATAGCAGAGATGCAATGCCCTGCGCCGACATGCAGTCCCACATTGAAATTACAATTATGCCGCTGCGTTTAATATTATTTGTATACCGTGGCTGAAACCTAAATCCCAATCGACGGTACACTCGAAACGAAGAACTGGAGACTGACTAAAGGCAGCTTTCGTCTTTAAATAAAAATGAGCTCCATTCATTTATGCCTCAGTTAATATATGTTTGGGCAAAGTGAAGGCGTTGAAGTCACTGGTTTTTTAGCCGCCATCCGAATTCGAAAACTTGCTTCTTTGAGCGTGTTGTGAATGGTACGAGATGATACATAATAAAAAGAAAGTATGTCGTATATATATATATATATTCATAATACATTCTATCGTCTCTTAGTTATATATGCTCACTTGAAGTTGCAAATCATCTTTAATTTGATTAGAAGACATAGGGATCTACTGTATAGCCATTGAAACAACTTATCGAGCTTGGCTGTCTGATAAGATCCTTGGCCGACAAGTACTACAAAGACGGTTTATCAAATTTGTATTGTTAAACATAAAAAGAAATTACCAGTAATGTAAATTAAATTTAAATTTAAATAAATTGAATGTAAATGTAATTTTTTTTCGCAATAAACTACCAATATAAAGCTTACCTGTTAATCCATGTTGAAACAGTTTGAAGAGACACCTGAAAATGCCTAGCTATATAACGGAAACTTCTTCCAGCTTGCCACATACCAATCATTTGGCCTTTCGTTGCTTCAGTTAATTGTGGGGCCATTTTGTTTCAGCAAATAATATACGCATATGCATTTATAAGAAACTTCACTTCAAACATATATACTGCAGAAAAAACAGTATAGCTTTATTAGACTGGAAAAGAAGCTATAAATCCATTTAAAGGTAACAAAAATGATTAAGTTTTTTCTAAGGTAGAACTGATCATATTTTTCAAAAATGAGCTTTATTAATTTAAAAATAAAAGCGAAACTATTTTCCATAAATGACGTAAACATACATCTCATGCAAATACGTTTTACGTAATTTTAATGAAAATTTTTAAAGCTGACATTGAAAAATTAAATATATATATATATACTAATAAAGTCTGGGGTGCTGGTGCCTCGCTATCTTATATCTTACTACAATCACAGGTCGTTGTCAGGTTTGTTGTGCTCCCGCGATCATTCCACTTACGCTTCAGTTTAAGCTAGCTTTCAATTTAACGCAAGATCGCGAAGCATTGAAATACGGTTTAAGCATTGTTTATATTGTAAGACAGACTTAATCTCTAAGTTTATCAAGTCACTATAATCCCAGCCTATGAGTATAATATTTTCTCAAACAGGGATGAGAGCGTTTCGACCAGAATATCGATTCTTACCACTAAATTTTAATAGTATTCTCCAACGTAAAGAATTTCAGAAATTCTGTCCTTGAATAAGGTGACAAATACTATTAAAATTTAGTGGTGACAATCAGGCATTTTAGTGGGAGCGATCTCATCCCTGTTCAAACTATGTTTTGATGCACATCATAGACGGCCCCTTAAAGCAGCATCTTGTCGTTTTTTAAGCATAATTTGAAAACTACTTGGAAGAAAAATTTGAAATTTTGAATACACATAAAGCAGGACATAATAAATATAAATCCATCAAAAAAATTGTAGGTTGCAATTCATAATTTTTTCGAATATTAATTTCATAATTCATAATTCATATTATAAAATTTTAAAAATTACAAATTTAACTTAGTTATGTTTGGGTTTTTGAGTTTTATAACCAAACAAAACGTTAGCACATTAGGATTATAATTTCAGGAGATATTAATAGAAATATGAAAATGTAATTTAACATTAGAAGCTCTAAAATTTGAATGTTTATAACTCGAAAACTTATCATCCAAATGACTTAAAATTTTGTATCTAGGCATAGTTTGAACCGAAGATTTAAAATATCATGTCAAAAGTGGGTGTTGCCATTGAACAAAATAAAGTTTAGACTGGTTTTAATATGTAGATGGCCCCTTAAGCAAATTTTAGATACATAATTTAAAAGTAGACTTTATTTCCAATCGTTTGGTACCAGTCACTTCCTTCTACTATAATTTGTTGCAGAGTTAGTGGGGGGTGTCGAGCTTTTTTTTCCACGACTGTACGTCTTTTGTAAATTTTAATTAATTATCACACGTTCACATCGAATTGCTACGAATATCTGGTTATCCCATCTATAGATGGTAGAGCTAATATAATACGGTATACCGTATTATAATAAAACTGGAATTATTATTATTTTTTTAAATACAAATCTATATTTCAATATATTTTATGTATGTTAACCTATAGCAACAAAAGATGTAACTTCTCATAGTCTTATTTATAAAATATCTATCAGGGTTTCATTTTTTGGGACATGTTTATTTTGTTAATATGTATTGTGGTATCGTGGTCGCATACATATAATTAAACACATCACTTCGTATTAAACGAAAAGTTTTATTTGAAAACAACAATTGTATAAAAAACAAAACCTGATAGTAATATTTTAGATGATATTGCAAGACATTTTTGTACATCTCAAGAACCTCCAAAGACAAGGTCGGACTTTTTAGAACTCTAAAACCAGTCTGCCTCTTCATGGCGAAAAACTCCCTCTCTTCTTTGCATAATCCTTAAATCTTACTTGATTGACAACCATTTCTTATCACAGAGTTATTTGAAATACATTTCTTTAGTCATGCTATTCATACGAATACCTTCTTGACACATTTTAAAACCCTTCAGATAATCTTATTATAGATAAAGTTCACACACATTTAGCAAGGCTATACAAAGCATGAAAGTTTTTCATTCTCACTTGAAATGAACAAAGAATTTCATCTCTCTAGGATAATCCTCTTACAATAGGTGCCAATCAGGACCCATCAGACTATGGATGCATAAAAAAAACATATTGACAAAAAATAATAAATAAATAAAGATATTTTGTAATAATCAGTCACAGAAAAGGAATGTTTGTGCATATTATGGAAAACCTTTTTCTTTTTATCATAACCTTTTGTTAAAATGTGCGATATATAATTAAAGAAATGACGAAGTACCAGTCAAGTCTCAATCAAATTGAAATAACTAAATATTCTCGAATTAATGAAGAATGCTAACATTTTAATGAAGTAGCTCTGCCATTTCGTTTTATTTGAAGAACCGCTGGCTAAAAGAGTTAATAATAAATGTAACTTTCCTTCTGTTACTTTGGTCTTTATTTGTTTGAATCTTGTTTGACGCTGTGGTAAACTATATCCAAAATAATCCTGAATTAGTTTCAGGATTTTATTGCTTCCTATCATTATTAATTTAAATAACCGCATTTTACACTTTTCTCTTCCGTTTTATTCACAGATAATGTACTTCCGTTTTATTCACATATAATTTACTTCCGTTTTTTAATTTTTATTAAATGAGCTACTTTATTTCTAATTTTATCATCTGCTTTCAAGTTTCAAATTCTTTGGAATTTCTTATTATAGGTAATTTCCATTTTAAGAAATTTATATTTGAAATTTTTTGTCAGTTTATCAATTTTATATAAATTAATTTCTTATACAGGGTTCCCACTTGTCTTTAATTTGGAGTACTACTTATTTCCAAATAGTAATCACTTCTTTATTTAATTGCATAATTTATGTGATTAAATAAGACGAATATTAATATTTGGGAATAGTTGTACTAAAATATAAGGACCCGTGAAAACCTTTTTTATATTTTTAATTTTTGTCCAATAATTACTTTGCCATTATGTACTTTTCTCGCTTCTAATTGTTGAAAAATTTAAAATAAGTTCATTAGACTACTTTCTGAGTTTTCTATCTTCTATCAGTTTTAAAGGGTTATACTTACCTGCAAGGTCGAAAAAAGTATATATATATATATACACTCTTCATTTTACTCACACAATGTCACATCATACTTTGCTAATTATTGTACTTGTCTTCCTATTTCATCTTTATTATATTTAAATTTTATTTATTTCCTTTAGTTTCCTCACATTTCAAATATTATTTGCTTTGTCAAAAAAAATGTGCTTTTGATTCTATTTTCTCTTCATTCATCATAATAGATGGCAGCACTAGACTTATTATTTAACTTGTCTACAATTTCAGCTTTTACTTATATTTTTCTGTGATAGATGCACAATTTATTTTCTTTTATCATTTTTATCTAAGCAATGTTTGAGCATAGATATAGTAGCCATTTTGAGTTAACGATGACTGGCTATTTGTCAAGTACTTAAAATCTTTTTCAATCTTCAGTAAAATTTTTCTTTTTTGGCGAGTCTTCACATTATTTTTTGATCTAATTTCTATTTAAGTTGAATAATTGTTTATTTATCTAATTCTATTTAAGTTACATATTTATTTATTTACTTATTTATTTTGTTATTTGAACCTCATGTAGGTTATTAATTTTCTTGTTTCATATATATATGTTATTATTTCATATATATATATATATGCTATGAAACAAGATATTTGAATAACTATTTTTGTATTTTTTTTATTGTATTTTAAAGGAAAGAAATTGATTTTTATAATGACGAATACCCAGTACGACGATACCCATGACGAGTACCCTTAAAAATAAATACCGGGGTATTTTATATCAGTGGGTAGGTATCACCCCTCATTCAATTTTTAATCTTCAAATTGCTTAGTTCTAGTTATAAGCAAATTTCCAATTTCTCGTAACTTGCAAAATTCATATTTAACACACATAAATTTCTCATTATTTTTTATTCATGTTGATCATTTGGAACAAATATAGCTGCGGCTTTCTAATTAAAAATTTGTCAGTTATTATTTTAGATGTCTATATTTTGTTTATTTTTTACATTAGTCTGTGAGTTTTAACCATCTAGAACGTGTTTATTGTCCCACAATTCTAGTGATGAATAGTACATAAATTTCGGTAAATTGAGTAAGCATGCTTTGCCTATTTTTTGATTCCACAGTTCGGTGACATCAGATTTTTGTCTGCTAACCATTTGTATGAAAAATATTACTGATTTCATTGAAACAATATTTTTACTTTTTTAACATTTTCCAACATAAGTTGAAAAGTGTTTATGAATTTGGTTTGTCTGTCTGTCTGTCTGCCCTATAACTCGGGTAAATATACTTGGATTGCTATGTAATTGATCTATGTTATTGGGGTTTACCATGACATGTTTCGTATTGAAAATGAAGTGTGTAGCATTTATGGTTCGTTTACAGGGATAGCCAAAAGAATTTCATTCCATTATGGTTTATAGTGAACTATCGTTTACAGTGCAATTTATTGATGATATACTATTTCAAATATATTTAAATTGATATACATCACTTAGGTTCACCAGAAGATGCTTACTATAGAATATGGTTTGCATAGCATTTATTGTTCATATGGTGTTTTACTTTTAAGATTAAACTCTAGATGGCAGCACCACAGGAATGTATCTCCAGTCAGCACTGACGTCTATCGTTCAGATGTTTTTTGTTTCACGGCAGTACCCATAGAATGTAGATGTAGTTTTGTGGTGTGTCTTGTGTAAGTACTTGTGTGTGATGTTAATTAAAATTGTGTAAAGTAATTTATGCGCCCACCTCATTTAATATGTTATGTTTAATTAATTAAGTAAGTCTTCATCAATATATTATAATTCATTTACATGGACACACGAAATAATTCTATTATAGTACGGTGTATGAGGAAAATTGTTGGAAGTGCGCTTTCCGTTGTGGTGTGCCATTTTTAATTTTAACTAATTTGTGTGCATATTATTTGATCTGTATAAATTCTATAGATCATATATACAGAGCTGAACAAAATAACTACTGTTCACCACCCCGCCCTCTGTCGCATTTACAGGCAGGTTGAGCTTCGGCTGAATTTTGTATGTATTTTTTTTATTTTTTAAGACCTCAATAAAGGGGACCAGGAGGGACAACCATGCTCTACAGACTTGGTTTCCTAGTTTGAGTAGTCCCCCTGGGGCAGTCAAGTACATTTCTGATTATGATGGGAATTGTAGAAGGGGAATTTTCAACTGTGCTATGCGTTTCCTAACTGAGCTGAATTTTTGCATACTACATATTATAGATGCAACACTATAGATCCTATACAAGGATTCACAAAATAATTCGGATATTTTTTCGACTATATATTGATGAAATTTGGTTTTCAAATGTGTTCTGCGTTTATTAAATTGTTTACTTAGACATCATCTTTCTTCTTATTAAGCGGCGAAGTTTTGCTACAGTATTCTGAATGTTTTGGAAAGTGTTTCATAGTCTATGCTTGACGCATGATTTTCATTTCTAGGTTATTTATAATATGATATTTTAGAAGTGAAATCTGTCCAATATTTGCGGTTACTATGCAAATCCTTTTTTTTTTTTAATCAAAATCATTTGTTAAAATGTTTCTTATTTAATTAATTAAATGACAAAATACCAATCGAAATTCATTTAATGGAATTGAAATAAACAGTATTAGTGGTCACCAATTACTCAAGAATTTTAACATTTTAATAAATTTTGTTTATTTTTATTTGTAGAGCCTGCAGCTAAAGTAGTAAATAATAAATGTATCTTTCTTGCTGTTGCTTTGAACGTTATTTGCTTAATCTTGTCTGATGTTGTCAGAAACATTGTTCATACGCTATTATGTAACTAAGCCTTTAATGCTTTCTATATCCTTTTAATCACTTGTAACAAAAATCCTTTCGCAGTGATCTCATTGTTAAGAATCTGGCATTTCTGGTGAATCGGAATGTGCCTGTTTGTATATTCTTTTTAGTATGTTTTTATGGATGTTAATCAATTAGGACAACATTATTTTGCAAGGTGAAACGATAAACGAATTTTTATTATTCGGCTCACATGATCCGATTTTATTGCGTACTGCTGATTTTTAAAGTCAATCCAGCACTTTTATTGTATTGAAGTATTTTCAATTCGCAAAATTATAGTGTTCTACAATTTATAATTACTAGCTAGTCTAAATATGCTTTTTTATTTAAAAGGTACATATTTTCACATACAATTAAAGAACATCTGGTTTTAATCAGATAGAGGAAAACATTTCTTAAAACTTCTGTCTGTTAATAGGATATTTAATAAGTTGGCATCTGCTCATTTTTTGTACATCAAATTTTTAATGTAATGTTATCAATGTAAATCACAGAGAGTGATATAATTTTGCGTAGTTTATTTTACATTATTTATTTTTTGCTAAAATGTATGAAAAAAAAAAAACCCCATGAAACTATGAATAAAGAGGAATTGACATATCCTCATAATGGTGAAGCTTCAACTGTAACCGGTTCCGCCGCGACCTACGTTGTACACGGCTGGTTCATAATGTTTAAAATGTCACACGGAGTGGATCTGTACAACGACTGGTACAAAGCGTTGTGCCCATCGTTTTGTACCAATCGCCATGTAAAGATTGTCTACTTCGTGTGAAGTTTTAAAAGTTATGAAGCGGCCGCGTATAACGTAGTTCACGGTTACGCAGGGACTGATTACCGCCGGGGTAAACTTCCACCAGTAAATATGAATATAAATTTTCTCCTTATTTAAACGCTTTATTCATGCAGGTTTTCTGTCATAATTATGACAAAAATATTTATTCGTTTTTACTGCTGGAAGTTTGCCCCGGCAGTAGTCAAGCCTTGCGGTTCCGCCATATTTTGACTACAAAAACAATCCTCCTGTCAATGTCAGTGAAAACGATTATAATACGGGAAAAACTTTCACTAGTAAATAGGAATAGAAATGTTAGCCTCATTTACAGCAGAAATTTTACATAAATAAGGCGAAAATTTCTATTGGTTTTTACTGGTGGAAGTTTGCCCCGGTTGTAATCACGCCCTTTTGATCCAATGTAAACATACAAAAGCCGCCATCTTGTGACAACATCCTTAGTTACTTCACTGGCAACTGGTAGACACTACACTATATGTCTTCTTCTCTTTATTCTAGCTCCAATGGAACCAATAGCTCCATTTCTCTTTTTTCGCCCTTTTCCGACACTTGACTCAAACTCTTTAAAAGTCGAGTTCAATACCGGAAAAATTTAAACGGTAAATTCTACATATTTAATGTATCGAAAATGGGTAAGGGTTGGGTTCAGTGCTCTGAGACCATCGGACGACCGCTGCGGCTTCGAGCTTAACTTTAGCTTGAATGAAAAAATACCGTCATCAAGCATCTATATTCTGAAGGAATGGAATTAAAAAAATAATTAAACACGCAATGCGACAGTTAGTGCTATTTGAAGCCCTTTTTTGTTTAAACCAAAATTTCTTTTGCCTTATTTTATGACAAATTTTTAATAATATATTTTGTGAAAGGTACATTTTTAATTATCTAAATAATAAAATACTAACTA
The DNA here is from genome assembly GCA_963931845.1 of Maratus michaelseni. Classification (NCBI taxonomy): domain Eukaryota; kingdom Metazoa; phylum Arthropoda; class Arachnida; order Araneae; family Salticidae; genus Maratus; species Maratus michaelseni. The sequence continues at coordinate 151,179,635 of OZ007597.1, read as the reverse complement.
AACTACAATTGTATTAATCCAATTGTAATAATTTAATATTCTCCAATTAATCAAGAATTCTAACAATTTAATAAAGTCCCTGTGCCGTTTCGTTTTATTTCCTGGGTCCGTATAGAATAAAAGTGTCAATAGTAAATTCATATTTCTTTTGTAGCTTGGAGCGTTATTTGCTTAGTAATCTTTTCTGATGCTACAGTAAACAATGTTCATACGCAAATCTGAAATTATGATATTAATAAATTATGTCATTGTTAGTTAAGTAAAAATAGACACATTTATAACATAAGTTAATTTTGTTTCAATTTGAATTACATAAGCTTTATTACTTCTAATTTTATTCCCAGTTCAGTTTCTGTTACAGAGGAATTTGTTTAATACGGGCATGGCTAAAAGGAGGACACAGTTAAAACGAACAATTTGCGCGTTAATAATGGATCATTGTTTAAACTATATTAAGATTTTCACGTTTTTTACGAACTACAAACTCCTGAATATGGCTTATACGAGCAAAACGTTTATTTATTTCAATGAGATTTTCGGCGAAAAGTATTGTAGAATTAGGAAAGAAATCTCTTTCTTATCGAACACTGTCATTTCTCAGTGATGATATTTCTACATTACAACTGTCTGCCAAAATATAGTAGTGTATCAGTTTTCTCCCAGACAGAATTTGAATCTTCAAGGTTCAATTTGAATTAATAGAAATAAGTTCATTTGGCTAATTTCTGTATTTACCATTTCCTATGAATTTTAAGGAGTAGCTATAACATTTCGTTGATCGCAAATATTATAAGCGAAAATATTCAATAACATCTTCGAGTTATTAACGATTTCGAAAAGAATTCTTTATCTTTAGAAACTTCAGAAACCAATATATTTTCGAGATTTAAAGAATCATTGATAAAAACGAAGTTCCTTTTGTTGTCACTGATTTTCGGAATTGTTCCCAAATAGTTTTTATAGTGTTCTAATCAGTTTGCTCAACCCAAAATATAGGTTTTTCATATGCTATCAATTCAAAAATACATATTTTCATGTTCAACAAACATATTTTACAGACAAAAATGATATATTAACAGACATTAAAATTATTTTGCTACTCCTGCATGTATAAATTCAGCTACGCAGCAGAAAATGTTTAATTGAGAATAGATAGCATCCTAAAAACTAATATTCCTGTTTGAGGACACTGATTAATGCACTATGAAAACTACTCGGAAACATTTACGAAAATCATTATTTTGTGACTTCTGCATGTATAAATTCAGCTAGGCAGCTGAAAATGTTTAATTGAGAATAGATAGCATCCTAAAAACTGATATTCCTGTTTGAGGACACTTATTAATGCAGTATGAAAACTAATCGCAAACATTTACGAAAATCATTATTTTGTGACTTCTGCATGTATAAATTCAGCTAGGCAGCTGAAAATGTTTAATTGAGAATAGATAGCATCCTAAAAACTGATATTCCTGTTTGAGGACACTGATTACTGCACTATGAAAACTACTCGGAAACATTTACGAAAATCATTATTTTGTTACTTCTGCATGTATAAATTCAGCTAGGCAGCTGAAAATGTTTAATTGAGAATAGATAGCATCGTAAAAACTGATATTCCTGTTTGAGGACACTGATTAATGCAGTATGAAAACTAATCGCAAACATTTACGAAAATCATTATTTTGTTACTCCTGCATGTATAAATTCAGCTACGCAGCTGAAACTGTTTAATTGAGAATGGATAGCATCCTAAAAACTGATATTCTTGTTTGAGGACACTGATTAATGCACTATGAAAACTACTCGGAAACATTTACGAAAATCAATAGACGCAAAAGAAACTTTGTTTTTATAAATGATTATTTCAATCTTGAAAAATATCCGTTTTTTGAGGTTTCTAATCATACAGAACCATTTTCGGAATCATGGGTAATTCGGAAGAGGTAATTGTATATATTCGCTCTTGGTTATACAATGCACTCCCGATTATCCGGGATAATCACCGGGAGGGGTCGCACGGACAATAGAAAAACACGAATAATCCAAAAACTCTTTTTTATTAAAGAAGAAATCAACATGAATACAAAAATATAAAAAATACTTACATTTGCTGTATAACATTAAACTAGAAATTTTCCTTTTGATGGTGAGAAATACCACCATCTAGATCTAAACTAGCACACACTACAAAAAAAAAAAGTATTTGGTTTTTTTTCTGCATATTAGCAGAGTATTTGGTATCATTTTAATCAGTGAACAGTGAACAATACAAATTAATGATCCATTTTAGGATCAGCGCATACAGATAGATAATTATGGAACAAAGTGAACCACGGCAGTCAAGGAAATATTTGGTTTTCCGTTCCCACGAATGATTTAACTACACCTAATAAAAATGTCATGGAGAAAATTGTCAGAACAATAATATGACACATTTATTTATGAGAGCTTAAATAGGCACGAAGACCTCACAAGTCAAAGCATCTTTACCTCCCAGACACAGCACGGCGTCAAGAGGAATCGCTACTGTACCGACGGACCTATGAAACACTCAAGGGGAGTACCAAATTTCTCCCGCATGCCAATGGTCATCTCTCTAAAATCAGAGGTATCGCCGAAACATGCAAATTTTCAAGAAGTTAAAACGTATAAGGCCTTAATTTTATGTGAAAAGGGAAAAATGGTTCCATCCCTTTTTTTTTGCTCCACGAAAAGAATGTGATTTTTCTTGAGAGTAGAGATTCAAAAAAGATGGAAAAGTAGAAGGTTGACTGCTCTCTAACTAAAAAAACAGATTTTGAGTGTGTGTGCCAATAGATGGAAATGTACGCGCTAAGAAAAAGCGAAAACGCGTCAGCCATTACCTCCTGCTGTCAACGTTATCTAGTAATATAAGGTAACAAACAATCTTCCTTCACCATTGTTCCATTTTATTTAATTAAGCTATATGCTTTTAATAATACGAATTTACGTGTGTATGAAGATCCTACCCCGATCTAAACATAAAAAGGCTAATCAAATAAATACTTCTAGGGTATGGAACTCTGCCTTTCAAAATCGAATTTGTTAATTCAGTAAGATAAACTGTAATTCTCAGAAAATAAATGTTGAGAATACAGTTCTCAACTAGGATTGAATATATTTTTTAAAAAACATTCATGTTTGTTTTTAATTACATGATTATAATTACCTTGTAAATAAACTCAATTTTATATTCAATTAATTTTAGTCAGTTTTCCTTTTGTTTACTTAATTTATTGAATTAATATTAAGTCTTTTATTTTAGGAAATGTTTTCTTTAATATTACAATCTAGGTTTTAAAATAAGCCATTATATATTTAATGTTACATAACTCTCTGCAGGTAACCTTTGATGAGTGTAATTGGCTCAAAGAGGATCCGAACTTCAAAAATAATTCACAACGCAACTTTTTCTTTTCTATAATTAATTGATAATTTGTGTAATAAAATTTTCTAAGTATAAATTATCATATCAGATCCTTAGAGTCATAGGTGCAAAATAAATACTATACGTCTCGGATAATTTAAAATACTCATATTAATCAATTAACAGCAATATAGTGGTAAATCCTATGCAATCAGACTTAAATTCAAATAATTTAATTGATCACTCTGTAGTATTCCATCATAGGGTTTACCGAATTAGAAGTGGTACCGTTACCTCTTTCTAAATTATTTTAATATATTAATTTAATTTTAGAAATAGAACTTTAGGTTATTGTATAATTTTTTAAATATAAAAATATATATGCAATATTAAGACTAAAAAAAAAAAAAAATTTTTTTTTGCTAACATAAATGTTCTTAATTCTAATTCTTTTGAAAAAAAATTTTTTTCCTCTTTTCAACAACTAATAAAAAAAAAATTTAAGCATTCATTGGGGAATCTTCATACACTCTGTAACATGCATATACCTGGCAATTCTTTTTGGGTACCTCACTAAATATATAATGATATATTAAATAATAATAAGTGTTATTGGATTGATTTGTATTAACAAAGAATTGAAAATATGACTTGTGTTACATATACTGCAACAGCAGCAAATATAAAATAAATACATAATAATGCTCAAATATTGAAATGATATATATTATATATAATTAATTTCTCGAACAGTGCATAACAATTCACCATTGGGTATCTTTTATTTTATGTTAAACAATTTTTTTTTTGCTCTCTCTCTATTTTATGATTTTTGTACTTTAATTGGATGAATAAGCGTAAAAGTCAAAGAATTAGTAGAATAGATACTGGTGTCAAAACTAGACAACAATTACGCGAATTAAATAATCAAACTGTAGACACTAATATTATTTGTAATAATAAGAATAATAATAATAAGAAAAAAAAGAAAGAGAAGAAAATTATAAATTCTGAAAAAGCTACTCCTAAAATTACTACAATGGACACCCCAAATGCAGATAGCCTAATTAATCTGATTCCATACTATGATGGAAAAAAGGAAGCAAATATTAACCATTTTTTCTTACAATTTGACAATCTCATCAATAAAACTGAATTGAATAATGATTCTAAATTAACTATATTAAAGGCGAAAATTGTAGGACCTGCTAAAGATAAATTGATGAGGGATCAAAATTTGTTCGTGGAACAGAACTTAGAAACCTTTAAAACAAAGTTAAAACAATTATTCGAACCCAAAACCACATTTCTAGAAGCGCAAAAGAAGTTTTGCAATCTCAAACAAAAACCGGAACAAAACATGAACGAATTTATATTAGAATTTAATGCGGCAGCAGACCTTTATCTAAAAAAAAGTGGGCAAGATATAGGAGCTAACAACAGCTCTACATTCATGGAAATGATCAAATTATCCCAGTTTTTGGAATCAATTCGTAGTGATTTAAGTCTGGAAGTAAGAAAAAACTCTCCGCCGGACTTTAAAACAGCGTGCAACATAGCCTTAAAATTAGAGGAGGCTTATTCACATGTCAATTTAAAGGACATCAACAACATTTCCAAAACTAAAGATTCTGATTTGTTAAATGAACTGCTTAAACTCAATGTAGAAAGTGCAGAGAATATAAAATTATTAACCGCGGAACTAAATAACATAAAATTAAAGGTAAATGCCACTAACAATGATACAACTAGGTTTTGCAAGTATTGTAAATCCACATCCCATACGAACCCACATTGTTGGTTTTACAAGGGCAACGAACAAAACAGCAGTAATTACGTGGACGAAAATAAAAAAATTCCTGAGAATATTCAAATCGAAAAACCAAATTTTTATCAAGGGGGAAACCAACAAGCTCAGGGAAACTTTCAGCAAACCCCAAATTACACGCACCAAAACTTCAACCCTATGCAATATTCTGCTCCTCAGTACATGTACTATGCACCACCCCCACCCCACCAACAATTTATGCCGATATCATATCCCAGTTTCGGAAATTATGGAGGCAATTTCAACGACCAGAGATCATATGACCAGCGAAGAAATTATAGAGGGCATAGAGGGGGCTACAAGCAAAATAATAATAAAAAACATGATTATACAAAAAAAAATAATTCACAGCAGACATTTGAAAACAATAAACAAGATAAAGATCATGATCAGAATTCTAGTAACAATAAGGGAAACTAAAGTCGGGACTTACATTCTCAAATACAAGGCACCCGCGTAAGTCTCACTGCGGGTCTAAAAAAAATAACAAAATTATTGCTAGTGTCAAAAGTAATGACAATTCTCAACTTCCGATTATTACTTTTGAAATTAATGGTGTTAAGATTAATGCTTTGACAGACAGTGGGGCGGCAGTAACTTTGGCATCACCTATATTGTTCGAACAATTAAAGAATGCACACGTAAAATATAAAAATCTCTGTAACCAGGTAAAAATTCAAACATTAACAAATTCGACAATCTCTTTTAAGCAATGCATTAAATTAACTTTCAAATTGGAAAACGTTTTTGTATCGGGGGCATTCTATGTTACAACTCAAGATTTTGGTCGGAACTACAATATGCTATTGGGATTCGATTTCCTCAAAACAAATAATATTATCCTAGATTTTGAAGATAAAACCATGAAATTAAAAAACAAAAACATTGCACTTCAATTTCTAGAAAATGAACCTCAAAGTCTGATAAGTAACTTAACTGCTAACTCTAATGAGAATCAAAATAAAGAAACAATACGCAAAAAGAAAAAAAAACTTATCTCGCACAAAAATTTTGTTATAGCAAAACTAACACAGACAACGGAGTTACTACCAGGCGAAAAAAAAATTGTTGCATTACTATTAGATCCAGATAAATTCGCAACTACAAATACAATACTCTTGGAACCGATTAAACATAATATGAAAATTTATTATAAAACATCAATTCACGAAATTGCCAAGGATAATAAAATTCATATAATAATCACTAACAAATCACAACAAAAATTAATCTTAACAGAGGGAATGAACATTGGCAAAATTTCTAAACATTTTGAAATAAAATCAGTTGACACTGAGGGTCAAGAAGTAACGAAGCAGGTAGTGCACATTAATAATCTGAATTTAGAGCAAGTTCGTGAACGGAGAAAAGCAGAACTTAGATCAGACGACTTTAATTTACAACATTTAGACTCGGACACAGCAGAAAAATTAAAAAAAATACTTCTAAATAATGCACATGCCTTTTCTAAGAATTACGATACACTCGGACAATCTTCATTAGTCGTCCCAAGATTTAATTTAATACATAATTATCCTCTGCAGACTAAACCATACAAAACTGCACACAATGTTAAGGAGTATGCTAAAAAAGAAATTGAAAAACTTTTGAGAGCAAATATCATTCGTAAATCCAACTCTGATTACGCTTTCCCTGTTATTTTCGTTAAAAAAAAATCTTTGCAGAAAAACGAACAGGCTAATGAAGTTAAATATCGTATGGCGGTCGATTATAGACTTTTAAATGAAATACTTCAAAATTATGCGTACCCCATACCCGAAATTAAAGAGATTCTGCGGAGAATGAGTGGAAAAAAATATTATACAGTACTGGATCTACATAGTGCTTTTTTCCAAATAAATTTACGTGAAGAAGACACTGAAAAATTAGCTTTCATAACGGAGCACGGTAAATTCTCCTTTTTAAGATTGCCTTTCGGAACGCGACTCAGTACTGCGGTGTTTGCAGAATTAATTGATAAAGTGTTGGGCCACTTTAATGAAGATCAAGTCGCTTATTTTATTGACGATGTGATCCTAGCAGCCGACTCACTCGAAGAAATGTTAGATCTGTTAGACAAAGTCCTTAAAGCTTTTATTGAAAATAATTTAACTATTGAGCCTACTAAAATACAAGTCTGTATGTCAGAAATCGAATTTCTCGGTTTCACCCTAAACAGCGAAGGATACTCTCCTTCAAAAAGAAACATAGATAAAATTCAAAATTTAGTTAAACCTAAAAATAAGAAGGGAGTTAAATCTCTACTTGGTCTTTCGAATTATTTTAGATCGCTTATTAAAGACTATTCTAAAATAGTTGACCCATTAATTAATCTTACTAAAGACAAAGTGAAATTTAAATGGTCTGACATAGAAGAAAATGCTTTCAAAGAAATCCAAGCAGCGATAGTTAAAAATCCCACATTAAAACCCCCGGATTTCTCAAAAGATTTCATTTTAATCACAGACGCTTCTAAAACAGCTATTTCTGGAATTTTAGCACAAGAATACGACGGAGAACAGCTGCCAATTGAACATTTTGGGCGAAAATTAAGGGATCCCGAAAAGAACTACCCCAGTTTCAAACTCGAACTACTGGCGGTTCATGAAGCGGTGATGTATTTCAAGCATATTCTCGCAGGGAGAAAATTTAATATTTATACAGACTCCAAAGCGCTAACGTATTTTTTAAATTTGGAAAAGCAACCAGACATTGTAGCAAGGTGGTTGGACAATTTGTCCCCTTTTAACTACTCTTTTCAGCATATCGAGGGATCTAAAAATCCTGCTGATTATGTTTCGAGGAACATTAATAATATAATTTCAAGAGAAAAATTGCAAAATTCATTGTTTACGGTAAACAAAGCTCTATCAGATGAAAACATTAAACTACAACAGTTAGAAGACGAAAAATTGAATAAAATAATAAACAAAATTAAAACTGACAAACAAAACAAAACCACTAAAAAATTCACTCTCAATCAAAAAGAAATATTAATATTAAAGCCAGGCTCTGATACAAATGAACTGTTAATTGCTCCGGATAAACTTAAAGCTGAAATAATACAGGAAGCTCATAAACCACATTTCGGATTTTTTAAAACTTATCAAATAATAAAAGCTAGATTCTACTGGTACGGGATGTACAGGGATGTAAAGAATTATTGTACTAAATGTATACCATGTAACACGACTAAACAACATCAAACTATTAAAGTTCCCACACAAAAAATAATCAAAGATAAAGAAATCGGATCAGTTTTGCATATAGATTTAATTGGTTTGCTTCCAATGACGCTACGCAAAAATAAATTTGTATTTATGATTATTGATTCCACATCAAGATTCTTGGAGGCTGTACCGGTTCGCAATTGTGAATCACAAACACTTCTAAATGTATTGAATCGCTATTTTAGTAATTTCGGATTGGCGCGATCCATAAAATTGGATAATGGCCGGTATTTTCACTCTGATTTATTCAAAGAATACATGGATTCTCTTAACATAGACCTAGATTTTACGTCCGTGAATAATCCACGCAGTAATGGGCTTTGTGAAATCAGTAATAAAATATTAAAAAATTCAATTGTGGCTATGTGTAAAAACTCTTTAGAATGGGATACCAGGATTGATTTTTTTAAAATTAATTATAACAGTACGCCACACAGAGCTACGGGATTTTCTCCGGCACTTCTATTTTTCGGTAGAGAAATAAGAACTCCTTTTTCCATACACTTGCCCGACCAAGACATAATTGTCAAAACCTATGTTAAAAATAGAGTCCAACATATTGAGGAAATAAAGAAATTAGCCTTACAAAACCAAAAAAAAAATGATGGCGGAGTACATCGACAGTACTTCAGTCCAAAAAGTAAAATTTCTACAAACGGGACAAGAATGCTACTTAAAAGTCGTGGGTAAACCAGGTGTACTTCAGCCAAAATTCTTGGGACCATTCGAGGTGGTAAGGAAGCTTAGGAATAACAATTACCTATTAAAGGAAATTGCATTCCCAGATAAAGCGACTATTAAACGCCACATAAATAAATTATTCTCACCAACGAAAGTGGAATCACAGACTATACACATAAATTCCTAGATAGGGAAGCGAGAAATTTTTTTTCTCTTTTATTGCTGTCGAGGCAATATGTATATATTTATTTTAAATTTTTATCGTTTATAGATGTCTTATTTTTCTTTAGTTTAGTACACATTTTATAATTTTCCATTATTGTTTATTTACAGTACATTGAGGACAGGTTACTATTTAAAAAAAAAAAAAAAAAAAAAAAAAAAAAAAAAAAAAAAAGATCATTTAGGGAGGATACTGCAAGTTTTTTTTTCTTTGCTACACAGTGTACTACTGAGGGATTTGGCTCGTCAGAGGGAGTTATGAACAAACATGCACGTTAAATAAAAAATAATAATAATTACGGTAAAAATAAAAACAGAGGCAGCCTTGCCAGGGTATCACCCTTTCAAACCCATTTTATACTAATTTATATAACAAAACAAAAAAAATTTTTAATATATAACCTTACCCCCTCTACTAAAAGTGAAAATAAAAGTCTTTATATGTAGCACAAAACATATAACTAATCGATTTAAAATTACAAGTCAACATCTATTCACTCGGCGACACAAATATAAATAATAATAATACAACATTTTATATTGACCAATATTTATAATAATTCATCCTTTGCTTAAAGCCACGGATTGACGAATCCACTTGAATTATTATAACAAAAAAAAAATCGGTCAGATTTTACAAAATTATTTTAGTTTAATATTTGATATAATCTATAACTTGGTTAGAACAACGCGTTTCAATTTTAATTTTAGAATAATCGTACGATTTCATATTATAAAACAAACAAGTAAAAAAAAAAAATTTATTAGTTGTCCCTAAGGATTAACATTTCAGATAATTTAAAAATAATAATAATAATAATAATAATAATAAAATAATAAATAAAAAAAAATACCATTGAACGTTTCAATTATTACAAAACATAAATTGGATGTTTAATTTATACCTTAAATATTTAGGTAAATTATTTCATACTTAAAAAATAATAATAATAAAAAGGTGTTGGATACATGTCAATGATCATTTCAGCAATTTATTGGATGTTAAAGTCTCGTTTTTGCAGGCGAAATTGAGACTATCTGCGCAGAGCATCTAATAATGCATTTAGCTGAGATATTTCTAATTAACTAAATTTCCAAACTTTACAAAAAAAAAGAATTTGTTTAATCTTTTTTTTTCTAACTATTATATGTAATATTTTATAAAACAAAAAATAATAAGAGAAAAGAAAAGCGAACGCTCGCTTTCGATTCCTTAAATATGTATATTTACACGTTAATATATTTTAAAATAATAATAATAAGAAGAATAAATAATTAAATAAATATTTTACAATTGCATGCACATTTTCGTTTGTGCAAAGCAACGCTCGCTTGTTCTCGCTAACTTAAATTGTAACTAGAAAATCAATATTATATTAAAAAAAAATATATATTATAATACATTACGTTTTTATACACAATATAAATAAATAAGTAAATATATAAATTGACGAGAAGATAGTGCGATGCAAACGGATTTGACCACGTTACACGTGTACCGATTTTTTTTTTTTTATAGAAAATATTAAGCAGATATACAGATTTAAACATACCCCATTTTTTTTAAATCCAAGCCGGGTATACACGACTTTTTTTTATTTTAATCACACATGTAATCTTATTTCAACAATAAAATACAGATAGCTGGATTTTGGCGAGTAATCCAAAATCTGCACAGACACACGTGCAATCAAATCGTTTCACTGATTTTTTTTTTCTCCACTGTCAGTAATCCAGGAGTTTAGTAAACGTCACCCACAGGTGAGGAAAGATACCTAATACACGGCTTATCATTTCGCAAATCGTCCCCTGGGTACAACTGAATCCGAAGGTAGGGAGATGAGTCATTGTCCACAGGTAGGGTCATCTAGCTGTCATTCTCTATCCTTCCGCTTAGCGGTGATGGATTAGAGGGAGAAAAGATTACTGTTTTTTTTTTCTTTTTCTTCTTCTGCCTTGTTTTTTTTTTTTTCCCAACCCCCTCCATTCCAAGGCAGGCAGTTTAAAAGGGTATTTATTGTGTTTGACTTTATAGATGGATATTTAAATTTTTGGTATCGAAAGAAGAAAACAAATTTTCATTTTTTCGATCTGTTTCTTTTATGAAAATATATTATTATTGAGAATATCTTTCATTCAGAAAAGTAGCCTTTTCACATATTCCAAAACAATTGTTTTAGTAAGAATGATAAGATTTTTTTTTTTTTTTAACATAACATTTTCTTTATATATATATAAAAAAAATAAAGAAGTTTTCCTTTCTGCTCAAGAGAAAATAATTCATGTGAGAATTAGATTATAATGTTTATAATACAGATTGTAGTACAACAGACATGTGATTATATAGATGTGTTTTCTCTCAATGTTTTTCATATATTATATAATTTTTTTTTTAATTGTATGGTATTCATTATCAATGCATACAGCTTACTGATTATATTGAGTATTTGTTTTAAATGATTCTGTATATTGTGTTTCAACGTATGGGTACCTAATTAGCCTGTAATAATTAAAATAAAAGATTTGCCAATTTATATGTATGTAATAACTAAAAATATAAGAGTGGAAAAGAAAATTAATTTTTTTTTTCTTTCTTCTCTCGGGCATTTTATTTTATTATTTGGCTTATTCAAATTTTCCTGCTTTATTTGGATTTGGACCTATTAAAACTCAAAATTTTAATAAATGTTTTTGGAACAATGGAAATTGAAACCAACTACACATGATAACTTGCTGAAGAAGTCATGTCTTTCATCAGATTTTTCAACAGTGAACTTTTGATTACGCTTTATTTCACCAATGTGTAAAACTTTTTTCTGGTGTTGCAAACCTACTTACACTCCAAACCTAGTGACACCCCAGCTTATCCCAAGTTCCTAGACTTTTCCATGTGAACATTTTCAGTTTTGATCTTCAATATAATACGACGATGGACTTTCATCGAGTACTTTGTGGCTATATATATATATAAAAAAAAAGATACTGTGGACCTTTTTTTTTCTAATGTCGGGGGAAGAGATGATGGTGAGAAATACCACCATCTAGATCTAAACTAGCACACACTACAAAAAAAAAAAGTATTTGGTTTTTTTTCTGCATATTAGCAGAGTATTTGGTATCATTTTAATCAGTGAACAGTGAACAATACAAATTAATGATCCATTTTAGGATCAGCGCATACAGATAGATAATTATGGAACAAAGTGAACCACGGCAGTCAAGGAAATATTTGGTTTTCCGTTCCCACGAATGATTTAACTACACCTAATAAAAATGTCATGGAGAAAATTGTCAGAACAATAATATGACACATTTATTTATGAGAGCTTAAATAGGCACGAAGACCTCACAAGTCAAAGCATCTTTACCTCCCAGACACAGCACGGCGTCAAGAGGAATCGCTACTGTACCGACGGACCTATGAAACACTCAAGGGGAGTACCAAATTTCTCCCGCATGCCAATGGTCATCTCTCTAAAATCAGAGGTATGGCCGAAACATGCAAATTTTCAAGAAGTTAAAACGTATAAGGCCTTAATTTTATGTGAAAAGGGAAAAATGGTTCCATCCTTTTTTTTTTGCTCCACGAAAAGAATGTGATTTTTCTTGAGAGTAGAGATTCAAAAAAGATGGAAAAGTAGAATGTTGACTGCTCTCTAACTAAAAAAACAGATTTTGAGTGTGTGTGCCAATAGATGGAAATGTACGCGCTAAGAAAAAGCGAAAACGCGTCAGCCATTACCTCCTGCTGTCAACGTTATCTAGTAATATAAGGTAACAAACAATCTTCCTTCACCATTGTTCCATTTTATTTAATTAAGCTATATGCTTTTAATAATACGAATTTACGTGTGTATGAAGATCCTACCCCGATCTAAACATAAAAAGGCTAATCAAATAAATACTTCTAGGGTATGGAACTCTGCCTTTCAAAATCGAATTTGTTAATTCAGTAAGATAAACTGTAATTCTCAGAAAATAAATGTTGAGAATACAGTTCTCAACTAGGATGGAATATTTTTTTTAAAAAACATTCATGTTTGTTTTTAATTACATGATTATAATTACCTTGTAAATAAACTCAATTTTATATTCAATTAATTTTAGTCAGTTTTCCTTTTGTTTACTTAATTTATTGAATTAATATTAAGTCTTTTATTTTAGGAAATGTTTTCTTTAATATTACAATCTAGGTTTTAAAATAAGCCATTATATATTTAATGTTACATAACTCTCTGCAGGTAACCTTTGATGATTGTAATTGGCTCAAAGAGGATCCGAACTTCAAAAATAATTCACAACGCAACTTTTTCTTTTCTATAATTAATTGATAATTTGTCTAATAAAATTTTCTAAGTATAAATTATCATATCAGATCCTTAGAGTCATAGGTGCAAAATAAATACTATACGTCTCGGATAATTTAAAATACTCATATTAATCAATTAACAGCAATATAGTGGTAAATCCTATGCAATCAGACTTAAATTCAAATAATTTAATTGATCACTCTGTAGCATTCCATCACCTTTTAACATGTACTGCTTAAAAAAAATCTGTAATGAGTCTTTGCTTCAGCTGTTTATTCATTTCTTGTCGTATATAGACACATATTTTACGAACCGCAGTAATGTTACCGTAATCAAATTCTCTTTGTCCATACATCCCCTATATCACGTACAGTTTGTACTCCAATTTGATAAGTCTTTGCTAATCAGCTAACTAATTCCCCATTGTCCAGTTTTTGAAGTATTTCCCCTAACTTATGTTTAACATTTAAAACATTTCGTAAAAATTTCACACTACTAACTGACGATAAACAAAACGCAAAAACTAAAGAAACACGCGTGAAAGTGAAAGAAGAAACCTGAAAGGCTATTGTACAAACAGAATTCCGATCTCTCCTATCCTCTTCAACTCTACCCCGTCAAACAGGTTCCAGAGTTTTCGATTTGACATCTACGCAATTCACAATACTATCAGATAAACCGGACAAGATTCTAATTCACAGCAACTTCGATTTTACATGCATGATAAGCGTGATAACGTTTCCCTTTAAAAAAAAAATTGTGAGTCCAGAATGAGCATGGATAATACGCAAACCGGACAATCCGCACACGGATAATTGACAGTATACTGTATTATATTTTCGTAGATTAATACACAATTGTCGTTTTTTACAGTAAACAATTAAATATGAAATAGCTTTTTTATTACGCATTTTTTGCCGCTATTTTTTTTAATAATAATCTTCAAGTTTTCTAATCTCAAATTTCTGCGAAATTGTTGATTATCGATTATGTGAAAAATGCGAAATGGCTCATTATCATTTTATATTGTTGTGACAAAAAATAGTAAAACTGTCAATATGCAAATACGAATTTACTCGTGATTTATCAACAATCTGTTAATTTAAATGGGAGTAAATTATGGGAAACATACCTTATATTATTTAACTAATAATAAGAGAAAGCACGAAAAGTTTAATTTCAAAACTGCATTATTGTTTACCGCAACATCGGAAACAATTAAACAAACAACTTTCAAAGTTACAAAAGGAAAGATGCATTTAATATTTATTCCTTCAGCCAGCGGGTCCACAACTGAAAAGAAATGAAGCAGGAACTTTATTAAAATGTTAGCATTCGGGAATAATTACTTGTTTTATTTCCATTATATAAGGCTTAATTGGTATTTCATTATTTCTTTAATTTAATATGGCAGATTCTAATGCAATATTATGATGAAAAGAAAAGACTGTTCCAGAACAAACACGCAAAATAAACAAACGTGTCTGAAATAATGAATTTCCTAGTCTTTTAAAAAAAACTTGTTCCAGTTTCAACATAATATCATATATAAAGAAAATAAAAAGTTGATGAAATGTGCACTCTTTGATTTAACAAAAATTGGCAAATGACTGCAGGGTTCGTACGCTTTTACCACACATTTTTAATAGAATTTTTCTATTTAATATTTAGATAGCAGAAATTGTAGACGCCTCGTTCAAATGCGCAACATGTAATGCTTTTCTGCATTTAAGTAAGGCGAAAAATTCTGTTAAAAATTGTGCTAAAAGCGTACGAACCCTGGGCTGATAACAAGAATTAAGCGATGTATGAAGTTAAAATTATTGATGACTTTTAGTTTTATCATCTCTTTTTAAGTTTCAATTATTTCAATATAAATCCCATTATCAAAAATGTAATTTTTAATTTTTCTGCCAGTTTTAATTTGATTGGTAAAATAAGTATCTTGTTTTTATAATTGTTATAATCGTCATCTAATTTATCAATTCTAAAATGTTTGCTTATTGTGAATTTCTATTTCACATTGGTGTGTCAGTTTTGATCATCTCGAGGAATATCATTCGCGCAATTTTAATGATGAGCATATCATTAAATATTTGATGAAATATGAGCATTTGTATGACGTAATTTTAACTGCTCACGCGCGAAAGATACCGAAGTTTTTTTGTCTTTTTTTCATGATTTGGTAATCTACTGTTATCAATTTATGTAAAAAGACCAGTCCAATATATTAAAAAATTCAGAAAGATGTAGGCGATAGAGAGAACTGCATGAATTTCAGCTACTTTCTAAAAGTAGATAAATTATGAGAGATTTTTTTTACAAATTGCCATTTTCTTTTTAATTTTCATTTTTTATTAGTTCAAAGGCTATCAAAGCCTGAGAGTTAATGTGCCCGCAGGTTCTGTATGTACGTATGTATGTACTAAAGCGATACAAATATCCGACTTGCTTCAAATTTTGTAAATAGGTTCATTGTGATAAGGCGCTTCCCTGATTAGTTTTGGGGGTTCATTGGTTAAGTATAAAGGGAGGGAACGGGGGGCTAATCCCCCTTAATTTAGATAAATGGGGTTTTCATGCAGAATAATCCGATTTGCTTCAAATTTTCTATATAGGTTCATTGTGATAATGCGCTTCCCTAATTTGTTTTGGGGATTCATTGGTTAAGTATAAAGGAGGGACGGGGGTCTAATCCCCTTCCTTAATCCAGATAAATGGGTTTTTCATGCAGAATTATTCGATTTGCTTCAAATTTTGTATATAAGATTATTGTGATAAGGCGTTTCCCTGATTACCTTTGGGCGTTCATTGGTTAAGTATAAAGGGGAAACGGGGTGTAACCCCCCCTACCTCAATTTAGATAAATGGGTTTTTTATGCAGAATTATCCAATTTGCTTCAAATTTTGTATATAGGTTCATTGTGATAAGACGCTTCTCTGATTAGTTTTGGGGGTCCATTGGTTAAGTATAAAAGGGGGATAATCCCCCCCCTTAATTTATTGTCGATTTCTTTATTTTTCACGGGGCATTATTCTTTGAAATAAGAGTATAATATATACAATTAGTGTGAATAGCCTGTGAGCTCAATGCCAGCAGTTTAACTGGGCACTTTTCTTTTTATTGATGTTTTAGTTCTTCTTGGAAAACCATCAGAACGAGCCTATTTTAACAAAAAAAGAATTATCATAATCGAAGCATCCGTTCCATAGTTACTTCGTTGACATTCATTAAATACTGACTCCTCTGTTGGAAGTCAGTAAATTAAAAAATCCCTGACGACTTGACCTACAGGCACAGGTAGATTTCGAAGACGCAGCCCGTCGGGCGCCTGTTTGTTGGAAATGACCTTTTGACCAGTTTGAAGAAATGACCTTTTTGCCACGATGCGGCAGCTGGAACCGCCCACTTCGAAACCTAACTTGGTTGCAAGCGGAGCCTGATGGGATTTTTTTTTAATTTTTTTATTATTTATTTATTTATTTATTTATTTTGCTATAACGGTTGGCCTTTAAAAAACTTGTCAGTATAAAAGTTTTAGATAATATTAAGAGTATTTATAATAAATTTAAGCGGATTTGATACCTTGTGAATGGACGAAGTTATGAATTTTTTTCTTCTAAAACCACCTTCCCTCCCCCCCCCCCCCTCATTGGGGCCATTTTTAATGATATCAAAAATCTGTCATACATAAATTTTCGGCCCTTTTCTTAGAAGTAATAATAAATTTAAACGGATTCGATACGTATCATAATTAAGAAATTATGGGCTTTTTTCTGTTTTTTCAAAATCTTCCCCTCCATTTCCCCCCCCCCCCCCTTGGTTCAATTTTGCCCATTAACGAACTTGACCGAGATTTTATGCCCCTTGATTTTATGTATCAGTTTGGAAGAGATTTATGCAGAATTATTGCAGTTATCGTGTCCATAAAAAAGTGAAATAGATAGATAGATAGATAGATAAAGTTTTGAACTGGGGGTGGTTTTGGGTTCTGGGAGTCATGATCGGCATAGATCTGCAAAAAATTTTCAAAAATTCCAATTTAGGGGAGAATGTAATAGGTAGTATTTCTTACGAAATCTACCTAAAATGGTATATTTTAAAGGCCTCTTGTTAAATATTAAATATAAAGATGGCGATTATAAAAACTGTAAGAACAAGACCCTTGTTTTATCAACCAAATTAAAACTCATCAGAAATTTTAATATTTACATTTTTGTTAATGGAATTGTTATTTACACTGAAATAATTGAAACTTGAAAACAGACGATAAAATTAGAAGTAATGTAGTTCATACAATCATTGTAACTCCATATTGCTTAATTCTTGTTATCAACCATTTGCTAATTTTTGTTAAATCGAAGAGAGCAAATTTGATAAACTTTCTATATATATATATATATATATTGAGCCAATGTAACGTGCTCTTCCATTTTAAAGGACTATAAATTTTTGTTATTTCAGGCAAGTTTAGTGTGAATGCTTGATCTGCAACACTCTTTTCTTTCGTCATACACTTTTGTTAAAACGTGCCTTATTTAATTAAAGAAATAATGAAATACCAATCAAGCCTCATATAATGCAACTAAAACAAATAGTTATTCACGAATGCTAACATTCTAATAACGTTCCTGCACTATTTCTTTGCAGTTTTGTGCCTGTATGCTGAAAGAAATAAATATTAAATGCAACTTCCCTTTTGTAACTTTGAAAGTTATTTGTTTGCGTTTTTGTTTAGTTTGAAAAGCGACGAAATACTGATTAAATTACATTGGATGAGAGATAACTAATCAAATAAATAATTTTCCGAGTTCAATCAAGAAAATTAAATCTGTCATTTTTTAATATTTGCGGTCACTTATCAAAACGAATGAATGAAAAATACCGTTTTTCATTTAGGGATTTGAGGGTTCATTTACATAATCATGTCTGTTATTACAGTAAACAGTGGTCCGTACGCAATTCTGAAATTAAACTATTAATAACTATTATTATAATTTTTGTCATTAGTTGCATAAAATAGGAGCATTCTATATAATTTACCTCTTTTAAATTTTACTTAAGTGAGCTTCATTATTTCTAATTTTACCACGTGCTTTCAAATTTTAATTAATTGCAGTGTATTTTTTCTCAGAAATGTAGTTTTTAGCTCACAGGCAATCAAAGCCTGTTGGTTAAGTATTAAAAGGGGTGGGATGGGGACTAATCCCTACCCCTTAATTTAGATAAATGGGTTTTTCATGCAGAATTATCCGATATGCTTCAAAATTTTGTATATAGGTTCATTGTGATCCGGCGCATCCTGATTAGTTTTGGGGGTTCATAGGGTTAAGTATAAAGGGGGGTACGGGAGGCTAATCCTCCCTTAATTTATTGTCTGTTTCTTTATTTTCCGAGGGGCATTATTCTATGAAATAAGAGTATAATATACAATTAGTGTGCCTGTGAGCTCAATGCCATATGTTTAACTGTGTACTTTTTAACACTTTCCAACCTAGTTTGAAAAGTGTTTATGACTTCGGTTTGTCTGCCGTATGGCCGTCTGGCCGTCTGTCCGTGCTCTAACTCCCGTAAATATATGCTCGGATTGTCCTGCAATTTTTATATGTTATTGTCGTTATCTACAGCATGTTCCCTATTTCAACTGAAGTGTGTAGCACCTATAGTTTTCTTACAGGGACACTCAAAAGAATTCCGTTACATTACGGTCTATGGGGGAAAATCATTTGCGGTTTATTTTAATGATGTTACATAATTTCAAACACATTGTAATTGATATATATCACTAAGGTGCATTACAGGAAGTTTAATATAGAATACGGTGTGCATAGCACTTATAGTTACTTTACAGGGACAGTCAAAAGAATTCCGTTACATTACGTCTATGGAGAAAAATCGTTTGCGGTTTAATTAAATAATGTTTCACTATTTTAAACGCATTGAAATTTATATGTATCACTAAGGTGCATTACAAGAGGTTTACTACAGAATATTGTGTGTATAGCAGTCATCGTTCCTTTACAGGGAGACACAAAATAATTCTCTACTGTCTGTTAACAATAATTCCTGGAAGTGCGTTTTAAGTTGCTGAACGCGATTTTAAATTTAACTCACTTTTTGTCTATTACTTGGTGTGTATAAATTGTGTAGATCCTATACAGGGCAGCACAAAAGTTCGCGAACACATTTCCGTTTATTGACAGAAACTCCAGAAGGAGAATTTTAAACTGTGCTACGCGTTTCCTAACTAAACTAAAACTTAGCATCCAATGTAGTGTATATACAAATCTATAGATCATATACAGGGCTGAATAAAAGTATTCGGATATTTTTCCGAATCTTGTATATGTTGGAAATATATGTTGGAAATTTCTGAAATTACGTTTTTAAGTATGTTATGCGTTTTCCAAATTGTTTACTTACACTGTAAAAAAATACGTAAATTCATGGACATTTACCGTATAATTTTACGGTAAACGTCCGTTTGTCAAGCTAAATGGTCAAACTCCGTAAATTTACGTTATGGAAGTGTAATTTTGAAATATTAGCTTGTTTTTACGGACAAAACCCGTTTATCTACACGGTTATTACCAAACCATTTTTTTACGGACAAGATCCTTCATTTGTATGCCTCGGTAGCGTCGCGTACGCCTTCAGTGATGCAACGCTTTCACACGCATGCGCTGTGAAGTAGAAATAAACTGCCCACAGCAACGCCGCGCCGGCTGGCTTCCTTGGCTCTCGACTGAGATCACGACTTCGACTTCGCAATGGCGGACCCGACGAACAACAAAAGAAGACCGCGTGGAATGGTGGAGTTTCCCATTTAAATCCAAGTAAGTAAGTAAGCTGCTATTTTCTGTTTTACTTTAATGAATATTAAATTTGCAATATCGTTAATGAAAATTTAAAATTTGTGCATTTGCCCTTATAAACAAATACAGTGTTTTACTTAAGTAGGCTGTTTTGTTTGCGTCTTGATGTAAATAAAGTACAAAGACGTCTGTATGTCAGTTTTATACAGCCTGACTTACATTTTAAAAATATTATCGTGTTTATTTTTGTTTCATGTGCATGTATTTTTTTTTATTGTTCGTTTGAAGTAAAATTCCCCTTTTTAAACTTGGATTTTTGGTTAGGCTTGCGTTAGCCACCACCTTGTTTATCATAGGGGCAGCTGCATTATAATGATTTGATTTTTAAAGACGAAAGAAGCGGCTTATGTTGTTTTTAGATAATGAAATATTTTTAGTAGATTGTTTCTGAAAGTAAAAAAGTGCTTTTAAATGCAAGAAAGTGTTTTAAAACATGATAAAAGGGTTTGTTTATGTTAAGTGATTGTGCTTTTAAAAATAGTGTAGAAAAATAATTTCTAAAAGATGAAAAACTGTTTGTTGTTTTAAGATTTTTTTTTTTTTTTTTAATTCATAATATGCTGATATTATGTTTTTGTATGTTAATTATATTTGTTGTCATCAGAACAGTTACAGAATAAAGTTGGTATGATTTTTTTTTTGTGCAGCCATAATGTTGGTTGCTTCTTAGAATTTTTGTATTTTTCCCTCCTATTATTAGAAATGTGTCTGAAACTGGAGAAAATTTGCATCAGGATGGGAAGGTGAGGGGGGGGGGGTATGCAAAAAAATCAATGAAGAAATATTTAAATTTAAAAGAAAAGCTAATCATAGATTACACATTTTGCTTGATGAGATAGGCTGGGCCCAGCACGGGCTTTAGATTGACTTTTATACCAGTGTTCAGACTCTTGTTTAAAATTTTATTGGTACTTTTCTGTTATACAGACAAAATTGTCGGCAAGCATACATTTACATACATTAAGGCGTCATTTACACTGAGCAAATTTACTAGCTACAAGCCGGCGAATTCGCTAGCTGCTAATAAACTCGCCCCGTGTAAGCACGTTGACTAGCTAACTATCTGGCAGCTCAGCGAGCTAGAAAAATGTTGAAAACTACTTTTCTCTCTACTCGGTGCCTTGTTAGTTATCTGGCTAGTAAACTAGCTGTGTGTAAACGTTGTTGCTAGTAAAATCGCTGCGAGTATTCTATGATTCGTGGTTCTGTGTATGTAAACAATGTTGAATGAATTAGTTGGTGCCGGTGTTGCTGTTGCTGCTCATGTTATCAAAGAGAAGTTAAAAAGAAGAAATTTAGTTGTAGAAATGTGTGGGTAAAACCATGAATAGAAATACGCACAAAATAAATTGCATCGAGCAGGTTACTGAAAGAGTTGAAGGACGAAGATGGCTTACTGAAATATTTTGAGCTTTGAAAGCGCCCAGTTTGATGATTTACTGCAGATGGTTGATAGAATGCTCAAGAAACAAGATACGAATATGAGAAGTGCAATCCCAACTGCCACAAATCTGGAAGTTGCACTATGTTATTTAGTAACTGGTGATTCCCTCAAGTTTCTAGAATACCTGTTTCGAGTTCCGTTCCAGTATCAACAATTTCGATATTTATGCCTGGAGTGCACTCTCGGCAATTTCTGACGTCCTTCAGCCATTCATTAGGTGAAAATCAATTTACTACAAATTAACTACAATTTTTTTTTTTTTTTTTTTTTGTACAAATGTAAGGTAAGTGGTGGATCCAGGATTACACTTTGGAGTTTCTGCCAGTAAGTAGCAGAAACTAAAAAATAATACTAATAACTTTAATTCACACATGTATTTGATATGTAAACAATTAAGTTAAAAATTAAAACTTAAGATTATGAATGTTATTCAAAGTAGCAAAAGTTTCAGAATGATCACATAAATATACTTTATTTATATAACACTAATTTTCTTTCTTTTGAAAAACAGAAATTTTCATAATGGTAATCTGATGCTGTACAAGTTTAACTATTAATGTTATTGTTTACAGTTGAATTTCTATTTAAAAAAAAAAAAAAAAATTGCAAAAAAGTTTTATGATATTTTAACATCACTTTTCAGTGTATTTTAAAGTAAATAATACAATGTAGTAACTTAGAGTATCTACTACATACAAGTAGAAATGGTTCAGCAAGTACATTATACAGCTGTGTGAAAATTTCATATTTAAATAATCTAGGTGTTTTATGTTCTATAACATAGGATACGCTTGATGTACATTTAAAAAATCCCTGACGGCTCGGCCTACAAGCACAGGTAGATTTCGAAGACGCAGACTGTAGGGCGCCTGTTTATTGGGAATTGCGGAAGAAATGACCTTTTTGCCATGATGCAGCATTTGGAAACGCTCACTTCGAAACCTAACTTGTTTGCAGGGCGGAGCCAGCAGGAATTTTTTTTTTTTTTTTTTTTGGTTTTAAGGGTTGGTCCTATTTAGATAATATTAAGAGGATTTATAATAAATTTAAGTGGATTTGATATCTTCTAAATTGACATTGACGAAGTTATAAATTTTTTCCTTTTTTAAAACACCCTTTCCCCCTCCCTCCCCCCTTTGGGGCCATTTTTAATGATATCAGAAATTTGTCATACATAAATTTTCGGCTTTTTCCTAGAAGTAATAACTCTTTAAATGGATCGATACGTATCATAATTAAGAAATTATGGGTTTTTTTCTGTTTTCACATTCCCACCCCGGTTCAATTTTGCCCATTAACAAACTTTACCGAGATTTTATGTCCCTTGATTTTATGTATCAGTTTGGAAGAGATTTATGCAGAATTATGGGATTGGGGGATATGGGAATTATGGGAGAAATCGCGACATTCGTCAAATGGTCTCGGGAAAGAAATCGGGCATTGCAGGAAAAAAACTAATTTTGTCTAACTGTTGTAAAAAAAAAAAAAATTGGAGAAATTCGTCAAATAGGTTCGGGGAGAAAAATCGCAAAATTCGTCAAATGATCTCGGGAGAAAAATAGTGAAATTCGTCTAACAATCGCGGAACAGAATTGCAAGATTCGTCGAACAGCAACAGAAATAAAGTGTGAAATTTGTCGAACATCAGCAGAAAGAAAGTGTGCAATTTGTTCGTTCATGGAAAAAATTGTGAAATTCGTTAATCGATAGTCGATAAATCACGAAATTCGTCAATCGATAGCAGAAAAATCGCAAAATTCATTAATCGATAGTGGAAAAATCACAAAATTCATCAACTGGTTTCGGGATAAAAAAAATTCGAATATCGTCGAATGGTTTCGAGAAAAAAATCACAATTTGTCAAATAATGTCGGGGGAAAAATCTGGAAATTCGCCAAATGGTTTCGAAATTTGTCGAAAAAATCTTTTTCCATTCAATCATCACAATTGGCGAGTGTGACTATTAAATTTGACCAGTGGTGGCAATAAAGTCAATCGCCAAAATTTCAGTATTACTCGCCGAGTGGCGAGTGTTAATTTTGTCCTATATGCCGCAGGGATCATTCTAGAACATAAAAAAGGGCAGGGCGCACATCACATAATAAGGGCACATCATTTCATAAAAAGGGCATTTTTGTAATAAGTGCACATACCAATATACCGGTGGGAAGGGAAGTCTGGCAACAGCTTAAAGTACTCCTTAATTTAAAAAATCCAATAACATTTCTAATTTCCATAACTTCACCGTTCGAAAAGTATTAAAAATAGCAGCAAAATGAAACTTATGTTCTCGATTTTTATTGTAATCGGTAAAATAGTAAACAATTTTCACGGTCATTTTCCCCTTTTCCTACGATATTCAAGAACCTCTCTCTCTAAAATTTTTATTCACCAGATAACTTTTTCCCGGTTTTAAGCAAAAGTGGTTTTGTAAAAGCTACAAAATAAAAGTTCTAAAGCTACTTCTCAAATTTTTTATAGAACTTATGTAAGTTATTATGTGGTCAAAGGCCAGAATGCCTGATCTAATACTATATTTTACTAGATGAAATTAATCAATGATGCTTAGTTACCCTTTATGTCTTGTTCAATGGAAAAAATGATAAATGGAAAGATGAATCAATCAAAGTCAAAGATTAGACATACCAGGGCACTTCACACAGAAATAAAGAGGTAACGATGAGTACTCCCTGATGTACCATACTAACATTCTAAAAATAAAAGATAGGTAAATAATTTTTTAAAGTACAAAGCAGGATTCTACCCAGGAATAAAAGGAGTAGAAATCTACCTGAAAAAAGGGCAAGGAGGGTAAAATTATACCTGGAAAAAGGGCAAGGAGGATGGGATTTTATCTAAAAAGGGCATGAGGGCGAGCCGCCCCTCTGAAACTCTCTAGAGTGATCCCTGATGCCGTTCTGTATATAAATAACTTTCGACCTGGCTTCTCTTCTGGGCTTTTTTAGCGAATATATATATATATATATATGTATTCCCCAAGGTTGAGGTTTGAAGCTGTTTTAAATCTGCAACCAATAAGCATGAATAATAATAGGTACTTTTCGGTTAGCCGGGCGCCAGTGATATATATATATATATACACACACACATATATACACATATCTACATATATATATATACGTACACATATATATACATATATGTATGTATATATGTACAAATATATGTATATACACATGTATTTATATATGCACATATGTCACTGGTGCCTGGCTAACCAAAAAGTACCGAATAATACTATATACTTAGTTAATGAAATATAAACTGATTTAGCTAAGTCATTTACAGCATGATTAATATAAGAATTTTTTCTGCTTTTGTTCAGTTTAAGTTGCACAACATGTTAGAGAATGTGAAAGCAGACAAGCTTACATTTATGTTCAAATTTTTCAATAAAAACAAATTATTTCGTATTTAATTTTGTTCGTATAAATATTGTTGTATTAAACATAAAATTTCTTAACTTGATATTAAATGCTATAGTTATTGTGAATGTAAAAATGCAAATTGTGTCTGTTTTCAATTAGTTAATCTTCAATTTTGTTATGTAAATAATAAAAAGAAAGAAAAGGTATTTAGAATGTAGTTCTCGTGCTATGTGCAATGTTTCTGTTTTTCTGTATCATACTTATATTGTGTCTGAAAATATTTACAAGCAGCAATAAGTTGACTATTTTGAAAATATTGAATATATATATATATTAAAAAGATCATGATATTTATGTACCATGTCATTAATTAAGGTGGTACTCAACACCGCAAAATTTTTTGATTCATTTTTAAACACAAAGGCATAAAATTGGTAAACCTGAATATGGAAGCGATTTGGAATCTAAATGGGTTTTCCTTTTTTTCATAAATTACTTGTCGAGTTGTAAGTGATTTGTGTAATGCGATGACATGATTTTCCCCTTTAAAGCTATCCAGCATCGGGAATTTGGTTCAAAATGCCAACTTTGATAGTATTTCTGCAAGATCTTCTGCCTTTTCCAAATAAATGAAAAACTCATTTTGATTACAAAGTTTCTGAATAAGGACATACCTACTTTCATCAGTTTCTGAATAAAAATAAATTCAAAATTATACCAGAAAGTAGCTCTTTTGGATTTGAGAAAAGCCTTAATAACGATTTGTAAACTATTTATTTTTATTATATGTTTTGTTTTGCGCTGATTTATCACATTGTTAGGTGGTTTCTTATTCAATTTAATTGCATATTGCCGTTTGATTTTCAAACCAGCATTAGATCTTATATTATGTACTGTAATTTATATTAAATGAGCTGTGTTTCACAATTCACAATAAAAATACAGTAGAGTGCCGATTACCCAAACTCTAATTAACTGAACTATCTAATTATTCGAACACCTCTTTTTTTTTTTTTTCTGTCTGAAATTCTTTTCAGGATTTCCCTTGAAATTGAAAACATTTTCCAAATCAGTGGATTGGGGAAAATGATCCAGGCCCATCTATTATGAAGCCTTAGAATGTTTGGAAACATACGAAATGGTTAGAACGACAGGAGAATGCTGATCCTATTCAACTTATGTATTTAAGAAGACTTCATGGTATGGCAGCATTGTAAAGAATATATTTTTGAAAGCAAAAAACAATCCCAATCTGTTTTGCTTAAATTTCAAATTTTGCAGTTCAGAAAATGATAAAGGCAAAAAAAAAAAAAAAAAAAAAAAAAAAAAAAATTAAACATGCCAGCATTGGCAGCTACAAGTTCTAAGTTCATTTAAAATGTGAAAGAAAATTGTGTACACACAAAAGAATGTTTTTAATCTTCCTAGCCACTACTACATTTTTTAAAAATAGGCATTTGCTCCATCCGGTCCTGACAGGTTTGAATAATCGACACCGTACTGTAATTGAGAAGTCTGCTTAAGATTATATTTTTTCAAATTTGAATACAATTCTTACCAATGTAAATTATATATTTGCTAAACATACGTGAATTTAATATGTTTACAAGATTTAAGCGAACCCCCCCCCCCTCCAAAAAAATAAAAAAAAAAGGAAATAAATCCTTGCTTTGAAGAAATATTTTATTTTCTTCAGATCAGTCTACTTAGTACTTTTATTTTTATAATATAAAATAGTGCCTTATAAAATTTTATGAATTTATTTTGGAAATCTTTTTTTTTTTTTTTTTTTTTTAATATAATAGATGTTATGTTGGCAGGTAATGGAGAAAAGGGACACACTGCTATTAACTAATAACGAATTTTATTCATTTTTCAATATTTTTTTTGTGGTGGTTTATCACACCACTAGGTTTCAAGTATTCACTAGGTTTCAGTATTCAATTTAGTTACATATTGCTGTTTGTCTTTCAAACCAACATTAAATGATCTTATTTTATGGATACTATTTATAAAATCAGCTGTTTAACAATTCACAACAAAAATAATTGAAAAGTCTGCTTATGATTATATATGTTTTCAAATATGAATACAATTTTTATCAATATACGTTGTATAATTTTAAACATACCCGAATTCAAATAATGTTTGTAAAATTTAAGTATACCCCCCTCCCCCACACACACACCCAACAACAAAAAAAAGGCTATGAAAAAATATTTCATTTATTTTCTTCAGATTTAAGTAGTTTTTACTTTGTTTCATTTTTTTTATATATAGAGTAATGTATTTGAAAAAAAAAAAAATCCAATTTACTTAGTTTTATTTTTTTATATTATAAAATAGTATCTCATAAAATCATCTGATTTATTTTGGAAATCTCCTTTTTTTGTTATAGAAGTTGACAGGTATGGAAGGGGGTGGGGAAGAGTCAAAATTAATTTTATCTGTTAAAAAGGGTTTCTAAGTGGGAAATTACAACTTAATCAAAATGTCTTTTTTTACTCAGTTTGTGTATTTATAATTTTTATAATGTTTAAATATTTGTGTAATATATGTTTTATTTTTATAGGGAATACTTTGTTATAAATACTGCAAAAAGGATAAAGATCCCTCCCTAAAAGAACCAAACGTGCATACAAAAGGAACAGACTGTTGAAAAAGCACACGTGCAGCATATTTTTATATGTTCATTAATTTTAATAAATATATATGTAAAAAAATATGTGTGTAAAAATGTTTAATAAATATGTATTAAAATTAAAATATTCTTTTTCTTTGTTGAACGATTTCTTTGCAGCAATAATAATAAAAATGCAGGGTGTTTACAGCCCTTAAAAAATCCTTTTTTTATAATCAATTTCTAAAAAAGGCTTTTTTCACTGTCACAGTTATCTCATTTATCTTAGTTTTTTTTTTTTTTTTTGTAATTAAATAAGGCAAAAAACTGGGGTAAAAGAATAGATTCTGTACTATATTTAAGAATATTTTTTTTCCCTAAGGTTCTGTTATCTAAGTTTACGAATTTAGGAGAAAATTAAAAAACAAATCTTTAATAGACTAAGGAGTACTGAACATTTTGGTCAAAATGTTTTAAGCCTTTGAAAATATTACATAAACATACTTTATTAATGCTAAAATAAAGAAGGCAAATCTGACTGTTCACAGAAGGTTACCTTTTATCTTTTTTTGAAAATCCAGTGAGTTTATGACAAAGTATTATTCATAATTAAAAGAACTGTTGTTAATTTTAATCAGTGGTGAGTGTGTACCTATATTTTCATAGTTTCCAACTTTTATGATTTTTGTTACAAAACAATTTGAAAAATAATCTCCACCTTATTTTATTGCAGGAATCTGCTATTAAATAAAGTGAAGATTCTTTGAAAAATATAATGATTATAAAAAATGAGATTTCATATTACATTGATTACTGCTAATGTGTGTCATGGAAAATTTTGGAAAGCAAAAA
The DNA here is from genome assembly GCA_963931845.1 of Maratus michaelseni. NCBI lineage: Eukaryota > Metazoa > Arthropoda > Arachnida > Araneae > Salticidae > Maratus > Maratus michaelseni. The sequence continues at coordinate 151,150,792 of OZ007597.1, read as the reverse complement.
ATGTTTTAAGTAGATTAAATACTGTACTACCACTGAACACATCTTAAAGCATTTTAACATAAGTTATTAATGCAACAACACCAAAAAAGGGAACCTTTTAATTCAATAAAAATACTAAGTTTGTTATAGGAAATGGATGAGAATTATCTCCTTTAATGAAATTAAATCTTTATTTGAAAAAAAAAAAAAATCAACTACAAATTGCCAGTTAAGTATACTTTAAAACCTTGGAAAATTAGGTTTTGAATATGCAAGTTTAATGTCATATAAAATTTATGAATGTTTCATTCAAGTATTACGAAAACGTATAAATACTCCTGTGAAGACTTTTGGCTTTTATTAGTGTTGTGAATTATCCATATTCTCTGTTAAATCTACTATGGATATTCAGAAGGTGTATCTTTGCAATCCCCATCGGAAATTTAAAAAGACATTTTATGATTTGTGCCTTTTTTTTTCTTTACCGAATCCAAAATAGAATGGGGTAATACTGGGTTAATTTTACGGGCAATCCCTTTTTTTTACGGGCAGAATTTGTATTATTTTACGGGCAATCGCCCTTTTTTCATGGTCAGAATTTGTATTATTTTACGGACAATCTCCCTTTTTTCATGGTCAGAATTTGTATAATTTTACGGACAATGCCCCTTTTTTCACAGGCAGAATTTGTGTGATTTTACGGACGATGCCCCTTTTTTCACATGTAGAATTTGTGTGATTTTACGGCAATACTACTTTTTTTACGGGTTGGTTATGCATTTGCTTCAATGTAAAATTACGGGTGATTTTTGATTTACGGTCTAAATATTATTTTACGGACGTTGTCTGGAATCTCTGCTGCCGGCCTTTGTCCGTAATTTAACTTGGATTTTTTTTACAGTGTAGATGTTATCTTTCAGCCTATTAAACGGTAATGATTTGTTAAATTATTTTGGAAGCGTTGAAAAGTGTTACATAATCGATGCTTGACGCATGATTTTTCGTTCTTGTTTTTTTGTATTTTAGGTACTTAGGATGAATAAATTTGCTTTTTGTTTTAAGAATCATCAGAGATAAAGAAAAATTAAAAATGCGGTAAGAGGAAATAGTTTTCCTCTGCTCCCCTTGCCAGCGCTCATGCATGCACAACGTTTACTTCTGCAGCGTGTCCCAGGCACATAATAACTTCTTTTTAATAATTTATTTTATTAATCAGAGTATACTGATAAATCTGAAAATGTTAATTACAGTCAACAAATGAAAACCGCTTGAAAAGCTCTATTTAAAACCTTATCTTTATATCGAACGCAAGTGCCATTTTTACTTTCTAAGATGAAATCGGAATAAAAAGCGCTTTTATAAAGTTTTTCCATAGAAATGAAGTTAAAAGCTTTATTCAGAAATTTCTCCTCTCGTCTCTTCCCCTCCAATTAGTGAAAGACGCCGGAATATCTTTCTTCTCTAAATAAAAAGCCAATATTTCTTGAATAAGTCATGAGGAATAATAGTTACTGAGAACTATTCGTTAAATTTTTAAGACGCTCTTTATGCTCTGCATTAAAGTACAAGACAAGAAAATCATGCGTCAAGCATAGATTTATTAAATACTTCCCAACATTTCCAGATAACCGCAATGGCGCTTCGCCGTTAAAAAGATAAAAGCAGATTTCAGCAATTACTAATTTTAGCCGGAAAGGGTATTCGAATTTTTGTACACCCGTGTATGTGATCTGTGCACAGAAAAAATAAATAAACCCATTTGGGTCGAAAGGTTCTTAGGTATGTGCCCAAATTGGGTCATGCCTGTTTTGGTTACTACTGTGTATCCATTTTGGGTATTGTTAAATACTCATTTTCAAAAAAAAAATTTTTTGGCAACCAAAACAGGCATGACCCAATTTGGGCACATACCTAAGAATCTTTCGACCCAATTTGGGTTTTATTTTTTTCTGTGTGAATCTGTATAAACGCTACATAGTGTGTTAAAAATTAGATTAGTTTCAAAACGCATAACGTAGTCGAAAATTCCCTTTCAGCAATTTCCACCAATAGAAGGGAATGTACTCGAAAAACTTTGTACAGCCCTGTATATTATCTACAGATTTTTATACACTCCTCATATAAAACTAAAATTTAATTCAGGGGAAAACAAGGACGAAAAATCATGCGTCAAGCATAGATTATGTAACACTTTCCAACGCTTCCAAAATAATTTTACAAATCATACCGTTTAATAAGCTGAAAGGTAACATCTAAGTAAACAATTTGGAAAACGCATAACATATTTAAAAACATAATTTCAGGAATTTCCAACGTTATACAATATTCGGAAAAATATCCGAATACTTTTATTCAGCCCTGTATATGATCTATAGATTTGTATATATACTACATAGGATGCTAAAATTTAGTTCAGTTAAGAAACGCGTAGCACAGTTTAAAATTCTCCTTCTGGAGTTTCTGTCAATAAACGGAAATGTGTTCGCGAACTTTTGTGCTTCCCTGTATAGGATCTACAGAATTTATACACACCACGTAATAAACAAAAAGTGAGTTAAATTTAAAATCGCGTTCAGTAACTGAAAACGCACTTCCAAGAATTATTGTTAACAGACAGTAGAGAACTCTTTTGTGTGTCCCTGTAAACAAACGATGAATGCTATACACACACTATTATGTAGTAAGCCTCTTGCAATGCACCTTAGTGGTATATATATAAATTTCAATGCGTTTAAAATAGTGAAACATTATTTAAATAAACCGCAGATGATTTTTCTCCATAGATGTAATGTAACGGAATTCTTTTGACCGTCCCTGTAAATTAACTATAAGTGCTATGCACACCCTATTCCATATTAAGCTTCTTGTAATACACCTTAGTGATATATATCAATTACAATGTGGTTGCAACTGTGTAACATCATTAAAATAAACCGCAAATGATTTTTCCCCATAGACCGTAATGTAACGGAATTCTTTTGAGTGTCCCTGTAAAAAAACTATAAGTGCTACACACTTCCGTTGAAATAGGGAACGTGCTATAGATAACGACAATAACATATAAAAATTGCAAGGCAATCCGAGCATATTTACGAGAGTTAGAGCACGGCCAGACGGCCAGACAAACCGAAGTCATAAACACTTTTCAACTAGGTTGGAAAATGTTAAAAACGAACAAAACAACTGAAAACGTAATTTTAGAAATTACCATTTATAGACGACAATGCATCCGGTTCTTTTCATAGCCCTGTATACGAATTTACTTATCTATACTAATAAAAGAAAGTTTCGCTCTGTGTGTGTGTGTGTGTGTGTTTGTCTGCCTGAAATCTAGCCCATCTCTAGCGAATCTAGCCCATCAATCTAGCCAATTTAGCCCATCTAGAAGTCTGAAAATTTAGGTGGGGATAGTCGAAGGTCTGACCATGTGCACCTGAGTCTCAGAATTTTAATACTTTGATAATTACTCAAGCTATTAATTAAAATATCATTAAACATCGCATCGAAAATGCCATCTTTTAAATCAAAATGGCTAAAGATAAGAACTTCTGTTGTGGATTTGCCAGCGGAAATGAACGAATTCGAAGTTATTTTACTAATTAGCGAATTTTAAGAAAACTAATTAAGATATCAATTTGAAAATTCCTGAGCATATGTAAAAAAAAAAAAAAAAAATCTGCATCCGACTATGCGATTTTTGCAATATTCGGCTGGTAATTTTTCTTAATTTATGCAAAAAACTGCGGGCGGCAGTGAAAAAAAAATCCGAGAAAGTTTCAGACAGGGATCTGCTTTCATTAAAAACTGAACTACAAAGAGATCTGTTTCTCTGGCCGATCCCTCCATTTAATTTGCGAAAATGAAAGGAAATAATTGCCAATTTTTACTATAGAACAAAAATTTAGATAACTAATTAAGATATAGATCTGAAATTGATGTTGAGAAGTGTTGTTATCTGCCGGTTATTTTAGCGTATAGCGTCTTCATTATGTTCTAATTATCAGAAAAATATAATTCTTTTTTTAATGATCGCGTTAATGTAGGTAAAGGTGGTTTTCTTGAACAAATTATTCGTTATATTTGAGGGTATGGGGAGGGAGGGGGGGGGGGTTAACGCCTTGCTCTGATTTGCACAAAACAAATTCCATTTATCAGAATGCGCCCGTATCGGCGGAAAGTGGAAATAAAGGATTTTCAGTCGCCATGCAAAGCAATTTTAAATAAATAATTCATACAAAATCGGGTTAAAGATATATAATCATACAAACTTTAGATTTGTTTAATTTTATTATCACGGACCCAAGCAACGCCGGGCGGGTCATCTAGTATACTATAAAAATCTTTTCTCTAATTATACTAAACATAATTAATCTGGAAAATACATAATTTAATTAAAAAATGTCTTAAGCAATTCACGCTTATACACATGCAGTAATGCTTGCGAATCATTTTGCGTTGGCCTGTATATGATCTATAGAATATATGCACACCACGTAGTTTGCAAAAATTTAGTTAAACTTTTTAAAAGTTATAAGCACCTGCTTACATTAGACATGTGATCTCGTGATTTGTGTTTATTATTGTTAAAAACTTTGCGAAAATAGTTTATTTATCTTCTTGATCTTGAAGAAGTCGCCGTTAAAGCGCATAAAACATATTTCATCTATATACACTGGTGTATATAGATCACCGTATGTTTTTGAAAAGAATTTAGTTAAAAAAAATTTAAGTTGTAAGAACCTGCTTACATTAGACATGCGATCTCGTGATTTATGTTTATCATTTTCAAAAACTTTGCGAAAATAGTTTATTTATCATTTTGATCTTAAAGAAGTCGCCGTTAAAGCGCATAAAACATATGTCATCTATATACACTGGTGTCCAGAAATTAAGGGGCAGTGACCAATTTCAGAGGTTTCGTCGAATATCCACTGAAACTCGTGAGGAAATGCCCGAAATGCCCTTGAACTTTGAGGGTATAATCCCATAGGATTATATGGGATTTCCTCCTCAATTTATCAATTATTGCTGTAACTTTTTGAGTTTTCACAATATTTCACTGGTATTTTTATATGAGTTGCCCTATAGTATTGACTATCAAATCACGACAAAAAAAACCTTTGCTGTAGTTCACGCATGCGCAGTTAAAACTTATTTCATACAAATACCTATATCTCATCAAATATTCAATATATTAATATTTTAATTACATTATACTATTTCTACGATTTTTTGTAAAGTTTTGTTAAAATCGGCTAAAAACTCTGCATGCTATAAAAAAAAAAAAAAAACTTCTGATTTTTTTACAGAAACGTTAACATTTTCACGAATATACGTGCTATGCTTACACAAATGTACAAAAATGTTGAACAGGACCTACATAGTCATTTGCTACAGTGACAGGCCATTTGTAACATTTTTTGTTACTTGGGTCATCGAAAATATTATTTTATTATTAAAATTATTACTGCCCCCCCCCCCCTAATTGTCCTTGCAACAAAATCTTCACTGAAAAACATAAAGTCAAACATGTTCTTTACATCCTCAAAGTTCAAAGGAAATTTCGGGCATTTCCTCGCGAGTTTCAGAAGATATTCGACGAAACGTCTGTAATTGGTTACTGCCCCTTAATTTCTGGACACCAGTCTATTGCAAGGTATTTTTCTAGTCTATGCAAGCACATACACTGGTTTTCGGACTTAAAAGATCATGTAAAAGTTTCACATCTATAGTTTTACCCGGACACATACCAATATTTTAAATACTTTATAATTCAGAGTATACTGATAAATCTGAAATTTTTATTCGTGGTCAAAACAAATAAAACGCCCTTACAAAATTGCTTTATAAACCTTATCGTCCTATCTAGCGGAAAAAACATTTGTACATTTTAAAATAAAATGGGAATGAAAAGCTTTTGCAAAGCTCTTCAAAATTCTTAAAGAAATAAATTTGAAAGAGTTATTCAAAATGTCATCCTTTGTCTTTTCGCATCTAATTAGTGAAAGATGCCGGAATTGTTCTGCTTTAAATAAAAGGGCAAAATTCCTTGAATAAATCTTGAAGAGGAAATTACTCCGAACTAGTTAATCTTCTTTTTATGACCTTTTATTTCACTCTGTAACTCTGTATTAAATAAATTAAGTTTTTAAACAATGCGTATTACTTCGTATAGAGCAACTGACACTCACGCAGACACACACACACACACACGCCCACACGCACACAACGCATATATATATATATATATATATATATATATATATATGACCATACGTATATATAACCATAAATGAAACATTACTATAACACCAACTTAAACTATGAAATAATGATTAAGTATGTAATAATTAGTTGACAATGAAAGTATTCCCCAACACACTGAATATGGATACCAAAAACTTATTTAAAAGAAGAAGAAATTAAATTAAAAATTGAATAAATGAAATTGAATGAATGAAATGAAATTTGTGGAATTTAGACAGGATTTTCAAGTCCCAAATGCCTAAATACCACAAATAAAATGAGTGGTTTCATCATTATATTAGCCATAACATTGCTAAAGAATATGATTTTGGGACTACCTACTCATAAACAATGAATCAAACCTGTGAAAAAATAAAAAAAAATAAATACAATATTAAAAAGGAAAGAAACCATACCTATAATATACAGATAAAACATGAAATAGAGTCATAAAGTACATACAGTCAAACCTGTCTATCTCGAAACCTGCCTATCTCGAAAACCTGTCTATGTCGAAAATTTCAAATTTCCCTGCATTTTCATTCAAAAATCAACGTATTTTCCAAACTTATCTCAAATTATTTTTTCTCCAAACTTGCCTATCTCGAATTTTTGGAAGAAACAGCACTTTTCAATTTAAGATCCAATCTTATTTATGAGTGACAAACAATCCCACCATAGCAACAATAAACGTTTGTAACTTGCTAGTCCTCATTTCCGTGAAATTCCTAGGCAACATACGCCACTCTCCGTACCGCAGGAGTTGGACATTAATATAGAAAGAGTTGTTACACCAAAAAAAGCAGAAAAAGCCGTTGAAATATTGAGAATTTTTCTTGAATCCCAGAACAATATTGATCAGGCTTGCTTCTCTGCTGTTTTAAAACTGCAAAGAATTGTCCAATCTAAAAAAGTTTTGCATCAAAAACTCCGAACGGATTACTTTTCGTAAGGTATGTAAAGAAAACTTACTATTTTAAACCTTCAGTCTTTTGTATTTAGTGTAAATAAATGTTCTTAGTCTGTTTATATAAAACCTGTATATCTCGAAACCTGTTTATCTCGAATTTGTTTTTGGCTCCCGAGAGATTCGAGATAGACAGGTTTGTCTGTAATCCATTTGGATTAAAAAAGATACCTGTGCACCACATGAATCACACATGAACACAACCAAACAGAGGGAATGAATTGCAAAAAATCATTACATGTTGCCAAATTTAGATTTAGAAAATGATTTACTATGTTGCCAGATTAGATTTTAGAATAATATGAATATGATTGTAAAGCAACAGAAACATTGGTGCTGCCATCTGTAAGGGTAGAAAGTGAATATACGCTGAATAAAAATAGTATTGGATGAAAATTAATATTTAAAAATTAAACCATATACTATCTAAAGATGATAGAAATTAGTTAAATAATAAATAAATGAAATTAATTAATAAATAATAAATAGAATATCCAATTACATTAAAGTAATGGATGTATTAATGAATAATTCTATGTTAAAAATAAGATGGAAGATGGAAAAATTAATAATTAAAGCAACATAAAAATATATGTACCATGAAATGACGTAGCAACTATTAAATAGCTGTGCCAAAAATGCAACATCACATAAATTAAATTAACTTTCTTCATACAAAGTTAAAAATTAAATACACTTGATATAAGTGGTAAGGGTAGAACGTTTAATAAAAATTAAAACATGTATTATATTAACACTTTAGAAAAGTATACATTATATTAGAAGTTAATATGATATTGTCCACCGTAGGCATTAATCCAAATGCATTAGATCAAAAACATTCTTAATATTAATGAATATAAATTCATTTAAATTAATTAAATAATGAATATGTAAATATAACTAAATTAATATACATATAAAAATATCACATCACAGTCCATTATAAAATGTGTAATATCAAACGTGTGTGTAAATCAAAATACCCCCCCCCCCTTTTTATATAAATTAACCATGCGTTTTTCCATACAACTCCGCCACACACCTCCTCAATCAAACATCTACCCACCCAACCGTCCTATTATATATATATTTTTTTTTCTATTTTCTAAGATTATATGTTTTTTTATACATTTTTTAACGCATGTGTTAATTTGGTTTCAAAGATCATTTAAGTACTAATTACATATTAAAGAATATATGAATTTTTTTGGAAAACCATGTTGTAATGCATCATAGATAAGTTTTTTAATATTGCTGTTAATTAGTTGAGAAGAACATAAACTTTTTATTTTATAAATGTGATTAAGGAGTATATTACGATATACAGAATTATGAAGACATGATTTAAAATTAGTAAATGAATTAACTTTAAATTTAAATTATTTACGTTTATCAAATACATCAATTATTGTTTTGTTTTCTTTAACCCTCTAAGCGTTTTGCCCGTATTTTTCCGTTTCCCAAAAACAACTTAAATTGGCTCCAGATAAAAATATTTTTAACAAAATTGTATTTTAAGATATATGTAAAATAAAGAGATATGAAACATAATTTTAGAAACAAACGGAGAAAGAAAATTTAAATTATTTTAAGTTTTACAAATATTTTTATGAGAATGCAGGAAAGCCCTCAAGACGCTCAGAGGGTTAAGTGTAATTTTAAGATCTAAAAAGTTAACATTATTGTTAGAAAGGAGGTTTTCCGTTAATTCTAAATTAGTAGGATAATCAACTGGAAATATAGAAATATTAGTGTGATCAGTGGCAATTAAAATTATGTCATCAATATAACGATATAAATGTATATTACTGTTAATAAAAGTACGTTCATAGTGATACAAGTATAAGTCTGAAAGTATACTAGATGTACATCCCCCTTGTGGTATACCGACTTTCTGTAAATATAACGTATTATCATGCATTATATAATTATTATATATAATGAAATGTGTTAAAGTTTTAAAATAAGCTGTATCTATATGAATTGGTAAATTTAGTGAATGATGATACTTATTAAATAATGCATTTATAATATTATGTAGATCTAATAAATCTATATTATTAAATAGATCTTTGAAATCATATGTCATTATATTGTTAACACATTTAAGATATTTCAAAATATTGACGAGTTGATAGCTATTTTTTATACAATGTATATTATCAGTGGATGTTGTCAGTGTATAAATTTGATTGAGAATTTTTAATAGATGTTTATTGGCTACATTATTATATGTATTGCATCCTATAGTTACAGTCCTAAATTTAATTGGATTTTTATGAAATTTGGGCATAAGAACTAAATAAGGATAATTAAAGTTAGTAGAAGAAATATTTAATAATTTATAATAACTGTGAATTTTACGATTGTTTACAATTACATTTTCATTAGTTTTTTTTAAAAGAATTGTTAGTATAAATACAGGATGTAAGTAGTTGGTGATAATAAGCTTTACATATGATTGCATAATTATTAGGAGATTTGTCAATATATGTGATTACATAGTTTTTTTGTAATTTAGTAATTTGCTGGAGCAAATGTTTTGTGTTAATTTTAACCATATGCGATAAATTATGTTTTAAAGACTAACTTAATTTTTCAATAACTAATATTTTCCATTGATTAAAATATTCAATAGGTTTACTATATGAGATTGAAATTTTATAAATAAAAATATCTATATCGTATGTAAACTGTTTTATAATAGAATTTATATTAAATTTAGAAGGAAGTCTATATTTAGTACCATAACCCATTAGTTTTTACAGATTAAAATCATTCACAATATTAAGATTACCAGTGATTATATGTCCATGATCATTATTAATGTATTTTTTTAGAGTGGGGTCATTGCATTTACAGGGAAAAGTACTAGCATCAGATGTATTTTTTGAAAATGCATTATAGTTAAAAATCTTTCTTCCGATTGTATTAGGATATTTAAATTTTTTGAAATTTGAAGATTATTAATAGGAAAATAACAGTTTTTATCATTAATTATAGAATTAATATTAATTTTATTAATGATTTGATTTGAAAAATTTATAATCATTTGAGTATTAGTGTTTTGAATTTTTTGTTTCTTATGTAAATTAATGTTGAAAAGATTAGCTCTTGTCATAATTAGATCATAAAAAATATCAGAGAAATGATATGAGTAAGATTTACTAAGAAATACATTTAAATATTGTACTATCTTTTTAATTGCAAATATGTATTTTCGTATTAAAAACCAGTTGTAATTCTTAATATAGTTATGATGAAGAGTATTGATTTGTTTACCAATATATTTTTTGGAAATAACAACTGTAGCAGTACACTTTCCTCGCTTGTTACGTGTTGTTTTATGATTTAAATTATATATATATATATATATATATAATTATAATATCTATGAATTTCAAAAAACATATCAAGTTCTTGTATCATTCTACTTAAATCTCTCTCTCTCTCTCTCTCTCTCTCTCTCTCTCTCTCTCTATATATATATATATATATATATATATATATATATATATATATATATATATATATATATATGGGGGGGGGGAGGAGGATTGCCGTCTTGAATGCCGTATGAATGCGAAAGTATAACTATTATATTAAGATGAAGTAAATGGGTCGGTGTCTAGGATCAACAATGAATAGTCCAGACAGTTTTCAAAGTTAATTAGGTTGTAGTTTTAATATCTTGATTACAATATAAAATATTTACAACAATAATCTAAACAGGTATAACATTTGCAATTTATCCGGCTGCCTGTCGGCTTTAAAAATTAGTTAACTGCGCAGTCCACCAACTGGCATAAAACTACAAAGAGACAATCTCTCGATCCGTCTGATCGGAACGAAAGCTCTCGCACATCTACTCTCTTTTCATGATGAAAATGCATATCATCAAATTTCTATTGTGCGGGAATCATCTAACTTAGATCCCAACTCACAAGCCTCAATTGAATATGTGCTTTGCTTTGCAGTCCGAAGTTCAGATGAAGAACTATTGCGACCACATATATGTATATATATATATATATACATAAACCACACAGCCACAAGTACAGATATGCCCATATATATTAGCGCATACATGCACACACATATTTATGACCATGCTTAAATGCTTGTTCGTGAATGTCTGTATATGAATGCCTATGTATGTGCAGTCGTGGGAAAAAAAACGGAACACCCCCCACTAACTCTTCAACAAATTATAGTAGAAGGACGTGACTGATACCAAACGATTGGAAATAAAGTCTACTTTTAAGTGATGTATCTAAAATTTGCTTAAGGGGCCATCTACATATTAAAACCAGCCTAAACTTTAATTTTTTCAATGGCAACACCCGCTTTTGACATGATATTTTAAATCTTCGGTTCAAACTATGCCTAGATACAAAATTTTAAGTCATTTGGATGATAAGTTTTTGAGTTATAAACATTCAAATTTTAGAGCTTCTAATGTTAAATTACATTTTCATATTTTTATTAATATCGCCTGAAATTATAATCCTAATGTGCTAACGTTTTGTTTGGTTATAAAACTCAAAAACCCAAACATAACTACGTCAAATTTGTAATTTTTAAAATTTTATAATATGAATTATGAATTATGAAATTAATATTCGAAAAAATTATGAATTGCAACCTACAATTTTTTTGATGGATTTATATTTATTATGTCCTGCTTTATGTGTATTCAAAATTTCAATTTTTTTTTCCAAGTAGTTTTCAAATTATGCTTAAAAAACGACAAAATGCTGCTTTAAGGGGCCGTCTATGATGTGCATTAAAGCATAGTTTGAATAGGTATGAGAGCGCTCCGACTCGAAATCCCGATTGACACCACTAAATTTTAATAGTATTTGTTACCTTATTCAAGGACAAAATTTCTGAAATTCTTTACGTTGGAGAATACTATTAAAATTTAGTGGTAAGAATCGATATTCGGGTCGGAGAGCTCTCATTCCTCTTTGAGAAAATATTATACTCATAGGCTGGGATTATAGTGACTTGATAAACTTAGAGATTAAGTCTGTCTTACACTATAAACAATGCGTAAACCGTATTTCAATGCTTCGTGATCTTGCGTTAAACAACTCTGACAACGCCCTGTGATTGTAGTAACATATAAGATAGCGAGGCCCCAGCCTTTATTAGTATATATATCACAATATACTAAATATCTTGGGATATTATTAATATAAGTAATATATATATTTTTTAATTTTTTTTTTAATTCTTTTTCACACTCCTTTTCAAATTGTATGTATAATTTATAATATTCCATTGTAAAGGTCTTGTTATTCAATATTGTTTCAGCGATTGTTCGGGCAAGATATGGCACTATATTTAGCAAAAGCTGGTGTCATATACAGAAAACAATCGTTCTTTGCTTATAAATGTGATTTTCTTGCCCTTGAGAAAGTAAATTACTTTATAAGCTTTTATTTGTGTATATACTCGTGTGGTTTATATTTAATTCCTTATTTTCTATTTATTTAATTTTTTTTTTCTTCTTCTTAATTTGAATTAATAATGTTACTTTTATTAGGACTACAATTTTAATTTGTAAATTGACAGGGCTCTTTGGTATCGGGATTTCAGTGTATGTGGTCAGTTTCTTATGTTTCAATGGTTAAATTTTACTTAAAGTTTTATATTATATATATATTTCTTTTACGTTTTCAATGTCTGCTTTAAAATTTTTCATTAAAATTACGTAAAACGTATTTGCATGAGATATATGTTTTCATTTATGGAAAATAGTTTCGCTTTTATTTTTAAATTAATAAAGCTCATTTTTGAAAAATATGATCAGTTCTACCTTAGAAAAAACTTAATCATTTTTGTTACCTTTAAAAAGATTTATAGCTTCTTTTCCAGTCTAATAAAGCTATATTGTTTTTTCTGCAGTATATATGTTTGAAGTGAAGTTTATTATAAATGCATATGTGTAGAGTATTTGCTGAAACAAAATGGCCCCACAATTAACTGAAGCAACGAAAGGCCAAATGATTGGCATGTGGCAAGCTGGAAGAAGTTTTCGTTATATAGCTGAGCATTTTCAAGTGTCTCTTCAAACTGTTTCAACATGGATTAATAGGTAAGGTTTATATTGGTAGTTTATTGCGAAGAAAAAATTACAATATTTCTTCTATAACTTTCGTATTTAAATCTATTCGATTAAACAGGAAAATTGAAAAAAATTACAAGATATTTTTAAGGTTTTCTGATAGGCAAGATTATTTCCCAATCGCTAGCAGTGTGCAAAAAAATCTAATAATAATAATAAAAAATAATAAATGTCATATGGCAAGTTTTCTTGCCAGGAGGCATTAATGAGTTAATTGTAAAATTTCAAATGAACTACCAGAATAGGTTTAATCATAGAATTATTTCCCCTATTCCGAAGGAGAATAACGGATGTAAAGTTATTCAGATGTCTTTGTAACATATATTTAGTTTTAGGTCTTCAAATAAATCGGAATGTAAATTCTGCGAACATATCTCAAAACAAGACACCCCCCCCCCCCTCTCGCTACTAAAAAAAAAGCAATGTCTGGATTTATTTTCAGACTAAAAAACAATTTATCTGCGTTTTTTTTTTTTTTTTTTTTTTTTTTTTTTTGTTATTTTTACTTTGTTTCATTACGCTGCTTTATACTATTTTTTTTTAAAATTCTAAATTTTGTATCGGTCAATTTTATTCACGTTTCTGCCAATAAACTAAAGAAAAGGCGAGTTAAATAGATGCAAAATCTGAGAAAAAGCATTATAAAAGCACCTGTAAAATTCCAATAACATTTACATATTCTAAGACTATTTTAATTACAAATAATCTTATGGTTTTTTAATCCCTTCGTGACGAGAGTCTATTACAGAATTTTTAATAATTTACCACCGGTTTTTCAAAACAGAAATTTTCGTCTAATTGAATTGTGGAAATGCTAAGATATAATAAGGCAAAGCTTGCAATAAAAAATAACTGGTGGGAAAAATCGAGGATTCTGAGCATCTTATGCGTCACGCATACGTGTCGCTCGTCCCCAAGGGGTTAAAATCGGATAATTCAACACTTGTAAACATTATCTTACAGCATATAACAATAACCGAAACTTATTAAGTGAGTAAAATGGTCATATCGGTAAAACATAATACATTAAAAGGTGACATTCTACAGCATTTCAACAATCGAGTACCGAACTTCAATTTGGATACAGCCCCTTAAATATGCTCATTATAAAGTAATTAATTTCTCAGAAACTAATCGTAGGAATTTAATGAAATTTGGTATCTAGGCATAGTTTGAACTGCAGATTTCAAATATGTTGTCAAATTTGGGTCTTGCTATTGAAAAAAACAAAGTTTGGGTGTGTTTTTATATGTATATGGCCCCCTAAGCAAATTTTATATATATCACTTAAAAGTAGACTTTATTTCCAATCGTTTGGTACCAGTCACTTCCTTCTACTATAATTTGTTGCAGAGTTAGTGGGGGGTGTTCCGTTTTTTTTTTCCACGATTGTACGTGAGTAGGTATGTATGTGCGCGTGTGTGTGTGCAAATATTTTTGTCTATTCGTAAATATATGCACTGGCACTCGGACATCCAGGTTCACACGAGTGTTTCACAGGATGCATAGAGTTCTTACATTTTACTACTACTATTTCCGAATAGTAATCTCTATTTTATTTAGTTGCAAAATTTCGCGATAAATAAAGCAAAGATGTATTTAAAATACGAAAAAAAAAACACTTTTTCGTACTCTGTTTCACTTGTACAGTTTTCCTTGGACACATACCATTTTTATAGTAATTTATTAAACAGAGTTTAATAATAAATCTGAACTAAACATGTACGGTCAACAAATGAAAATTACTTAAGAAAATTATTTATAAACCTTATCGGCATATCTAGCGAAAGTGTTATTTGTATTTGTATTATATAAATTAAAATGGAAATGAACAGGTTTTATAAAGCTCTTTAAAACGCTCAAAGAAAAAAAGTTCCCTTATTATCTTATCGCATCTAATTAACTTTTCTAAAGCAAATTAATTCTATTGATTAAAATGTTGTTAAAATGATTGAATGTCACACACACACACACCTGGGATTTTAAGAACGAATCAATTTCAAAATAATTAAATGCATTTCATCATGTACATCATAATTGCAAACATTTTTTCAAAAATTCTGGTAATTTCACATATTGGAATTTTAATTAAGTGGGATAAATACTTCACACTGCCTTAAAAAAAATAATGAAAGATATTGGGATATTGTTCAACTTTAAAGAAAAGGGCCAAATTTCTTTAATAAACCTAAACCTCCCGTTTTCTGAGACCACCATTTTTTAAATAGTGTTTTTCCTGTTTTTTTAATGACAACAATTCTGCGATTAAATAAGATAAATATTTCTACTCGAAAAAAGTGGTCTCCAAAAACAGGAGAAGTTGAAAGCTATATAATAATTAAAATATAGACAAAAATGCTTAAGTGATACAAACAGAATACAAAAAGGCTTATAAAAACCCTTTAATATAAAAATCAACATATGTTTCGACGCTCAAACGGCAACATTATCAAGAATTATCTTGACATTGGCGCCATTTCAGCGTGGTAACATATGTCGATCTTTATATTAAAAGGTTTTTATAGGCCTTTTTGTGTTCTGCTTGTATCACTTAACCATTTTTATCTGTATTTTAATTATTATTAGTGATATTTTTTTTAATTTTTATTATTATTTTTTTTTTTGATTAAGCTACATAATAGTTACTCTAAACGAGTTATACACTTTTTTGAAATGACGTTTTATTTTGCTCTGTATTAAATAAATAGATAGGCTAGTAAAGTATACTTTACTATTTCTTCAGTGATTGACACACACACACATATATATATACATATATGGTTTATGTATATATACATATAAAAAATACAGGCAAGAATACACACATTTACGTATGTTTACATTTAGATACCCATATCCTTCTTTAAACGCTTATTCGTGCATGCATGTTTGTAAATGTCTATGTATGTACGCGAGTGTGCATGTATGTGTATACATATGTGTGAATGTTTGCAAGTAGATTCACCGGTGCTCGGACATACCATGCGCACATAAAAATGTCACTTCTACGGTTTTCTCAGGACAAATACCCATTTTTTTAGACAAGAGTACGTCGATAAATCTAAAATTTTTATGCACGGTCAACAAATGAAATATACTTTAGAAATATTATATCCTTAAACCTTATGGGCATATCTATAGTGAAAATAAATTTAATGAATTTAATTAAATGAATTTTACTATATGAATTTAAATAAAAACAAAAAGCGTTTTAAAAAACGTAATAAAATGCGCAAGTAAATAATATTGAAAACATTATTAAATACTTTTCCCTTTTGTCTTTTCCCATCTAATTAGTGAAAGATGCCAGAATAGTTCTTTAAATAAAACGACAAAATTTCAAAAATAAGTCATGAAGAGTAATCGAACTCTTTAAACATTTTTGAAATAACCTTTTATTTTGCTTTGTCTTAAATGAAAAGAGATGCCGTATTTATTAGCATATGTTTAACTCCCAAGTATTTTTCGCATCGCTACTTTTGAAAGAAATTTTTAGAAAAGAAAAAATAAATGCTTCACATAGTTTTTACACGAGACATATTAGAAAAGTTGAATTAAGGGGATGACGCACTATGAAGATGAACAAAAGAAACACAACAATGGTAAATCATGCCTCCGGCTTAGGTTATGAAACACTTTCCAATTCTAGCAGAATATTTTAAAGAAATTTTAGTTTTTCATACGATGAAATAATATAGCTAAATAACACAAGTTGGTAAGTGTGATCGAAGATCGCACAAAGGGTTTTGTTTAATATTCCTTTCAAAACACTTTATCCTTTCCTTAATAAATCCAAATAAATTTAATTCCCCCCCCCCCCCCCCCAAAAAAAAAAAAGTCATGTTTTTTATAAAGTAAAAATTTACCGGTCAATTTTTCTCGTTTTTTCGAAAGTCTGAACCGGACCGATAGCGGACGAAGCCCGCTATTATACTCTGTCATAATAATAAATCTGTCATGTGGACTAAATGCGATATTAAAAAATATCAATTTCAAAATTAAACATGTTGTATAAGACTTTCAAAATGTTAAAATATGCGAATATTTCCATAATCGGGTTTTTGTCATGATTCAATACTTTCCTCTCACTCATATGACGTTATAATCACCTGCTGACGTCATATCTACTTGCTTTCTCAAATACTCATATTGACACTCTCTCTGTATTATTCTCAAACATTTGAAAAAGTCCGTTAAACTTCTAATATGACGTCAGATTATTTTTCTTTTTAATTCTCAATGACATCATATTAACCTGCTTTCTGTATTTACACATACTCATACTCCTTGTATTATTGAGAAATGTTTGAAAATTTCCGTTTTATTACCAATATGACGTCATATTAATCTATTTTTCAATTGGTGAAGTTTTTTTATTTCATTTTCGTTTTTCACGTATGGAAATCTTTCAATAGAAAATTAATTATTATAGAAATTTTTTTATTTTGGATTTTTAATGGTTGGCAACTGCTATAACGAAAAATGTTTAAACTTAATAGAAAAAGGCTGTTAGATTTTTGGTTTTTTTATCTCCCTCTATTAAAAGAATACGTTTTTTTTCAAAATTTTATGATGTTTGAATTTTTGATGATTGAATTTTTGAGCTTCATAGTAGGTATTCAGCTATAAGCACACAAAATTTCAAGTCTGTCAGTTATATAGTTTCTGAGAACCGGCTCTGTGACGGACAGACAACGTAGCAGGACGAATAGGGTTTCGTGAGATGAACGAAACCCTAAAAATTAAACACATAAGGCAATAGAAATTCATTTTTTGCAATTGTGTTATTGAAATTTTAAACATTCAGTCCTTTTTAGGAAGCCCTGTACATAAACCATGAAGGCGTATACATATATTTACACATACACGCATCAAATATTTATGCCCATGTTCGTGCTTGCATGTGTGTGAATGTCTATGTATGTATGTAAGTGGACATGTATCTGCACACGCGCGTATGTATGTGTCTGCATGTGTATATATGTCCGCAAGTACATACAGTGACGCTCGGACATACATGCGATGAGTAAAATTTGCACTTCTATAGTTTTCCCCGGACACATATCAATATTTTAAATAATTTATTAATTTGAGTGTGCTGATAAATCTGAAATTTTTAATTGTGATCAAAACAAATAAAACGCGCTTACAAAATTGATTTAAAAGCCTTATCGTCCTATCTAGCAGAAATGCCATTTTTACATTTAAAAATGAAATGGGAATGAAAAGCTTTTATAAAGCTCTACAGCATGCTTAAAGAAATAATTTTGAAAGAGTTATTCAAAATGTTTTCCTTTGTCTTTTCGCATCTAATTAGTGAAAGATGCCAAAATTGTTCCAATTTGCATAAAAAAGCAAAATTTCTCGAATAAGTCTAGAAGAGGATATTACTTCGAACTAGTTAATCTTCTTTTTATGACCATTTATTTTGCTCTGTATTAAATAAAGAATTCAGCTGTTATGTAATGCAGATTACTTCTTAGAGTAACACACAAGCACACACACACACACGCATATATACAGGGTGGTTCAGAACTATATGTAAAAAATGTAAAGGCAGGTAGAGTGGACCTAAATAAGCAGATTTTGTATAGGAATGTGGGTGCGGAAATCCAGCGTTGAGGCAGTAGAGGGCGCTGTTGAGTTCGGCGGAGGAAAGCTCTTCGCTGGTGTGAATCGTCATTCCCCGCACGGATTTCAAGCGACATCCATCGTTACACCAATGCGGAGCTTGCCGACATTCATTTCATGTATGAGGCTGCCCAAGGAAATAGAGCGGCTGCTCAAAAAGGATGTAAAAGGAACTATTCCCGGGTAGGAATCTGCGGGATTGCCGAACGTTTGAACATCTTCATCGGGTGTTGTGCGCGAGTGGATCGTTTTATGCTTCCAGGCGTAATACGGACACCGGAAGATATCGCAGAATTCCTGCAGTAGAATAAGAAGTATTACGCACAGTAGAGGATAGTCCTTCGACAGGCTCGAGAGACCTTGTACGTATGCATCCTTTGAGCAGCCGCTCCATTTTCTTGCGCAGCCCCATACATGAAATGCATGTCGGCAAGCTTCGCATTGGTGTAACGAAACATGTTGCTCGAAATTCATGTGGGAAATGACGATTCAAGCCAGCGAAATGTTTTCATCCGCCGAACTCAACAGCGCCCTCTACTGCCTCAACGCGGGATTTCCGCACCCACATTCCTATACGAAATCTGCTTATTTAGGTCCCCTCTACCTGCCTTTATATTTTTGACATATAGTTCTGAACCACTGACATATAGTTCTGAACCACCCTGTATGTACGTGTGTGTGTGCATATAATGAAATCACATGTGAAAATCAAAGAAAGAGATTAATTAAAAATTAAAGGAAAATACTACTAAACTATATGTATACTACAAAAATTAAACATAAAAAATTAAAATGCAAATATGAAAAACAATGAAGATCTTATAGAATCTTCAGAGGAGCATCATAAGAATAATTCATAGAAAAGATATGTTATTTCATCCAGTGTCGTCAGCATTAACCCTTCTTTGCATGAGTTTTTCTTTTATGTTTCATGTAATTCGTATGTTTCATGTAATATGTTGATGTAATTTCATGTTTTTTTTTATATGTTATACATATATTAAATATTAGACACCAGAAATTTTAAGATAGATTTTTAACTTTGTTCAGCAAAATAGTTCATGGGAAATTTACTAAATTAATATTTCTATATAAATATAGTGGTGGCGAAGAAGTTGATTTATTTATTAAAAGTTAAATAAATAGTGATGGAAATTTCCATCACAATGCAAAGAATGGTTAAGACTAAATGAGAATATTAAACTCTTTATAACATATCGAAAACCCCCGAAAATGTGAAAAGATGCATAAACCATACAGGCACAAGCACACGCATGCACATGTATGTATTTGCCCATACATGCACACATATTTATGTCCATGGATAAATGCTTGTTGGTGCATGTATGTGAGTACTAATACACACACACATATATATATTATATAAAATATGTAGGACGTTATCAGCAATGACCAGGCCCTGAATCCTGTTTGAATGCAGCATTGGTTAACCCCTTGGGGACGAGCAACACGTATACGTGACGCATAAGATGCTCAGAATCTTCGATTATTCCCATCAGTTATTTTTTTATTGTAAGCTTTGCCTTATTTAATGAGAGCATTTCTGCGATTCAATTAGGCGAAAATTTCTGTTTTGAAAAACCGGTGGTAAAAGATTAAAAATTCTGTAAAGGACGCTCGTCGCGAAGGGGTTATGAAGACAGTTGTTAAAGTTGCCGAAGTCATGAAAGTTTATTCCATGACAAGCGGTTACTGTGTCACATAACTTCTAAATTGCGAATATAAATCACACTCTTACGTTTAGTCAACAGGCGAGATTTTTAAGAGAATTTGCAGTCAAATATTAGAGCTGAGTAGTGGCAATAAATTCCAAAGGGTGTTTCTCTATAATCATTTATGAGACTGGTTTGCACATAATATATTTTATTCCATACCAATCAAATATGCACAACTCCATTATTGGAATGGAAGATTGAGATCCGTAGTAGGGTTTTAGTACTTCTGTTAGTTCATCATGATGTGTTTGATATGATTAGATGCCATAGTTGCCAACCTCCCGATTTTTTTCACACCAGTATTTTTATGAAAAAATACTAGTTTTCAGTAATCGTGCAATTTCTGCTATTTAATAAAGCGAAAATTTTTGTATGATTTTACTGGTATACAAAAAATCGGGATGTTGGCAACTATAAGATCTATTAATCTTATTGAAGAGAAGAAAAACTATCGACGCGTAGAAAGGATTTTCTCCAGTGACGGAGTTATTTGGACAGTTCAAAATGCGTAAAAATCTGTCTTCCAAGCCAGTGTATGCGGTATAAATATAAAAAAGATTTAGCTCAAAGTTACATGGCGCACTCTACGGAACCAACTAAATCCGTGTTAGGAGGGAAAAAAGAGGGTAGTAAGAGGCAGGGCGTGCTAGCCAATGGTTGAAAAAGTGGGCTAAAGGAGGTGCCATTTGACGTCCTGTCGTAACTCTTTCTTTTAGAGCGGAATTAAAAAAAGGTGAAATGTTTACACGGGGAATACGAGCGATGGATGCCGGGATATTGAATGATAATTTTAATAAAAATAAAAATGATATTATGAAATGTTCCAAAGAAATAAATTTCAATGTCTCAAAATATGAAAAAATAAAACAGGTGTTTTTTATAAGAAGAGTTGCTTTTAACCCCTTGAGGATGAGCGACACGTATACGTGACGCATAAGATGTTCAGAATCCTCGATTATTCCCATCAGTTATTTTTTATTATTGTAAGCTTTGCCTTATGTAATCCTAGCATTTCTGCGATTCAATTAGGCGAAAATTTTTGTTTTGAATTACCGGTTGTATAAGATTAAAAAATTCTGTAAAAGACGCTCGTCGCGAAGGGGTTAATAGAATAAGGTTTTTAGAAAAAGGTGTGAAGTTAAAATGTAAATTATATTTAAGATATTATTAAAAGACAGGGGAAAAAGGTAGAATTGTAAGAATTTGGAATAAATTAACTAAGGTAAAATGGCGAAATTTTTTTATTATTACACACACACACATATATATATATATATATATATATATATATATATGCATGAACAATGCAGGCACAAGTACACATATGCACATATATTTATTTGCGCTTGCATGTGCACACATATTTATGTCATGATTAATGCTTGTTTGTGCTTGGTGTGTTTATGAATTCCGATGTATGTATGTGAGTGTGCATGTATATGCGCATATATATATATATATATACATATATATATATATGCGTAAATGTTTGTGAGTACTCATCAGTATATACACTGGTGCTTGGACATACATGCGAACATAAGTGTTCCACAGGAAACATAGAGAGCTTACATTTTACTATCACTATTTCCGAATAGGAATCTTCATCTTATTTAATCGCAAAATTACTTCGATTAAATAAGTCGAGATTACTGTTTGGAATTAGTGGTATGAGAAAAGCACCTTCTCGCACCGTGTTTCCCTTCTATACTTTTTTCGACATATATACTGTGAAAAAGACAGATGTTTCTTAATTTAGGAAAATATCATATAATCACGAACGAAAATACACAATAACCTCTTCCAAATTACCCACGATTTCGAAAAGAGCTCTTTATCTTTTGAAACCTCAAAAACTAATATTTTTGATATTTAAAGAAGCATTTATTAAAACAAACTTTCTTTTGCTGACACTCATTTCGGAAACTTTTCCGAGTAGTTTTTATAGTGTACTCGTATTAATCAATTTTCTCAACCTGGAATATGGAAGTTTTGGATGCTATCCATTCTCAAATAAACATTTCCATGTTCAACAAACATGTACCGAATACGCCCTAAATTCGTTAAAATTTAAAAAATTCATTAAAAAGGAACAAATTATGCTAAAAATTTCCGGTTTGCACGAATGGAATTAGACGGAGCTTGGAATTTTTTTTTTTTTAAATAACAAATAAAATTGTTGTTCAAGAAGTTACAAGATGGCGCTGGCATGCATAATATGACGAAGATGTATGCAGATTAGGCATTTAGTAAAAGACCCGTTTCTTCGAGGCGTCTGACATAGATACATCAATGTAGATAAATCGTTTTTCCGATGTTAGCACTAAATCGGTATTTTGTTTTAAATCGATTTAAAGCCAATAGATAATAGAATTCCCGATGTAAGCTTTAAACATATTTTTTTGTCTTAAAACGATTTAGTTAAATCAGATTGCCAAGGTTAGCTTTAAACTGATTTAGTTAAATCGGATTTCCGATGTTAGCTTTACATCGATTTGCTAGTTAAATTGGAATTTCGATGTTAGCTTTAAATCGGATTTCCGATATTAGCTTTAAATCGATTTAGTTAAATCGCGATTTAGCTTAAATTGCGATGTAGCTTAAATCGCGATTTAACATAAATCGCGATTTAACATAAATCGCGATTTAACATAAATCGCGATTTAACATAAATCGCGATTTAACTTAAATCGCGATTTAGCTTAAATCGATTTAAGCCAATAGATATATCGGATTTCGGATGTTAGTTTTAAATCGATTTAAGACCCAAGACTACCGACAAGCTTCAGTATCCTAGTACATGAAACGGTCGCTTTTCTCTGTCTTCAGTCCTTTTGCCGCGCGTAATTTTTGCCATGCGCCGGTTACTGATTCTCTGTTCTTGTAAAAGAGCTTAACGAACAACGATTGATCTGGTAACGATAGCATACTGCTGGCATCGGATGAAGAATCTATGTGCATCAAGGTGCTTTACTGACAGCCTGTTTTGCATAAATCTGCTTCATATTATGCATGCAAGCGCCATCTATCGGATTTTTTTTAACTACAATCTTTTTGTTATTAAAAAAAATCCGATCTCCCTCTAATCCCATGCTAGCATCATTTGTTCCTATATGATGAATTTTTAAAGTTTTAATGAAATTATGCTCACTTGGTATTTAAAGATAAAGATGATAAATTAACATTAATATTTAAATTACTATTAAGTTGTTACTCTTGCATGTATAAGTACTTTCACACAGCTGAAGATGTTTAATGAAGACTTATTATTATCCAAAGAAAAACAGATATTCCGGTTTAAGAGAACCCATTAATACACTATGAAAACTACTCGGAAATATTTCCGAAAATCAGCGGCAGCTAAAGAAAAACTTTGTTTTTTTTTTATCTTTCTTTAAAAATCGAAAATATATTGGTTTCTTGGGTTTCTGAATATAAAAGACGCTTTTCGGAATCTCGAATCTATCTTTAAACCTTATCGGCATATCCATAGTGGAAATGTCATTTTACTATCTAAATGTAAATGGGAACGAAAAGCGTTTCAAAAGCTTTACAAAATACCCAAAAAATAAAATTAAAATCATTATTTAAAACTTTTTCCTTATGTCTTTTCCCGTCTAATTAGTAAAAGATACCGGAATAGTTCTTTTTTTAAATAAAAGGCCAACATTTCTTTAAAAAAGTTATGAAGCGTAATTGTTTCTCCGAACTAGCAGTTAAACTTTTTTGAAATGACCTTTCATTTTCCTTTGTCTTAAATAAAGAGATACCGTTTTTACTGGCATAATTTTCGCTCCACATATACCTACTTTTGAAAGATTTTTTTAGAGAAAATGCTTCGTATAATTTTTACATGAGGCATTACTAGATGATGTGAATTAAGGGGATGACGCATTTTGAAGATGAGCAATTTTTTTTTTTTTAAGGTCAGTTAAGTAGAAAAGCAACGAATCAGCGTTTGGTTAAATTTTTCTTTGTTAAATTATTTGCATATAAAACAAAAAATAATTACTAAAGTTATAATTACTAAACACAATTTTAAGAGTAAAACAGAGTTAATAGTTGCGAAACCAAATTCAGTCAAAAAATCCTTGTAATTTATAGCTCCCAAACAACCCCGTTCATCTAATTATCATAAATTCGCAAAGTACAAATAACACTCCAATTCCAACAAGTACATTCGTTTCCAAGAAACTTAGAGATCGAAAAGTAAAGGTTTCGGTACTAGCAGGGCTACACTACATACCGGGCTTGCTCATTCATTATGATGACGTCACAAAAGGTGGCTGACTAGAAGGAAAGACATACAGCGATTGGCACAAAACGATGGGCTCGTTGCTTTGGACCAATCGCTGGTCGCGGTCAGCCACCATTTGTGACGTTTTGAGAGTGAATGAGCAAGCCCGGTATCTAGTGTTGCCTTGGTACTAGTCATGATCTTTGACGACACGATCTCATTCAAAACAAGATATCCGTAGAGAAAATTTGAAACACACTAGTGATGGGAGTATTCGAATTCAAAATGTCTGAGGTCCCGATTCAGCCAAGTTCTCAAATGATCTCGATTCGGACAAAAGTATTCGAATACAAGCCACCTGGCATTTATGTCAGTAACGAAAACAAAAACTGTGGTTTTCATAGTGATGGGGGTATTCGGATACAAAATGTCTGTGTTCTCGTTTCAGCTAAGTTCTCAAGTGGTCATGATTTCAGACAGGAGTATTCGAATACATGTCACCTGGCATCTGTATCGGCGACGAAAACTGCGGTTATTCAGTTCTCATAGCTGGAGTTTTCTATGGTTTCATAAGGTGCACCAGCGAATGCTAGACTACTCGGCGCTGTTTGATACTTTTCTCTGGAATTTTGCGGTTAGCAGGATGATCAGCGCTCGTTTAGTTTTGAAATTTTGTTTTATTTTTTTAAGCGTACAATCAATTCAACTAATATACATATATACTTTTAGTTAAATTGATCATATGGATTTTAATTTAAGAAAACGATTATAATGAATAACATTCTGTGAATTTGTATTTAAGAAACGTAAATCATATATATTAAATTTTTTAAATTTTTACGATCAAAATAATTACTCATAGTGGAAAATAAAATTGTACGTTCGTAAAAAAAAAAAAAAAAAAAAAAAAAAAAGAAAGAAAGAAAAAAGAAAGAAATCTTGATTTTGCTACTTAAAGAAAAATTGCTTACTTTTACGGCGTATGCAGGGGAGAGTCGGTTCTTCGCCTTCTAAATCGTAGAAAATAATAAGATATAACTTGCAATACTAAGAGACATGGACGTCGGCAGAATTATACATTGGGACGGGCAAGATTTTGGAACACGTGTGGCAATAGGCCACAGTCTAGTTTGCTTTTAAAATTGCAGAATATAAACAGGAAATAATCTAAACTAAGTTTTTTTTTGTCAGAGTTATCATGCAAGATAATTTTTAAACTTATCAACATAAAAAGCAATACAAGAATTTATCAATTAAGAAATACTAAATATAAATAAGTTTTTTTTTTTTTTTTTTTTTTTTTACCAACATGTTTTTAAAAAGGAAATTGAAGCAGTTCTTTTTTCCGTCAAAGGGCTTTGCCACCCTGAATCATTTTTTTAAGATAAGTTTGAAACACATGAGCATTAACAGGAAAGCAAAATTAAAAAATCCCTGACGGCTCGGCCTACAGGCACAGGTAGATTTCGAAGGCGCAGACCGCCAGGTGCCTGTTTGTTAAGAATTGCGGAAGAAATGAACTTTTTGCCATGATGCGGCATTTGGAAACGCCCACTTCGAAACCTAACTTGTTTGCAGGCGGAGCCGGCAGGGATTGTTTTTTTATTATTATTATTTTTTTTTTGCTATAACCAGGGCCGTACAGAAAGACCGCGGGACCCGGTAATGTTTCCAATGCGGGGCCCCACCATAAACCTGATAAAGTAAAACCTGCTTAAACGAAAATGTACAGGAAATTCCATTTTAAATAGCTTTTTCGTCTTAAATAATTCGGTATAAATGCATGGAATTATTTGGCTAGACCATGATTATTTTCCGTTTACAGCAGAATTCCATTATAAACAGTCTTTACTGTATTAGTAAATAGATATGTTGGATAGTACTTTTTTAGAAGATCTATATAGTATTTTCTTACAATTTTATTATTTTCTTTTACAGTATTTTACAGTAGTATTACAGTTTATGATGCGTTGGTAACATCTTTTCATATAAGGACTTCTATAGAAATTTAAAATATTGAAAATATAATTAAATTTTGATTCAGTTCATGAGTTAAGTTGCCGATTTTCTGACGCTATTGTAACTTTTGTTATTGTTTTACAATTTAGAAAATACTTGTTCTATAAAACATAAATAAATAAATGCCTGCATCTTTGCTATGTGCTGATTTTGAATAAAAGCTGTATTTTGTTTCGAACGTTTAATGCCTCCTGAGCACCCCCCTCCCCTTCCTAGCCAGTCCGTAAAGACGTTCAAGCAACTTCTGACTTTTGAATTTTATTATTTGTTAATTATTTTAATTAAAATTTTTATGCAAAAAATATCATTCTACTTTTACTGGTATTTATTTAAAAACCAGTACCAAAAGTCGGGCCCCTTAAGAGACTCGGGCCCTGGTAATTTGTAACAGCTCTACCCCCCCTCTGTACGGGCCTGGCAATAAGGATTGGACCTATAAAAAAACTTGTCAGTATAAAAGTTTTAGATAATATTAAGAGGATTTATAATAAATTTAAACGGATTTGATATCTTCAGAATTGACGAAGTCATGAATTATTTTCTTCTAAACCCCCCTTGGGGCCATTTATAATGATATCAAAAATCTGTCCTACATAAAATTTCGGCCCTTTTCCTAGAAGTAATAATAACTTTAAACGGATTCGATACGTATCATAATTAAGAACTTTTTTCTGTTTTCACGAAAAGCCCCCTTCCCCCTTTGGTTCGATTTTGCACATTAACGAACTTGACCGAGATTTTATGCCCCTTGATTTTATGTATTAGTTTGGAAGAGATTTGTGCAGAATTATGGGAGTTATCGTGTCCATAAAAAAAGTGACATAGATAGATAGATAGATAGATAAAGTTTTCAACTGGGGGTGGTTTTGAGTTCTGGGAGTCATAATCGGCGTAGATCTGCAAAAATGTTTCAAAAATTCCAACTTAGGGGAGAATGTAATAGGTAGTATTTCTTCGAAATCTACCTAAAATTATCTTACCCTGGGAGGGGGTGGTGTAGGGTTCAATGGGATAGAGTCATCCAGACAAAAAATTCTTGCCTTTTTTTTTTCTCTAATGACAATCGTAATATTTATATCAAGACCCAAAACATTAAAAAGAAAAGAAATTGTTCTGCAGCTGTAAATTATAAAACGTTATCATAAACAAAAGAGAAGCATTTGTACGAAAGATAAACATTTCATTGGCTGAAAGAGGCGCTACTCATACTTTTCTAATAGACTGATGTGAATCTGACACGTGATCATAAAAAAAAGCAAACGATTTTACGTAGAATAAACATTCGAAGAGTGAAACAGACGAAATGTCGTCCCTCATTTATTAGTTTGAATGAAGTCTGGAGTAGTTCTTAGTGCTACTACATTTGAATACAAAGAATCGATTCTGATTTCGATTCTGAAAAGTTTTCGAAAACTAAGGTATCGATTCTTAAAAGATCTCGAATCGGCCCATCACTAAAACACACTGTACAATGTTATTATGCTACACTAATATTTTAACCGTTATGGTATGCTATTGGGATAGCTACATTACAATTTGGTATCAAACACATTATTCAAGCAACAAACGCCTTATACAGGAATACATTCTAAATGTTCATGTATATTGACTGAAAAAACGCTGTGTACAATATAGAGGCCATTTTTAACTGACGTCGAAAACAGGTTTTCGCTGAAAAAAAAATTATTTTATTTCGTATTTATTTATCTTCCACCCCCCGGAGAAAGTCACCCGACCACACCTTGAAATTCATAATTGTTTCCTAAACAGCTTTTCTTCAACGAAGTAAAGCTGATTTGAGATTAGTGGTAGACAAAAATTTGACTGCACCGACCCCCCTGTACCATTAAAGATACCATACAGATTATTCAAACAACAAATACCTTATACAATAATACATTCGAAATATTTATGAATTGTTTGAAAAAAAAAAAGCTTTGTAGAACATGAAAACCATTTTTAACTGATTCCAAAAAACGTTATAGATACCGATAAAAATAAATAAATAAATAAATAAGTTATAGATACCGATAAAAATAAATAAATAAGTTATAGGTACCGATAAAAATAAATAATTATAATAAATATATAATATATATAATATATATAATAATATATATATAATAATATATATATATAATAATATATATAATAATAAATTATTTATTTATTTATTTATATTAACCTTCCGAAAAGGTCACGCCGGTCCACCCTAAGACTCCTATAATAGCAGCTGACGCATATCCATTTTGTTTCGGATTATTGGTACCCAGTTCAGCATCAATCTACCGCAGCCGGAGTTGGGATTGCCAAAGACTTGGTTCTGATTGTCTGAACCGGTTCTGATTAGTTTGGTTTTTCGACTGCGCTCAAATCCGAGTACCGAATCTGCGAGGATGCGTCAGCCTCTATTATAGGAGTTCTAGTCCACCCCAAAGAGGATCCAATAGATGGAGTAGTCATAAGTGACGTCACTTGAAGCCGTTCCATCGCCCGCACCCCTGAATTTGAGAAACTGTAAGGCCTAAACTCTGACATAGAAATAGCGGCGGTCGTAGACAGATTTTTTTAAGCGTTTGTACGGTCCCCTAAATTTAGAAGCCAGAATTTTTTTTAAAGTTTTCCTTGTCTTATTTAATGTCAGAAAAATAAGGTAGATAAAACTTTTAGAAATTATTGGTATTCAAATTTAAGGAACCGTAGAAACGCGAAAAAAAATCCGCCTACGACAACCGCCATTTTTGTATCAGCGCGTAGACCTAGTATTCAGAGGGTGGGGCTAGGGCTTTTATAATACAGGCTGCATCATCAAGCATTTTGTTGCCCACATAGACCAATCAGCGATTGCTGCCCACGTGGCTAGAAGTGTCGTGATCAATCATTCTTCTCCTTTACGGGCAATTAAATGGCGGCGTGAGTCAGCCCGGATTGTATGAGCCTAAGGTGGGGCCGCTCCTATACCTCTCCCGCGACCGTTATATTTAGCCGCCTCTTGCACTGGAAATTGCTGATTGGACTGTTATTGGTCAAAGTCAAATATGGCGGACGCAGGAGAAGGGGGAAATAACTCGTATTTTGGCTTCAAAACTTTCCACAGTGGAAAATTCGTATGTCTACTCCTTTCTTTTCATACCTCCATGGTCCACCCCTTGAATTCATATCTGTTTCCTAATCTGCGTTCTTTTACCAGAATGAAACCTATTTCAGATGTAATGAGAAGGAACATGAAAGAAACATTAAAATATTCTCTGCTATTTAAACAAAAATTATCCATATTTCATAACATTATTTATATTGGAACATCGACTTAAATGATCCTTAAAATCTTAATTCAATAATTCATCCTTTAGATGTCTAGGTTTTTATTTAACTTGGATCGTGTTTTTAAAGATGGAATTCTGAATCGATTCTTCACTCACTGCCATCTGTGTCAGATTTCTGACAATATGTACAGTTGTGTCTTATATGACAATACAATATTTTGAATTTTTCATTCATAAAATTTAATTAAATTTTGGTCATATGCATCGATCAAATTGAATTCCACAATGGAAAAAGAATAAGAGAAAGAAAAGACGAAGATGTAAAGATGAATATGTTTATTTCAATAATTTAAATTTACATCGGGTACATTTGTCGGTTCTCCATGACAATACAAAATTTTAATATTTTCAAAATTTAATAATAAATTAATTAATTTTCTTTAATTCTATCGTTTTGAAGAAATAAATTCTGGAAATGTTGAATGAAAATTTGTTATTATAATAATGATTACAATAATGAATTAGAAAATATATTGAATTCTAAAAAATTGAGAAAATATATATACCATAATTTCCGGCGTATAAGCCGCGTGTTATAAATGTGTTTCTAACCAGAAATTTTATTTAATAAATGAAATAAAATAATACCATGTGGATATACAAAATTTCGGGTCGGAAACAGAAATATTTGAGGAGTGGCTTATACGTCAGAAGTCAGGGTAGTAAATATATATTTTTTTTAACATATGCTTTTATTAGTTTACTTAAAAATAGAAAATAACTTTTATATATATCAGAAAACTGGAGGTCAAAACAAAAATCGTAAAAGCGTGATGCACTGATAGAACTACTCTATGTAATTAAAATTTTAATCACATGAGTAATATTTTTTTAATTTTATTGGTTATTTAGGTAAATACAGGGTGCGTCAGAAAAGGATCATAACTTTCTTACTTTTTTTTCTTTTCAAAGTATAATTAATTGGAAATAATGAGTGAACCAAGATTGATTTTTAAAAAAGAAAATTTATTTTTAAATTACTATTGTAAGTACGAAAATGTAGCAGAAGTATAAAAACAATATCTCAGGGAGTTTCATGCAGATCCACCTACACGACTTACAATCCATCCTATAAAGGATAAGTTTGAAACGAATGGCTGTTTATAGACAACGTTCCTGAACCACAACTGAGCAAGAATGCGCCACAACACCAAATGAAACGTTTGTGAATCAATAGCCCATCGTTATAAACAGTGTATTGACCAGAACGGTAGTAATTTTGAACATCTGCGGAAGGAGGAAAAGTTATACATTTTTTGTAAAGTTAGTTATACACGTTCTTTTGTATCTGGTAAGTGTTGGTAGTAGGAATCCATCTTCATCGTGTAGATTATGGCTTTTGTCGATCTATTATCCAGTTCTTCTCTTATAATTCTGGGTAAGGATTCTCTCTTTTTAAGTATTGTATTTGTTTTTATGAATTTTCAGTCTTTTTTTAATTAGATGGTTATGGTCATAGAGTGGTCGTCCCAAATTCATATTCTTTAGCAATTTTAATGCTAATATGAAGATGAAACCACTCATTTTATTTGTGGAATTTATGCATTTGGGACTTGATAATTCTGTATAAATCCCACAAATTTCATTCATTCTATTTTATTCAATTTTTAATTTAATTTCTACTTCTTTTATATTAGTATCTAATATCTATATTCATTGTGCTGGGGTTACAATTTCGTTGTCAATAAATTATTACTTCCTAAATCATAATTTCAAGTTTCAGTTGGTGTTATCGTAATATTTCATTAATGGTTATATATATATATATATATATATATATATATATATATATATATAACAAAATTTAAAATTTATCGCGATCGTTAAATTATATTTATCCCATCCTATTCGAAATTACTCTATAATATTTATTTCCTCCGTTTATTAATGTATCCTAACTCTATTTATTCCAAAAACCTCATATCTAAATTCAGTATTTTAATGGCGACTAGTTAACTAAATAAATGGCGTCTTTATCTTTAAATTATAAAAACTTCCTAATATTTATCCCTTATAAAACCCGTATTCTTTCCTTTTTATATTTCTAAATTCCTAAAAAGTCTGTGTTTATTTTAATAATTTCCGATATTAAATGTACCTCTCAAAATCATAAAATCTTTTTCTTATTTTAAAATGTAAAAAAAAAAAAATATATTCTAATTCCATTCTGGCTTTGATCAAAATCAAATGAAATGTTTGTTGAAGTTTGTGAATCAAAAGCCCACCATTATAAGCAGTGTATTGACCAAAACTGTAGTAATTTTGAACAACTGCGGTAAGAGGAAAACTTATACATTGTATGTAGATTCTTTTGAAATTCAAATATTAATTATATGTGAAAAAATAAAACTGCAGTTATAATCATTCAAAGTATGTGTATATTTTTCTGACGTACCCTGTATTAGGTTATTTATTTAGCTATTTTCTTTCTTATGATTTTCACTCTAGCTCAATTTCTTTATCCTATTATTTTCAGCGCCGCGTGCTTTAGCGATTTTTGTAATGAGCTCCAGGATAGAAACATGCTTGTGTCGAGATGTACCCGACCCCAACCTAAAAATTCTGCTTAAAGTCAACCCGAAATCCGACCCAAACCCAAACCCAAACCCGACGTGAAACAAATTAATCCATATTTTAATGCAATTATCGAAAGTAGTCAACAATTATATCTCCAAATCAATTTATCTTTTTTGTATAATAATTAACATATATCACTCATTAATATTTAACTATATAGTTTTTCTTTTGAAAAAAAAATTAAGACTTTCTTTTGAAAAAATGGGTCAACCCGAACACGACCCGAAATAGTCAAAAGCCAACCCAAAACTTACCAGAGCTCGAAACATTTAAACTCAACCCAACCCACACCGAAACTATTAGCGTCAATCATACCCGATCTGAACCACGGGTCCGGTCGGGTTTGTGTAAAGTCGGGTTACCCGACCCGATGTAGGACTGTATCCAGCATTTTGATAAGGAAATTATTTTCTATTTTTTAGTGCACTAATAAAAGCTTTTCTTTCTTTTCAAATTATCTTCATTTTTATTTATCTATTTATTTTATTTTATTTTATTTTATTTTATTGGAATTTTCATTTAGACGATTGGCAGAAACTTATAATTGTAACATTAAACAAAAAAACGAGAAGGAAGAATGTAAAGAGATAAATAAAAACATAATCGTCATTCAAGTGAATGATTAAAAACGTAATTGAAGCATTTCCTCTCAAAAGAGAACGGCAATGATTGTACTGGAGGTAAATAGAAATCAATTTTTATCATACCAAATCCAACAAATACAGATGTAATGCCCTTAAGTCAGAAATTGATTAAAACACAAAATAGAATTCAGATGTCGTTTTACTGTAAAATTTGAGAGAGTATTTTGGTTTAAAAAGAAATTATTTTTACTTCCTGATTGATAAAAGAGAAATTTAAAATTATAAGTGAAAAAATGTTTTAAAGATTCATTATATTTATTATAATGTAGTAAAAAAGATAAAAATGTTCAAGTGCAATTGATTGAAATAAAAAGCTTTTTTTTAATTTTTTTTTTTAAAAGAAATAACTTCAATTGCGAGTGATTTTTTATCAGTTTAAAAAAAAAAAATAATGAATATACAATTTTAAATCCAACTTCCTGAGGTAAAAAAGTCAATCAATGTCCCCGTGAAGATCGAACCTACATCCATTAGCACCATTCAAAAAACTGAAAGATGGCGTGTTTTCCAACCACGCCACGGTCCAATCAAGGAACATCAGTTTATTTCTGAAGCAAACAACGACATTTATGTACCCTTATTGGACAGAATTATTTTGAATGTCTCTGTAAACGAACTATAATTGCTACACACTTCAATTTCAATAAAGAACATGCCATAATAAACTTAAATAACATTTATCAATTTCATGGTCATCCATGTGTATTTACGCGAGTTAAAGTACGGACAGACAGCAAACAGACAAACGGAATTTACTTTTCAATTTGGAAAGTGTTAAAAATAGTTCTAAATTTCGTCACTATATGACACTGTGATGTCTCAAAGTCTAAGAATATTCAGTCTAATGTGTAAGGCTGCATCAAAACTGCACCAATGCAGGCTACAGTCCTGCGCGGTTCGGGCTGCTGGAAAATTCCGCTAAAAAACCGACAAAAGAATTTCGTCCACTCGAAACCGACCCGAACTCAAAATATTCAAATCCAAACATTAACTGAACCTGAAGTGAAAGAAAATTAATCCATATTTTAATATAGTTATAAAAAAGTAGTCTATAATTATGTCTTTACTAATCTCGATTTTATATACAGTAGAACTCCAATTATCCGAATCAATTGGGACCGGACCCCATTCGGATAATCAAAAATTCGGATAATTGGATTTTTTCCGAAAAAAGGGTTTATTTTATAATATTCAAATTTTATTTGCTTCATAGGCGTATAGCCAACATAGTGAAAAAGTACCCAAGCCGGGACTCGAACCCGGGTCATCAGATTAGCGCACTGATGTTCTACCAATTGAACCACTTGGGAACGATACCCAGCTCGGAACTTTTTCCACCATAACATGTTGGCAAGGCTTCAAACGCAGCACAAGATGGAATATTTTCAGTGAGCCACCAACCCTGGGGCAAGCACGAAATCAAAGAGAATCCAGCATCGACAATTGAATAAATTCATATTAATACTTGGAAATTTTTCCAGAGAAAATTTCACACGCCTTGCATTCATAATATTCAAATTTTATTTGCTTCATAGGCGTATAGCCAACATAGTGAAAAAGTACCCAAGCCGGGACTCGAACCCGGGTCATCAGATTAGCTAATCTGATGACCCGGGTTCGAGTCCCGGCTTGGGTACTTTTTCACTATGTTGGCTATACGCCTATGAAGCAAATAAAATTTGAATATTATGAATGCAAGGCGTGTGAAATTTTCTCTGGAAAAATTTCCAAGTATTAATATGGGTTTATTTTAATTAAATACTGTATATATGTTGGAAATGGGAGAGAAAAACTATTTTTAAAGAAAAAGAGCTTTTAATTAATTAAATGAAAAGGCAACACTTTTACATGTTAAGCGTACTTACGAGTGTTGTACATTAGTACAGTATGTACATACCGTACTGTAAATGAAAGTCATTGCTTGCTGAATATCTCGGTTAAAGTAAGCTGTTTGACAGTCTTCATCCGTTTTCGGCAGGCCCGGACTGGCCAGGTCGGCTGGTCGGCGATTGCCGAAGGCCCCCGGCCAAAGGGGGCCCCGAAGGGTCCCCAAAAATGAATATACTACTTTGACTATTTTTCAGTAATCTTACGAGTTTACAATCAATTTTAAGTAGTTGGCAGTTATTTTTTTTTATAGTAGCCTATGTAGTAGCGCGAGTGGTGGCATTGTGTCGCGTCGTTGGCCAGACAGAAAAGGGCTGCTGGCTGACTCATCGCACTCTGTGCAGTGCTCATAGGCTCAGATTCAGAGCGTATTGCGACGCTCACTCCCCCAGTGTCGTAGTATGGCTGTAGTTAGTGCAGTGTCACAGTTGTGCCACTTCTCTCGGCAGTGCTGATTCATCAAGAACTAAGGCGCGCTCCACACCAAGGAGACAAGAGACGCGGCACACGTTGCATGTCTCATGAAACCGTGAATCACGACAGAGGCATGTTGCATTTTCAACTTTTTCATCTTCACACAAGAGCGACACGAGCACAAGAGATACAATTGTTTTGGCGCTATCTATTGAAAATTAATATAAAGAAATCGTCTCTTGAGTAGTATTTTAAGTGCATTTAAAAAAAGGCAATACAACTTTAATAATTTTATTTAATGTAAATAAAATGAAAATTATTAAATGTCATAAAATTTTAATTTAGTGTTATCATTAAAAAAAATATTAGCTTATATCCACTTAAATTTTGCTTGCATTGTAAATAAAATGAATATTTCTTTTCAAATGTAATTAAAATATGAGGAATATATAATACCATTTGCTCAAATGGATAACACTAAATTAAATTTTGTAAAAAAGAATAATAATTTTCATTTTATGTACACTGAATAAAATTTTAAAGCCATATGGCTTTATTTTATAAATGCGCCTAAAATAGAGATATTTCTTTATATTAATTGCCGATAGATGACGCCACAACGTATTTTCTTACGACACAAATAAATGAAAATTGCACCTTGTAGATTAGCTGAGAGGAGGGACGGAAGCAAAAAAAAAAGAAAAAAGTGCAACATATGTGCTTCATCGCATGTGTTTTCGGTGTGTGGGCTCAGTGAAGAAGTGAAGAAACAATAGGCTACAACCGTATATTTGTCGCACGAGTGTCAGAAATGTCTCTTGTCTCCTTGTTATCTGGCGCGCCTTATGCCAGCTCTGACACAGAAAATGATGTTGAAGTAAACCAACAGAAGACACCTGATGCTGATCAGAATGCTGCTACGCAACAGTTTGAATGTTTCATCTGCCCCAACGAAAATGACCCAACTGAAATTAAAAAAGCTTTAATGGAGAAGCACCCTATTCAAGTTATTGAAGAAAAATGAGCTAAATTACTATTTGGTTCTTCAAAACTTTATTACTGATATTTGCCGAATGGTGATAAAATTCACAGAAAATGCTAATCATATTCGATTCGGCTCAACTGAGTGTACTGCTCCAGTTGTATGGCTTTTTGGGGTAAAGATCAAAGATATTCTACATTTAATACCCGGGCATGACTACTAGCATATTTATAAATCTGTTAAGATTAATTTAGACTCTCGTTAACATCAACTCGCAGCGAAGACCAAAAAGGTTTCAAAGCAAACATGTAATGATATTTCAACTCTTTTGACTAGTAATCAAACCAAAAAGCGGAAATGAGAAGTTCACGCCAGTATATTGGTTGTTCAACGTTTAATTAATATAGTTTTAAATAATATAATAAAATCACTTGTTAACTTTAAATTAAAGTGTAATTATTACTTCAAGTAATAAGAAACATAACACAAAAGGTTTAAAAATATAGATGGCATATGTTCCCTTCGCTCAAACGGCGGCATCTTCAGAAAAAAATGAAATATAAAATATTCTCGCAAAGTTTTTGAAAATTATAAACATAAATGACGGAATCACATGTCCAATGTAAGCAGGTGCTTAAATTGGTCACACTGGAAAGCGTGAAAATTATTTTATTTCAATTGCTTTTTTAATTTGTAAAACATCGCATGCCAAATTTTAGGTCATTCAAAAGAAGTTGATTCGTTGCAAATGTTATCGTTTCGCAAATATACTTGTATTAATTCACAGATAATGGATGAGAAATAAACTCTTGGTGGAAAAATTATTTTACTTTTCTTGAAATCAATCTGCAATGGCTCTATTCTATGTAGTCTAGCTAAGGCAGTAGTTTTTCTGTCATATTTGATATCTGCCCTATGTTCTTTTATTCTTGTTTTAAATTTTCTGTTTGTCATTCCTACATAGTTATTGTAATGCTGTTCCAATGCTGCGGAACTGCGAAAATTGCAATTTTTAACCATTAAAAGCATAAAATCTCAAATCTTCCGGCAAATCTCTCAAATCTCGGCAAAATCTCTCAAATGTCCCGGGGGTGGGGACGTCCCCCCCCCCCCGGAACACCTCCTGAATTCAACGCTAGTTAAACCAAAAGAAATTTAATGAAACCGTAATGCTTGGTAATTTTCCTACGGAAGTCCTTTGCAGCATTTCTAAACATTGTAAAATTGAAAGAAGTCAGTTATTGATAAAGCTGAAACAGTTTGCAGATCAGTATGAAAGTTTTACAATAGCTGAACAAACTAACATTGAAAGAAAACAAGACAATATGAATCGAGCTAAAAAAATCTGTGAATATGACGAATCCGAATTTTAATCGAATCCGAATTTGAAGAAAACGAAAATCTTTTGGTTACTGCTCTGGCAAGAAATAATGTTTTCGGTGTTTATCATGCACCTTTTCTGTTGTTTTTGAACTTTTGAAGTTTATAGCGCTGTAACGAACTTTCGGATTTGTATGCTAAAAAAAAAAAAAAGTAAAAATTTTCAAATTTGAATGAACAAAAATCAGAAGTAGTTTCTCTCATACGATAACTTGGGATTACATTCCGCAAATTTTCTTCCGCTCCAGGTAACTCCCATTAAAGGAAGAATTGGGTCATTTTTTTTTTTTTTTTTTTTTTTTTTTTTTTAAATAAACAGCGGTATCGTACCACTGTATCCCAAGAAAATCTTGAGCTCAGTATTATTATCACTTAACTGGAACAGTCTGGAACAGTTGATGCCGGTTAAGGGGCTTCCTAGTTGCAGCAACTTTACGCCCAGTCTATTGTGAGTAGAATGTCTTGTAATAGTGAGCCGTTGGGAATAGATAAGATTGCTTAAAGAGCAAATAAAAAAGAAATGAAGATAAATTTAAAAAATGGAAGAAATAAATTTGGAAATATATAGAAAAGCAAAAGAGATTAAGGATAGAGTCAATAATAGGAAAGTAAAATGGTATAGCTGTAGTAAGTATACTACTGATAAAAAGTTTAAGGATTAAAAATAGGGTTCGGGACATGTTCGATACAAACAGCATATAAATGCCAGGTGGAAAGGCGGTCAAAGCTTAACTTTTTTTTAAAAAAAGAGACACTTTTCAGTGGCCATACAATATATTTATTTTTTTATTTTTTTTATTTTTTTGGTATAGCTGGGAATGACATTAATTATGAAATTAAAGCTATACAAGATTTTTTTTTTTTTTTTTTTTTTTTTAATTTAACAAAAAGAAAAGTATAAGAGGAGAGAAATTTTGCAGAGAGTGGTGAGTACTAATGGTCACAGTCGGTAATACAAGAGTATTTAGGACGCTTGCGGTGTTGAGGCTCGGATGCGTCATAATCTGGTAGCTCTGTGATGATTTCGTTAGGGAGATCATATAATTTATCAAAGAATTTATTGCAAGGTGGTTGATTCTAGCGCTAAGAGTAGTAGTATTGAGGTCTCTGCGAATGGTACTATTGCGTAGATAACGGGAGGCATCCCTGACAGTGCGCAGGTTTCTATTGTGTAGCTGACTGAGGTTTTTCATGGAAGATTTGCAAATGAAGGCCCATACCGGACAAGCGTAAGTGATTATGGGTAAAATGCAAGTATTATAGAGGAGCAGTTTATTGTGGACAGCCAGGGTTTTGCTATTAAAGAGAGGTTTGAGTGTAGTGGATGCTCCGACGACTTTTCCCCTGATGTTGAGGATGTGTTTATTGAATGTAAGTCTACGGTCAAGGGTCACCCCTAGGTACTTTGCTTCGTTAGACCAGGGAATGGTGGTATTTTTAATTGTGATTCTGTTAGGATATATACATTTTTTAGAGAAATAGACAGCAGCAGTCTTGTTTTCGTTAATTTTAACGCGCCAAAGGTCGCACCAGTTTAAGAAGGCACCAATGTGGGTCTGAAGGTACCTGTATAGTGTATACGGGTGGTGTGCGTAGGCATATATTGTGGTGTCGTCCGCATAGAGAGCAAGGTGAGTGTTAGGTGTTCTGGGAATGTCGTTAAAGTATATGTTAAACAACAAGGGACCGATTACGCTCCCTTGGAGGATGCCTGATAAGATACGGAAAAGATGTTGTTAATGCGAACGCGAAAAATGCGATCGCTAAGGTAAGAGTAGATATGGTGTATAAGTCTGGCAGGGAATTTAAGCATAATTAGTTTGTAAATGAGGCCCAAGTGCCAGACTTTATTGAATGCTTTAGCGATGTTAAGAAATATGGCAGCAGCAGGAATTTTTGAGTTAAGCTTTTCACTGAGAAACTCTACAACTTGGTAGCTGATAAAGTAGCTGATGTGTTGTGGAGTGTTTTGGGCTAAAGCCAAATTGTTCAGGCATGAGAGTGTTGTTGAGTTGAATATGGTGTTGGAGTTGCGACCAAATGACGCGTTCGATTACTTTGCTGAGAGAAGGAAGGAGTGAAATAGGTCTGTAATTAACTGGATCAGTGAGGTTAGTACCAGGTTTAGGAGTAGGAGAGATGATGGAAATTTTCCATGGCTTCGGAAAATAATCAAAGTAGAAAATGAAGTTAGTAAGTTTCGTGATGTAGTTTATGTAGTTAGGAGGAAAGTTTTTAAGTGCAGTGTTAGAGATTTTGTCGTACCCAGGGGCTTTGCGTTTTTTGAGTTTAGAGATGATGTTGTGTATAATAATAGGCTGAATAACAGTGGGGGGTTCATCAGGGGGTTGTGCAAAGAATCTATGAACAGTGTCGCTGACATCGTAATGTGATTGTGACTAACGAGGGTGGGATTCGGTGAGAATTGGTTAGAGTAAGATCTGGAGAGGAAATCAGCTTTCTCCTCGTCAGTGTAAGCAGTATTGTTGTTAGCCGAAAGAGGAAAGATGGGGGTGTAATTGTTATTAATTTTGCGTTTAATTAGCCAAAGAGAATTATCCTCACTAGCAATGTTTTTGATAAAATTAGACCAATTTTTTTTGTTTTTCTTTGAAGATGCTGTTTTTGATTCTATTGTTAAATCTGTTAATGAGAGGTTTTAAGGAGGGGTCTCTTGAATTTTGAAAAAGACGCCGAAGACGATTGCGTTGTTCGCAGAGGTTATAGATATATGCCAGTGGAGTGAAAGTATTGTTATTTTTAAAGTATTTGATGGCGGAGTAGTTTAGTGCATTGGTTATATGTGAGTTAAAATTGTCTACAGCAGTGTCAATGTCGGCAGTGTTGTTAATTTCAGGAAAGTTTAAGTTATTGTTATTGAGAAAATCAGAATATTTTTTCCAATCGATGGCCACAGTAGGAGGTGGGGAGAGAGGATTAATTAGGTCAATTTTAAAAGAGACAGGAAGGTGATCAGAGCTTAAGTCATTAATAACAGTAGTGGTAATAGGATATGGAAGGTTTTTAGTGATAGCGAAGTCGATTATTGAGTTGCGGGAATTAGGCGCTGTACTAATGTGTGTTGGAGTGGATGGTGCATGGAGGCTAAGGTTAAGATTTTGAATAAGACTGTGTAATGAGTTACCTCCTCTAGAGTTGACATGACAGTTCCAACGCCTGCTTTTGGCGTTAAAGTCACCAGCAAAGAAGCAATGCGAGTGTTGTGTGATTAAATTAGTGATATCCTGAACTGGAAAGTTTCCAGTCGGATGAATGTAAATGGAAGCTAAATGAATGTTAATTCGTGGAAGTTGTAATACAATACT
The DNA here is from genome assembly GCA_963931845.1 of Maratus michaelseni. Taxonomy (NCBI): domain Eukaryota; kingdom Metazoa; phylum Arthropoda; class Arachnida; order Araneae; family Salticidae; genus Maratus; species Maratus michaelseni. Next base: position 151,109,308 of record OZ007597.1, on the reverse strand, counting down.
GTTGAAGTCAATATTAGGAAAGGTGGAATTTTGAGTGATATAATGTGGTAAGTGATTTTTAATGTAAATGGCAGTACCGCCCCATCTAGGGTCGGCAGCGCGTGGAGTGTAGTGTAACCTATACCCGGGGATGTTAATTCTGAATGTAGGGTTACGGGTTTCTTGAAGAAAGATTATGTCAATATGGGGGTGATCAAGAATAAAGGTTTTGAATTAGTTAAATTTTTTTGAAATAGAATTACAATTCCAGGTTAGTATGATTAGACAGGAAAAGTTAGTGGAATTATTGGAACTATTCATAATTAGGTTTGTAGAGTTCCGAGGCAAGACTGTCGAACTCGTTCATAATAATGAACATTTTCTCGAGTGGGTTAGTGCAGTTTTTAGTTTTTCTGGAAATGTGTTTAAAACATTATATGAATTTGTTGAACTTAAGGATTTCTTTCATTTCCCGGAAAGTTTTGAAAATTTCTGAGATTTCAGTGGTATAGTTAGTGTTGGGTACACTGTTAGTAGTAGTGGAATGAGTGTTCGGGGACAGATTATGAGTATCTGTAGCTTTAGTGGATGAGGCTTGTGGTGTTGTGTCTGGATCTGAAACCGTGTTGGCAGTAGAAGCTGTTTTGGTGTTATTGGTGGTGGGAATATTAGTGGTCTTTTTAGTATAGTTGAAATTGGCAAGAATGTCTGTCATAATTTTAACATCATTTTTTGAGTTGGGTTCCCTACGGTTGGGCTTAGTGGTTTGATTTTTCCTAGCTATTTGTGGTGTTTTAGGGCAGCCTCTGTAGGTTGCAGGGTGAGGACTCGAGCAATTTGCGCATTTTGGGGTTATCTTGCCAGTTTGGGGGCAGTCAGGGGTGTGATGTGGGGCAGCGCATTTTACGCACTTAGAGGGTATCACTTAACCAGAATTTGCTTGAAAAGTTTAAATAATATAATTTATTAAATTATCTGGTGTAAATATTTGATTTTCTGATTCGTTTTTTTTCACTTAAGAAATAGTTGTACAGAGCATAATTACAGAAGAGAGTTATTCTTTATACTCGTTTCAGGAACTCAAGTGGAGATCAACTACATCCTTTTGTATATTTTTAATAAAAACAAATTCAGCTATTTCATTCATCTCTATAATATAACATCCTAATGAAACGAATTTGTGAAATGATTTTATGAAAGTATTCTTTACACGAATAGATGGTAAATGCGTGGTTTGTAGAACTCTGACGGCAATATAATATAATATAATGACGGCGGGTGGGGGGGGGCACTGTAGAGTTCCGGGGGGGGGGGAATTGCACTTTTTAACTGTTAAAAGCATAAAATCTCGAATCTTCCGGGAGGAACGTGTCCCCCCCCCCCCGGGACACCTCCTGAATTCCACACTAGTTAAACCAAAAGAAATTTAATGAAATCGTAATGCTTGATAATTTTCCTACGGAAGTCCTTTGTAGCATTTCTAAACATTGTAAAATTGAAAGAAGTCAGTTATTGATAGAGCTGAAACAGTTTGCAGATCAGTATGAAAGTTTTACAATAGCTGAACAAACTAACATTGAAAGAAAACAAGACAATATGAATCGAGCTAAAGAAATCTGTGAATATGACGAATCCGAATTTTAATAGAATCCGAATTTGAAGAAAACGAAAATCTTTTGGTTACTTCTCTGGCAAGAAATAATGTTTTCGGTGTTTATCATGCACCTTTTCTGTTGTTTTTGAACTCTCACAATCTGGAATGTTTAGCAACCTGTGTGTAGCTTACAAGTTTGTACTAACCATATCTTGTACACAAGTCACTAAATTTACAAGCCTAATTTTCAAAAATTAAATGTTCTAATATTATATTTCCTCTAAATTCCCCGGTAAGGGTAAGGGGCCCCTTTTCAGTCTCTAGCCGAGGGCCCCCAAAGGAGCCAGTCCGGGCCTGGTTTTCGGGCAGCCAAGTCGCGCATCCGCTTGATAGTGAGAAGTTGCATGTGGTCACACTCGGGCTGGCGCTCCATCCACTTCAACGCAGTTTCAAGGCGGGCAAATGCTTCACTAGCTAATGGTCCCATGTCTGCTTCAACATCGACATTAAGGTCACCTTCATCCTTGATACTTTCTGCTCTCACACTTTCAATAAGTTCATCATCATTTAGAATTTGAAACCCAGGATCTGACGAATCACACATCATCCACTCTCCTATATCTTCAACACTAACTTCTGAACATCCAGGAATTCCAGGAACATTCTGAATATCAAGGTTTCTGAATTCCTGAAGTGGCACATCATCCTCATCTTCTTCCTGTCTCTTCCGCGGAGGGAAGAGCAATAGCGTGCGTAGACAGAAACTTTTTTTTTTGCGAATCGCAGTACGTTTCCGTTTTAATTTTTTTTTTCTGAAATTCGGAAACCGATTCGGATAATCAGCGATTCGGGTAGTCGGAGTTCGGATAATTGGAGTTCTACTGTATTATGTCTTCTAAACATAATTGCATGTATACTCATCAATATTCAAATATATAGTTTTTTCATTTGAAAAAGATTCAGGACTTTCTTTTGAAAAAGCGGGTCAAGCTAAACCCGACTCGAAACTGTCAAGACCAAGCCCGAAACATTTAAAGTCAAAGCGATCTACCTGTCGTTTACCTGAAACCGATCCAACCCGACAAGCGAGTCATTTTCCTTTTAGAATAAAGTTATAATGGAGTTAAAAAAATAATAAAATAAAACAAAATAAAATTTAAAGAAACGAGCAATTTTTTAAGGGTTTCAGAAGGGTCCGATAAACAAAAGTTACAAACGCTTCTTTATTACTATATGATATTATTACTATAATGCTTTATTCTTCAGATTGTTAGAATGTACAAAAATATCAATCTTTTATAAATTTTATTCCTTAGTTACAATTCCAGTAATAAGGTTATGAAACGATTGAACCATTTCCTTTTAATGAAATGAAAATTTTTCTGGACTAAATTGAAAAGAATAGTTATCTAAAATAATTGCTTCGATAATTCTTTTGTACTTTCCTTAAAAGAGTCCTCCGATCCTTTCTGTAAACTGTAAGGTCTGTTTTACAAAATGAAATCTATAGTGATAAAGAAAATAAAGGTCTCACAACAAGATTTTTTTAAATCTCATAATAAAGTTTTATCACGTTAAAAGGAAAACGAAATAAAACTTTAAAAAATGTCCAATCTGTTAAAGATTTAAGATAAAAACGTTTCTTTGTTATAGTATTATTTTATTCCCATAATGCTTTGTTTTTCAGATTTGTTGAATTAACGAAAATAACAGTCTTTTTAAAAAATGTTATTAGATTCTTATAATCTTACTAATAAACTGACACAGCGACTGAACCGTTTCTTTTTAATGAAATGATATTTTATTGAACTAAATCGAAAAGAATACTTATATAAAGTAATTACTTTGATGATTCTTGTATTGTTTCTTTAATCAAATTTCTAGATCCTCTTTGTAAACAACAGGAGTTGTTTTACAAAATAAAGTCTATAGTGATTGAAAAAATAAAGATCTCAAAAAAAAAAAAAAATCACCTTACAGTAAGGTTACACCAGTTAAAGGAAAATGTAAAAACCGGTTACACGAAATGCTATTTAATCTAGACCAGCCATACTCAACCTGTGGCCCGCGGGCCGCATGTGGCCCGGCGACCTTTCATGTGCGGCCCGAAACACATAATCATTAATCCCTATTTTTAAAATTAATTGATGTGTGTATAATTTTTTCTCACTATTTTCACTGCTTTTTTATATATTTTCACGGGAAGACAATTTCCTGTTATTTATAATTATTAATTTAACATTACCTTAAAATATCTTAAATGACGTTTCCTTAGTCAAAGTTCTTTTGGCATGTGGTTTTACTTGTGCTATAGTAGTGTATACATTTCTTAATCCTGAACACTAAACAAACATTATTCCAAATTAATTTAATTTGCACCGTATATTTCTACATTTAAATTAAAAAAAGTTTTTGCATTGAAAAAAAAACTGATTTATTAGAAAAAATCCCTTAATATATATATATTGAGAATTTGGAATTTTTGCATTGTTATATTGTGTTTTATACTTCTCATATAGCTAATAAGGCTTATTACGGTTAAATATTTGTCGCAGAAAAAATTGACAGCCAAAAGTTTTATACCACTATTTCCAAACAACAATCTTCGCGGCATTTTCAATAGAAATCTATATGTTTTAACATTATTATACAAGTGTGTTGCGGCCCGCCTAACATCGCAAATATTTGTTTGCGGCCCGTGAGAAAAAAAGGTTGAGTACAGCTGATCTAGACTAAATCGAAAAGAATGATTGTCTGGAAGAATTATTTCAATAATTCTTTTATCGTTTCTTTTAACAGTGTTATACGATCATCTTTGTTAGCTGCAAGGTTTTTTTTACAAAATGAAATCTGTATTGATTGATAAAATAAAGACAACCAGATTTTACATCTTAAAATAAGGTTACAGTGGGTTAAAATAAAAAATAAAAAGTTGAATTTAAAGAAACATGCAATTTTTTAAGGGTTTCAGAAGTGCTCTATAAAGAAAAGTTAGAAACGGTTTTTATTAATTGGGTATACATCAACTGCACTCACAGATGGGAGGAAATCATCAACTGCACCCAAAGCATTGAAACTCATCTGTACGAACTGCACTTAAGGGGTTGGGATAAGCAAATTCATAAAGCAGATCGCCGCAGAATTCGCGGTGCGAATTTCGATTCAAACTTTTTAGGTTAATTTCTTTTATGAAAATATTTATTATTGCAAAGCTTACATCGAACACAATTGTCAATTTGAAATGAAAATTACAGAATTAGATTGAGATTTGAAAATAATTTTTATTCTATAAATATGTACTACTAACAAAATGCTGAAAAATAAATAAAGAAATAAGGGTTAAAATAATTTTAATATATACAGTTCATTCATTGTCTTGTGTTTTTTTCCTCTTTTTTAAATTTTACCGATTTCATTAGCACATTCTTAACATTTAATTTCAAAAATCGAAATTTTTCAATACCTTTAGCTTGTAAGATTAAGTCCACATTTTCTTAATACAGGAAAGTTACAATAACAAAATATGTGATTTTTTTCATTTTGCTAAACAACGTACAACCAACTTAGTAAAAAATGTCCAGACCGGGGATCGAACCCGGATACCTTGGTATAGCGCACCAAGTGCTTTTACCATTTAAGCACGATATCCAGTCTGGCATTCTCACTCTTATACACTGGCAAGGTCGCAAACCTGCAGCGCAAGATGGAAAGTTATGCATGAGCACACGATTTCAGTGGCATACATGAGGCTAACAAGTTCCCAGTAGTTTCAGTTCTGCTGAAAATTCAATTTGGATGTAAAAAAGGAAGTTACATTTCAGAACTTCTTCCAGCATTGAAGCTGTTATTATTTTTTTTTACCTGAAAATTTAGATTTTCTTTCATAAGACCCTGTGTATGGGGGTGACAGGGGGAAGAGGAAAGGCAATTATCCCTTTCTGAATTTTCAAATTTAATTCACTAGTTTTTCTCATGATTTTGAAAAAAAAAACCCTTAACACCAGAGGGAGATAATTTTTAGTTTTTGTGTTTTAAAATTGTCTTAAATGAGGTGGGGGACTTCAGGAAAGAAGAGACCCCTGATTTAAAAAGTATCCAACTCTTCAATTTTTCGTTTTGAATAAAGCTGGTAGAACCTTATTTTAGGATTTTTTTTTTTAATATTCGTTATTTGTTACATTTATATATTGTTTCTTTATTTATGAAGAAATTTGTAATTGTGATAATTTTAGTCTTAAGAACCTGCGTATTATAACAAAAAAAATCCTTCCAGATTTGTACATCCAAAAGCTGAACATGTCATAATTTCATTAAAATCCAACACATAATAAAAAAAAATATCTTTAATGTTTTCCTCTCAAAGAACGTGATAACAACGTGGGTAAAATCACTACCACAATATATTTTTCTTTCTGTCATGATCGCTGTCAAACCACTAACATGTGTTTAAAAAAATTATGGATTATTTAAAAAATGAATAGAGAAAACAACACAGAATTGAAGATAAAATTATGTCTAAAGCTTTAGAGTTAAATTCAAGTGTACACACATAAAGTGTACATTGTATAAGTACAAGAAATTGTACTAAGTAGAAAAATATAAAAAAAATCTTTCAATAAAGCAATTTTGTACACGCAGACTTATATACAGTCGTATTAAGAGATCCAATATTTTGGGAGGATGAGGGGTGTGTTTGTTGGCTTCACCAATGCCGATCTGCGGCGATTCCATAGTTTAAATCTCTTTGATCTCAATACAGTTTGTTGAAACGATCTTCAACAATTTTTCATATACTGAATTTAAGGCCGTAAAACCTTTATTTTTTATTTATTTTTTTCATTATTGCTAACCAGGCCCCTACCTGCCCGGCATGAGTGCCTTAGCTTGACGAGTTAGTACCTGGGAGCAGGGCGGAAATCACCTGATCACAGCATGGCTGTGATCCACCTGACTATAGTTTCGTTGGCATCGCTGCAATGCTTGCTCTCTAGTGGTTTGCTACCGTTATCTTTGTTTGCCGGTTCAAGGTTTCTATTTGACTTTGTTGAATTGGCAGATTTTTTAAAAAAAGCAAAAATTAAGGAAGCGAAAGTAATTGGTCTCGTAATTTAGAACCTTGATCAGGTGACGTGATCTTCACCTGTCTAGGCACCCCCAGAGGTATAATTCACAGGGAACTTGGAAGACTTTCCCCCCACGACGGACTTTACATGCACCAGGCGCCTTTAGCGTACATAAATTTACATATTTGTCATATCTGTTGGCTTGTCACGCTCATGGTGGATTGTCGCTGTAGTGTTTATTGCTTTCTTGGGGGGGGGGGGCTGATTTCACTTTTCATTTTTATTTGTCTCTGTCAGAGTTTTTTGCGGTTTTTATGGGCTCGCTCCTGTTGTGAGTTGTTTCTGTCTATTATCATTTGTTGGGTTGTTTTGTCTCTTTCTTCCTAAATTGATATCTCTAGCTTGTACTAGAGCTGGTTGTCACATTTTGAAACTTGGTCTTCTTTCGAGAGTTTCACTGGTTATTATGTCACTATCGTGGGTTTTGTCACATTGTAACTTTAAAGTTATACACGCAAAATGAAATTTAGTGAAAAATGCATCATTTTGTTATGGTTACAGTATTTTTTTTTTCAGTTTTATGAATCAAAATGCATGCTAATGGCATCATTTTCAATTGGGGAAAGCATTCTGGTCTCAGAAAGAAGCCAAATGCCCCTGTGAAAATTACACCATATTTAACAAGAAGCAAGCTCTCTGATAAAACGGCGATTTTTTTTTTCATTAATGCACCTAAATGACATAAATTTAAAGAGTTCTTACTTTAGCTGTACTAAGATTAGGTCAGCCTCAAAGTGCCCATGGAGTATAAAATCCGTTCGTATGTAAAATTCTCGTTGGTGAACATGACAATTTTTTTGGAAATATATTTATTAATAACTCATAATGTGATAAAATAGGCATGGATGAAAAGTTTCTGCCCATGAAGATAATGTTATGTTGATCTTAAAGATATATATTGATAAAACTGAAAATATAATACAATTGTGATAAAGTGACATAATTATCACTGATTTTTCATTTAATAATTACAAAGATTAGAATTAGACCTTTAATCGTGTTAATATTTATTTTTAAACAAACTAAAGATTAGATAAATTAAGTTTAATTTTTCGATAATGTGAAAATTTAAAATTAATAAAAATAGTGTTATGGTAAAAATAGTTTTAAATAATTGTTGGTTTTGCAGTATAGCCAATGCACGATTGATTTTTTATTTCAATTATTCTTATAGGTTTATTGTAAGTTCATCTTACATCTCCTTATTAAATTTTTTATTCTGTCTGATTTTGACGGGCCACCTCTTAACGATGTTAAAATTATCTCACAAAAAATAATCATAGAAGATTATAGAAATAAATAACGTAGTTTAATTACAAAGTACCAATCAATGAGATAGCAATTACTAAAAATTAGTTTTGACAGAATATTTCAACTTGTGGTGTACTTTACTGAGTTTCTGCTAAAATGCTCGGAGCTAGTGAATTTCTCATTGAAGTTACCATTATACCAACCATGTTAATAATAAATGGTGAGTATCGCAATTCCACTGTGTAATTTTTTCTGAAAAGTTTAAAAGCACCATACTACACCTATAAATATATGTTTATGCATCACGTCTCAAACAAAAGCAAACTCATATTATAACATATTTTGAAAAATATCTATTTAAATGTAAATTTTGGAAATAAACAATTGATATTAATAAGCCAATATTTCTTAATAATTTTTATTTAATAACTGTATTTTTTACTTACCCATAATACGTAGTATAGGGTAAGTCTTGTAATCGTTTTGAAAATCGAAAAAAAAAATTGTTTTTGACGGATTTACGCGTTTCAGACACTGGAGATTCCGAAAAACATATTTTTAGAACAACAACAATAAAAAACTTTTGCCGTCCGTCTGTCTGTGTGTGTGTCTGTAAACGCTCTATCTCCCGAACAAATTGAGATAGAGACTTAAAATTTGGTATGTACTTAGTATGTAATAATGGGAAGAAGCCTATTTCATTTCAATAACCTCGATTATGCAGAACTATTTTTTTTTTCGGACTCTCGAAATACTCGTTCTGATAAAAGGTATATAAAATTTTACGAAATTGTTTATTTTAAGGAGTGAATATAAAAGACAATTAAAAAAAACGTAAATTTAGCATAAAGCATGAAGTCGATCGGATTATTAGTTGCCGAGATATTTGTAATCCTATTTTTCACATTCTTCGATTTTTCCTGACCCTGTATTTCATTCAAATTTCAATTCAAAGATATATTTTAATTGGAAATGAGGCGCTTAATCCCACGCAGTAAACCGTTAGTTAATATGATTATCAATTTTGGAGTTATAAGAATGTTTCTTTTAAGCAATTCAGTGATAGAGCATTTAAAGTGTATGACGTCATCAAGCCAGGATTTTATTCGAATTGCAATGCATTTTATAAATAGTTTACACATGTTTTATTTTCATATTTTATATTATGCATATCCATGATGGGTAAGTATTACTGTGGACCCCAACGACTAGTTATAAATTTCATTTAGTATTTAAAATATTTTCTTATGAAATATTAATTTAATAGATACAATATATAATCTTGCATATCTGAATTTATATTAATATAATAAAGTGATCACTCATTTACATGACTCCCTCAGTTCTATTACCTTTTTTTTTTGGTACTTTAGGAACTGTATAAATAAGAGGTCACTGTATTTACTGAAAAATGTGTACTCATGAAATTACATTCATCAATTTAAGAAAAAATAAATAAGCCTAATAATAACCAGAAAACATTGTTACATACTTTTGACAAACCTGCTTTAATAAGACGGTCAAAATTAAATAATTCTGGAGCAGGATTTCGTCTTAATAAAGCACAGTCAGGAAAATTATTTAAAATTCTTTGTGCAACAGAACAGTTAGCTAATAACATGAATTCTTGAATCATAGAGTTATTTTCACTAAAAAGAGAGGTAATAAAAAAATTATAAACTAATAAATTTAATGAAAGGAAATGTATGAATTAATAAATTATATGCATTAACAATTAAAAAAAAGTCCTTCCGGCCTGTACCGGGAGGAAGAGGTAGCTTTCATAGTCCATGTTTTTAAAAATATCAACTCAAACACCCGAAGCTAAAGTGCTTGGAACACGATTATAGAAGATTCAATCCCAGATTTCATTAATACTGCTTTTGAATGTGAATTTCAGCATGAGAGTTACAGCATAACAAATATCTGATTGTTTCAAAATGTCAGCGACCCCATGATTTCAAACTGCCCTATCTCAGCCATTTTTTAAGATAAAGCCAAAACAAAAAATGTTCCGGAATGCATGTATCACGATCTAACACTTAACGGAAACAACTTTTTCAATATATAATTTTTTACACATCTTTTTATATATTTAAAAAAAATTAATAATTTAACTTGCAGCCATTTTGAAACAAGATGGCGCATGAAGCTGGCCAACGAACTCGGTCGAGACCTTGATATGTTCTGTATACATGATCAGTCCCACTCATATGGGTTCATAAATACGAGAGTTACATCATAATAAATATGAGATTGTTTCAAAATCTCAGCCAACCTAGAATTTCAAACTGCCATATTTCAGCCATTTTTTAAGATATAGCCAAAACAAACAATGTTCCAGAATTCTTGTGTTACGTTCTATCATTTAACAGAAACAATTTTTTAAACATCTTTTTGATTTTTTAAAAATTTAAAATTTTTTAACTGGCCGCCATTTTGAAACAAGATGGCGGATGAAGTTGGCCAACGAACTCGGTCGAGACTTTGGTATGCCCTATACACATACTCAGTCATATCCAAAGTGTCACATCCATTGTGTCACATCAGTGACTGACACTTTATTTTAAAAGATAAAAATGCTTAAAAAAAAAACTTTATTCTTTATTATAAAAACAAAATACATTAATATTTATTATAAAAAGTGGGATTTAGTAAGCTGTACTGTATTATTAGTATTGCAGAGTATATAGGAGTAATATTTAGTACTGCATTATTAGTAATGTAGATATCCAATAACTGACATCTGGTGTCAGACAACGGTAAAACAACTTAAATTTTAATGGTGTTTACTAGAAGATAAATTTAATTTATTATTATGCATTCTTAAGCAGTTCAAATAATAGATTTTAACTTTCTTTAATATAACCAATGACTAACACCTCTGTCAGATACTGGTGAAATGAAATTCTAGGAACCAATAACTGGCACCCCCATTAAGCTAAATTAAATAACTATAAACCCTAAATCATCATCCTAATATATCATATGCATCTTTAAACTAATTTCTATAAGTATAACTTTAAGAAAAAAGTTTAGGATGGTTGCATTACAAACAGATTAGAAAAACATTTCCTTAATTTTAGAAATAAGATGGTCGCTTCAAAATGGTACTTTTTGTATTCTCAAAAGTTTCTTCATCGTTGAATATGTTCTTGGTCCTCTTGCGGTGAATAAATTGACTCCAAAATAAAAATAAGTGTGTAATTTATCACTAGATGACATTACTTTTCTGAATTTTACAACAAAATGCTTATTTGAGTTAGATTTTTGCTCAAGTGTCAGTTACTGGTTAGGTGTCAATAACTGGGGGTTTCACCCTAATTTTTCAAAAAAAAAATATTGTGTATGAAGGTTCGTACAGAGTGTGACATTATCACTCAGAAGAATAATTTTACCACTTAGTAAATATTGTATTGTTTGTAAAATGATTTCTGCAATTTTGTAAAGCGTACATTGTACAGTTTTAAAAGTAAATGCACCTTCCCATCTCCATCCTGAAGATAAAACCATACAATGAATCTTTAAAAATAATAGCCATATTTTCCCTAACAAGATTACATTATTGGAGCCCTTTCAATTTTTTGGGCTAAATGATAAAACATGTTTTCCCTCCTTAATAGTTCACTGCTGCATGAGAATGAAGTGTGGTAGAGCCCTATTTAATTAACAGTCACATTTTCACAAATTTAATTTTGCATCTATGAAGGAAAAATCAAATGGCTGACATTTCAAGGATAACACAAGAAGAATCCACCTTGCAAACACCTTGTTCTGCTTCTATTTATAAAGCTGAAAATGTTGCATAACTTCATACAACTTTCAACTGTAGTTCTAATTAAATAATTTACAATTTAGTTTTGCAAACAACTTTCTTAATATGGAATACGTTAATTAATCTTTGTTAATGGCAAACTTTTTATTTAGTGACGTAACTTACAATCTCTGCCACAAGCATTGCAATGCAATCTCTGGTACATGTGAAAGAAGACATCTTTTTGAAGAAAATGCACATTAATTATATTTTTGTCATAAACTTAAGCAATCTGACAGTGAACTTAGGCTGGTAATAAAGGTTTATTTTATAAAATTTATGTCACATATCTTAATTAAATTAGAAATTAATCCCATTCAGCTATTTAAATAACATCTTATAACTTTATTATAAACAACAACAACAAAAAATAAATGAAAGCGGTTAAAACTTACATAACATAGGCCATCGTTATCATTTGTACATTAGAGGCCCAATATATTGCAAATGTTAAAAAAAACATAACTAAGCTCACATAAAAAATGAATTGAATTGTATTGGGCGTAAACTATGTAATAGATATGAATCATGATTTATTTCTTTGATTTACATAGTTATTAGTTTGATAGAACTGATTGAATAAGCAATATGCACCATGTTACATCAGGCTTCAAACATTTATCTTCATCATACATTAGATTTATACTTGTTGTTACTTACTTTTAAAGCAATATCTTAAATAAAATATGGTTATTTTATGTAATAAAATTTGAAATTTGAAATTAATTATTTAAGTAAAAATACAGAACAGACAGATGTAATTATCAGAGTTTTGATTTATCAAAGCCATTAACAAATAGATAACCAATAGAAAAATATAAGCTTATGACATACACATTATGTGTGAATTTTTATGCACTTATTTCTAATTCATTGTGTAATAGTTTTATAGTATTAATTTTTTTTAATTGTACATGCATAATTTGCAAACATATATGATTATCAATAAATAAATCTTTATTCAACAAGTATTTCAGTTTGGCCTTTCAGCTTTATCAAAATCTTTTATTAACTGATTAACATTATTTTGGATAATCAAGATTCTACTGTATTGTATTTATATTAATTGTAATAGATACACAGAAAAGGTTTAACTGCTAAGTCTTAAAAAGAATTTAAATTAAAGTACTATAATAATCGTAGTCTCTCTAGGAGCAGCTACTATTTGATGATCAATACTTTATGTATGTTTTAAAATTATTTTGAACTGAAATGCAATTATATACAGGGACATAAAAAAGTAATTCTAAGACTGCAAAACTATAGAGAAGAAATAAGTAACACATAGTAATCCCATGTTAAAGTTATAAAGTATTACAGTACAGTAATGTTTTAAAGTTTTACAAATATGCTTCCTAGTAAATTTATGTATCACTAGAGCAAGTCTAGTGGTATAAGAATGGGTTTTATGAAAAAAACCCAGTTCTAGGACACATTTTCCAACCCATGAGTTGCACAATTCCTCATTTAAGTTCATAAGCATTTTTTTTTTAATGAAACAGAGAGAATACTTATGATTTTCCATTAAATTTCAATGCAAAAATTATCTGGATATCTGGATATACTGAATTACTTTTCAGTGATAAGCTTTTGTTAAGCACACATTTTTCTTTCTTTCATATGACCTGTATAATAATAACTGTAACTGTATGGTCTACATTAATTAACACTACCCTTTGCTTTAAGAAAGTTACTATATAAACAGAATGTTTTCCTTTTCTTGATTAGAAATTTGTATTATTTCTCCTTCCAAAATAAAAAATAATAAATGAAATTATATTCAATGGTTGGAGTATCATAGTTGAGATTTTTTTTTTCCAACAGAGCAAAAATATGCCGGGACCAGGACTCGAAACTGGGTACTATGTTTTTTTTTTTTTTTTTTTTTTTTCAATTTTATTAATATTTTTCATTAAATGATCTACCATTCATATTTAGCATTATAATTCAAGTATCAAGTTTAGGTTTTAATCCAAGAAATATCTTTTAAGCTTTGGTAGTCTTAGGTTAAAGATTTTTAGAACTAGATTGAATTAAAATTAATATTTGCTCATTTGTAAGCTTAAAAAAAAAAAGGTTTAATAATATTTCTGTGATTGCAAAACAGCAACTGCATTTATTTAGAAATTCATGCAAAAAAAATCATATTTTCCTATTTGCCTAACCATCAAATCACTCATTTTCAATTTAGAGGAGCTAAAATTTAATATATGAAAGTTCTAGACCAGAAAATGAGAAACTAACAATTACTATAGGTTTATTGACTTATTTTATTAATTATGATACAATGTCATTTGTTAATGTATTACATAAACATATTGCATAACAAAAGATATCTATAAAATAAAGGCATCTATATCAGTTAGGTACAAATAACATCAAAACAAAATACACTTTTCAGCTAATACAAAATGAATTGAAATGAGTGGTAACATACACATATATATATATAATAATAACTTACAATAAGTCCTTTTTACTATATCAATAGGATCACGTGTTTCAGTATCCAGGACAAATCTTACTTCTGATTTAGCAATTGTTAAAGCACTACATTGGAAAAAGGAAAAAATAAATACATAAAATTGAGAAAATATAGAATTTTTTTAAGTAACACAATAGTTAATAATAATTTTTAGAACCAATAATATTTTTTAAAAAATACCCATTATCAATCATTTTCTTCTCTAGTATTTTAGCAAGGTTATTCAGCAATCTTAAACTAATCGTAATATCATCATTTAATGATTTGTCATCTATTCGCTTCTGAGCTTCATCATTACGCAAGTGCAGCCTGAAACAGGAAATAAATAAATTAAATTAATATATCTGGAAATTGAGTGTAAGAAATAGCAGTTAGGTACAAATAACATCAAAACAAAATACACTTTTCAGGTAATTGAATGAATTGAAATAAGTGGTAACACATGTATATATATATAATAATAACTTACTATAATTCCTTTTTTACTATATCAATAGGATCACGTGTTTCAGTATCCAGGACAAATCTTACTTCTGATTTAGCAATTGTTAAAGCACTATATTGGAAAAAACAAAAATAAATACATAAATTTGAGAAAATATAGAATTTTTTCAAGTAACACAATAGATAATAATAAATTTTAGAATCAATTAATAATAAATTTTAGAACCAATAATAATTTTTAAAAATACCCATTATCAATTCTTTTTTTCTCTAGTATTTTAGTATGGTTATTCAGCAATCTTAAACTAATCGTAATATCATCATTTAATGACTTGTCATCTATTCGCGTCTAAGATTCATCATACGTAAGTGCTGCCTGAAACAGGAAATAAATAAATTAAATTAATATATCTGGAAAGTGAGCATAAGAAATAGCAGTTAGGTACAAATAACATCAAAACAAAATACACTTTTCAGCTAATACAATGAATTGAAATGAGTGATAACGCACATATATATATAATAATAATTTACTGTAATTCCTTTTTTACTATATAAATAGGATCACGTGTTCCAGTATCCCGGACAAATCTTACTTCTGATTTAGCAATTGTTAAAGCACTATATTGGAAAAAGGAAAAAATAAATACATAAAATTGAGAAAATATAGAAATTTTTTCAAGTAACACAATAAATAATAATAAATTTTAGAACTAATAATAATTTAAAAAAAATACCCATTATCAATCCTTTTTTTTCTCTAGTATTTTAGCAACGTTATTTAGAAATCTTAAACTAATCGTAATATCATCATTTAATGACGTGTCATCTATTCGCGTCTGAGCTTCATCATACGTAAGTGCAACCTGAAACAAGAAATAAATAAATTTAATTAATATATCTGGAAATAGAGCATAAGAAATAGCATAAATATAAAGTAAAGTAGGTAAATATTGAAACGCAAGCTTATAACTTTAAAGCAGGTATGGAAATAACTCAACTTTACATGTATTTTGCCCGATACCCTGAAGGAAACTGTACAACAAGGAGCAGAAAACAAATCATCCTCTCTTTATATATATACAATACACATAGGACATTCCATTTTGCCATTATCCAATAGCTAATTTCTATACTTAAAGGTTTTAAAGGATCAGGTAACCTTTGAACTCACAAAATACATGGAAAAGGGACCTCTGTAAAAATTTATGTAACTTCCTAACTAATTGACTTTGAATTATAAAGTTTAAAATACATGTTCATAAAGGTTTATTTTATAAATTAAAATTCTCCAAAAATGTATACACTCATATAAATATTTTAAATATTTTTAAAAATATAATAAAATTTTTACGAAACAATTATTCTTGCACGTATTGCGCGCATGATTTTTCACATTTAAATTGCTAAAACCAGCCAAAATTTTTTTAATGAGCACATATATAATGTGTTCTCAAAATGACCTACGATGAAAAAAAATAAAATGTGTAGATCCTGAGGAAAAATATAATTTTTTTAGAGGAATTCGAAATATCGAGTTTTTTGTAATGCAAAAGTAGTCATGAATTCTAAACTTGTTACTTGAGAAATATAATAATAGGTCATTTTGTGCTTCTGTATGATTACGACATTCAATCAAAATTTCATGAAATTCTAATCAACCATTTTTTAGAAATCGTGCGTGCAATGACCAAAATCGTCGTTTTGAGAAAATTGACTTCAAATATCAATCTACCCCTTGATCATAAAAAAAAGCTCAGACTGCTTTAGATATAACTCCTCTTCTAAATTGCACTTTTGCATGGGGTTTATTTTAAAATGTTCCTAAATAATCATATTTAATTATAAGCTTTAAAAAAAATGAATATTTGACACTTTAAAGTTTACCTGACCCCTGAAAGAAAGGAATGGTTCCAACTGCAAAAATGTTTCAAATGTTGTTGTTCATCATATCTTCACCTTTATTATCCCATATTAGCATCTTAATATTATTATTGATGCCTTTATTTTCTAGATATCTTTAGTTATGCAATATGTTTGTGTTTAATACATTGCAAATGACATTGTATCATAATTAATACAAATCTAGTTTATCTAGTTCACTTCATCTTTAATATTATAGAGGGTGATTTTTAAGTAAATTATAATGTTTGGAATCACAGTTGTATTGAAATCGGAAAGATAGTTGTTGAGATATGGAAACGAGGTACAGTTAGAGAGGGAAAAAATACCTTCTCGTTTTCAACAAATTTATAGACAAATTTTCAAATTTATAGACAAAAGCTATTTTTATCAAAGTAGTTACTTCTGTAGGTACTATCCTTGGCGAGATAGTGAGAATGGCCGTAGCGAGAGAAGGAAAATTTTCATGCATATTTTCTGGCAACCTATTCACTGTTTCATAGACACAAGCTATTTTATCAATATTTATACAATTTATTTAATAAAAAGAAGCACTTTATCTTTTTTAATATACAGACAGAAATAAATTGTACATAAAAAAGAACAATAATATATATATGTAAATAATATATGTAAACAAATAAAAAAGTATACAAGATCATCAGGTTTTTTTTTTTTAATAGCTGATTATATAATTTGGCAACAAATCTCACTTTTTGAAATCCAAATTGCACCAAGATTTTTAAAATACCCCAAGGCCCCTATACTAAAAAAGTACCCTTTTTGAAATGTTGCAAAATTTAAATTTTTATCCAGTGCCTTGTTACCATAAGTTATATTTAGAAAAAAACATTGTCCATGCCCCAACAAGTAAAACAAGTAAAAATCCAATTCTTCTATGACCAAATCTTACTGATACTTTAAATTTTATGAATTTTCAGCTTTTTTTGGTCGGTAAATTTTGGTTGTAGAAGAATGGAATTTTTACTGTTTTACTTATTACAGTACGGATACAGCCTAGACTTTTTCCTTTAATGAAAATTGCTTTCTTTTCCTATTCGCCAAATTCGATGGGAACTATTGCAAATATAAGTTCTTTGGACTTTCTTTTTTGAAATGAATATAAGGAAAACCAAAGAAACTAAGAAGAAAAGCGATTAGATGTGACTGCATAGCAGCGGTTCCCAACCTAGGGTAGATGGCGGCCTGCTGGGAGTACGTGAATATAATATCGGTAATGGTGGAAATCACAAAAATGTTTTAACTGAAAACACATAAAGAAAGCTTATAGTTTTGGATTACAAAGTTAGTCTCATGTGTAACTCCAGTATTTTACCCTCAAAATGAAGGTAAAATACCATTAGATCTAATAATTCATTGATAATTCCATGTCACTAGTTCCGCCCACCGCTAATCATATTGCACGAGCAGGGAAGACCGAGCTACGCTCGGTCAAAATTAAATTTGAGATCAAATATCATGACCCATGACCAAAATGACCCACTAATTGAATTTTCTCAAACATGTGACTTAGCCCAACAGTCTTCTCATGCCGGAAAACCATAGGATGCAAAATTTAGTGTAAATTGAGCCGCTTTTTAGATATTGACCCACAATGACCCAGAAATGACCCACTAATCGAATTTTCTCGAACATGTGACCTAGTCTAATGATTTTCGCGTGCGCGAAACTCGTAAAATACAAAATTTAATCAAAATCGTTAGAGCCGTTTTTAGATAAAATTAATTTGACCCGCTTTGACCCAAAAATGACCCACTAATCGAAAGTTCTCGAACCTGTGACCCAGCCCAATAGTCTTCTCGTGCCCGAAAATAGTCGGATACAAAATTTCGTCAAAATCGTTTGGACCGTATTTTAGACACAATTAGCTTGACCATGACCCAAAATGACCCAAAATGACCCACTAATGGAATTTTCTCGAACATGTGACCTAGCCCAACAGTCTTTTCGTGCCCGGAAACCATTGGATGCAAAATGTAGTGTAAATTGAGCCGCTTTTTAGATCTTGACCCACAATGACCCAGAAATGACCCACTAATAGAATTTTCTCGGACATGCGACCTAGCCCAATGCTTTTATCGTGCTCGAAACTCGTAGGACACAAAATGTAATCAAAATCGTTAGAGCCGTTTTTTAGATAAAATTAATTTGACCCGCGTTGACCCAAAAATGACCCACTAATCGAAAGTTCTCGAACGTGTGACCCAGCCCAATTGACTTCTCATGCCCGAAAATGGTCGGATACAAAATTTCGTCAAAATCGTTTGAACCGTTTTTTAGATACAATTAGCTAGACCATGACCCAAAATGACCCAAAATGACCCACTAATCGAATTTTCTCGAGCATGTGACCTAGCCCAATGGTTTTCTGGTGCCCCAAAACGGTAGGATACGAAATTTCGTCAAAATCGTTAGAGCCGTTTTTAAGATAATTTTTGCATATATATATATATATAACCACCCACAAGATTTGCTCGTATTAGAATATATGATGTGTACTTGCATATTTCCCCAATCTTTTCGAAAACTACCATTGATCATAGTACAATGTTCTTTTCAAATGCCTTGTTTATCCCCATTCTTAATAATAATTCTAAAATGCCTAAATTATACCAAAGTTTCTGGTTTTAATGTTTTAGTTTAAAACGTGTTAAAAAGCAGGCCCTTATTTTTATTTTCGTGTAGGCGGAGTTATATCACTAACTTATATTAATTGAAAAGCTTCTTTCCTTTTAATGAGTATTTAATTTGAAGTGCTTACTTCTTATTTGAATGATTTGATTTTATGTTTAAAATGGATAACTGGTTGAAATCAGGAACTCTTAAGAGTACTGCAACTGTGATTGAATTTCAACCTGATGATTCGGGAACTGCAAGTTCTTGGAAACAATCTTATTATTTAGAATTGCAAGAGAACCTGAGTGCAACTGTTAATAGGCCTGCTCTGATAAATGATAAATGCTGAATAATTATACTTTATAATACTTTAAATAATACTGAAAACATCAATGCTCTCTTAATGAATAGAAAATATAATAATGAATATTTCTTTAAATAAGGATTTTCATTCAAGGGAGATGAAGATTTTAATAATATATGGGGGAGGAGAGGAGTGGGTGGGTGGTTATGATAAATGGGGGTACTCAGAAACGAAAAGCCTATAAGGAAGGGGTATGTGAAAGAAAAATGGTTGGAAGCGCTGCTGTAGAGGAAGAGTTTTTAATTTTAAAAATGTGCATATGGGAACAATTTCACAGCGTCTATCTAAAAAAATCTTCGTCATGCAATAAAACAAATAATAAGTGTATATACTTTGGCAGTATAATACAAAAGTTTTCTTTCGAAATTTCGATAAAGATTGTTTTTCTTGCGAACTCAGCATTATTTAAACTGAAATGAGCATTTTTTTAAACTTCGAAAAGCTCGTTAATTTGAAAAATTTCTTAATCTGAAATTCGGGAAAGTGACTATATAATGGCAAAGTGTAGGATTTTTTCTCCTTAATCCAAATAATATGCGTTAAACTGGAAAATTCGTTAAAGTGATATTTTTTGTAATGAGATTCTACTGTCTCATGTTAAAGGGAAAAGGAAATAAAATTTAAAGAAATGTGCAATCTCTTAAAGGTTTAAGATAGAAACGTTTCTTTATTATAGTATAATTTTATTACTCTAATGTTTTGTTTTTCAGATTCGTTGAATGGACGACAGCAGTCTTTTTTTTGAAATTTTATATATATCCCTTTCTTATAATCTCACTAATAAGCTCGCAGAGCAACTGAACCGTTTCTTTTTAATGAAATGGTGTTTTATCGGACCTAAATCGAAAAGAATAGTTATATAAAGTAATTAATTCGATAATTCTTTTATTCTTACTTTAATCAAATCTCAAGATCCACTTTGTAAAATGCAGCTTTCGTTTTACAAAGTGAAATCTATAGTGGTGGAAAAAAAAAAGATTTCATAAATTTTTTCATCTCAGAATAAGGTTATATCGGTTAAAAGAAATGTTATCTTATCTGGACTAACTCAAAAAGAATGGTTATCCGAAAGAATTGTTTCAACAATTCTTTTATAGTTTCTTTAAAAAGTGCTATAAGGTCATCTTTGTTAGCTTAAAAGTTTGTTTTACAAAATCAAATATATACTGATTGAGAAAATAAAGAACTCACAAACAGATTTTTCATCTCTATCTCTATAAAACAGTAGATGTCTGTCTGCCTGCCTGCGGATTTCACCGTAATTATAACACCTAGGACTCTGAAATTTTTGTCATGTGTAGATGTTGTTACCGGAAAGTGTACCTTGCCACCGGATTTTTAAACTTTAATTTAGATTTTTTTAAAAATTAAAACGTGTATATGGAATTTTGGGTTCGAGGCTATTTTAAGCTCTCCGCATGAAATAGCCTCGGCAACGCCATCAGTGGCAACAGGGCCGTAGCTAGGGGGGTGCCAGGGGGGGGGCTCAGCACCCCCTGAAAATTTTTGAGCCTCCCCCCCCCCTTGGGAAAGCTGCCATGGCCGCCAAATGAAATTCTGTTTCAAAAATCAAAATGAAACTCGTTCAACATTTGAACTTAGTTTTGGGGGCTCTTTACAGTTTTGCATAAACTCACATACTCAAAATTAGCAACCTTTTGCTGATGCAAACATTGACTTTTGCATTAGTTATATACTGAAATTTTTCATTTTGCAGCGTTTTCCATTATTAGCATAAAACAAAGTTATTCTAATTAGTTATAGCCAATTTAAATACAAGTGGTTTTAGCTTTTAACTTGACATAAAAATAATTTTAAAATGCAAAATACACCTTTGATTATTCTAATTTTTTTATCATACAATAACGTAACTTTAGAATCCTGAAGGGCAGGGAATATTCAGAAAAAAATTAAAGGTTGCAACTCTTATCTTTTGAAACAGGTGAATATTTCTTATTATTTCACTAGTATAATTATACACAGAAAATTTTCATTCTTCAACCAGTGATGTAGTAGTAAAAAAACCAGAGAGCATACGCTTTAAGCAGAGGGTATACCGTAAAAAGTATATGCTATAGTGTTTTTGAGAAGAGGTTATACGGTATTCCTTAAAATAATCCAGAAGGTATTACATACCTATCTGCAGCTTTTACTTTTTTTAGCATCAAATAAAGTTATTATAAACAATTTAATAAGAAACATAGTGCCTACACTATGAATATGTACTAATTTATCTTTCTATATAATACTTTGATCATATATATCTGTGTTTGTGTGCGCATGTGTCAGAGAGAGAGAGAAATAATATGAGACCCCCCCCCCTACATTTTCTTGAGCACCCCCTATTGTTTACTTCTACCTGCAATTCTGAGTGGCAACGAAGCAGCCAGCCAATGAGAGCAGGTGATGTGTGGTACTGATCCCGTATCTAGGGACGGCAATTTATGTTCATAGCTTACGCGGCTGGTTTGGTACAAATTCCATTGTTTTGTTTATTTTTTAGATTTATTTTAAAGAAAAGGGATATATTTTGGGTTATTGAGTTTAACGTAAGTTAGTTTTGATTGTATTCATTCTTAATATGTTTAGTTGCCCCCATATATTATGTATTTGGTAAGAATATAACTTGCATTTTACTGAATGTTTTCATAGCGTTCACATATCAGCTCATGTTCTGAAATGAAAGCTGTTTTCAATAACAAATGTTAATGAATTAAATTAATCTTACACTTTACTATAAAATGTACAGTTCTACAATTTATCGCATGTTACAACGTTCTCGGGAACTAAAAATGTAGTCAAAAACAGTAACAGAAAGATTGTAAATTAACAAACTCATATATATAAGATATAACTTTAAACTGATATGCTTCATCAACTGTTGTCGAAATCAATATAATGTGATTGTATTCATTCTTCCTATGCGTAGTTGCCCCCATATATTATGTGATTGGTAAGAATATAACTTGCACTTTACTGAATGTTTTCATAGCGTTCACATATCAGCTCATGTTCTTAAATGAAACAAACTGTTTTCAATAACAAATATTAATGAATTAAAGTAATCTTACACTTTACTATAAAATGTACAGTTCCGCAATTTATCGCATGTTGCAACGTTCTCGGGAAATAAAAATGTAGCTAAAAACAG
Source organism: Maratus michaelseni (assembly GCA_963931845.1). NCBI lineage: Eukaryota > Metazoa > Arthropoda > Arachnida > Araneae > Salticidae > Maratus > Maratus michaelseni. The sequence continues at coordinate 151,086,564 of OZ007597.1, read as the reverse complement.
TAACAGAAAGATTGTAAATTAACAAACTCATATATATAAGATATAACTTTAAACTGATATGTCTCATCAACTGTTGTCGAAATCAATGTAATGCAAATATTTCTTAAATATTATGATTTTGTTTAAGAATTGGAAACATTCAGTGAAGTGTAGGATGTATTTTTTCATCAAAACAATTTGATTTGTAAGTATGAGGTACAAAAAAAATCACCGTTTTCTCACATAATGAGTTTCACCAGAAAGTAAAACAATAAGTAAATATGAATGATTTGCGGAGCTGTTTCAAAATAATTATAAAGAATAAGTCTTTAAAAATGTAAAATCAATGTTATTTCTGGCCGAGTTCTTTTAAAAATAATTATAAATCATTTTAATTTGTAAGTATGTTGTAAAAAAATCACCATTTCGTGACAAATTCTGAGTTTTATAAGAATCGCCCAAGAACGGACATGCAATGTGGTATAAAATTTATGTTGTCATCGCACTCTTTATAATTATTTTTGTTGGGGGTTTTTGGGCGATGTTATTGAATTTTTGATAGAAACAGCTCCGCAAATCATTCATATTTACTTAATGTTTAACTTGCTGATAAAACTCCTAATATGTGAGAAAACGGTGATTTTTTTTTTTACTTCATATTTACAAATTAAATTGTTTTGAGGAAAAAATACATCCTACACTGCACTGAATGTTTTAATTTCTTAGCAAACTCATAATGTTTAACAATTATTTACATTATATTGATTTCGGCAACAGTTGATGAGGCATATCAGTTTAAAGTTGTATTTTATATATGAGTTTGTTAATTCAATGATGTGAAATTTATGATTATTTATTTATTGCTATTTACAATTTTTCTTCCTGTTATTGTTTTTGGACTACATTTTTAGTTCGCAAGAACGTTGTAATATGCGATAAATTGTAGGACTGTACATTTTATAGTAAAGTGTAAGATTAATTTGATTCATTAAGATGTGTTTTTTATAACAGTTTGTTTCATTTAAGAACATGAGCTGATATGTCTAGCGCTATGAAAACATTCAGTAAACTGCAAAATATATTCTTACCAAACACATAATATGTCGGGGCAACTACGCATACAAAGAATGAATACAATTGAAACTAACTTATGTTAACCTCAATTAGCCAAAAATATACACCTTTTCTTTAAAATAAAACCCAAACATAAACAAAACAATGAAATCTGTAGCTAGCCGCTTTCAGCTGTGAACATGAACTGCCGTCGCTGGAATCCTGGATCATCCCATATTCACACCTGCTCTCATTGGCTGTCTGCTTTGTTGCTGCGGATTGGCGGAGAGGATGGAATAGCCTCGAATCCAAAATTCCGTATGCACGTTTTAATAAAAAAAATTCTAGGTGTTATATTTACGGAGCTTTCCTCAGGCAGGAAGACAGAATATGTTTGTTTGTATTGAGGTTTGTATAGATGTTTGTGTGTGCTGTTTTTAATAAAGACAGTTGCACTTTTTCCGCGACCCTTTCATGAAAGTTTTTTCTGCGAACGTTTCACAAAATCAGCATTTTTTCCACAATCCTTTGACAAATTTCGTATTTTTTCTGCGATCCTTTGATGAAATTCAAGTTTTTCCTGCAATCATTTGACGAAATTTGCTTTTTTGTGATCCTTTAACGAAATTCATGTTTTTTCCGCATCCTTTTGTCGAGGTTCATGTTTTTCAGTGATCCTACGACGTAATTCGTGTTTTTTTCAGCGATCCTTTGACGAAATTCACGTTTCGCCTGTGATCCTTTGGCGAAATTTGCGTCTTTCCCGCAATCCTTTGATGACGTTCGCATTTTTCCGTGATCCTTTGACGAAATTTGCTTTTTTAATAATCCTTTGACAATATTCGTGTTTTCTCTGCTGCCTTTTGACGAGATTCATGTTTTTTTTGGCGATCCTTTGACAAAATTCGTGTTTTTTCAGCAATTATTTGATGAAATTCGTGTTTTTCTCATGAATCTTTGACGAAATTCGCGTTTGCCAGCGATTCTTTGATAAAATATGCTTTTTTCTATTATGATAGGGAAAAGCGGATTAGGATAGGTAGATAGGGAAACCCCGTTATCGGATCGGGTCATTAGATGTAATTAAGAAACATTTGTATATTTGTAATAATTAGCGGGAATGGGATGTTTGTGTGTGTGCTGTTTTTAATAAAGACAGTTGTATTTTTTCCGCGACCCTTTCACGAAAGTTTTTTCTGCAAACCTTTCACAAAATCAGCATTTTTCCCACAATTCTTTGACGAATTTCGTATTTTTTCTGCGATCCTCTGACAAAATTCAAGTTTTTCCTGCAATCATTTGACGAAATTTGCTTTTCTTGTGATCCTTTAACGAAATTCGTGTTTTTTCCACATCCTTTTGTCGAGATTCATGTTTTTTCAGTGATCCTACGACATAATTCGTGTTTTTTTAGCGATCCTTTGACGAAATTCACGTTTTTCATGTGATTCTTTGGCGAAATTTGCGTTTTCCCCGCGTTCCTTTGATGAAATTCGCATTTTTTCGCGATCCTTTGACAAAATTTGCTTTTTTAATGATCCTTTGACAATATTCCTGTTTTCTCTGCTGCCTTTTGACGAGATTCATGTTTTTTTAGAGATCCTTTGACAAAATTCGTGTTTTTTCAGCGATTATTTGATGAAATTCGTGTTTTTCTTGCGAACCTTTGACAAAATTCGCGTTTGCCAGCGATTCTTTGATAAAATATGCTTTTTTCTGTTATGATAGGGAAAAGCAGATTAGGATAGGTAGATAGGGAAACCCCGTTATCGGATCGGGACATTAGATGTAATTAAGAAACATTTGTATATTTGCAATAATTAGCGAAAATGGCGAGATAAAGGGGGGGGGGGGGTACGACGACTTTTTATTAAATATCGCATTTATTCTACATCAACTTCCTCTCACCACCAGGGGACGCTTTGCTATCTCTGTTTCTATGGGCTGGATCACGACGGGGTATGGCTTTTTCCACTCGACATCAATTGAGCTTACAGATTTTAGTTTGGATTTTCACCACAGGGGGCGCTTTCGTATCTCTGGTTCTATGGGCTGGATTACGACGTGGTATGCCTCATTCGACTTGACATCGATAACCTTAATGATTTCAGTTATGTTCGTATAGAACATATTGTGCCCCCTGGCGGTGGAAGGTGTAACTAAAGGATTTTGCAGCTAACTCAGGTTCTATGGGTCACATCACGAGACGGTTTGGCTCATTCGACTCGACATCAATAGAGCTTACCGATTTTAGTTCCGAGTTTCTCCACCAAGGGGCGCTTCTGTATCTCTGTTTCTGTGGGCTGGATCACAATGGGGTATGGCTCTTTCCACTTGACATCGATAGAGCTGACTGATTTTAGTTCGGATTTTCACCACCAGGGGTGCTTTCCTATATCTGGTTCTATGGGCTGGATCACGACGGGGTATGGCTCATTCGACATGACACAGATAGAGCTTATCGATTTTCACCCCCAGTGGCGCTTTTCTGTCTCTGGTTCTATGGGCTGGATCATGGAGGGGTATGGCTCTTTCGACTCCACTTACGGTAATATATGGGAGTGTGTATGGCACGCCCAGTGTATGCTGTCTAAGGTAGTGTGGCCTCCAACATTAGATTTGTTTAACAATAAAAAATTGTTCAACACTGATTTCAGGTACATTTAAGGGTTGTTGGCACGGGCAACGCCGGGTGGGCAAGCTAGTGTTAGAATAAATGTATAGTGAGTTTAAAAAAAAAGTAAAATTTAAAGAAACATGCAGTTTTTTAAGTCTTTTAGAAGGACCATATAAAGGAAAATTAGAAATGTTTCTTTATTTTTGTATATAATATTATAACTAAAATGCTTTATTTTTCAGATTGTTTGAAAGTGTATGAAAACAATAAGGTTTTTGAAATTATATACCTTTGTTAAAATTCAACTAATAACGTCGTAAACAGACTGAACCGTTTCCTTTTAATGAAATATATTTTTTAACTAAATCGAAAAGAAAAGTTATCTAAAATAATTGCTTCAATAATTATTTATTTTATATTTTCTTTAAAGAAATCTCACGATCCTTTTTTTTTTTTACGATGTAAGGTTTGTTTTACAAATCGAAATCTCTAGTGATAAAGAAAATAAAGGTCTCACAACAAGATTTTTTTTCTATCTGATAATAAAGTTATATCATGTTAAAACGAAAAGGAAATAAAATTTAAAGAAATGTACGATCTCTTAAAGATTTACGATACAAACGTTTCTTTAATGTAGTACTATTTCATTACTATAATGCTTTGTTTTTGAGATTGGTTGAATGAACGAAATTAGTAGTCTTTTTTTTTTTTTTTAATTTTATTCCTTTCCTCGTGAGATCAGAGTGACTGAACCGTTTCCCTTTAATGAAATGAAATTTTTTCTGAACTAAATTAAAAAAGACATTTATCTAAAATAATTGTTCCGATAATTTTTTTACGATTTCTTTAAAGAAGTCCTACGATCCCTTTGCAAGCTGTAAGGTTTGTTTTATAAAATGAAATCTGTATTGATAAAGAAAATAAAGATCTCACAACAAGATTATTTTTTAATCTCATAATAAATTTACATCATGTTAAAAGGAAACGGAAATGAAATTTAAACAAATGTGTACTAAATTAAAAAAGACATTTATCTAAAATAATTATTCCGATAATTATTTTACGATTTCTTTAAAGAAGTCCTACGATCCTTTTGCAAGCTGTAAGGTTTGTTTTACAAAAGGAAATCTCTAGTGATAAAAAAAAATAAAGATCTCACAACAAGATTTTTTTTTATCTCATAATAAATTTACATCATGCTAAAAGGAAACGGAAATGAAATTTAAACAAATGTGTGATCTTTTAAAGATTTAAGATAAAAAGTTTTTTTATTATAGTATTATTTTGTTACTATAATGTGTTACTATAATGCTTTGTTTTTCAGATTGGTTAAATGAACGAAAATAACAGTGTTTTTTTATTATTATTCTATTTTTTATAATCCCATTAATAGGCTCCCAGAGAGACTGAACCGTTTATTTTTAATGAAATGCCACTTTATGGGAACCAAATCGAAATGAACAGTTATATAAAATAATTACTTTGATAATTCTTTTATCGTTCCTTTAATCAAATCTTAAGATCTTCTTTGTAAATTGCAGGGGTTATATTATAAAAATAATCTGTAGAGATGGAAAAAACTAGTCGTTGGGCAGCCACCGTAATACTTACCCATCATGGATATGCATAATATAAAATATGAAAATAAAACATGTGTAAACTACTTATAAAGTGCATTGCAATTCAAATAAAATCGTGCCTTGATGACGTCATAAACTTTAAATGCTCTATTACCGAATTGCGTAAAAGAAACATCTTTATAACTCCGAAAATGATAATCCTATTAACGAACAGTTTACTGCGTCGGATTAAGTGTCTCATTTCCAACTAAAATATGTATATTTGAATTGAAATTTGAATGAAATACAGTGTCATGAAAAATCGAAGAGTGTGAAAAATAGGATTATAAATATCTCGGCAACCAATTATCCGATCGATTTTATTCTTTATGCAAAATTTATGTATTTGTATTGTCTTTTATATTCACTCCTTAAAATAAACAATTTCGAAAATTTTTATGTACCTTTTATCAGAACGAATATTTCGAGAGTCCGAAAAAAGTAGTTCCGGATAATCGAGGTTACTGAAATTCAATAAGCTACTTCTCATTATTACATACTAAGTAAATATCAAATTTCAAGTCTCTATCTCGATTTGTTCGGTAGATAGAGCGTTTACTGACACACACACAGCACACACACACACAGACGAACGACAAATTTTATTTTCTGAAAATATATTGTCGGAATCTCTAGGGTCTGAAACGTGTAAATCCGTCAATATTTTTTCGATTTTTAGAATGATTTCAAGACTTACCCTATACTACGTATGATGGGTAAGTAATAAAGGTCTTACAACAAAATTTTACACTTTAGAATAAGGTTACACCGATTAAAAAAAAAAGGTAAAATCCGAATATATTAAATGCTTCCTTAACTGGTTTAAATTTTAAAAAAATAGATGTCTGAAAGAGTTATTTCAATAATTATTTTATCATCTATTTTTAAGTGCTATATGATCATCTTTGTTAGCTGTAAGGTTTTTTTTTAGAAAATGAAATCTGCATTGAATGAGAAAATAAAGATCTCATAAACAGATTTTTCATTTTAGAATAAGGTTATAATGGATTAAAAAATTTTTAAAGAAAAGTGCAATTTTTTAAAGGTTTCAGAAAAGCCATATAAAAAATTTAGAAACGTTTCCTTATTATTGTTTAGATTATTACTGTAGTGCTTTATTTTTGAGATTGTTTGAAAGTACGAAAACATCTTTTTGAAATATCATTCCTTTGTTGCAATTCTACTAATAAGGTCATAAACCGACTGAACCGTTTCCTTTTAATGAAATGGAATTTAATCTGGACCAAATCGAAAAGAATAGTAATCTAAAGTAATTGCTTCGATAATTCTTTTATAGTTTCTTTAAAGAAGTCATGAGTTCCTTTTGTATGCTGTAAGATTTGTTTTACAAACTGAAATGTCTAGTGTTAAAGAAAATAAAGATCTCACAACAAGAATTTTCATCGCATAATAGAGTTATATCATGTTAAAAGGAAAACGAAATAAAATTTAAAGAATTTTGTGATCTCTTAAAGATTTAAGATAGAAACGTTTCTTTATTATAGTAGTATTTTATTAAAATAATGTTTCGTTTTTCACATTGGTTGAATCAGAGGCGGATCGACTACCACCCGGGCCCCTAGGCTTGATCTTTTTTTGCCCCCTCTGCTCCTACAAAGCAATATATACAGGGTGATTCAAAATACATGTTTGCTCATTTATCTCTTAGACCACTTATGATAGAAACGAAATTCCAATTACAACAAGTACAGATTTTAATCATGGCATTTGTTTTACAAAGGGCTTTATACATATTAAAATAAGAAATTTAATTTTTACACGGCCCTTATAAGTTATATTTATAAAAATGTCCTTCGTTTATGAAGAACATAAAAAAAAAAACCTTTCTTTTATGGCCATAACTTACTAAATTATTATACATCATATTTTACGAAATTTCAGTGTTTCCTGACACTAAAAACGGAAAGAAGCAATGTTAGTGCAGGTAAACATTAAAATTCCATCAATTTTAAAGTGCAATAATTCGGTACAAACTGGAAACCGAAACTTTTCATGAATCCAGTGTAGAAAACTAATCCATTCATTTTAATCAACTTAATATTTTCCCCTCAAAGTAAATAAAGAAAGAAGGAAAATGATAAGGCATAGAAAAAACCCAACTATAGTTTTTCACTCATCTCTTCAAAAACAAGTGACCTAATTTTATGACTCTTAAGTGTCAAGTTTCCAAGCAATAGATATTTATTAAATCGTTATGATCATCACTCTTCTAATAATGTGAAGTATGTTTATAATTCATGATTTGTGAATTGTGATTATGTTATTAAAAACTTATTACGGAACTAAAAGCATTTAATAAGACAATTATTCATCATTAAATGTAGCTTATGAACTTACAGTTGTGAAACAAAATTCTTCAGAAAACCCCCTAATTATTTGTGAAATATCTATGTTAGTGACGTCAATTTATTTCAAATAACTGATGAAACTATTACTTGTAACTTTCCAGACTTTATCAAAATGAGTTAGTGTATTACTATAAACCATACTGTAAAGACACAGGAAAAAATGTTTCCTGTTAAAAGTAATCTAATTCAAAAATGTTAAACCTTTAAATAATTTTAATTAATGTAGAATATAATTTTTAAAATCAAGTGCAAACGTCAACTCATTTATTCATTGTGAATTGAATTTAATATTATTTTTTACGAGTTTTTTCTTCAGATTAATACAATTGTGCAAATTAATAGGATGTTCTCTTGGATTACATAGGCGGATATTTCATAAATGGATAGACCATAGAAAAGGTAAGCCATTCCTTTTCTCTCTCTATTCTGAAGAGTTAACTTTATATCCGAAATTATAATATTCTGATGTTTAGCGCCATAACCTCGTTGGCCTCGCCACATCAAAATCCAGCACTTTCTTCTTATGAATATAGAAGAAATTAAAAGGGGAATAGCATTTGGAATACCATCTATATGTTAATAACATGAAAGATTCAATAAATGAATGAAACAAAGAATGTTGTACATCATTTCTCTTTTGCATAAAATATCAGCCCAATATGAAGAAAAAACCCAAAAGAAAATTTTAGCACAGGGGCCCTTTTCTTCCGGCCCCCTAGGCTTCAGCCTACTCAGCCTAATGGGTAATCCGCCTCTGGGTTGAATGGACAAAAATAACAGTCCTTTTTCAAATTTTATTCCTTTCCTTATAAGCTCACAGAGCGGCTGAACAGTCTCCTTTAAATGAAATGAATTTTTTTCTGAAATAAATTAAAATGGACAGTTATCTAAAATAATTGCTTCGTTGCTTCTTTTATAGTTTCTTTAAAGAAGTCCTGCGATCCTTTTTGTAAGCTGTAAGCCTGTTTAAGGTCTAAGCTGTTTTACAAATTGAAATGTCATCTATATATTTAAAATGCTAAGCGTTTTCTTTCGACAGACCGTGAAAAAAAACTACTCCATCAAATTACATCATTCTTTTTTTGTTTTTAATGAATGATATTTGGACACAGATTTGTAATCGTACATTTGTTTTTTCAAAAGTTTTATTAATTAGCTGTAATTTTAAGTTAAACTTTTGCATCTGCGTATGACGTCATAAAGTCAATCGCCAGAGGACGCTGCAACTCTGCAAAAATTGAAGTCTGACTCTGAACGTAGCTTCCAGCTATCTGGGGAAGGTAGAATGTAAACAAAGATCGATTACGGTTTAAAAATATTAATCTCACCAATTTATTTACTTTTAACATTTGCTAAAACTTTAAAACTAATACAAAAAGATTAAAATATATTAAATTACTCATAAATTTGTTTTTAAACATTAATAAATATATTTATTAAATAAAAAAATACACTTACATGATTTAATTAAAAAAAAAAAAAAATTTTTTTCAATTATTTGATCGATCGGAAATTTTTTTTTAGTTCAGGTTATGCCAAAAACAAACATTGTACAGGTAACAGAAAAATCGCCATAAATGACTGCTTCATTAGAAGTTATGACAGTTGAAGTTGAATAAAATCTAATAATCTTAATTTTACAACGTTTATGCGAAACACCACAGAAAACACACACTATTTTTATATATGTAGGGAATATTTAAAAAGAGTAACAGAACTGACAATCTTCACTAATGTAATGCATGAAAAAGTAAACAAATATGTGATTCAGCAAATCTTAAAAATATATATTTTATTAATATAACTATAAAATGCAGGAAACATTCTGGTACTTTTACATTATCCCGTTAACCCCTTTCCATTAAAGGAAAAAAAAAACTATTGCCAAATTATTTGCTAAACTGTAGTGCCCAATAAACAAATGGAAGAATGTTGCCATTAGAATCTCAAAACAGAAAATAAAGAAATTAGGAAAAGACCGTTCACTAAAATATCATTTATCAGTAACTTTTAACAATAAAATTTACAATATATTAATGAAAGCAGATACAGAAAAAGTCCTTCCGGCCTGTACCGGGAGGAAAAGGTAGCTTTCCTATATCTTCGTTTTAAAATTTTAGCTAATGTTACACGAAAACAGCAAGTTAAAATGCAAAGAAAACGTTTACAAAAGATTTGTTAATACTGAATTTGAATAAGAAATTCGCCAAATTATTGAGCAATAGCCAAATTGGCTTCATTTATGAAGGCTTATTTTGCTCGCCAAATTTTCGCCAAATGTCGCCAAGTTTGGCGAGAATTTGGCGCTAACGGATATGAATATATAGTTTTATGCGTATGACTTGGAAAATAATTACAACAATGAAAATTTTTGTAATGTGCTGTCTTGTTTCAAAATGTCAGCCACCCTAGAATTTCAAACTGCTCTATCTCAGCCATTTTTAAAGATAGAGGTATACCAAAAAATGCTCTGGAATCCTCGTATCAAGGCTTAACACTTAATTAAAAAATAAATTTGAATTTTTAACTTTTTTGTATATTTATTTTAGTTTTAAATTTTTTAGTGGCCGCCATCCTGAAACAAAATGACGGACCAAGCTGGCCAACGAACTCGGTCGAGACATTGGTGAGCTTGTCAGATATATATATATATATATATATATATATATATATATATATATATACATATGGATATATCTATATATATAAATCAACATTTGAACGGAGGGTGGTTTTGGGGTCTGGGGGTCATGATCGATGAAAATATATCGAAATTTTCCGGAACTGCTTTCCTCCGATCGGCTGCAATAGGTAGCTTTATACTTTTTTGTATTGAAAGCTACCTAATAATCTTGGATAACGCGCCACGATCATACATTTTTGTCGTTAAATCCTATAGTTTGGCGATAGTTTTTTTTTTTTTTTTTTTTTTTTTTTTTTTTTTTTTTTTTATTTTAATATTTTTAATGGAAAGTGGTCAACGGGATAACGGAGAAGTACTAAAGCGAGTATAAATTTTATGAAATTGAAGGGCATAGGTATTTAATTTGTTTGAAAATACGATTAACATTTCTGAAACATTTTTGGTAACATATTCATGTACAGTGAAAATAATTATTATAGCATAAGCCTAAAAGTAGTTTATTTTTTGTTTTCTAAGAAAAAATATTGTAAGAATTTTTTTATTTGTTAAAAATTGTCTTATATTTTCAGAATTTCCAATTTTTACCGAAAAAAAAATTTCTTCCCACCACTTCAAAATTTCAGGAAATTTTACAGTTTTCGAATAATTTGTGATAATACTATGTCAGTTAAAAATATGCACTTTTATATATATCAGTAGAAAAAAATGGATTTCCAATTCTGTTTGTAAGAGGAAATTTTTTGAAAAACCATGTTTATCTAAAACTTTTCAACAGCATAATTAATTACTAAATTAAAAAGGACAGTTATCAAAAATGATTGTTTTGATACCTTTTTCATAGCTTCTTTAAAGAAGTTCTACGATCCCTTCTGTAAGCTGTAAGGTTTATTTTACAAATTGAAATCTCTAGTGATAAAGAAAATAAAGATCTCACAGCAAGATTTTTTTATCTCCTACACTGAAAAAAATGAGTACTAAAATTGAATAAAAAGTACTCAATTTTGAATACGTCACATACTCAAAATAGCTCCGATCCAAATGTACTCAAAATTGAGAAACACATGTACTCATTTTTGATCCCATGGATGTATTCAAATATGAACTGCTATGTACTCATTTTTGATCCTATGGATGTATTCAAATATGAACTGCTATGTACTCATTTTTGATCCCATGGATGTGAGTTTATAGTAATTAACCAACCCTTGCCGTGAGTGTAATCGAACCCGTGATCTCCCGTATATTAACCTGACGACTTAGACCAACGCGCCATGAGTGGTCAAGCGTCCTTCTCAAATGTTGTTAATTATTCTATGATGCAAAAACTTGACGTTTCATCTGTAGATGGATTTTTTCATTTCCAATGTTTTTAATATTTTCTTTTCATAATTTTCAATATTTTGCTGTATTATTTGGTGCCTTATAACAGATAAATTTCAATTTATTATGTATTATATGCGTAAAACATTGCATTAAGAATACAATAATACTGATTGCTTCTTTTTGCAACAGTACCAACATTTTCTTTATTCGAACAAATACTTTTTTTTTAATTATTTGCCTGATTATCTATTTATCAATTCCAATAAAAACAACAATTGTCTTAATCAGACATGTTTATTAAATGCTATTAAAATATTTTTTTAATGTCTTATTTTAAAAAAAATTATGTAAATTAAAATTTTTATAATAAATTAAATTATTATATTTCAGCTATGCTGAGAGCTTTTGCGTACTGTTCTGTTAACCTAAATGGTTAAAAAAAATGATTTTTAGCGACAAATTTGAAATTAATGACTTTGGGATAGGTAGGTTTAAATCTGGACTTATTGATTTAATTTAAATTAAATTAGTTTACTTTATAAAAATACAAGCTAACGAAATAAGTGAAAAACGCTATAAAGTTAAAAACTTTATTTTTATAAAAGTAAAGAAAAAATATTAACTAATTTTATAAATTTAAGGAAAAAATTATAAACTTTGTAAAATTATAATTTATAAAATAATAAATTTTAGCGTAATTCATAAATTTGTAAGCCAAATCAGTTTAGTTTAATACCAATTTGCATAGCTATAATTTGCAAAGATATTATGTTGTTATGAAACTTTTAAATAACACAATATTGCCTCACGTTAAAAAAGTTAAAATTTTAAAAAAAATAGTGGAAAAAATCATAATTTTGAAGTACTATCAAGGAAAAAAAAAAGTAGCAAATGTGTGGTAGTGGATCCACTTTGATGAAAATCCTGAACAAACAGATCCACTTTTCATTTCTCTTATTCTTCGTTTTTCCTTCAAATAATAGCTTTTTAGGCTCCGAAATTTCGTCTTTACACATTCTGAAATATACAAGTATGTTGGGTTTGATCATATGTTCATTTTTGATCCAAAAATACTAATTTCGAAATGAGTACATGAACTTACTCATTTTTGAGAATACATATGTTCATTTTTGATCCAAAAATACTCATTTCGATATAAGTACATGAACTTACTCATTTTTGAGAATGCACATGTTCATTTTTTATCCAAAAATACTCATTTCGAAATAAGTACATGGATTTACTCATTTTTGAGTATTTCATTTTTTTCAGTGTAATAGAGTTACATCATGTTAAACGGAAAAGGAATTAAAATTTTAATAAATGTGCGATCTCTTAAATATTTAAGACACGAGGGTCACGCTGAAAATTTTTAGACAGGGCAGACGATATATGCCAATGTAATATGTAAATTTGAACACTTTTATGTCCGCAGACAGAAATTTGTGGAAACATTTTCAATTTAACTATCGTTAGAATAAATTTAGAAAGAAAAGAAAATAGAGCTGATGCGAAAGCATTATAGAGCTATGATTTTCTATGATTTTAAAGTGGGGCTAAATGCTAAATCAAGAAGAATGCCTTTAAAGTCTGCAATTAACATATGAAAATGAAGTTCCATCTTGTGCCACTGTATTCAGATGGTTTACGGAATTTAGAATGGTTCGAAATTCTCTTTTGGATGAAAAACACACAGGAAGACCATTGTCAGCTGTAGTCCCAGAAAATGTGTCGGTCGTACGAAAAACGTTAATCTGTGATAATCACTGTACCTACCAAATGATACAGAATGAACTTAACATTGGATCCGCAGCTATACATAAAATGATTCATGAAGAACTGCATATGAAAAAAATAGTTTGTCGTTGGTCCTCCATAATTTAACCCTACAGTGCATGAATTTTTCTTTTAGAATTGTGTTTTTTTATACTTATATTAAGAATTCGACACCAGAAATTTTAAGATAGATTTTTAACTTATTTAGTAGCATATTTATGTTATTTTTAGAGGATTAATATTTCTGTATAAATATAGTGGTTGCAAATAACTTGAATTATTTATTAAAAGTTAAATAGAAGGTGTTGCCAATTGCCTACACTATGCACTGTTGGGTTAAAAAAACACATCAAAGCGAAGAAAGTTAGATTTATTAAAGAAACCTTAAAATTACTTAATGACGGTGGCCGCTGCATTATTTCTAAAATCATAACTGATGCTGAGACGTACATACCTTTTTTGATGTTCCAACATGTCAAGAAAATAAAGTATGGGTCTTTCAAGATGATCCCAAACCAACAATGGTGAAAAGACAACGAGCAATGAAAAAAATTATGTAATGTCGTGTTCTTTAGAAGTACAAGTCTGGTCAAAACCATTAAGTTAGAGGGACAGAAGACAGTTACAGCTGACTGGTAGATCACTGTCTTCCAGAAATTCTTCAAGAGGTGAATGTTAGGGGACTCATGCTTCACCATGACAATGCATCTTCTCATTCAGCAAAGATTACATTCGAAATTCTTGAACAAAAAATATATCAAAATTATAGAACATCCACCCTATTCCCCTGATCTTGCAATATGCGACTTTTGGCTATTTTTTAATCTAAAAAAATTACGTGGGCATCGTTTTCATTCAAAAGATGAGATTCATGAGGCCATAAAAAATATTTTTCATCTATTCCAAGAAATGAATAGCTCGAGTCATTTAATAATTGGAAAATTCGGCTACAAAAGTGCATTGATCTTGGAGGGAACTACTTTGAACACTCTTAAGAGTTCGTAAGTTTAGTTTGTACCATTCAGCCGTATCTCAAAATTTTCAGTGTGACCCTCGTAGAATCATTTCTTTATTATAGTATTATTTTATTACTCTAATGCTTTGATTTTCAGATTCGTTGAATGAATCAGTCTTTTTAAAAAATTCATTTCATTTTTATAATCTCACTAATAAGCCCACAGAGCGAACTGAACCATTTCTTTTTAATGAAATACTACTTTATCGGAACTAAACCGAAAAGAATAGTTCTATAAAGTAATTACTTCGATAATTCTTTTATCTTTCCTTTAATCAAATTTCAAGATCCTCTTTGTAAACTGCAAGGGTTGTTTTACAAAATGAAATCTGTAGTGATGGAAAGAAAAGTAAAGATATCACTTTTTTTTTCACCTTAGAATAAGGTTATACCGGTTAAAAGAAAAGGCAAAAACTGATTAAATGCAATGCTGCTTTATCTGGGCTAAATCAAAAATGTCTGAAAGAATTGTGTCAACAATTGTTTTATCGTTTCTTTTAAAAGTACTACGAGATCATCTTTGTAAGTTTTAAGGTTTATTTTACAAAATGAAACCTGTATTGATTGAGAAAAGAAATATCTCATAAACAGATTTTTCATCTTAGAATAAATTTATAGTGGGTTAAAATGAAAATAAAAAGTAAAATTTAAAGAAACATATCTATTTTTTAAGGCTTTCAGAAGGACCCTATAAAGAAAAGTTAGAAACATTTCTTTATTTTGGTATACATTAATATAACTATAATACTTTTTTTTCATATTTTTTGAATGTATACGAAAAACACAATCTGTTTGAAATATTATACTTTCTTTACTTTTCCACTAATAAGGTCATAACCCAACTGAACCGTTTCCTTTTAATGAAATATATTTTTTAACTAAATCGAAAAGAAAAGTTATCTGAAATAATTGATTGAATAATTATTTTATAATTTCTATAAAGAAGTCCTACGATCCTTCACTGCAAATTCCTAGCAGACATTGGAAACATATTTCGAACACTTTGACTAAAAAAATGTTTACAGTTACTTTAATATGTACTGAAATGTGTTCCGAATATTCTCCACTATTAAGAAAGTGTACCGAAAGTACACTTTTACTACAGTACGATCAGATTATTTGTTAAATCTAAACTTTGTAACACATTTAAGAACAGATTGGGAACACATCCGGGCACATTTGTGAAATCCAAGACCTCCTTATCATAGTATCAGACCTCTCAATCAGGAAGTTTCCTTTGACCGCTATACTTGTCCTGCTACTAGCGCCATCAATCGTCAGTAATAGGAGTATTTACGACACGAAATAACACGAAATTTTTTCACAGCTTCATTTGTTCTATGCAACTAGTATCGATAGCATAGCTGCCAACTTTTACGCTTTTTTCCTACCACTAAAATTTTATAGTAAAATTTATCTTATTAAATCGACAAGATCGTGTGATTACATAACGAAAAAAATTCTATTAAATTTTAGTGGTAAGGAAAAGCGTAAAAGTTGGCAGCTGTGCGGTAGCAGAGCTGCTAGATTTTTCTATTCTCTTTTTCGATACCAGTTTTTTAGTACAGACAATTTTGTTTTGTTTGATCGGAGAATTCTGGGATTTAAAAGAACAACATTTTCTCTAAAAATATACTGGTGTTCAAAAAGCCGGAGACATGGCAACTCTGTGGTAGTATCCACCAGGCGGCGATACTTTCCGGAGAAAGTCAATTAATAAGTTGGCAATTATCGCGGACATTTGCTCCCATAGACTTTCTCCGGATTGCCAAGTCTGGTCTATGATAAGGGAGTCTTGGGAAAATCATTGCTTTCAAAAAGTGTTCTACAAAGTGTGATGAACAAAAGAAGTGTTCTCAGAAGTTTTCTAAAAACTGTTCCAAAAAATGCGCTTCGAAGTGTACTAAAAAATGTGACAAAATAAGTGTTTTAAAAAGTGTGTCAATATTTGCAGTGCTTTTGTAAGCTGTAAGATTTGTATTTACTAATTGAAACCTCTAATGATAAAGAAAACAAAGTTTTTACAATAAGATTTTTTTGTTTGTCTCATAATAAAGTTGTATCATGTTAAAAGGAATAGGAAATAAAATTTAAAGAAATGTACGATCCCTTAAAATTTTAAGATAAAAACGTTTCTTTATTATAGTATTATTTTATTAATATAATACCGTGTTTTTCAGATTGTTTGAACAGACAAAAATAACAATTCTTTTTTTAAAATTATTTCTTTCCTAATAAGCTCAAAGAGCAGCTGAACAGTTTCTTTGTAATAAAATGCTGCTTTATCGACACTAAATCGAAAAGAATAGTTATATAAAGTGACTACTTCGATAATATTTTTAGACTCTCTTTAATCAAACCTCAAGATCCTCTTTGTAAAATGTAAGTATTGTTTTACAAAATTAAATCTATAGTGGTGGAAAAAAAATAAAGATCTCACAACAAAATTTTTCACCTTAGAATAAGGTTTTTTGAAAATCTCCGCCAAAATTTGCCAACTGGTTGTGAAACTGCGCAGCGAAATATATTTTAACACTGAAAATTGAAAAATATAAATAAAAAGTAAGGAGTGTAATTTAAAGGATTTTTTTAAATCATTTAATGTTTTAATACTATTATTATACTTCGAGAAAACAATTTAGAAATCCTGAATAGATAATTTAAATAATGCTTTTTTTTTTCTTTCCTGTTGTCATATTTAAAAAAGAAACAAAGCAAAAATTATAATTTTTTTAATAAATTCAATAGTTTGCGTGTTTTATTAAACGTAAATCAAAGCAGTGAATTTTGAATAATTGGAGCCCACGCCAAATTAATGTATTGTAACGAAATTTTTTTGGAACTGCATGAATTGAAGAGATAAAATTAGACGTGATTATTAAGATAAAGATCGAATGCTTACACTGAAAAAAAAAAAACAAAAAAAAAATGTTGATTTTACAGTATAATACTGGCACCCCAGCTGCCAGTATTATACCGTAAAATTAACAGTAGTAATAAACAGTGAAATAGGCAGTAATACGCTGCCGCGCAAATCAACAATTTTTTTTGCAGTGTATAAAACAGTTTTTTTTTTTTTTTTTTTTTTTTTTTTTTTTTTTTTTTTTTTTAAATTATTGTTTTCTTTAATACTATAATGCTTTTTTTTTTTTCAAATTATTTCAATTAACGAAATAGCAGTGTTTTTTTTTTATTATTGCTTTCTTTTCTTTTAATCCCACTAACAAGATCACAGAACGACTGAACCGTTTCTTTTTAATAAAATGCTATTTTATCGGGTCTAAATCGAAAAGAATAGTTATATAAAGCAATTTGATAATTCTTTTATTGTTCCTTTAATCAAATTTCAAGATCTTCTTTCTATGCTGCAAGGGTTGTTTTACAAAATGAAATCTTTAGTGATGGAAAAAATAAAGATCTCAGAAGAAATTTTTTCACCTTAGAATAAGGATAAGGTTATATCGGATAATAGCAAATGTAAATAACATTTAAAGAAACGTGCAATTTCTTAAAGGTTTTTCATAATTTCCCAAGAAAGGAAAGTTATTGTATGATTGCATGATTTTATTATTGTATGTTTTTATTACTGTAATGCTTTTTTTACGCATTATTTAAATGTACGAAAACAACAGTCTTTCTGAAACTTTATATATTCCGTTCTTATAATTCCACTAATAGGCATTAGCGTAACCAAATCGTTTCTTTTTAATGAAATGTTATTTTCGAAATGTTTATATCGAAGACAATAGTTATCTAAATTAATTGCTTTGGTAAATTTTCGTGTCAACGCATGACCGGGGAAACCACTACATTTTCAACATAGATTGTCAATATACTGGTAGATATAATTTCTTGTTAGCGTGAGGGGCTGGTAAGCATTTTATATTATTTAGGTTTTCTCAAGAACTTTTGGTCAGAATTGAAAGTTTAATGTATCTAAATGTCAGAAAATGAATCGACAATCACTATAACAAGGACCCATTAGTTCGTTTGGAATGATTTTTATCTAATAAATATAAAATCATACAAATTCCATGTTCGTTCACAAAAACAGACCGGATCGTGCGTAGCACGCACGGTATACGCTGCTGAAAGCAGTTGGGGACCCCAACTTTAGGTTCGTTTGTATAAATTTCGTTTAAAATTATAAAATTATGCAAATTCGAGAGTGTACGCTTGCCGAAGCCATTGGGGATAGCAACATTAGGTTGATTTGGAAACAGTTCCATTTTAAAATATAAAATCATTAATCACTGGTGTTAGATATATTTCAGGTTATTGTCAGGGCCTTGGCAATGCCGAGTTTATCAGCCAGTTTCTGAATAAAATAGAGGCCAAACTGCTAAAACTGCTAGGAAGGGTGGAAATCTAGCGACACAGATAAAATGTTAAAATATATAAATTTGTTTAGTTCTCGACCGATAATTTTTTTTCTTTTTTAACAAAATGGCGAACTGTCAAAGTAAATGTATCAATTTTCAACAAAAAATCTGATTTTCTTTAGTTTCTAAAAAAAAAAAAAAAAAAAGGGAAGAAAAAAATAATCGGTCAAAGACTTTGGAAATATATAAACTTTAATTTAATTTAAAAGAAAAAACAAACAAACAAACTAGAACGAAAAATAATGCGTCCAGCATAGATTATGAAACACTTTCTAACACAACTAACAAAAATTTTCAGTTTAATAAGGGGAAAGATGATGCCAAAGCAAATAATTTGGAAAACGCATACCATCAACAGTCGTCAAAAATATCCAAATTATTTTGTGCAGCCCTGTATATGTCATACAGATTTGTGTTTGTATTACAAAGTATGCTGAAATTTAATTCTGTGAGGTTGGTTGGTTATTTATATGTTACAGCCAATTATCTGTGCAAGCGATATAGGCCGGCGGGGTGAATGCCATCCGTGGGGTTCTTTCAAAGTGATCCTAACTCGTATTAACGCAAGGTTCGAAAAAAACAACGGAAAACGTCGAAAGGTTAGGTCGACGAGCTCGACAGAGGTTCAAACCCAGCACCTCCCGTCTACCAGTTTTGAGAGCAGAACCTCGCAAACACAGGTGGGGCTAATAATTCTGTTAAGAAACGCATTAGAACAGTTGAAAATTCCACTTCAATAATTTCCGTTAATAAACAGAAATTTACTCGATGTCTTTTGTGCAGCCTTGTGTATGAGCTATAGAATTTATACAGAAGTAATATGCAAAAGATTAGTTAAATTTAAGAACGCGTACCAGAACTGAAAACGCGATTTCAGCAATTACTGTTCATAGACAGCACTGTAACCGAATTACTTTGTGTGCCCCTGTAAATGAACGATGAATGCTATGCACAATCTATTCTAAAATAAGCATCTTGTAATGCACCTCAATGATATATATCAATTTCAATGTGTTTGAAATAGTGTAACATCCTTAAAATACCCCGCACCTGATTTTTTCCTACAGACCGTAATTTAACAGAAATTTTTTGATTATCTCTGTAAGTGAACGATGAATGCTATGCACAATCTATTCTAAAATAAGCATCTTCTAATGCACCTCAATGATATATATCAATTTCAATGTGTTTGAAATAGTGTAACATCATTAAAATACTCCACAAACGATTTTTTCCTTACAGACCGTAATTTAACAGAAATTTTTTTAGTATCTCTGTAAATGAACGATGAATGCTATGCACAATCTATTCTAAAATAAGCATCTTCTAATGCACCTCAATGATATAAATCAATTTCAATGTGTTTTAAATAGCGTAACATCATTAAAATACCCCGCACCTGATTTTTTCCTACAGACCGTAATTTAATAGATATTTTTGGGGTATCTCTGAAAATGAACGATGAATGCTATGCACAATTTATTCTAAAATAAGCTTCTTGTAATGTACCTCAATGATATATACCAATTTCAATGTGTTTAAAATAGTATAACATCATTAAAATACCCCGCAAACAATTTTTTCCTATAGACCGTAATTTAACAGAACTTTTTTCAGTATCTCTGTAAATTATCTATAAATGCTACACCCTTCATTTTCAATATCGAACACGACATATTAAACCTCAGTAACATGTATCAGTTGCATTGCAAACCGAGAACATTTGCGCGAGTTAGAACACGGACAGGCGAAAGACACGACAGACAGACAAACCGAATTCATAAACACTTTTCAACTACATTGGAACGTGTGAAAAAGAATGAAATTGGTTCACCTTTGCACGATAGTTTGGGTATCGATATAAAAACATTTTTTCGAGGAAAATCGTTCTTAAAGTATCCTTTTAGTTTCTCTTATTTTTACAAGAAGAAACTATTGGATTCATGAAAAATTTCGACTTCCAATTTTAGACGAATTTATACGTTTTAAAATGTACTGAACACGATTTAGCTGTTTTTATAAAATGTCTGTCTGTGAGTCTGTCTCTGTGTGCATATGACAAAAATTTTGTGGGCGCTCTATCTCAAGAACTAACGCACATAATTTAATAAAACTTTAGATTCATTTAGACCTTGATATAAGTTGTTACTAATTAGTTTTTGGTGTAAATCGCACAACAGATGGCGCTGCTATGCTGCATTTTTAACGATTTCCGCAATAGCTCTATCTCAAAAATTAATGCATGGATTTTCATGGGATTTCAGATTCAGTTAGACGTTGACATAAATTATTGCTAATTAAGTTTCGGTGTAATTCGCCGAACAGCTGACGCTTCTATTCTGCATTTTTCAGGATTTGCATTATTTTAGCGATAGTTATATCTCGAGAATTAATCCACGGAATTTAACAAAACTTTATATTCCGTTCGACCTTCGATATATGTTGGTGTTAGGTTTTCGTTTAACTCATATAACAGGTGGCGCAGCTGTGGTGCATTTTTTAAATTCTAAAATGCATAGTTAAAATTACGTTTTCTGAAGTATTAACATGCATGAGATAGAAGAAACTTTTGGGACTGACTGATCCGACTAATTAATTATTGCTTACATAGAGAACACCTGACACAATTTTAATCTTAACTAACGCGTATTTCTAGAAATTTCATTGGGGGTTAAAATGCACGAAAAATTTTGCTCTTTCAAATACATATACGGTTTTTCGAAAAATAAAATTTTTTGAAAAGTTAAAATCCCAAAGCCCCTGAAGGGTTTCAGAAGTACGAGGGTAAGTCAGTAAGTAAGTCACAAAAGATAATTAAATAATAATTTACAATGATATTCACTTCAAAACTATTTTTATTTCTCAACATATTCTCCACCAATATTTTTGTACTTATATCACCGTTTTTTAATGCCCCAACACCAGCTGCATAACATTCTTTGGGTTACTGTCTCAGTCACATTAGGACTTCGAGTTGAACCTTTTCATCATCTGTGAACATCATCTTGCTTCCAAGTTAGTTTTTTAGTGGACTAAACAGATGAAAATCGAAGTGCTAAGTCGAAGCTGTATGGTGGATGTTGAAGTTGCCAACCAAACTTTTGAATTGTCTTCAATTTGAAGTCTTAATGTGGCTGACCACACAGCAAGATGATGCTCACAGATGATGAAAAGGTTCACCTTGAAGTCCTAATGTGGCTGAGCCAGCAACCCAAAGAATGTTATGCAGCTGGTGTTGGGGCACTGATAAAACGGTGACATAAGTGCATAAATATTAGTTGAGAATATGTTGTGAAATAAAAATAGTTTTGAAGTGAATATCATTGTAAGTTATTGTTTAATTATCTTTTGTGACTTATTTAATAACTTACCCTCGTACCTTATAAAGAAAATTTAGAAATGTTTTCGTATTATTGCATGATTTTTTTTTTTACTATTATGTTCAATTTTTCCAGATTGCTCGAATAATACGAAAACAAGTCTTTTTGAAGTTTTATTCCTTCGATACAATTCCACTAATAGTTTCTGCAGACCGACTGAACCTATTTTCATTCAATAAAAATGCTGTTTTTTCTTGATTAAGTCGAAAAGAATAGTTATATAAAATAATTGAGTGAGCTTAAGATAATTATTTCCTCGTTTCTTTGATGATGCACTACGATCATCTTTCTGTAATGTTTGTCTTGCAAAATAAAATCTGTCTATTACAGAAGAAAATGATCTTAAAATAAATTTTCATATTACAGTAAGGTTACATTGGGTTAAAGATAAAAGAGAGTAAAAAAATTAATTTAAAAATACATATGTTTCGGATTTTAGAAATCCTTATTATGTTTTTTAAGTCTAGAGACTCAAAAATGCACAAAAGCTGTAATTGTATGATTCATAATCTTAGTTCATTACCACACTGCAGAAAAGAAAAGTTGATTTTACTTTATAATACTGGCAGCTGGGGTGCCAGTATTATACCGTAAAATTAACAGTAATGAACAGTAAAATAAGCAGTAATACGCTACTGCGCATGCGCGGCAATGAAAGAAAATTGGCTCAATTGGTCGTGGTGACATTTTTCTTGTGAAAATAATAGTGATATTGCCCATTCGCTTAACGAAATTTTTTGAAATTTAATTTACTTTAATAAATTACAGAGAAATATTTTTTTAAATCTACCTTTTTTCTATTTATAGAGCTTTAAAATTGTGATTTTTGTTAATCGCCTTTTCCCTTCATTCTAAACTACACTAATTTTTGAGTGAGTGTTTATGTAGGTAATTGTCTCTAACTGATCATAATTTTACATAAAGCACACATCAATTTTCTTGCAATATTCTTTTAAAAGATCTTTTATTCTATGATAATATTGGTTATAAAATATCGGTATATTTTCTAGAACTTGGATCAAGTCGGAACCATAAACTACGGAAAAATAAATGGCGCGGGACGGGACAAGGTCTGACTTTTAGCTTTTATAACGGGACGAACACGGCCAATAAAGCATTCGTGGGTTGTCAGGCTGAACTTTGAGCTTTTATAAATGGACTGGGCCGGACCTATCTTTGAAATTTCGGTCCCTGCAGATCTCTTACCCCTTATCAACAAGAAACTTTTAGGGAGGACATTTATTCTGGGAGGGAAAAGTGAAAAATCCAGTTCAACGTACTCGAAAGATTTAAAGCACCACACAAAAATAGCATTGTGCAATCATAAAATGGCACAGTGTGTATACCACCAAATGTGCCATCACAGAATCACAAATATTTTATTTTATTCTTTCCCCTTAGAAAAAATAAAATAAAATATTTGGCCGGACCGACCTATAAAATTCCTGTCCCTGCAGAGCTCTTCCCCCTTATCAACCAGGAACATTTAGCGTTTATTCTGGGAGGGAAAAGTGAAAAATCCAGTTCACCGTCCTCGAAAAATTGAAAGCACCACACGACAATGGCACTGTGCAGTCGTAAAATGGCACAGTATGTATACCATCAAATGTGCCATAACAGAATCACAAATATTTTATTTTATTCTTTCCCCTTAGAAAATAAAAATAAAATATTTGGCCGGACCGACCTATAAAATTCCTGACCCTGCAGAGCTCTTCCCCCTTATCAACCAGGAACATTTAGCGTTTATTCTGGGGGGAAAAGTAAAAAATGCAGTTCAACGTATTCCAAAAATTGAAAGCACCACACGAAAATGGAATTTTGCAGTCATAAAATGGTACAGTGGGTGTACCATCAAATGTGCCATAACAGAATCACAAATATTTTATTTTATTCTTTCCCTTTAGAAATAGAAAAATAAAATATTTTGACACGCAGTTTGTTAAAAAGACAGAGAGAGAGAGGGAGGGAGGAAGAGAGAGAGAGAGAGAGAGCGAGAGAGAGAGGGGGGGGAGAGAAGAGGGGGAGAGGGGGGGTTGGGGAGAGAGAGAGAGAGAGAGAGATTGTACAACACAGTACAACAAACGACTTTTGCATAAAAACTAAAGTCGCAATCATTTATTCAAACAAAAATATATGGTATCTACTTCAAACCATACCCTGATATTTATGAATACTTTTAACAATAACGGTCCTTATTTTAACGAAATTTTTAATAGACTTATCTTTAAACTAAAGATGTAATTAAAGCTTAAAGTGACAAAAATATTACACAAAAAGGCTTAAAAAGCATTTTAATATAAAGATGACATGTTTCGTACACTCAAACGGCAACTTCTTCAAGATCGAAAACGATAAATAAACTATTTTCGCAAAGTTTTTGAAATTGATAAACACAAAACAGAGACCTCATGTATAATGAAAGCAAGTGTTTAAAATGGTTAAACTGTAAACGAGAAAATTATTATTTTACTTATTGTTTTTTTAATTTGTAAATCATCGCATGTCTAATTTTAGGTAATTCAAAAGAGGCTGATTCATTGCATATGTTTTCGTTTCGTAAAAATATTTCTATTGTTTCACGGATAATGAATGGGAAATAAACTCTCCATGGAAAAATTATTTTACTATTCTTGATATCAATCTGCAAAGACTTTCTTCTATATAGTCTGGCCAAAGCTGTAGTTCTTCTGTCATATTTTATATCTGTCATATGTTCTTTTATTTTTGTTTTATGCGAAATACAATATCGTAAAAAGTGCTGGAAATGTACAATAACTCGATCAGTGACATCGCATGGAATTTCAACTTCATTCCGAAATATGGAGCGCCAAGTCCAACGCTGTTTGGAAGCGGATTATCATAACTTACACCAAATTTCGTGATATCGTTACATTTCACATCAAGAAAGGTAAGTCTATTGAAATTTTTGTTAAAATAACTTCATAATTATTAAACTTATGAACAAAAATTCGTTTTCGGCTTGGATCGAAAATATATTTCTGCTTTGATCTGCTAGATTGTGACTTTGATCTCCTACAGAAAAATTATTTGCTGTAGTGTGATCTTCCACCCCTTAAAGTTTGCCTCTCTCTCTCTCTCTCTCTCTCTCTCTCTCTCTTTTTTTTTTTTTTTTTTTTTTGCTTAATGTAACATTAGTTTTATGTTATTTCATTTGAGCATTTTATGTTTTGTATCTCTAAGATAGTAAAAGCTATTTAAATGAATCATGTCTAACATAGTTACTGATTCTAATATATGGAAAAAAGTAGTGTTATGATTTAATTAATTTAAAAAAAAACTTATTCGATTAACCAGTGACTCTAAGAAGCGGCGATGACTGGGCTAGCTATGAATAACTCAAACCTTTCCTGCAGCCGAATTCTGACTGCGTCACTGGATATGTCATTTACGAATACTACAGTACGAATTTGTTAGACAATATTTACCTAACGAGTATTAAGGCGTGAGAACGGTTAATTACCTCCTTTATTTTATTTCTAAATACTTAATCATTTTTCTTCACAACATCTTATAGAAGTAAAAAAGAATGTTCTTTCCGTTTGGTAGCTTCGTCAGTGATGTATCCGGGTTAATCCGTTTTTAACAACTTTGTTTGTTGTTGTGTGAATATTATTTTGTTTGAAGTATCCATTTGAAAAGAAATTGTACGATTTCACTAGAAAGATGATCACTGCTATAGAATTATGTATTCCATAATACCGTAGTAGTATACTAAGTAGAGAAAACCATCTTCACACTTTTTAAAAGGAAAAGAAAGAATTTAATATAAGTTAAAATTAAGACTGAACATTTTCCACCCTCTTAGTCGGGGTGTTTGAGCACGAAGTGAGCAAAAAACATATACACGAAAATACACACGTGCTTTTCTCAAAAAGTGGGTTACATTCAAAATGTTATATGCGAGATAAACATCATTATCTAAAATTGGCCATTTTGCATCATTAAAAGTCAAATTCAAGTGTTTATAAAAAAAGAGTCTGTAAAAGTCTCGTTAAAAATAAGTTCAGCTAAACTGTCTTTAATGTGTCCGACGATACTTAACACAAATGTTCTGCAGATGCCTAACGAATAAAGTATTTTCTAACAGGCAATAAATTTGCCTCGTTACTGTCAGCTAACCAGATGTGAGCGGCACAGAAAGATTGTCCATATGTAAGGTCTATGAGATGGAGATGTAACTTTTTCTTTATTTTTGTTTTAGCACTTATCTTAATTAGGAGGCTTATTCCGTAACACGGGCAACAGAATTACCGTAATTTCTGGTATATAACCCGCGGCTCAAAGATATCGGTTTCGAACGAGAAATTTTATTAATTAATGTCAAACAAGTACCAAGTAGAAACCAGTTACATTTTTACATTACAAGTAAAATTTCTGGTTCGAAACCGATTTATTTGTTTCGGTATTGATTGCTGGATATGTCATTTACGGATGCTTGATTACGAATTATTGATTGCGACGATCGGATTCAATATTTCTAATCCGATTAGGCTTTGGAAATAAGTTGCACAATTTTTTCTTTTCTTTTCTTTCTTTTTATTTTACAAAATAATAATATTAATAATAATAATAAATGCTATTAATAACTTTTCTAACTGTTCTGTATTAAATATAGATCACACTATTTTACAAATATGATTTACAATTATTTGAATCCCATTAATGTAACCTGCTTCTTAACGAAAAGTTTCCGTGCTAGATCATAAATACGAAAAAGGGAAAAGAAATAAACACAGACTATACAAAACAAATCTTTTGTTCGGAAACGGAAAAACAGGTGTAACCATGAATGGAAATGCAGGTGTGTTTACAGAACAAAACGATTCCGCCTGACTCATCCAAGGTCAGTGGCAAGGGTTAATGTCGTAACTCTGACTCCCATTTTTATGTCTCGAAACGAAACCACAAAAGAGCCATAAAAGTAGCTTCATTTCCAGAAAAGTGCTCGTTATTTTCATGGCTTTCTGACTCTCGGGAATTTTTCTACTGCGGTGTTAAAAAGAGATTTTAAAAGGACAAACGTTAACTAGCTCTACAGCCAATATCACAGTCGTTAGGAAACATCATATTAGGTTTGTTAGTGAAATTTTTATTGCTTACAATGACGTGTTCACGAAAGAAATTTATTATCGTGGTCTAATAAGATAATTTAGCTTAATTAAAGGATGTGTTGTGAATAATAGAGTCAAAATAGCTCGCAAAAATAGTTAGAAACTGTAAGTGTATGTATACGAGGGCGGTTCGGAAAGAAACCTCCCTTTATATATAAATAAAAAAACACATAGAAAGAGATATTTTATTATATACATCTTAAAACTACAGCTTTTCACTATTTTTCATACAAGTCGCCATTTAAGTTTAACCATTTGTCGTAGAGTTTCAATAATTTACAAATTCTTTCAGTATAAAAATCGGTCGCTTTTGTTACGTAATTCATCGCATTTTGAAGTTCGTCATAGTAATCGAAGTGCTGCTACGCAAACCACTTCTTCATGTGTGTGAAGATATGAAAATAACTTGGTGTCAAATCTGGGCTGTAAGGAAGATTATCAAAAACGCCCCATTTGAATTGTTTCAAAAGTTCTTGAGTTCTTGAGTGGGCATGGCGCCGAGAGATTTTCATATCTTCACTCACATGAAGACACATCACCACATCACCATGGCTTGCGTCGCAGCACTTCGATGACGATGACGAACTTCAAAATACTCTGAAAGTCTGGCTACGTACCCAGGCGGCAGAATTTTATGATGAAGGAATTTGAAAATTAGTGAATTGCAAAACAAATGCTTAAACTTAAATGGCGACTGTGTTGAAAAATAGTGAAAAGCTGTAGTTTTAAGATGTATATATAATAAAATATTTTTTTCTGTACAATTTATTTTTATTTATAGCCAAACGATGGTTCATTTCCGAACTGCACTCGTATATTTTATCAAATAATTTCAAGTTTTATAATTGCATTTTTTTATCATTTCGAAAGTTCAGATTATGTATACTAATATTGTTCAACACTTTGATTATAAACGGGCGACTATTTTTATATTCAATCCTACTACAATTTATAAAATATATTTTTTGTGATAGATTTCGGTTGTTTTCAAAAACTGTACGAATAGAATTTTAAAAAAGTCCTTCCGGCCTGTACCGGGAGGAAAAGGTAGTTTTCATAGTCCATGTTTTTAAAAAATCAACTCATTTTACACAAACACCAGAAGCTAAAATGTTTAGAAACCGATTATAGAAGATTCAATCTCAGTTTTCGATAATACTGAATTTGAATGCGAATTTCAGCATGAGAGTTATAGCAAAACAAAAATCAGATTGTTTCAAAATGTCAGCCACAATAGAAATTCCAACTGCCATATCTCAGCCATTTTTGAAGATAAAGCCCAAACAAAAAATGCTCAGGAATCCTTGTATTACGATCTACCACGTAACACAAACAATGTTTTCAATTTATAATTTTTTGTACATCTTTTTGAATTTAAAAAAATTTAAATTTTTTAACTGGCCGCCATTTTGAAACAAGATGGTGGATTGTTAACGAACTAGCTAACGAACTCGATTGAGATCTTGGTAGGTCCTATACATATACTTAGTCACATCCGAATCGGTTCATAAATAAGAGATTTACAGCTTGGCATATGTCAGATATATATATATATATCAACATTTGAACGGAGGGTGGTTTGGGGGTCTGGGGGTCATGATCAATGAAAATATACCAAAATTTTTTCGAATTGCTTTCCTCCGAACGGCTGCAAAAGGTAGTTTTTTTTGTAATGAAAGCTATCTAATAGTTCACTTGGATGTATGTGGCCCGACCAGTAGTCAAACTGTTATTAACTAAAAGAAAGCGCGAACAAATGAGTCAAGTTAGTCCAGTTATTCAATTTAAAAATAATATCTCAAATTTGTTGCATTTGTATAGTTTTCTAATTGAAACTATACAATCTTTGAGAAAACTTTAAATAATTGAAGTCATAAATAATTGAAGTCACAATTGTTCAGGTAAAATTAAATTAATTTACTCTTTATTAACTAATTTATTCTGTGAAAAAAAAAATGTGTACATGTTAAATTGTTGGTGAAAGTTTCTCAATTTACAATTGCATGTTTCCGAAAAACAAATTTTCGTTAGGATTTAATTAAAAATTTTAACTAATATAATAGATGCTTTATGAATAATAGAACCAAAATAGTTCGAAAAGAATAGTCAAAGAATGATTTTTTTTTTCAGATGTTTTTCAGTGTTCTAGTGAATTCGACCATATAGATTCTATAGAGTAAGATATAATAAGATAATTTAATTAAATAAAAGTTTAATTAAATTGGATGAAATGATAGTTTAATAAAATAAAAGCAAA
Source organism: Maratus michaelseni (assembly GCA_963931845.1). Taxonomy (NCBI): domain Eukaryota; kingdom Metazoa; phylum Arthropoda; class Arachnida; order Araneae; family Salticidae; genus Maratus; species Maratus michaelseni. The sequence goes on along the minus strand of OZ007597.1, from coordinate 151,057,015 downwards.
TGGAATGAAATGCATGAATGGAAATTCATATGAATATGATAGTTTAATTAAATGAATGGTTAATATCATATCTCTAGCCCCCGTTATCATGTCGCAAAATGAGTCCACAAAAGAGCCATGAAAGTGGTTCATTCCAGAAAAATGCTCATTATTTTTATGGCTTTTTTAACCTGAGAAATTATTTCTTTCGGTAAAAAGAAGATTCTGGAAGGACAAACGTTAACTAGCTCTACATCAAATATCACATTCACTAGGAAAGTGCATATTAGGTTGTTAGTAGAATTTTCTCAGCTTACAACGACATGTTTGAGAAAACAATTTATTTTCAGTATTGAATAAGGTGTTTCAGCTTAACTAAAGAGCTTATAGTGCATAACAGACTCAATATAGTTAACTAGCTCTACATCAATTATCACAGTCGTTCTGAAACTGCATATTAGGTTGTTAGTAGATTTTTCTCAGCTTACAACGACATGTTTGAGAAAACAATTTATTTTCAGTATTGAATAAGGTGTTTCAGCTTAACTAAAGAGCTTATAGTGCATAACAGACTCAATATAGTTAACTAGCTCTACATCAATTATCACAGTCGTTCTGAAACTGCATATTAGGTTGTTAGTAGATTTTTCTCAGCTTACAACGACATGTTTGAGAAAACAATTTATTTTCAGTATTGAATAAGGTGTTTCAGCTTAACTAAAGAGCTTATAGTGCATAACAGACTCAATATAGTTAACTAGCTCTACATCAATTATCACAGTCGTTCTGAAACTGCATATTAGGTTGTTAGTAGATTTTTCTCAGCTTACAACGACATGTTTGAGAAAACAATTTATTTTCAGTATTGAATAAGGTGTTTCAGCTTAACTAAAGAGCTTATAGTGCATAACAGACTCAATATAGTTAACTAGCTCTACATCAATTATCACAGTCGTTCTGAAACTGCATATTAGGTTGTTAGTAGATTTTTCTCAGCTTACAACGACATGTTTGAGAAAACAATTTATTTTCAGTATTGAATAAGGTGTTTCAGCTTAACTAAAGCGCTTATAGTGCATAACAGACTCAATATAGTTAACTAGCTCTACATCAATTATCACAGTCGTTCTGAAACTGCATATTAGGTTGTTAGTAGATTTTTCTCAGCTTACAACGACATGTTTGAGAAAACAATTTATTTTCAGTATTGAATAAGGTGTTTCAGCTTAACTAAAGAGCTTATAGTGCATAACAGACTCAATATAGTTAACTAGCTCTACATCAATTATCACAGTCGTTCTGAAACTGCATATTAGGTTGTTAGTAGAATTTTCTCAGCTTACAACGACATGTTTGAGAAAACAATTTATTTTCAGTGTTGAATAAGGTGTTTCAGCTAAATTAAAGAGTTTATAGTACATAACAGACTCAATATAGTTAATTAGCTCCACATCAAATATCACAGTCATTCGGATATTGCATAGTAGGTTGTCAGTAGAATTATTTTCTCAGCTTACAGCGACATGTTTGAGAAACAATTTATTTTTAGTATTGAATAATTTGTTTCAGCTAAATTAAAGGGTTTATAGTGCATAACAGACTAAAAAATAGTTAACTAGCTCTACATCAAATATCACAGTCGTTAAAAAACTGCATATCGTCGTTTTTGTATTTTTCGTTTTTTTCTGCAGTTTAAAAGTATCCTCCTAGTTGCCTGGAAGGAAATATAGAAAAAAGAAAGAAAGAAAGAAAAGAAAAGAAAGAATACCCACAGCTAGACACTACATTTCTGTGCGATGAGCAGGAGATTTTAAAGAACAAACGTTAACTAGCTAGCTCTACAGCCAATATCACAGTCGTTAAAAAAACTGCAGATTAGGTTGTTAGTGGAATTTTCTCAGCTAACAATAACATGTTTGCGAAAATAATTTATTTTCATTACCTAATAAGGTGTTTTAGCTAAATTAAAGGATATTTAGTGTATTCCAGCAGCGGCGTTCGGGCCATAAAAGCAATGTAAGCATTACTTCCACATACCCGCTAACAGTCTGTTAATATTATTTCTGTTGTTGTTGTTATTTTGTTTTTCAAATCAACAAAAATCTTAAATTTTACTTAATGAAGGGAATGATTAAATAACCACATAGATAAAAGAAAACTATTCATTAAATATTTTTTCTGGTTCTAATTATATTGTTTATATTTTGAAAGAAACAGGAAGATTGGCAGGTATGGACAAACAATGTATTGCTTCTATGTACAACACGCCACTGTATACGAAGTCAAAATAAATCCAAAATAATAGTGAGTAACTGGAAGAATATATATATATATACTATTTCTCTTCAAAATATTCTAAAAAACGCTTTCCGTAATTATTTTTCTTAAAAAACCTTTTTTATTTCTCAATTCTTAAAAAGCCGAATTTATTCTATTTAAAGTTATCATTTTGTGCCATTTTATTTATTTTTATTTTCATTTCAGAGATAATTTCGCGCCCTTTCTCGCAAGGACATATGCACGTCAATTTTCTGCTGCCATAAAAAAGAGTTCCGCCCTGCTCAAAAGCTCTGATTCACTGTTCTATACACCTGCATTGGAGTAGATAACCTTGCGCGCTTAGGTTATATATACCGTCGAACATGAGCTATGGAACGCAGATTTCTGTGATATTGTTCGTCCTAAAAAATCTGTTGCTATCTGGAGAGAATCCTATGAATTATTCGAAATATCTTCTTAACATTTTATTAAAATGCAATTTACTTAAAAGTTTTCAATGATGTCTAGTGGAGGGGAGAATATTTATCATTATAGTATTATGAAGAAATAATAAATTTTTCTTCGATGGTTTAATTTCGTTCTATCTTTTGAAAACTCTCAATGATTATCGGCCAGGACAAATAAATATTGAAAATTCGACTGTGTGGACTTCTATTTGATACGGCGATCTTGGTGTTTTCAGCAAGGTAGATTTCTAAATATCGTAACATATATTTTAAATGTTCGACAGGATTTTTCATGTGGTAACACACACACACATATATATTTGTAGCATTTTGTCACAAATGGAAGAGATCTATAGCAAACATTAAATTTAAATTCAGTCGTAAATTAGTTTTCATCTTAGCAGCCGAGTAGCGTAGATAGCTTTTAGGAAACACAAATATGACAGTCACTTTTTTTATTAGACATGCCCGAATTTGGGAAAATGCTCTCGTTAGTTATTGATAAATTTCATTGCTCGCTACAGAAGAACACATCAATTAACAAACTCTTCGATGACAACATTCCACTGCTCTCCCAAGGCCGTCCCGTTCTTTTAGCCAACACCAAACGTCAAAAATTCTACTGAAATCAGAGTCTGCATCAGGTTTTAATTGCCTTTGCGTAAGACTGCAACATACGTCACGTGACTGAGTTTCATCGAATCATAAGGGTTTTAAAAGGATTTTATTCGTATTTCCTGTGCATTAATTTTGAGGAAAATCAACTTCCTGATGGCAAAAAATGTTCTACAGTCTTCTAAAATCTCGTTACCAGAAGAATGACGCATAAACAAACAAAAGTATCTACTTTGAGGCTGTGGTTAAAACTAGCTTCGAATTTAATACGTAATAAAGAAAAAAAAAGAAAATGAACCTTTGATATAAGGAAAAAAATGAGAGCATTTTGGAAATATTGTAATAGACATTTAATTTTTAAGGATGGAATTTATTTTTTTTTAAGAACTAATGTTTTTTAGAGCGAAATAAGTTTAAGGGATGTGATATTTTAGCATTTACTAAAGAATTTATAGCGGTTTGACTATATGGGAACAATAATGAATTTAAGTAGTTATCGCCATTTCTAGATTGAAATACTTTGGAATAAATATTATTAAGTGGATTAGAATAAAATGGCTTTACGTATGGATAGTGAAGAACTATTTTAAGAATAAGAATTATTTTAATAAGCCAGGGTTATATACGGAACATTACTAAATGGAAAAAATTTATAGAATAATTGACCTGTCGATTCCATCAGAATACAATCAGAAAATATATGAATTTAGAAAGAAATTTAGAAAGTATATGAAGAAAAAAAATATATGCATTTTCAAATAATTCTTTTCGAGCTATTTTAGCAATATCATCCACAATACCATCCTTTAATTTAATTAAAATATTTATTTGATCCTGGCAATAGTTTGTTTCCACGAATATACTATCATAAGTTGAGAAAACATTACCAAAAATTTAACATCTGCACCAGTTTTCTTTCACAATTTTTACAATTTAACAATTCTTGAATCTGAATAGTTATTTGATAGCAGATTGCGGAAAAAATTAAATTTTGTAATATATATATATGCCAATGACTTCTACTTTATTAATTGTACTTTCATCGTTTCAAGAGGGCAAATTCTAAATAATAAGAGAGTTTAATTAAATAAAATTGTGAAAAATAAAGTCAAGAGAGTCAAATTATTCAATTAAAAAAAACTTTACCCAAATTTCATGTATTTGTATAGTTTACTGATTGAGTACTGTTGCATTTGATAGAGGAAATTTAATAATCAAATAACTATTCAGATTCAAGAATTGTTAAATTGTAAAAATTGTGAAGGAAAACTGGTGCGATGTTAAATTTTTGGTAATGTTTTCTCAACTTATGACAGTATATTCGTGGAAACAAACTATTGAAAGGATCAAATAAATATTTTGATTAAATTAAAGGATGATATTGTGGATGATATTGCTAAAATAGCTCGAAAAGAATTATTTGAAAATGCATATATTTTTTTTCTTCATATACTTTCTAATTTTTTGATTGTATTCTGATGGAATCGACAGGGCAATTAATTGCATGTATGTTAAATTAAATAGAATGAAAAGAAAGTTTCATGAAATGAAATGAATGAATGAAAATTGATGTGAATAACATATTTTAATTAATTGGAGAGAAGGTATTAAAAAAATATATTTTTCCACGCTCAACAACTCAAAATTTTGACACACCTTTTCAGATTCATTTTTAAAAGTAAAGACATGAAACTTGGCGGCGTGGTTTATGAAGAGATTTATAAGAGACCCATGTTTTTATTTTTTGTTCAATTAATTAGAAATTGATTTAAAAACAACTATTTTCACACTACGATATTTTTTTGTTGTTGTTGTTGTTTCCAGCGCTATCGCTTCGGGAAATTCCGTTCAAAATGTCCACTTTGACAGCATTTTTTGAAATATATTCTGCCTTTATCAAAAAAAAATCGAGACAATACGGACATTATAAAGTTTCTGAAAAAGAGAACCTTCCAATTGGATGCATTTTAGAGCAAAAATGAATTTAAAAATGTGTTTCAAAATAAGCAGTTTGGATTTGAATACACCCTTAATGTCATAAATCTAACTTCTATTTTTCTGTCGCCGAAACGAACCCACAAAAGAGCTATAAAAATGGTGTCACTCTAGAAAAGTGCTCGTTATTTTCACGACTTTTTGACAGTTTAATGGCGTTTGCTGCCACCAGCCGGCTTAATTTCGCATCAATGCTGCTTGATTCTAACTTGGAGGATTACTGTTTATTTATAACACCGCAATGTCAACCAGTGCTGCCAATTTAGAGGACACCCAAGGAAGATCGTAATTTTGGGGAAACCACTGACTGCTCTTTTACTTCGGATAATTTAGTAACATATGGACGTAAAAAGAAACAGGGAAATAAAAGTTTCTTCCACGGGAAAACCATCGTGAAAAAAATATTTAGTTACTTTTTCTCTTAGTGTTTAATTATTTTTAGGTGAGTTCGTAATTATATAAATACGCAGCACCTATAGTCGTCGTCTGATCACTCCGTGCGTCCGTCTGTCTGTCCGCATATAACAGTGCAAAAACTACCGAACCAAATGGTTTGAAACTAAAATATATTATCTTTTCAGAATTTTGTCGAGACATTTCAAATTTTATGAAAATCGAATCAAAACTTTAGACGATATTAATAAAAATATTTATTAAGAAATTTGAATTAAAAAAAAAATCGGTGCTTTCTTGTTATAGCAGCTTCCGAGGTTTAATCGTCAAGCGACCGAAATACTCATTTTATTATAGACCGGGAGGCGGCAGCACAGACAACCACCTGATCGAGTTCACGGCTGAAATTCCAGAATTAGTTAAAACTCGATTCGCATATTAAAACGCAATCGGTCTGCCAAGTCGTATCTTGGTGGAAAACACCTGAAAACCCGATTTTAGCGGTTGACTCGTAGGTTTACCATTGTGTTTTCCTGCATCCAAAAGTATGAAAACCTGGAGAACTGGGTGCAGGAAAACACAATGGTAAACCTACGAGTCAACCATTAAAATCGGGTTTTCACGTGTTTTCCACCAAGATATGACTTGGCAGACCGATTGCTTTTTAATATGCGAGTCGAGTTTTAACTAATTCTGGAATTTTAGCCGTGAACTCGATGAGGTGGTTGTCTGTGCTGCCGCCTCCTGGTCTATTACAAAAATGAATTTGCAGACGATATTATTCATTTCACAGAATTAAAAATCATCAAGATCCGAATATTTACATAACTATAGCTATAGTACGAACGCACCTCGTTTGTCGCGTTTGACGTACAGTTTCCAACTTGTAAATAATTTGAAAAGAATAAATTTAATTAGTTTTTTTTTCTCTCAAAATCATAAGAGAAAAAGAAAATTTTGTTAATTACATTTGAAAATACAGGTACAGGTAATTTTCCCCTTTTCTGCCCCCACCCTACACAAAATAAATAATTGATCCGTAAAGAGATGAGAATCTGCTCTTCCTACATCTTATAAACAAGTTGGAAATTGTACGTTAAACGTGACAAATGAGGTGCGTTCGTTTCGTGCTATAACTAGTTTTACCGTGTAAAAAATCATCGTTATTATTTCAGTGAAATAAATTATATCGTCTGCCATGAACGAAATGAGCTTCTTTTTTTCTTAATACGTATGCCGCACGTTTACAGATGTGTTTTTTTTTCGACACCAGAGAGCGCTGCAAAATTCCCCATGGAGATCTTGCTTTGCGAATGATTACATCCATCGGTTTAATATTTCTATGACTCACGATGAACGAATCTCTTGTGTTTATTTACTTTAATTGATTGAGATATTTGGCTCTTAACCTTATTTACACTGAAGTTATCTCAGAGTATATACATTTTTTAATGTAACTCATCTCTCAAGCAAACAATTTTTTTGAACGATCTTTCTAAAAATGTAACTTTTATGCAATTTTATTCGAAAAAATAATTTTGAATAAAAATGGCCGCATGGCATATAGAAAAATATGTGGTTAGCCCGTATTTGTTTTCCTCAGTCACATGACATCCGCTGTTATTATATAGATTACGCATGATAGGATTTAATAGAATAAAGAAAACTTTTATTAATATCTTTTTAAGTTTCGATTCGATTTTCATAAAATTTGAAACGACTCGACAAAATTCTGCAATAGTTACGTATATTTAATTTCAAACCATGCGGTTGGGTAGTTTTTGCGCTGTTATATGCGGACAGACGGACAGACCAAACGACGGCTATAGGTGCTACCTATTTATATAATTACGAACGCATCTAAAACTCGCATTCCTAGAAACATTGATTATTCACCTCTTTTCCACGCTGATTTTATTGATGGCCATAAATAATATTTCCTTAGCTTAATTAACAAAATGAAATTATTCGTATGATTACCATTTTTAGTAACAATTGGCTAAGCAAAAGAAAATCTTCAGTTATACAGAATGACAATCGATTTGGGCCCTACAAAATTTCTATCCCAATGAAGCTTCCCCTACAACATGAATTTCTTCTTTTTTTCAGATTATAAAAACTCCCGAGTCTAGACGTATTAAATGTTATGCAACAAACATATTTTACCTTGCTTCCACGATAATTTTGATTGTATAATAAACTTTCGTCTGGTTAGTTAACAGAACTTTTGCAATACTATTTGCTTAATTAACTGAAATATGGATTATCCTCCAACCTTTACTAAAATTTCAATCATGTCGCCACCATATGGCGTGAATCAATTGTATCGATCTCAACTCTCTGATGTATGTATAAATAACAACACTACTAGATATGTTCTTCTTTTTTTTTCATCTAGGACAGTTTAGAATATGAAATTTCACATTAGTAGCTTAATTCTTTACGGTAAAATGACGTGTGTAGTCCGTCATTTTGCCGTATTTATTTGAGAGACGAAATTGAATAATAAAATAACTATTCAGATTCAGGAAATATTAAATTTAAAAGAGTGTAAAAGAAAACTGGTGCATGTGTTAAATTGTTGTAGTCGCCGTCGTGAGTTTTTTGTGCCAAACGGTAAAATGGAAAGCTACACCCGTCATCCGACTAAAGTTACATAAAAACTTTTACTACCAGAAAATTTTTACACTTTTTAATTAAAAAAATAATCAATTATAAATTTCAAATCAATAATATTCATTTCATTAACAAAAAATATGAATCATAAAATAAAGCCTGTACTTGGCGCTTTCCAACATAGTTGAGCAGTGTTTATGAATTCGGTTTGTCCGTCTGTCCGTGCTCTAACTCTCGTAAATATACTCGGATAGTCATGAAATTTCTATACATTATTGAATTTTACTATAAAATGTTCGGAATTGAAAATGAAGTGTGTAGCATTAAGAGCCTACATCAGTCATGCGAAAAAACGCGCATAAGTCTATTCTATGGGAAGGTTCTTGCGCGATTTCTCGCTCGCATTTTTATATTTTTAAATGATTTCTTTTGCTTAGGATAGCTGATGTCGATCTCTAACGTTGTTAGTTTTTACTTTTTCGATTTTGGTTCCAGTTTTTTTTACATAAGGGTACTTTCACTTTCAGAACCGGTTGTAACCGGTTCTGAAAGTGAAAGTAAATGAAAATATATAATCAATTTGAGCATTCATATTTTATTATATTTTGATTTTGCAAGAAGTTTTGAAGTAGGTAAATCAGCGTTGCCAAATCTAACGAATTTTATATTCAGAAATTCCAAATTCTCACCATAAAGTTATAATAGTTACTTTTTCTTAAAATAATGATAGATAATTCGGGAATAAACTTAGTTTGCACACTTAAAGAAATTTTTATCAAGAAAAATCATATCCGAAAGATCATGCCAATTTCTATTCCAAGATCATTGTTGAAAAAAAGCACGTTTCTTGTTCTTTCTTTCTGTCTGTGAGCAATGACAACTGCAAATAAAGGATTTGACATGATTCGATTGTGACGCAGATGGTTATTGATTGTGGTTACGATTGTCTATGTCAAGGAGTTGATTAGAATGGGAAAAGAAATCGTTACTATGTTATTATACAGTTACATTATTACTTATTACTATACAGAAATACTGACGTTCAAATTAAAAGGACGTACAAAGTCTGCGTATTTTGAACCACGTATGCAGTGTACGTTGCAAGGGATTAATTGTTGCAAATTTGCGAGATACAAAGCATTAAACTAAATATCATCAGGAAACTCAGTAGCGCGAACTAATCTTTTAATACTGGAGAGAACAAATGGTAAGGAAAGTTTTTCAGCTTACCTATTTCGGCGTAAGAGCAGGGTCAGGCACATCGAGCAGTTTAATCCAATAGCGTAAATCCTGGGTGTATCCATAACGAAAATGCACTAAAATATTTCTTTGATATTTCCTACATTATCTTAAGATAAAATTATAATTAGCAAATGTTTTATAAACAAAATGCATTGTTTCTTATTGAACTAAACTTATTAACTGGTTAAATATTACTTTTAATAAGCATTAGATTTATCTTACAAGAATTGAGGAGATTAACATTTTTGCTCCTCGTAAATATTTAGTTTTTACATTTTTGATCCGTTCAGATCAAGAGAGAGATTAAAAGTGAGTTTATTAGTCCTTTTAGAAGAGAAAGAAAAGTTCAGTTTTTGAATGAAGCAATTGTCTCTGGTTATTACAGGGGGAGAAAAAACAGTCATGTTGTCAGCCGATTCGCTTTAGGATGATGCAAGACACACCTCCTATTACGATTCTTGGTTGAAGATCACTGATGTAACATATTTCTTTCTTAAATTGGGTGATTATTTATTGGGGTTTTCCAATATTCCCCCTTAATCGCCCAATGGTGGAAAGTTCTGGAGTTTTAGTTTCAGTCTGTTCCGCAGAAAATCAGGTTTAGGCGCGGGCTTGGATAGAATATCTGCTATCATCTCTTTACTTGGGCAATAGATTAGTTCTATAGTTCCTGATTCTTTCAGATGTTTTATTACATGATACTTTATGTCGATATGCTTGCTTCTACTTGTATGTTTTTCGGATTCTATCATTTTGATGCAAGATGTATTGTCCTCATGTAGTTTGATCGGGAGTTTTTGTGGTAAATTTAAGTCTTCAAGAAGTTTAATGATCCATACTATTTCTTGAGTAGCATTTGCGGCAGAAATATACTCCGCTTCCGCAGACGATTGGGCTATGCAAGTCTGTCTTTTTGAATTCCACTGAATAGGATTTTTCCCTAGTAGGAAAATGTTGCCGCTAGTTGATTTTCTCGTTTTAACGTCGCCTGCCCAGTCAGCATCAGAGTATGCTTCGAAGATTGGATCTGATTCGGTGCTTAAAATTAAGTTTAAATCTTTTGTTGAGTTCAAGCATCTTATTATTCGTTTTACAGCCTTCCAATCCCTTCCGGTGGGACTTTCACATTTCCTGCTTGTTATGGTTGCTATGTAAAGTAACCCTCCAATGGCCTTTCTATATTGTGTATTGTTGGGCATTTGTTTGTCGTTGTTTCTCGCAATTTCTTCAATTTTAGATTTTTGGTTTAGAATAAATCCGTTTTCGATTTTGACGATTTTAATTCCTAAATAATTGTTTACCTGTCCTAAATCATTTAATGTATATTGTGATTTTAGGCTTAGAATTATTTCTTCGATTTGTTTCTCTTTTCCAGCTATGAGAATGTCATCCACATACACAATTATGTAAACTGTGTTTTCCTCTACTCCGAGGGTGAATAAACAATTATCTGCAGTACTTTGTGTAAAGTTTAACTCTTTTAGTGTTTCGCTTATTTTTGTGTGCCAGGCTCTTGCTGCCTGTTTAAGCCCATAGATGGCTTTTGTCAATTTGCACACTTTATTGCGTTCGTTATAAACAACGTAACCTTCTGGTTGAGCCATATAAATCTCTTCTTCTAGATCGCCGGGTAAGAAAGCTGTCTTTATATCTAAATGTCTTACTTCTAACTTATGATACGCTGCTGCGGTTAGGAATGCTCTGATCGTAGTGTGTGTCACAACTGGGGCAAAGGTTTCGTCATAATTTTCTCCGTACTTTTGTAAAAATCCTTTTGCTACCAATATGGCTTTATACAGTTTTATTTTTCCCGTTTCGTCGTATTTAGCTTTATAAGTCCATTTGGAACCAATTACTCTTTTTCCTTACGGTGGATCTACTAGTATCCAAGTTTTATTTTCTTTTAGGGAGTTTATTTCGTCCTGTGTAGCGATTAGCCAGTTTTTCTTTTCTTCCGGATTTTCTATTTCTAACATTTCTTTCCAACTTTTAGGTTCGTTGATCGGTTCATATTTTACGGTGTATGCAAATCTATCAGGTGGCACACCTCTGTTTGTTCTTTGTGATCTACGGGGTTCGAGTGTTTGTTGTTGTTGTTGTTGTTGGGACGCGGTTGGTTCACAAGGAGTGGGTGCGATGCTTATTTCTATGTTACTTGTATCGCTGGTTTTTGGTTGTTCATTTTTGCTTAATATAATTTCGTTTGAATTTAAATTTACATCATTTTTAGCATTTAAGAACTTGTTTTCGACGAATTTGACCAATCGGGAAAGTATTACTCTTCCGTCTTTCATATAAAGTCTGTACGCTTTAGAGCGGTTGTCGTAACCAACGAAAGTTCCTTGTTCAGCTCTGCTGTCTAATTTTCCGCGTTTTGTCTTTTGTGTACGTAAGCGTAAGCTATACAGCCAAAGACTTTTAAACAGTGTAGGTTTGGTTTTCGATTCAACCAAAGCTCGTATGGAGTTTTATCATTTGGTTTAGTTGGAAGCCGGTTTTGTAGATGGTTAGCAGTGCTTATAGCCTCTCCCCATAGCTCATGAGGTAAATTCGCTTCCAATAGCATGCTTCTTGTCATGTCTAACAGAGATCTGTTCTTACGCTCCGCAACACCATTCTGGCTCGGTGATTGTGGAACTGTTAATTGGTGTTCAATTCCATTATTTTTAAGATATTGTTCCATTTCTGAGCTTGTATACTCACCTCCGTTATCGGATCTGATTGCGTTCGGCATTCTTCCAAATTTATTGTGTACTGTCGCGACATAGTCTTTTAATTTTTCAAACACTTCGCTCTTTTTAGACATTAAATATATTATACAGAATCTTGAATAATCGTCTATGAATGTTACGAAATAGGTTTTTCCGCCTATTGTAGGTGTCTGAATCGGACCACAAACGCCGGAGTGTATTAATTCCAATTTACTCTTCGCTCTGTATTCGGCCGATTTTGGATATGGGGTCTCGCTGGTTTTTGCTTCTATGCATACTTCACAAATACTTTCGTGTTTGCAATTGTCTAGTGTAATTCCGTTCACTAATTGTTTGGACGTAATTGTTTTAATTGTTTGGTAATTTCGGTGACCCATCCTTTTATGCCACGTTTCTATGCAATTGGAGTTTTTACATGGGTGTGTAAGATTCGCGCAATTGGTGGTTTTGTTGTACACAAGTTGTATTTCATATAAATTATTTTTTAATATGCCTTCAAGGATTGTTTTATTTTTATAACTTATGTAGCAATGATTTTTCTCGAAAATAACTTTACAACCATTCTTGGTTGCTTTACTTACGGATAAAAGGTTAGATTCTATTTCAGGGACATATAGTAAGTACCTCTTTCAGTATAATCTGGCCGTTACTTTAACCATTTTCTATAATTACTTCACCGGAACCGTAAGATTCTAACTTACTTCCATTTGCTACAGTTATTTGAGTTTCTGTTATTTCTTTAAAATTCGTTAACATATCTTTAGAATTTGTTACGTGTGTGGAACTGCCACTGTCGACGACCCATGTATGTTTTTCTGTATTTTCTACTAGAAATGCTATATTTTCTGTTTTAAGCTCCATGTATTTCACTTTTATGAGTTTCGTGATTGTGAAATTTTAAGTTTTCTTCATTTTTCGCAAAACATAGTGAAGTAGAATGATTTTTATTTTTATAGCTTTTATTATTTTGTCTGTATGTGTTGGTATTTTTTCCCTTTTGGAACCAACATTGGGAATTTGAATGGTTTCTCATTCGGCAATGCGAACAAAACTTTGTGTCTTTTTTATTATCTTCATTTCCGTATCTTTTTTGAGTTTTAAATGCTTTCGAGGTATTTTCTGAATTTTCTACATTCTCTATTCTACGGGTATATTCGTCGGTCAACTTGCTTCTAATGAAAGCGGGGGTTAATTCTTGTTCGGGTCTTGCCTCAAGGGCGGTGATTAAAGTGTCATATGAGTGGGGCACAATAATAGTGCTGAAATATGGGAATCACTTATGTTTTCCCCGATGGCTGATAGTTTATCCACTAGTTCTAAAATTTTAGTTATATGGACTATCATATTCCCATTTTCGTTTAGTTTAGTGCTATATAGCTTTCTTAATAAGAACAATTTACTGGAGAGGTTTGATCTCTCATGAATTTCTTTAAGCGCGGTCCACATCTCCCTTGCGCTATTTAAGTGCTTGACGTGCACTATTTGATCATCTTCAATGCTGAGGTTTATTAAGGCTCTGGCCTTTTTGTCTTTCTTAATCCAATCAGCATTGGGTTGTTCTGGGGGATTTTCTGTTGTAACTTCTAGTAATTCCTCTTTTATAAGCATCATTTCTATTTTAAAGCGCCAATTCGAATAATTTTGAGAATTTAATTTCTCAATTAATTGGCTATTGCTAAACGAAGCCATTTTTCAAATCTCGATGTTTTTATTTTATTTTATTTTATTTATGTATTTATTTATTGCCTGCCTGCTTTGTTTTAAAATTTTCATATCAGTCAAATAATCATATTGTTGCGAATTTGCGAGATACAAAGCATTAAACTAAATATCATCAGCAAACTCAGTAGCGCGCACTAATCTTTTAATACTGGAGAGAACAAATGGTAAGGAAAGTTTTTCAGCTTACCTATTTCGGCGTAAGAGCAGGGTCAGGCACATCGAGCAGTTTAATCCAATAGCGTAAATCCTGGGTGTATCCATAACGAAAATGCACTAAAATATTTCTTTGATATTTCCTACATTATCTTAAGATAAAATTATAATTAGCAAATGTTTTATAAACAAAATGCATGGTTTCTTATTGAACTAAACTTATTAACTGGTTAAATATTACTTTTAATCAGCATTAGATTTATCTTACAAGAATTGAGGAGATTAACATTTTTGCTCCTCGTAAATATTTAGTTTTTACATTTTTGATCCGTTCAGATCAAGAGAGAGATTAAAAGGGAGTTTATTAGTCCTTTTAGAAGAGAAAGAAAAGTTCAGTTTTTGAATGATGCAATTGTCTCTGGTTATTACAGGGGAAGAAAAAACAGTCATGTTGTCAGCCGATGCGCTTTAGGATGATGCAAGACACACCTCCTATTACGATTCTCGGTTGAAGATCACTGATGTTGTATATTTCTTTCTTAAATTGGGTGATTATTTATTGGGGTTTTCCAATATTAATTGTATCATTTAAATAAAGTTTTATCAAGAGAAAATATATGCGTAAAAATCTCGCCAGTTTCTATTCCAAGATCATTCTTGAAACCAAGCACGTCTTTTGTTCTTTCTTTTCGTCTGTGAGCAATGACAACCGCAAATGCAGCATTTTCACATAATTCGATTATGACACAGATGGTTATTGATTGTGGTTACGAATGTCTATGTCAAGGCGTTGTTTAGAAGACGAAAAGAAATCGTTACTATGTTATTATAAAGTTACATTATTACTACACAGAAATACTGACGCTCAAATTAAAATACTGTACAAAATTTGCGTACGTTCAACCACGTATGCAGTGAACGTTACCGTAGTCAAGGGGTTAATTGGTACGTTTAACACCTTGGGGACGAGCGACACGTATACGTGCCGCATAAGATGCTCAGAATCCCCGATTGTTCCCACCAGTTATTTTTTCTTGTAAGCTTTTCCTCATTAAATCGTAGCATTTATGCGATTCAATCACGCGAAAATTTCTGTTTTGAAAAACCGGTGGTAAAAGATTAAAAATTCTGTAAAGGACGCTTGTCGCGAAGGAGTTAAAGAAACTTTTATCAAGATAAAACATATGCGGAAAAATCGCACCAATTTCTATTCCAAGATCATTGCTGAAACAAAGCACGTCTCTTGTTCTTTCTTTTCATCTGTGAGCAATGAGAAATGCAAATGCAGCATTCTGACATAATTCGATTACGACACAGATGGTTATTGATAGTGGTTACGAATGTCTATGGCAAGGCGTTGTTTAGAAGGCGAATAGGAATCGTTACTATGTAATTATACAGTTACATTATTACTATACAGAAATACTGACGTTCAAATTAAAATACTACAAAATGTAGGTACGTTTAACCACGTATGCAGTGTACGTTACCGTAATTAAGAGGTTAACCCCTTGACTACGGCAATGTACACTGCATAAGTGGTGAAAATACGCAAATTTTGTATATAGTCTTTTAATTTAAAAGTCAGTATTTCTGTATAGTAATAATGTAACTGTATAATAACATAATAACGTTTTCTTTTCGCCTTCTAAACAACGCCTTTACATAGACATTCTTAACCACAATCAATAACCATCTGTGTCATAATCGAATTATGTCAAAATGCTGCATTTGCAATTTGCAGTTGTCATTGCTCACAGACGAAAAGAAAGAACAAGAGACGTGATTTTTTATTTATTTAATTGTTTTTGTATTTTTAACATTAATTTTGGAAATAGAAATTAGCCTTTTTTACCGCATATGATTTTTCTTCCTACAAATTTCTTTAAATGTGCCAATTAATAGGCGCGTTTAAAGACATTTTTATCAAGAGAAAACGTATGCGGAAAAATCGTACTAATTTCTATTCCAAGATCATTCTTGAAACAAAGCACGTCGCCTGTTCTTTATTTTCGTCTGTGAACAATGACAACCGCCAACGCAGTATTTTGACATGATTTGATTAGGACGCAGAGTGTTATTGATTGTGGATACGCTGTCGAAGACAGTGGGACCATCAATTCTAGCTTTGTTTGGATAGATATTCATTTTAAAAGGTGTTCATTTTAAAAGGCTACAAATTAAAAGGTGTACGCTGCCAAAGGCAGTGGGGTCTCTAGCATTTGGATCATTTCGAAGGATTTTTGTTTAAATATATAAAATCATTGCACATTGATTTACGGTATATTTGAGGTATATAATATATACCTAATCATTTAAACATGCCTAATAATGTATATTAAGGTATAAATAAGGTATGACGGTCCCAAACAACACCGGGCGGGTAAGTTAGCTGGTCATAAATGTCATATAGCTTATTGGTACATTACTCAGGTCTGTGATTAAATAAAACTTTGCAAAGTAAATGGTGTTTTTTATCACTTTTCGGAAGCTGATTACTAGAAAAATAATGAAAAAATTCTATTACGTACAGTTTTATCACGAGTCAATCTAACTTTTACGAATTTTGTATATTTAGGCGCAAGAAACCATTGTTTATTAGTGAGTTTGATAAACATATTTATTGGCTTAAAAAACAAATTGATGAAAAAAAAATCTAAACAAAAAAGAAGAAACTATTACAACTCCAGAATATTCCTCTGAATTGATGAACTGCCTAATAGACTTTTTCAGAGGGAAGGAAAGGTTATTATAAGGACTTGTAACATTTTATATATACTTATTTTTCATTTTATTATTGCTTGAACTTAGATATAAATCTAATTTGTATATGTATTTATAAATAAGGAAAACGTTAATTAAATATCATATTTTCGTTATTATGGTTATTTCCTTTAAAATATGCAATCCCTCTGAGAAAAAAAAAATACTTGATAAAAAAAAATACGAACTTCATTTTTGGAGTCATACTGAAAGTAACATCAACATTAAAACAATTTTTTAATTTTTTTTTTATTTCTTTTTCTTATTATTACTTTTTTGCAGGCTTATGCTAATTACAGTTGTCACAATCATATTAGTGATGTTTTAGTGTCACAGCGTCAACTGTCACTATGACATTCGTGATTTGGATTGAAGTGACTTACATCAGTAAAAATCAGTCATCAGAAGTAAAACAATTTTCAAAAAGTTTTTATTTCTTTCTTATTCTTTATATTAATTTTGCAGGTCTGTGTTTTTTACATGTGTTTTTAGTCACATTAGTAAAGTTCTATAGTGTTACAGCACCAACTGTCAGTATGACATTTTGTGTTTTACATTCCAGTCACTCAAAACAATGTGTTCTCCACCATACTTGTTATACTGCATGTGTACATTGTCAGAAAAACAGCCAAATGTGTAGTTTCCAACTCTCTCGCTTTTTGTGTGCCACTATTTCTCTATAGAAATATTTCTTCTGTTTAATTACCGAAATTAAAGATTAAATGAGACGAAGATTACTATATTGAAATAATGGTTCTCAAAAAGAGGGAGCGTTGGCAACTATGCAAATACTATAACAAGGATATTACTAAATTTCGAGATTGTCTGCTTTTCGCTCAGCACATAAAAAAAAATAAATCGGTTTTATTTTGTTTTGTTGGGACTAGGAGGGCCTACGCTGTCCAACTCCCGGCAGAATCGCGCAGCAATCCCTATTTTCTAGAAGAAAAGAAAAAAAAAAGCCGGGAAGATCTACGCCGATTTTCATTGGTCCATTTGCAAATCGTTTGGCACATTTCCAAATCGTTACTTTTTTTTTAATATAGAGGGATTTTTAACACATTTGATACACGAGTAAGTACTAAACAGATATTGAATTCCAGCCTTAACAGGATTTAAAAACCAGCACGAACATGCAGTATAAAATCAGTATTCCAACGTGGCCCCTGCCCCTATTGACTTGTGAAAGTATAGCATCAATTTTGGGGCACTACAGCTATCTTTCGTACATATGCTCCACCCGCTATTAACTCTGTCGCAAATCGTCGTATAAGAATATGATTTCCACCACTCGATTAATAATAACTTTCTAGTAGTTAATGCTATACTTAATTTTTTTCTCATGGATTGTCTACGTTTAGAAATTGTACCAAACTTGAAAATTTTCGATACTAAAACCTAATCACTCGATTAGTAATAACGTCTAGTTAATGCTATAGTTATTATTATTATTATTATTATTATTATTATTATTATTATTATTATTATGGATCGTATAATGTTTAGAAATTGTACCAAACGTGAAAATCTTCAATACTAACACCTAATTTTGACATCCTATTAGGATTTTTCCGTAAATTTTAAATTCAGATAGCAAGCGAAAAGTCATTTGGTCAAGTAGTTTAGGAATTATGGAGGCATAATATTTGTAATTCCTAATGTTAAATTCCCTTTTAATCGTTGCAAAACAGATTGCAACGCAGAGAGTTATTTAAGCATAACTCAAAAAGTACTTGGTGTGCTAATTTTGGATTTCTATGTTTGAAGCTTTTAGAAATTGATTTCTGTTAAAACAATCTGTAGGTTGCGTCATATTTTTCTCCAAAATATATGTATTTTGAAATTAATTTCCGAAAAAATATATTATATGAAATTAATTTTCAACGAGAAAGAAAATGCAATCTATGACTCTTTTTTAACATAAATCGATTTTTAGATACTTCAAGTATGCGATCCAAAATTACAGTTTTCTTTTCCGCTAAGAAGTTCTTGAATTATTCTTAAAAAATTACCCGCATTGCAATCTGTTTTGAAACGATATAAAATTTATTTAAAGATTAGGAATTCCAAATCCTAATCCTATATAATTCTTACAACTACTTCACTGAATGACTTCCGTTTGATATTTGAATGTGAAATTTAGCGAAGAATCCAAATATGATCTCAAAATCAGGTGTAAAGTATTAGGAATTTTAAAGTTTGGTCTAATGTCTATATGTACACGATCCCTAAACAAAATTAAGTATAGCATTAATTAAATACATGTTATTACTAATCGATTGACACCGGTCACATTTTTATATGATGACTTGCGGCAGATTTAATGAAGGGGGTACGTTTCTTTTTTGTTGTTTAATTTTTCCCACCACTGTATAATAATAATAATGAATCTCCAGTTTACCATGGTTTTCTAACGTCTACAAATTTCCAATTATACTCATGAATTGAATTCGATATCTGCTGATTAACTTCCAGCGTTCTAAGCATTTGACAAACAAGCGTACAAGACGAGATCATAGAAAACACTTCAAAGTGAATAGCCTAATCTAGTTGGACATCAAATGTGGTGATGTTGCGTGTTGAAATAGCTCTACTGAATCAGTTTTGAATTCAGAAATTTGTCACCGAAGAGGAGGGGGTTCTATACCTGCGAAGCATTTTGGATTTGCAGAGAGTAATTTCCCCTTCCAGGGCAGCAGCACAATAGAAAATTCTAAATTTTTCGCGGGGGGTGGGGGGTGTTCGATTTTTGGACTTTTATCCGCGAGGGGAAATGTTATACTGTCGTGGTACATTATGAATTGGGACAATTTTTGCTTCACAGACATTAAAATTGACCCTTCTTTGCATTGTGATGGAAATTTCCATCACTGTTTATTTAACTTTTAATAAATAAATCAACTTCTTCTCCACCACTATATTTATATAGAAATATTAATTTAGTGAATTTCCCGTGAACTATGTTGCTGAACAAAGTTAAAAATCTATCTTAAAATTGCTGGTGTCTAATGTTTAATATATGTATAAAAAAAAACAATTGTAAAAGAAAAACTCATGCAAAGAAGGGTTAAGGTTCGCCCAGACTGTCAGACTTACCGTGGTTTCTTCTATTGTGGTATATCGGACT
This sequence comes from Maratus michaelseni, assembly GCA_963931845.1. NCBI lineage: Eukaryota > Metazoa > Arthropoda > Arachnida > Araneae > Salticidae > Maratus > Maratus michaelseni. The sequence continues at coordinate 151,036,973 of OZ007597.1, read as the reverse complement.
CTTTGATCTTTTAGGACTTTCTCAGCATGTATAAAGTTCAGATGTCAAGCAGGGGAGCTTGCTGACAGGTGGTCAATGTCTCTTTCTTTTGTTGAAACTCTCTTTTCTTTTATCGATGACCACAAAATGATTCGAAAAGTATGGGAAGTTGTATAAATTATGGCTATCTTAGACTGACTTGCTCAGAATGCGAATAAATGCACCTTCAAGCTGCGTGCCATTAAATACATGCTAAGACTGAAACCTGTCTAAAAGGGAACTTTTCTCCCGCCACTTGAAATTTCGTCTTTGTAGGTTTTACACTGTACTAAATAAACACAATAATTAATCGATACGGTAAAATATGTGGAAGCGGAATCGCTAACAACCGAAATAAAATCAGTTTTGGAGAGGCTTCTGATTATATAGTTATAGTTTTGTGGTATTCTTTCCGCAAGACCATGAAATAGCGAAATCGCTAACAACCGAAACAAATTCCGTTTTGGAGGGGTTTCTGATTATATAGTAATAGTTGTGTGGTATTCCTTCCGCAGGGACTATGAAATTTTTCTTTAAGACGGGATTCCATTATAAACAGTTCCGTTTTTACAGGTTTTACTAAACAAAATTAAAAAAAAAAAAAAACTGTAAAAACAAAATTGACAGACACGGAAAAAAATGTTTCATCTTTGGTAGTTTTGTGAGGTATTCTATTCGACGGAATCGTTAAAAAAAACTCCTTTATAGACAGGATGTATTTTCGTATGTTTTACGGTGCTCAGTTCCACTCAATGTAGACTAACAAATAGATAGAACAACAACAACAAAAAATAATTTGTGCAATTTGAAAAATTGGCACTTTTCCTCCCGCGGGATGGGTCTTGGAACTACTGAAAATCGGTATGCCCCGCGTAAATCGGGATACCTGCCAACATTAATTACAATAGACAATTCGAAATCTTTCGAGGTAGGTGCAGGGGGGGGGGGGGATTGCTTCCGGTTTCAAATTAGAAAACGTAACAGTATAAAACACTCCGAAACCGAATTCTTTGCAATTCTTACTTGCAATCAGTGTTGAACATGTTAATGTCTTTTTTTTTTGTTTTGTTTTGTTTTTTTTTTGTTTTGTTTCTTTTTTGTTTGTTTGTTTGTTTGTTTGTTTTTGGGAGGGAGGGAATTGCTGCAATTTCCAAGATAGAGTTAATTCGGAAATTTTGAACTTTTAGACCATTAATAAGCACAAAGCATGAAACTTTCCGGTGGAAAGGGGAGGATTTCGATACTCCGTGTTGAGATGTTCTCCAAGCAAGGTTGCTACGGGTCAGGGAATTTTTCAATGAAATTACCAGTATTTTCTTTCAGAAAAATTCGTCTAATTTAATCTCGTAAAACTTTCGCCTTTTTTAAGATGAGTTTTTCGATAAGAAAATACTGATACTCACCGCGAAAAATTCCCTTACCGTTACAACCTTGTCCAAGACACCTGAATTCAGTGATGAATTCAGACATTTTTCTCATGGAGGGATTTCTGTGGCTACGTGGGGGACATTATAAAGTTCCTATGGAGAAATTGCACTTTTTGACCATTAAAAGCATTAAATCTCAAATCTTCCGGTGGGGACATTTCAATCCTCCGGGGGGGGGGGATGTCCCCCTCGGGCCACCCACTAAATTCAACACTGCCTGAATTATTCATCATTGTTCGCATATCTGCCACTATTCGAACTAAGCAAGCTATGTCACACCAATTTCAGCTTTTAAAATCTTATGACTCTAATACAGTTAAATAATAATAATATCATCCAAATCTTTTTCAACTTCCTTTCTCCACAACATTTCATTTAATACTTTGAATAATTTTCCCAAAAGTTAATTATCTGAACAAAATTATTATCGGGATTTTAACTAAATTTCAATCACGTACCATGCGTGAACGAGTTATATCGATCTCAGTTTCCAGACGTCTGTTAATTAAATACAAGTCAATGCTACTGTTACAGCCAAGAAGGGAAGGAGGGAGGTTTTACTGCACAAGGGGATCTTTGACTCGACTGCTTTTTGTGGGTTCCTTACAAATTAACTTTATTCAATTAATAAGTCTTTTAAATATTCACCTATGGACAGATAAAAAAAATGTGTTGTTGTTCCATTTTTATCCCTCTACAACAAATTATCGCTAAGTATTATAAATTTTAATTAATATACCATAGTAAAGTATGATACACGGCATAGTTCGAACAGAAATCTCTTATAATTAATAGGTTGTCAGGCAAGTTTGGTGGGTTGGGAAAATCAATTCGTACGAGAAAGTTCTATCATTTAAATATCCGACATTGATTCCAATTTCTAATAATTAACGGGCAGAACTTTCCGGTACGATTTGGTTTTCCCAACCGGCACGAGCTTTCCGGACAACCCAATATTTATAATGACAATAATAAATGCAATAGAAAAAAAGAGTTTTTAGTTATTATTATTCTTTACGAAATTTAATTTTTTAAATTCAAAGTTAAATAAAAATATGGGAACTGGCATTTTTTTTTATTTATGGTTCCTGTATGACTCGGTACAGTAGAGTCGAATCTCGCTGGTCCACATATTATAAAGATGGTATTGTATTCAGCTGCGAACAGTAGCAATTCAGAAATGAGAAATTTTCTTAGGAATATTTTCTGACGGAGGCGGTATACCATTTTTGGTTGGTAGGAGGCAGCAAATCATTGGATTTCTACACGCTACAGCAGGTGTTCCTAACCTTTTATTGGCCGCGCCCCACAGAAGCACTTATAAAATCACAATGCCCCTCCCTCTGCTCCTTTCTATGCCATATATCTCTTATTGTTTAAAAAGGTAATTTTATTCATATGGAGAGAGCCTAAAAAAGTTTTAACAATAACAAGTCATTTCTCATTTTTTTAGCTTTTCAAATTTTTCTGTCACGAATATGTTTTTACCATAACTAAAAACTGCATAAATGCAATGAGACCATGCTTTCGCCTCATGCCGTCCTTCCTTACGAACTTACCTCAGTATGAAATGTAAAAGTGTTATATCATATGGTCTGCATTTTTACCTTCACCAAATTTCTCGATGATACTCTCGCATTTGGCATTAAATTTAATAACATTTATATATTTTATAATAGATTTTAATAACTTATTAAGAACTAGTGGAATATTTTTGGACACACTAAGATTTCATTATAAGTAACACAATACACAAGATCAAGAAGCGTTTCTGGATATTTATCTTTGTCAGTTTTAAGTAGCCATATTTATTTCCCATCATAATACAAGTGTACAATCTGATTTCAAAATGGAATGTATATGTCATGATATATACAGGGTGACCCAGCTAAGATGTTACAAACTTCGAGGGGATGTAGGGTACACTTGGGCGACTCGGAATCGAATAGGAATACCGGGTTGGAAACGCCTTCCTGACCCAATAAGGGGGATCATTTTAAGAATTATTTTGCGAAAAGGTTCGTAAAATGATGAAATGATTGAGTTACACCAGAATTTACAAATGAACTTCTTTGAAAGTAAACACTTGTATTTTTAAGTATTCACTATAAACGTAAAATTTTATTAAAATGTTCTTGGTGTCGTTTGGAATTAAAATTAGGTGGTCTCGCCGTGGGAACACTGCGCTTGAAAGGGTTAACATTCTCTCGAGAACACTGCCCGTCTTATCCGCTGGCATCACTCTTGCAACACCAGGACCCAGTGTAGCTAGTAGGCTACTTTTTTTTTAATTCAAATTTCTTGATTGGCACCACTTTTTTAAAATGATAAAATTCGCCTTATTTAAAGATATATTAATCAAGGCGAAAATGAGGGAAATTTTATCATTTCAAAAAAAGTGGTGGCAATCAAGAAATCTTAATTAAAATAAGTAGCCCACTCGCAACACTGCCAAGGTCAACGATCATCTTTGTGTGATCCAGCCTTTTCATTGAATCCACTGGGTCAGGAAGGCGTTTCTAACCACAGCCAACTTCAGTACCGGCCAAGAAAGCTCTTGTTTGTTTCTCCCGCCTTAGGACGGAGTTCATGACGTCAGATCGCGTGATCTCCGCTGAACCAATCGGCCGAGAAAGCTGTCCTAGGGAGGAGGGAAACAAATAAGAGTTTTCTCAGCCGATTCGGTCGGTCGAAGATCACGTGGTCTGACATCATGAATTCCGTCTTAAGGCGGGAGAAACAAACAAGAGCTTTCTCGGCCGGTACTGAAGTTGGCTGTGTTCTAACCCGGCATTCCTATGTGATTCCTAGTCGTCTAGCTTGCACCCTACTTCCCCTCGAAACTTGTAACATTTTAGCTGAGACACCCTGCATATACATTTACAGTGTATAAGGCCTGGATTAGAACCATAAGGAATTCAGAGGTGCCAAGTTCCCACTAATCATCCGTAATATGTGGTTTAATCTGACCCAGTTTAACAACGATTCAAACCAGAAAAATTATTGGATAAATCTTTATTTAATTATTTTCAGGTTTCTAAGTGAAATTTATATAATTTCATTTCTTAAAAGAATTTCTGGTGCGAAACGTGTTAAACCTGGATCAAATTAACCCGCATATTACGGAATATTAATGAGAGCTTGGCACCTTTGGTAATTTACTATGTACCCTTTTTTTATCTGAAGTGCATTTGACAATGTATACATTTTATAAGGTTTGTAGTCCTCGTTCAGCTATTTAAAATATTTCTTTTAGATTAAATGTGTTCAAGACAGTCAGTTTTAAATGTACTCTTAATACTTTGGTGATGGCTAGTTTGTGTCTTTTAACAGGAAGTCCCACCTATGGGCGTTATAGTTGCATGTTACATTGTTACATTATTTAACTAAAATATTTTCTTTGTTCATGCTTATATTATAAATGAATGTATGTTATAAATGAATAATGGTATTGTTTCTAATCGAGGTATTTATATGCAGTGCACTCTAAATGCAAAAATACGAATTTTGTGTATGTTTTTTGAGAAATAATGTAAAATATAAAATGCAAAAGTACCGACTATGGGCGGGAATATACAGGGTGTTCCGTTAAAGGGGTCCAATATTAATAGGGGTAATAGAGGAGATCACACGGAGCATAAATCAGTATATAATGCCTGGCCGGATCTCAATAATTTTCAAGTTACAGCAAATAGAATGAAAAATCGGAAATTTGTAAAAAAAACCCTCATTGCTAAACTATCGATAATGCTACATAAAAACGAAGCACATATTTAGAAAGAGCAGAAAAAATCCTACGAAATGACATAAGTTGTTTTAGAATATTGAGAATTAATGGCGAGTTACAAGCTCTGAAACAGTGAAAAAATACAAAATCAAATATTTAGCAAAATAGTTAATCGTTAATTCAAAAAATGCAACTCTACCTACATCAAGGAAAATGTTATAAAATTTGGTCCATTCCGAAAGCTTTCGAAGAAGCTGACAATAAACCATATCAGTTTAATTGTATGGGAGAAATCAAGCAGTTCCCTAGTTACAACTCTGTACTGTTGCACGCTCGGAAAGAGCGAAACTCCACCCATGACGATTGTAAACACCCCGTTTTAATATCTTTCAATTATACATTTCTGATCAACCTCTATCAATACCCTTTCATTATTCAGTCTGGTCAAGTGAATGACATATTGTGCAGCTCTCGCCTTGTCTTAAAGCAAACTCCGTGACTGCTGCGTTTCCTCCATGAACTTTCAGGATGATGAAGAAGAAGTACTTTTTATGCAAATTTTCTATGTGTATAGGAAGAAAAGTGTAATAAAACAGCAGTCATCAGTGGGCGTTATGTTAAAGGGAGGCTGTTGTAAGTGGGATTGTAGTAAGTTGATGTATAATAATTATGCCGGAATACTCTAACGAAGAATATGCGGACATGCATCTGATGTACGGTCAAGCTCATGGAAATGCATGTCTAGCACAGCGCATGTACCGTGAGCAATTTCCAAGGAGACGTTGCCCAAGTTCGAAACTCTTCATAAAAATCGATAGACGATTACGGGAGACTGGATCGTTTAATACAGCAAGCACTGATGCAGGGAAACCTCGACATGTACGAACACCTGCAATGGAAGAAGATGTACTGAATATTTTTAAAGATAACCCCTCCACGAGTACACGAGCTGCTGCGTCTGAAGTCGGTGTTTCTCACCAAAGTGTGTGGCGTGTTCTGCGTGCAGAAAACATGCACCCCTTTCATGTGCAGCGGGTACAACTGTTATCAGTAACAGATTGTGCTCAGCGGACAGAATTCGTACGCTGGTTGCTTAATGTAACAGAAAATAATCCACAATTTCTGGAAAATATTTTATTTACTGATGAAGCAACATGTACGAGAGAGGGCGTGGTAAACACGCACAATATGCACACATGGTCATATACAAATCCGCACACTGTTTCCCGTTGAACGCACAACAAAAGTTCAGTGTGAACATATGGGCAGGTGTCCTCGGCGATTATCTCATAGGACCATATTTACTCCCAGATGTAATCAATGGCAGTACGTACTTGGTTTTCCTACGGGATATCTTACCGCAGTTACTGCAAAATGTGCCAGCAACATTGCGCCACAATATGTGGTTTATGCACGATGGCGCACCGGCACATTTTTTCATAGGTGTTCGCAATCACCTCAATTCAACATATCCTGGGAAATGGATTGGACGCAGTGGACCTGTTGCTTGGCCTGCACGCTCTCCAGACCTCAATCCGTTAGACTTTTTTGTTTGGGGACACCTTAAATCGCTGGTGTATGAAACGCCTGTGGATACACCGGAGGATTTACTAGCGCGAATCGTTGTCGCTGCAGGAGACATTCCCAACTCCGTCGGAGTTTTTCGGCGTGTTCGCCAATCTTTACGACGTCGCTGTCGGCTGTGCGATTCTGTTAATGGGCGCAACTTCGAACACCTATTATAATAATGTCCGTTCGTCTGCCTTCCGACATTGAACTGTGCAGCGCAGGCCAGAAGACTATGCTTCACATATGTCATAAAGTACGTGGAATGTAATTCTTTATTTGTCATTTTTCTTTTATTTTCAACACTTTTTGGCACAGTATTTTGTAAGTCACAGACTGTGGTGTACTCAAATTGTAAATTACAAAGTTTGTATGAATTAATTTAAAATTTAGTGTCTTTTTTAAATTTATAATTAATAAAATTATTATGCTATTTGTTATTATTATTTCCTATCATAAATTATGATGCACATATACATACAATAATTGTCCATGTAAAACATGTACTGAAACTTCTTGCATTGTTACAAATCGCAATATTTTTAATTATTTCCGAATTTTCACCACCAGTTTAATTTTAAGGAATTTAACTTAAGCTTTATATCAATAAAAGACCACTTTAAGATGTAGACTATTATTGTAAAGTTATTTTGGTTCATTCAACTCTTGAATAATTAAAAATGTTGCATCTCAGAAGAAGCATGATCGAAAATGTATAGTTGAGAGTAATTAAAAAGGCGGTGTTTCCAATCGTGATGGGCGGAGTTTAACCTTTGCTAGTGTCAAAGAAAGCGGAGTTGTAACTAAGAAACTGATTAATTTCTCTCACACAATTAAACCGATATGGTTCATTGTAAGCTTTTTCGAAAGTTTTCGGAATGGACCAAATTTTACTACATTTTCCTTGTTGTAGCTAGAGTTGTCTTTTTGGAATTAACGATTAACTATTTTGATGTATATTGGATTTCGTACTTTTTTCACTGTTTCAGGGCTTGTAACTCGTCAATAAATATTGCTATTTTAATACAATTGATGTCATTTTGTAGGTTTTTTTCTGCTCTTTCTAAATATGTGCTTCGTTTTTATGTAGCATTATCAATAGTTTAGCAATGAGGGTTCTTTTACAATTTTCCGAATTTTCATTCTATTTGCTGTAACTTGAAAACTATTGAGATCCGACCAGGCTTTATATACTGATTTATGCTCCATGTGATCTCCTCTATTACCCCTATTAATATTGGACCCCTTTAACGGAACACCCTGTATATGTTCAAAAGCCGTGAATACACAAATGAACACAATGTTGCTCAAAGTTCATTTAGTCATACACTACAGGTACAGATCGTAATGATCGTCAGCCGCCAACGATGTATTAAGAAATTTAAAGCGTAATAAATAAATAAAATCACAAGTCTGATTCAATAAACAGTCGAAAATAAATAGTTTAAAAAATTGTAAAATACAAAAGTTACCAGAAAATTTATAGAAATTTCGAAGAATTTTTTTTTTTTTTTTTGAGGGGGGGGGGGGAGTCTAAACTTAAAAAAATATATATAATAATTCCGGTTTCTATTATATTTTTAATTTTTTATTGTAAACTTTTTAAAAAATCAATAAAAACTTTTTTTTCTTTTTTTGAATTTTGTACTCATTACTCTTATTTTTAGTCAAACACATTCACAACATTTCCAGAATAAGACAAAAAAAAAGCATTTATTTTACATTTTTCGAGCATTTATTTTACAGTGTGATCCAAAATATTATTTTGTTTATTGATTTTGTTGGTGGTGCCTTAATTGCCCTAGTGATCAAACATTCGGCGAAAAATATGAAGTTAGATATATTTTCTTTATATTCCGAAAGTTCCAGGAGAATTTGTGAAGTATTTCTCTAGCCATTCGACTGAACGTTTAAAATCGAAAGTGTCCGGTAACCTTTTGGTCACATCGTCGCTGCCATGTCAAACTATCGAATATGAAAAAATGAATTATTTCATTACTTTTAAAAATGGACCGATTATCACCACTAAATTTTATCAGAATTTTTCTCATAGTAAAGATACTATATAACTCTGTGAAGAATTGTTTTGCCCTCTTTTTTATTTAGAGATGCCGAATTCATACCGGAAAATTTTTCTAATATAAGTAATTACGAAATGCTTGTGATTGCATAAAGCAAATATTTCTATTTGATATTTCTGGTATGGATTCAGAATTTCTGAATATAAAAAGTGACCGAACTGGTAACCCTGGTGAAGAATACTATTAAAGATTTAGTGGTGACAATCGGCCCATTTTTGAAAGTAATGAAAAATACATTTTATCACATTCGATAGTTTGACATGGTAGCGACGATATGGTGTATCCATAGACCTTACAATATTTAGAAGATTATTCCTCTGAGGGTGTATCACAAATTTTTCACTTCTCCGGCTTTTAAAATCTCGCAACTCCAACAAAATGACATTTTGCTCATCAAATCATTTTCCCGTAACATTTTAAAATGTAACTTTGCCACGTTTAATTAAATTTCAATCACGCGCTATCATATGTGCACCAACTGTATCGATCGCAATTTGCAGATGGTTATAAGTAAAACACGTCATTTCTTTTCCAATATCAGAACAGTGGAAATTCACAAGTAAGTTAATTTCTTAGGACTTAGAAATGCGGGAGATGCAATTCATTGGACCCTGTCCGCAAAGAGACGCCTAAAGGAACAAAAAAATAAATAAAATAACGTTTGAAAAAAATAAAAAATAGGCAATCAGTTTCTGAAGCGAAATAATTTTGCACCCAGACGACACTTGACAAACAATGACACTTAAAGACCACTTTAATTTTTAATTTTTAAAGTAATTTCTAAAGTAATAAAAAACATAGGATCCCAATAATTCCCTTGCTTAATGGGTAGCTCAAAAGAGAAGATAATCATTTCATCACCCAATTATAAATATTCCCCAATCATGTTAGCAAAATTATATTTTAAGCAAGAACGAAAAATCATGCGTCAAGCATAGGTTATGAAACACTTTCCAACACAGCCAGAAAACTGTAACTAAACTTCACCGTTAAATAAGGTGAAGGAAGATATGTAAGTAAACAGTTTAGAAAACATATAACACATTCAAAAATACAGTTTTCGAAATTACCTTCCAGTGTCAAAAATGTAGTCGAATTATTTTGTGATAGCCTGATGAAATGTAGTTCAGTTAGAATATTCACATTTAGCAATTTTTGCCAATTGATGGAAATGCACACGAAATCTTTTGTACAGCCCTATATATTATCTAAAGACTTTTGTATACACCATATATTAAGCTAAAAGGCACCTTAAAACTCATTCGAAGCAATTACCAACCATAAATGACAAAGCATCTTTTCTTTGCGTAGCCCTGTATATGAATTTATTTATATTCCACAAATTTCTATTTGTCTACGAAATGTAGCTCAGCTGGAAAATGCGTAACACAATTAAAAACTAACCCTTAAGAAATTCCCTCCCATAGTCTGTAATACTTACGAATTCCCTTGTGTAGCCCTGTATATGATCAACCGAGTTTATAAACACACACGTTCTATGAAAAAATTTAGTTTTAAACTTAAAAACGCAAACCAAAGTTCAAAACGCACTTATCACATATAGACTGTAAGTATCGCACATCTACTGTAACCGATATCTTTTGTGTATCCCTGTAAATAAACGCAATACACACCACACTTTCAACAGAGGAATTAATAGTGCACCTTAGTAATGCATATAATTTTCATTATGTTTGAAATAGCGAAATATCTCTAAATTACACTGCAAACGATTTTTCCCCATAAAACAATGTGTAAGAGAATGCTTTTGTTTGACCCTGTAAACGAATAATAAATGCTTTACACCCAATATTCTACAAAAAAGCCTGTTTTAATGCGCTTCATAATTATATATAAATTACATCATGTTTTAAATGGCGTAGCATCATCAAAATGCGCTTCAAACGATTATTTCCCATTGACTGTAATGTAACGGAATACTTTTGACTGTCCCTGTAAAAAAACTATAAGCGCTACACACTTCAGTTGAAATAGGGAACATGCATTAGTAAACGACAATAATATACAAATACTTCAGGGCAATCCCAGTATATTTACGCGAGTTAGAGCACGGACAGACGGATGGCAAACCGAAGTCATAAACACTTTTCAACTCGGTTGGAAAGTGTTGAAAAGAAAGAAAGAAAAAAGAAATACTTTAACTGACAGTCTCGGTCAGTGTTGCCAGCGGGCTTCTTTTATAAAATTCAAATTGCTTTCTTGTTTTCTCAAAAATCTGGTGGTAATCAAGAAAACTGAATAAAATAAAAGTAGCGATACAGCAACACTGGTCTCGGTAACAACCAAAAACGAGATGCTGGGGAAACTATTTAACTTTTTCAACCGAGTACTTCATACAGAATAAACTTATCACTTCTCCCGTTTTTAAAATCTCGTGACTCTAAACACAATTGAATATTACTCATGAAATTAGTGTTGAATTTAAACCGGGGAGGATGTCTTCCTCATCCACCCACCCTCACTTTATTTATCACTGTATCAAATCCTTTTACTCTCCTTCCCCAATAACATTTTAAGTAATAACTTTCTATAATCTCTATTCCTAAATTAATTAACGCAACAGAATTATTCTCGCGTGCTTAACTAAATTTCTATCACGTCGGTACCATGCGTGAACCAATATATCGATCGCAATTCACAAAGGTTGTAAAGAAAACACGTCGTTTCATATTTTGCAGTAGCGAATAATGACAATTCACATGTGAGTGATTTTGTAAGGTTTAGTTTCTGGTGCAGTAGGAAAACCATTTCTGGCTTCTGGTACCATAGATTAACCACACAAAGGGACAATTCTATAGCAAATTCTGTAATGGCAGCGATACTGGAGTCACTAACAATGGATAAAAACTAATAAGCATCCAAAATTTATATTATGTATAGGATATATGTTTATGCTCTATGCTTTTAATATCTCTTCTTTTCTCACTTCATAAATGAACTTAACATGCACCAAAAAGTTTCCCTCTTCAAGTGCGAATAATTGTTTCCGAAATTTACGATTATTCATCTGCTCTTTGTCAGACACGTCAATAGAAAGAAATTATTTTCGACTCTTAGAGTATTTGTAATTCGTATATTTTTTATAGTACAATAGAGAGTCGATTATCCAAACTTCAATTAACCGAGCTGTTCAATTATCCGAACTTCAATTAACCGAACTGTCCAAAGTATCCGAACTTCAATTAACCGAACTGTCCAATTATACGAACTTGTTTTTGACTGGAATTATTTTCACGAAGGCCCTTGAAATCGAAAACGTTTTTCAGATCAGTGGATCGATGAAAATGAAAACGAATGTAATATTTATTTTTCATATTACCAATTTTACACTCAGACATTATCTAAAAAAAAAGGTGGTTAAAAGTTCTATTAAAACAGTCCTTCATTATTAAAAATGTTAAAAAGTTTCACATAAAACTGTCACCATTGCACAAAAGCGCTTTCACTCCGGCTAGAGCGTTATCAGTTGTAACTCTCAAGCATCCGACTCTTCACTATATATTTGACTGGTGGTTGAAGAATTCCCTTTACTCGCATTCGATTCCCTCCTCTTTCCCTCTTTTTCCAGCGGCAATCTAGCATTGCGTGTACCATATCATTGCAAACGTCTACTTTGGATGTATTAATCTGTATTGCTTCCCTTATTAGAGCATTATGCAGATTTTCATAGTTCGCTATTTTGTTGTATTTGTAGAGTTTCAAGTTTAATTGGGGTTTTAATGTTTAATCTTGCAAGCGCTTTTGACTGTTTATTTAGTTTTATATTCCTTATGTGTTCTTTCATTCTTTCCCCAATTTTTCTTTTTTGTCATTCCTATGTAGGTAAGCTTCTCATTTCTGCTATTTAAACAGTTGATTTTATATATTCCTGCTGTCTGTATTTTTTCATATTTTTCTATTTTGTTTCTTATTGATTTGAAGAGGGATGGATTAGGGGTTATTGGGATTACTTTTCCTTTATGTGAAACTTTTTAACATTCTTAATAATGAAGAACTGTTTTAATGGAACTTTTAACCATATTTTTTTTTCCCGATAATGTTTGAGTGTAAAATTGGAAATTTTTACAGACATTAATAAATGAATACCTGTTTTAATAATGCAAACGAATGTTATGCAAATGATCCAGGCGCATTGCATAATGAAACCTTTGAATGTTTGAAAACAAACAGTTGTGAAATGGCTGGAACGGCAGGAGAATGCTGATCCCATTCAACTTATGTATTTTAAAAGAATTCGTGATTACGGCAGCGTTGAAAGGAATTTTATATATTAAAACGACAAGTAAAAATTTTCAGCGCAAAATTCGATGTTTTTGAGCATGCGTGAGATTAAATTGAAAACCTGTTTAGTTTTGAGGTACATTTGAAAGGGGAACAGCATAGTTGAGTTGTCTAAAGTGTTAGTTTAAGCTCTGGCTCTCTGCAAAGAAAGTGGGTTCGAGTCCCATCTCCAACAGAATGATTTCTCCAATACTTTTCAACCAGTGGACATGTGCGAAGATTTCGCACTACAGTCTAATATTTTTTAGCAATATCTAATATTTCTTAGATGCAGGTTCAAACTTCTAAAAAATTAAGGACTAAAAATAACCGTAAACAACTTTAGTCAAGCCAGAATATCAACTCATTTATTCCATCAAAGTTACAGTAAAAACTGACCAAAAATAGCAAACGCAGGAAAAAAAAAAAAAAAAAAAAAAAAAAAAAACACCAATATCAGTCGTATTTTAACTGCATTAAAGGATGACATCATCTGTTTTGAAAGAAGAAAAATGGATAAAGAAAAATAAATTGAGCATTTGAATTTAAAATTCGCCTTTTAATCATAAATATAAAATAAACCCGTGCAGTAAATATGTCCCACTTTATCTTTATCAAACATTTTTTTTTTTTTTTTATCATCATTGTTGCGGTATTTTATTTTTGTGGCAAAAATAATTTCAGGAAAATCTTTCATTTCATTCATGAAAACAATGCCGATTTAATTTTTTAAGTAGTTACAATTTTTAATTAAAATAAATGTTTTAACAAAATGTGAGTGTACTATGTCAGAATCCGTTTGAAAATCGTTTCGTATGGTTTTTCATTTATAGCTCTGTGTTTTTTATTTGCTTAGAAAAAGGGATGTTGACAACAGAAATAATATATAGGATTACAGTCATTATTTTTAGGAAAAGAAGTTATATGATTTGTATTTTTTTTAATTCGAATACTTTTTAATTAAGTAAAATTTAACACCCGACAATATTTTTACAAATTAAAAATTATATTAAAAATATAATATAAATAAAAAAAATATTTGTATTAAAAATATAATATAAATAAAAAAATATTTGTATTAAAAATATAATATAAATAAAAAAATATTTGTATTAAAAATATAATATAAATAAAAAAATATTTGTATTAAAAATATAATATAAATAAAAAAATATATGTATTAAAAATATAATATAAATTAAAAATACTTGGATTAAAAATATAATATAAATAAAAAATATTTGTATTAAAAATATTTAAATTTAAAAAAATTGCATGTAATTAATATTGATTAATTAAATTGAAGTGATCTATAATTTTTGCTCTATTTTGTATGGCCATTATCAAGAATATATTTATATGTATAGTAAGACAAAAAAAAATTTTTGATTATTTTTCCTAAAAAAGAAAACAAAATAGAAGAGAAAATAGAAAGGAGGAAAACATTCTTCTAAAAACTATAAAATAAATTTTCTACATATCCATGGTTTAATAATTAAATAATGTATGAAAATGTTAAATAAAATTCAAGTAATTGAAAATATATATTATAAATCGTTAGCTGCTAGCAGCAAATTGTAATTTCGGCGTTTTAGAGAAAGGCAGCTAAAAATGAAAGTATTGAATATTTTTAAATGTCGCGTTGTTTAAAACAAAAAAAAAAAAAAAAAAAAAAAAAAAACTAGAAAATACTAAATATTATTATTTTTTCAAAATAATTGAGACTATAATAAGTAAAAAATAAATGCCCTACCCATTCAATTAATATTTTTAGTTAAAATTCTGCTAAAAGACAAGCATAATATGTTATACATTAGAAGTTTAAAATTTTTTCACTTCATTAATTGAGTATCTTGGACTGAGAGCAACATCTATTGCCTTATAGCTATAAAACTTTCTTATATCGCAATTCTTCAAGTTTTCAGTACTTAATTAATTTAAAAGCAACTAAATAAAAATTCAAACATTTTTTAATGAAACTTTCAAGTTGTGCACCGTCAAATCTTGACTGGTACTAACTAGTGTCTTCTTAAGCAAAAAACAGTCCAAAGATTTTTTACTTAAAAATATATCAGCACTAGCAGGTGTCAGTCCTAAGTCTGGTTAAAAATTGTATTAAAAATATAACATAAATAAAAAATTTTGTATTAAAAATATGATATAAATAAAAAATATTTGTATTAAAAATATAATATAAATAGAATATATTTGTATTAAAAATATAATATAAATAAAAAAATATTTGTATTAAAAATATTTAAATTTAAAATTTTTAATTTTCTCGTGTTAAGATGTGAATGGAAAATGTGAACACATAAAAGAATTTTATTAATCTACCTATCCACTGCTAAATTTTTAAAAACATACCTTTGTTGCATAAAAAACTGTTGCACGTATAAAACGAATTTTAAACATTTTGGCAGCGTCAGGGACATTCCTAAAATTGCTTGTCCAATTATCCGAACTTTTGTTTATCCGAACTACCGCCGGTCCCGATAGGTTCAGATAATCGGCGCTCTGTTGTATATCATTGCTTTATGCGCGTTTCAATTCCGATTATATTGTCTTTACTTATTTAAAAGCATTAAAGACGAGCTTTTTTTATATACTAAAAACAATCCTTGCAACAAAGCTTATATTTTGTTGTATTTATATTGTCCACCCATAATTTATGTCCATAGAAGAAACAAGTTGGAAATTGTACGTCACACATGACAAATGAGGTGCGTTCGTACTGTTATTATTTCAGTGAAATGAATTATATTGTCTGTTATTATGACATGATTAATTTCCGTATAAGTTGCAACATTTTATCTTTTGTTGACATTTACTGAAAATTCCTTGAAATCCATATTTAGACTCATTTTCCATTTAATATCTATTTTCCCCAAAATATCTATTCAAAAAACTGTTGGCAGATTATAGGATTGCTATAATTAAATAATTTTAGTATACAAATTTGGTTTTCAAATTCAGTAATATGGAAATAATAGGACTCCATCTTAAATAGGACGTAATTACCAAGGCAAGCTAGAATCATTACTTATCATGGAATATCAGTGAATAAATTACGTATGGTAGGATTTAATAGAATGAAGCATGTGACTATAGTCATAGAGGTTATAAAATGTCTCAAATACGTCATATATGACTATAACGTCATACATATGTCAGATAACTTGGCGATACATCTCGGCCGCTTGACGATTAATTCTCCGAAGCTGCTACAAGTAAGTACCAATTTTTAAAAAAATCAAATTACTTAATAAATATTTATATTAATATCTTTTTACGTTTTGTTTCGATTTTTATAAAATTTCAATTGACTCGACAAAGTTCTGTATTAATTACGTATGATAGAATTTAATAGCATGAAGAATACTTTTATTAATATCTTTTTAGCACTTTCCAACCTAGTTGAAAAGTGCTTATGACTTCGGTTTGTCTGGCCGTATGGCCGGATGGCCGTCTGGCCGTCTGTCCGTGCTCTAACTCCCGTAAATATGCTCGGATTGCTCTGCAATTTTTATATGTTATTGTCGTTATCTATAGCATGTGCCCTATTTCAACGGAAGTGTGTAGCACTTGTAGTTTTTTTACAGGGACACTCAAAAGAATTTCGTTACACTGCGGTCTATGGGGAAAAATTATTTGCGGTTTATTTAAATAATGTTTCACTATTTTAAACGCATTGAAATTTATATATATCACTAAGGTGCATTAAAAGAAGCTTAATATGGAATAGGGTGTGCATACCACTTATAGTTACTATACAGGGACAGTCAAAAGAATTCCGTTACATTACGTCTATGGAGAAAAATCGTCTGCGGTTTATTTAAATAATGTTTCACTATTTTAAACGCATTGAAATTTATATATATTACTAAGGTACATTACAAGAGGCTTACTACAGAATAGTGTGGGTACAGCAGTCATCGTTCATTTACAGGGACACACAAAAGAATTCTCTACTGTCTGTTATAACAATAATTCCTGGAAGTGCGTTTTAAGTTGCTAAATGCGATTTTAAATTGAACTCACTTTTTGTCTATTACTGGGTGTGTATAAATTCTGTATTTCATATACAGGGCAGCACAAAAGTTCGAGAACACATTTCCGTTTATTGACAGAAACTCCAGAAGGAGAATTTTAAACTGTGCTACGCGTTTCCTAACTAAACTAAAATTTATCATCCTATATAGTATATATACAAATCTATAGATCATATACAGGGTTGAATAAAAGTACTCGGATACTTTTCCGAATATTGTATCTGTTCGAAATTCCTGAAATTATGTTTTTAAATATGTTATGCGTTTTCCAAATTGTTTACTTAGATGTTATCTTTTAGCTTATTAAACGGTATGTTTTGTAAAATTATTTTGGAAGCGTTGGAAAGTGCTACATAATCTATGCTTGGCGCATGATTTTTCGTTCTTGTTAAGTTTTGATTCGATTTTCATGAAATTTGAAATGACTCGACAAAATTCTGCAATGATTACATATATTAAATTTCAAACCATTCAGTTGGGTAGTTTTTGCGCTGTTATATGAGGACGGATAGACGGACGAGACAACGACTATAGGTGCTGCGTATTTATGTATTAACGAGCGCACCTAAAAATCATGGAACTGCCTCCAGTGAGAGTCGATTTTAAATATAGCAGCAATTATATTTTTTTATACAATTAATCTTATATATTATGTATAATAGTTGAGTTTATACCGTATTATTAGAATGATATTGTATACTAAATATAATATTGTTTAAGTTGAATTTATGAGCATTGATTGGCCTACAAATATTGTTAATTAATCCAAAGATTGGGCATTATTGAATTTTGAAGTTAATTCGCAATTGTTTAGTTCTCACGTTCTTGGGGATTGTTTAGTCTTCCTAAGAATTCGTTAATTTGATATAATACATTGATAGAAAAAAAATCATAGATTTTTATGTCTCAATTTAGAAGCCTCTCTAACGCTTTTATTATCGCCCTGTCTCGCTATTTAGGACACTGAATATGACAACTTTAATCAAAAACCTGCCCTTCCCCCTTCACCTGAAAATGAGGTTTCTATAGAGCAACACATTTTTTATAAAAATAATAATACATGTTAATGTATAACTTGGCCCCCCTCCCCACACCCCTTCTATACTGAGGATTTGGCCCTCTTTTAGCGCTAGCCTTGTCTTTCTATAAAGCACCAATGTTTCACTTCATTCGCTTTTAAAATCTCGTGATTCTAACAAAGTCAAATATTGCTCATCAAAACTAAGTTTGTTACTTTGTATCCCTCAACTAAATTTCATTATAGTATTACTAAATATAATATTGTTTAAGTTACATTTATGAGCATTGATTGGCCTACAAATATTGTTAATTAATCTAAAGATTAGGTATTGTTGAATTTTTAATTAAATACAGAATTGTTTAGTTCTCTCATTCTTGGGAATTGTTTAGTCTTACTAAGAATTCTTTAATTTTTATACAATACATTGAGAAAAAAAAATTCATATTTTTATGTCCCACTTTAGAAGCCTCTGTAATGCTTTTATTATCCCCCTGTCTCGCTATTTGGGACACTGAATTGTGAATATGACAACTTTAATCAAAAATCTCCGCTTCCCCCCTCACCTGAAAATTAGGTTTCTATAGAACAACACATTTTTAATATAAATAATAATACTTATTAATATATAACTTGACCTCCCCCCCCACACACACACACCCTTAGTGTTATTCTAGTCTCTCTATAAAGCACGACTGTTTCACTTCATTCACTTTTAAAATCTCGTGATTCTAACAAAGTTAAATATTGCTCATCAAAACTAAGTTTGTTACTTTGTATCCCTCAACTAAATTTCAATCATGTCGGTGCCATGCGTGAACCCACATATCGATCGCAATTCGCAGACGGTTGTAAATAAAAACACGTCATCTCTTCTTTTTCGGCTGCGAATAGTGGCAATCCACAAGTGAGTGATTTTGCGCTACGGCTGGTTTCTGGCGCGGAAGGATATCTGTTCTTTGGCTGTGACTGTCGGCGCACAAGAAGAGCCACCTGTAAGCAAGCAGAGAGTAGCCAAAAACGGATCAATAAATTCTTCTCCCAGATTTGGCTGTTTATCGTGTATTGGCCAGGGTGGAAATTAGCCCCAATAAGAATTTATGGTCTAATCATAAAAAAATTCCTTGTCTTTCACGGATTATCGTTGATCAAAATGTCACAAAGGGTTATGGATGGGTCATGTCTACGTAGTGTGAAACTTAAGTGTAACTTTAAGCTGTGTTATAAAGGATGTTATGGATAAGCATTTTGATTGTTTTTGACATTTTCCAACATAGTTGAAAGATGTTTATGAATTCGGTTTGCCTGTCTGTCTGTCTGTCCGTGCTTAACTCTCGTAAATATACTCGGAATGTCATGCAATTTTTATACATTATTGAATTTTAATATAGAATGTTTGGTATTGAAAATGAGGTGTGTAGCATTAATAGTTCCTTTACAGGACGCATAAAAGAATTCCATTACATTATGGTCTATGGGAAAAAATCGTTTGAGGTGCATTTTGTTGATGTTACGATATTTCAAACATAATGAAATTAATATGCATTACTGAGATGGACTACAGCATGCTTTTAGCGGAGTATACAATTAGTAGCATTTATAGTTCGATTACAGGGACGTACAAAATAATTCCTTTACATATGATCTATGGGAAAAAATCGTTTGCCTTGCATTTTAAACATGTTATGATACTTGAAACATAATGAAATTTAAAAGAATCACTAAGGTTCACTACAATTTATTTTCTACAGATTATGGTGTGCGTAGGATTTATCGTTCATGTACAGACACGCACAAGAGAATTCGGTAAAAAGACTGACTATGATTGGTCATTGCTAGAAGTGCTCTTTCCGCTGTGATATGCAATTTTCTGTAATTTTTAGTATACTAAGTGTTGTTTACAAATTCTGTAGATCATATACAGGGAATAACCAAAGACTATGGGCTGCAATTGATGAAAAGGGAAATTTTACTGAGTTATGTATTTTTTAAATTACTTATTTAGATATTTCATTTCATGGTATGAAAAAATTAAAATTCCTTAATAATATTCTGTTACTGTTGGAAAGTGTTTCGCAATCTATGCCGGATGCATGATTTTTCGTTCTTGCCCTGTTTCTCATATGAATAAAAGTTTTTTTCATTATTTACAAGATATGTCAAAGAAGAATTACTTATTTTTATAAGAAAAAGTTTTTTTTTTTTTTTTTTTTTTTTTTTTTTTAACTGCTGACAAGGGGACGTTCCCAACCCACTAATTAAAAATGTTGTCAAACTTTGGGGATATGTAGAGCATATGGAGGTATGTTACACACAATTATTTTTTGTCGTCCAAATTCACTTTAAAACTAAACATATCGAGAATTTTACTCAAGTTTTATAAAAAATACGGTGAAACCCCCAGTAACTGATACTTTAAGAATTCTTTCTTGTTCAAATCACTATTACAAAAAATTAAATCTATTTTACACTTACCTTTGCTTTTGAAAGGATAGTAGATTGAAAAAATTATTGTTGGCAAAATTTTGAAAAATTATACATTTTATTATTAAAAATTAATTTTATTCATAAATATTGTCAAAAACCCCAGTAACTGACACCATCCCTATTTTGGAACACCAATAACTGACACAAAGTGAACCAGTGACTGACACAAAGTGAACTAGTGACTGACACATTAATATTTATTATAAAAAGTGGGATTTAGTAAGCTGTACTGCATTATTAGTAATGCAGAGTATATAGAAAGAGTATATAGCAGTAATATTTAGTACTGCATTATTAGTAATGCAGATATCCAATAACTGACATTTATGAACCAGTAACTGACATCTGGTGTCAGACACCCGTAAAACAACTTAAATTTTAATGGTGTTTACTACAAGATAAATTTAATTTATTATTATGCATTTTTAAACAGTTCAAATGACAAATTTCGATTTTTCTTTAATATAATCAATAACTAACACTTCTGTCAGAGACTGGTGAAATGAAATTGTAGGAACCAATAACTGGCACTCCCCCTTTAAGCTAAATTAAATAACTATAAACCCTAGATCATGGCCAATCATCAAATGTATCATATGCATCTTTAAACTAATTTCTACTAGTATAACTTTAAGAAATAAATTTAGGATGGTTGCATTACAAATAGATTAGAAAAACACCTTAATTTTAGAAATAAGATGGTTGCTTCAAAATGGCACTTTTTGTATTCTCAAAAGTTTCTTCCTCGTTGAATATGTTCTTGGCCCTCTAGGGGAGAATAAATTGACTCCAAAATAAAAATAAGTGTCTCATTTACCACTAGATGACATTACATTGAGAATTTTACAACAAAATCTTATTTGAGTTAGATTTTTGCTCAAGTGTCAGTTACTGGTTAGGTGTCAATCTGGGGGGTGGGGGGGGGGGGGGGTTCACCCTATTTCACACGATAATTTTTATTTAAAACTATTTAGCGTTTTTATTTAACTTACTTCTGTATGATTTATATTTTATTTATTTTAAGAAGAAATTTCTGGTTCGAAATATATTTTTATTTGGTGCTGGTTAAATGACCAGTTGTAGGTATAATTAATGTTAAGGAGGATAAAATTTACCCCGGAATATATTTTGACCTTATGTTATTCCTCTTTAATCGTAAGAAATAGAGAAAAGTTTTAAGTTAAAAATTGTTTTATTCTATTAGTCTGTCTAAAGCTAACAAGTATCTATTGTGAATAACACTAAACAAATGTTTGGACAAAAAATTAAAAAATATTAAAATATACATTTTGTAGACTATTATTCAATTCTTATTTTATTGTTGGTGAAAATACGATCTTTTTTGTATTATGAAACTAGCAGACTTCGCCCGCTACGCTGGTCGGTTTCTCCAAACTAACGTTGAATACAAGGAAACATATCAGTGACTTTGAGCTTGTGTTTTAAAGCAATATGAACATTTACGTGGAATGGCCTTCCGCATTGTTGAAAACGATACGAACGCCATTGCGCTATTATATTTTCTAATGTGTCAGTTGGGCCTGTTGAGAACGAACTCTTTTAGTAGATCATTTACCGTCGGATTTGGTAAAGAACGATGAAACGATATTCAATATTTTAAAACTATACCTGAAAAATTATTTAACTAACAACGCAAATCCCATCAAAATCCATTCAGCCATACTTTTTAAATCGGCTAATATTTCATAATCGGATTCACAGGATTATAAAATTTACCTTATAATTATATGATTAATAAACTTAAAACGATATGAAATATAGTAAAACCATCTCTGATAACTTATCTAACTAGCAATGCAAGTCTCATCAAAATCCGTCCAGTAGAACTCTTTAAAAATGCTAATCTTTCATAATCGGGTACATCTGATTATAGATCTTTCCCATAATTTTATATCTAAGCAACGTAGAACGATATGTTATATACTAAAACCTTCTCTGAAAAGTTATCGATAACTAACAATACAAGTCCCATCAAAATCCATCCAGCAGAACTCAAGTTATAAGCGGCTGGAACGAAATTCCATTTGCATTTTACATGCATAGTAGATATATTATTGTTTTTATCTATTAAAAGAATAATAATAATACTGTGTATTATGCAGTAAAACTATCTACGGAATCTCAATGGACATGAACAAAATTCTGTTTTACACAGTTTTCCACCTTATAAGGTACATTGTTCTTTATAACAGTATTGTATTCTTTGGTTTATGGCAAGATTCTATCACAGACATGTTCCGTTTTCACAGGTTTTACTATGATAATTATACAACCAGCAACTGACGGCATAAGGACTTAATAATCTATCGTAAATTAAAAAAATATTAATAAAATTCAACACGCAAAAAAATGAGCATTTTCAACAAATTTGCTTTTTGCATTCTCCATACTCTCCAGATTTTGCGTTGTCAGATTTTCGTCTGTTCCTTCGTTTACGAACACTTTGTTCGTTCAACAATGGCATAGAATTGAGAGAATGGTTACACGAATTCTTTGAGCCAAAACAGGGATAACTTATTGAACGATGGGAGGGAGTTGTAAACAAGAACGGCGGGTATATTATTAAATAATTTATTGTAATGTTTTTGTTTAAAACAAGTTTTAAATAAAAAGCCCATGAATTAATTATTCATTAACCCAATATGCAAAATAAAGCAATATAGTTCAAATTATTCTTTGATTCGTGAGATAAGCTTTAGAATAATTTTCTGTGAAGAAAAAGAAAAAAAAAAAGATTGTAGACGTTTAAATTATGCATATCTTTAAAAGACAAAATAGCTTTCTTAGAAAATAAATAAATAAATAAATAAAAAGAATTTGATCATACAATAAAAAGCTCTCCGCATTTTCTAATTAGAATTCATTTAAATTGTTTCTTATTAAGGTGACTCTGTACCACGGTTGCTAGGGAAATATTAAAATTTTATTTTGAATACCACTATTTTCGTAGAGACATACTTGCCTTATTTAATTGCAGAAATTTTTCAATTAAGTCAGACGGATAATAGTGGCATACAAAATAAAACTTTAGCATTTTCAACGCTGCTCTGTACCCAACGCTTTGCGAAAAATGACGAAAATATAAATATTCCAATTTTATTCTTGAAATGTATTTATAATTCCCTAGTATATTCTAGTGAAGTTTCGTGAAAATCCGATAATTATAAATATGCGAAAAAAGATTTTCACTGCTTCCTTTTCCTTTTAAATGTATCATGAGATGCAATCTTTAAATTAATAGTTTTTATTAATTTGTGCTTTTTCAATAAATCAATATGCTCAAAATGCTAGAACTTACAACATATGTATACTCTACAATTGACTCTCTATTTTTGTTTCCTTTTGAACGACTGCTTTATATTATAATTATTATTTAATAATTTTATAAAATTAGGAATCGGATTTTCAGTAATATAAATAGTTTATTTCGTTCGTTTAAATAAAAATATTAAGTAAATATGATAGTCCTTTTTATTATTGTTTTTTTTTTTACTTACCCATCATACGTAGTATAGGGTAAGTCGTGTAATCGTTTTGAAAATCGAAAAAAAAAATTGACGGATTTACACGTTTTAGACACTGGAGATTCCAAAAAACATATTTTTAGAAAAAAAAAATTTGCCGTCCGTTTGTTTGTGTGTCTGTAAACGCTCTATCTCCCGAACAAATTGAGATAGAGAACTTGAAATTTGGTACGTACTTAGTATGTAATAATGAGAAGAAGTCTATTGAATTTCAGTAACCTCGATTATCCGGAACTATTTTTTTCGGACTCTCGAAATATTCGTTCTGATAAAAGGTATATAAAAATTTTCGAAATTGTTTATTTTAAGGAGTGAATATAAAAGACAATTAAAAAACAAATTTTGCATAAAGAATGAAGTCGATCGGATAATGAGTTGCCGAGATATTTGTAATCCTATTTTTCACACTCTTCGATTTTTCATGACCCTGTTTCATTTAAATTTCAATTCAAATATATATTTTAATTGAAAATGAGACGCTTAATCCGACGCAGTAAACCGTTAGTTAATAGGATTATCAATTTTGGAGTTATAAGGATGTTTCTTTTACGCAATTCAGTAATAAAATATTTAAAGTTTATGTCGTCATCAAGCCAGGATTTTATTCGAATTGCAATGCATTTTATAAATAGTTTAACCATGTTTTATTTTCATATTTTATATTATGCATATCCATGATGCGTAAGTATTACGGTTGCCCACAACGACTAGTTATAAAATTAGGAATCGGATTTTCAGTAATATAAATAGATTATTTTGTTTAAATAAAAATGTTAAGTAAATAGTCCTTTTTACTATATTTTCTTTTACATATGTCATGAGTTTTTATTTAGGTTCATTTTTTTTCTTAATCTAAATTAACTTTTTGGAAATCCGATACCTGAAGTTAAAGAACGCACTTATAAGAAAAGCATGTATGCAAAAAAAAGCTTCCAAAAGTTCAAAATTCTAAAAGAAATAAGGTTTTAAAATTTACTTAAATGTTAAAAAAAAATAAATAAACAAGAATTTCATATTTTTTGATTAAATATTTTTTTTTTCATAAACCCATTTAAAAATATAAGGATAGCGAAACATTAACAATAAATAAAATATGTTTCACAGTTAATTTTCACACAAGATTTCTGGAAACGTTCTTTAAAAATAAATTGATAACAAAGGAAAATGTAAAAAGCAATTAAGTTAAAAAGGAATTACTAATTTTGAGAAAAGGAATAAAACAGTTGTTTCAAAGTTTATCGTCTGATGATACAGTTGCCATTTTAGATTTATTTTGACAAATAGAATTAAATAAAATAATAATAAAAAGAAAAAGAAAGAAAAATTATATGTTTTTCCGCGTGATATTCCATCAATAACAAATGATTATAAAATTATCGTCAAATGAAACAATTTTAATTCAAATTAGAATGTTTTTAAGCTATGTAATTACTGGAAACTAGGAAAACTTAAGCTAAAAACTATGTATTTATCCCCACGATTATCATCCACGATATATGGGAAGGTTAAGGTTTATTTATTAATTAGACAACTGATAAATGATTAATATATTAATTTATATTCCAAAAATAATTTAACAAAATGTATATCAGAAACATTGTCTTTTAAATACAAATTTATGCACCGTGACAAAGAAAAAATTGAATAGCGATTAAATTAACAAGAAATTAGTACTAACGAAAATATAGAAATAAATGTTTAAAACATTAACATCGGGTAAACTCAGCTCTAATTCGTTTTTCTTTCTTTTTTTAAAGATAAAATTAAATGAAACAATAAAATTCTTAAGAAACTATGTATTTTTCTCACGATCATCTTTCACGAAGTAAGATGGAGGGGGGAGGGGGAGTGTAAGACGTATTTATTAATTAAACATTGATTAATATTTTAATACCGATAAAAAATAATAAAATAAAAAATAAATAAAAAAACATTGTCTTAAATATAGTTTAAAATTCTAGGTGATTTGGGGGGGAACAAAAGTAAAATTAAATCAAATTAAGAAAAAAAATAGTACTTACGAAAATCCAGATGACAATTCTAATTCAAGATTTATTTATTTATTTATTTATTTATTTAAGGATATAATTAAGCGAAACAACAAAAAACCTAATAATCTAAAAACTATGTGTTTTTTTTTTCACGATTATCTCCCACGTAGTATGAGGAAATTAATATTTATTTATTAATTAAACGCCGATTAATATGTTACTATCTATTACACAAACAATTTAACACTGTACTTCAGAAAACATTGTCTTAAATATAAATTGGTGAATTGTAAAAAAGAAAATAAAATAGCGATTAAATGAACAAGAAATTAATTTAGCTATTAAATTAAGCGATTGAATTAAGAATAAATTAATACTTACGAAATTATAACAATAATAGATGTTTCAAAAATTACCATCTAATAAAACAATTCAAGATTTTTTTTTTCTGTTGAAAGTATAAAATTCAACGAATAGGGAAAACCGAACTATGCTGGGTCAAAAGTAGCTTTGAGTTCAAATATCATGACCCATGACCAAAATGACCCACTGATCAAATTTTCTCGAACATGTGACCAAGCCCAATTGTCTTCTCGTGCCCGAAACCCATAGAATATAAAATTTAGTCAAAATAGTCTGAGCCGTTTTTTAGATAAAATTAGATTGACCTAATGAGACCCAAAAAGGACCCATTAATCAGATTTTCTCGAGCATGTGACCTAGGCCAATGATTTTCTCGTGCCCAAAAACCATAAGAAACAAAATTTAGTTCAAATCGTCTGAGCCCTTTTTAAGATAATAATAGCTTGACCCATAATGACCCATGAACAAAATCACCCACTAATAGAAATTTCTCGAACATGTGACCCAGCCCAATAGTCTTCTTGTGCTCGAAAATGGTAGGATACAAAATTTAGTCAAAATCTTTTGAACCGTTTTTTAGATAGAATTAGCTTGAACCTGACACATGGTGACCCAAAATGACCCACTAATCGAATTTTCTCGAACATGTGACCTAGCCCAATGTTTTTCTGGTGCCGCAAAACGATAGAATACAAAATTTCATCAAAATCGTTAGAGCCGTTTTTGAGATAAAATTTGCATATAGATAACCACACACACACACACAAGATTTTCTCGTATTAGAATATATATGATGAAACAAGAAAAAACTTATGAAGCTAGAAACTATTATATTTTTTCCCTCGATTATCTTCCCTATATAGTATGGGGAGATTAAGATTTACATATTCATTAAACACTAATTAATATGCAGGGTACATGCATTTCTGACACGAAATGTATATAGAATTTTTTGCTTTATTTAAATCTCAGAAAAATATTACAATTTCTGCGATTAATCGCGGCGATCAATATTGCCAGTGGGCTAATTTAAATTCAGTTTTCTTGATTGCCAGCAGTTTTTTTTTTTTTTTTTTTTTTTTTTTTTGAAGAAGAAGAAGAAGTAAAATTCGCCTTATTTAATGATATGTTAAATAAGGCAAAAAGCAAGGCGAATTATACCATTTCAAGAAAGGGGTGCCAATCACGCAATCTGAATTTTAAAAAAGTAGCCCATTGGCAACACTGGATGTGATTACTAATTCTGCTAATTGAATATTAATTAGAATTTTAATATGAATTAATGATGCCAGACTCCTAGGAAATTTTCAAGGAGTGTACGCACCATGTATAATTAATATCTAGCTATTACACAAATAATTCAACACTGTACTACAGAGAATATTGTCTTGAATTAAATGGATGAGTTGTGATAAAGAATACATATATATATATATATATATATATATATATATATATATATATATATATATGATGAAGTGACAAATTAGAGCTGAAAAAGGCTGTTGGCGAAAATCTGTTTAAATTGAGTTTCCATATCTCTAAACACAGGCATAGGCCGGATGGTTGCATGACTCAGTAATTACGACAAAAAGTATGGACTCCATAAGTAAACAGTCGAAATTTGAAAACAACGTTTATTTACTTAGTCAAAAATCACGCAGGAGAAATGCTGTAGCAAGTCGATTTAAATGGTTACTTAATCATCGTTATTTGGCAGTCGGAGTTTCCAATAATCTCTACATTATGAGGTCTTAAAAAAGCTTCGAATAATATTACGAACTCTCCGGAAAAACAACTTTCAATCCTGTCTGCCTCACTCTCGTTCTCGTCTCTGTCTACCTGATTTTGAGGTGCTTGCGTATTTATTTTTATCGCGTGCAAAGTTACAAATAAGTCAGCTGATTCCTCTACACCAATCATAAACGATTTAAGAGGGACTTATTTAACAGTTCCGGTGTATTAATTTGGAAGTAAATTGACTTCTGGGCGGGAAAAAAGCGTCTGGAACATTCTAAAGCCACGACCCAGGTACACGTCATGTAAACAAACAAGGTGCTCTGAGTCGAGAGTGTTGCTAAAAAAAGATTAGCTAAAAATAGCACAGAAGAAAAGAAAAAGAAATGAATTTATTGATGCGGAAGAAAATTAGAATATTAAAGCATTGAAATATTATAAGAAACATTTTGATAATGTATGAAAGGAATGCATTTAAATAAATGGGTTTCTTAGAACGGGATAATTTAGGATTATGACATTTTAGCAATTAAGTAAAGAATTTAGAGGGGTTTGATATATACGGGAAAAAATCGTGAAATTTAATAAAGATTTAAATAATAAAAAGGTTTTACTTAAATAATATAAGTACTTAGCGCCATTTTTACATTTAAACAATTTGGAATAAATATTATTAGATGGATTAAGAAGTATACCTTTACACATACACATGGAGATTGATAGACTAGCTTAAGAATAGGTTTTAATTTAATAAGCCAGTATAATATATGAAATTTTATTAAAAGGAAAATTTATATAGACTAATGTTAATCTTGGCGGAACAAATTTTAAATTTTGTAATATATATATATATTTCTGAGACGATGATATATAAATAGTAGATTTACTGGAATTATATGGACAAATAGACGATGAATAACAAAATATGAACTTTAATACAGTCCTAGAAATATAATTCTACAATACTTGACTAGCAATTTCTTTTGAGCTAATCCACTTCTCGCCAAACATATACAATATATTTATTTACCAAAAAATAACAACTAGGCCTAACAGCGCCTTTATTGGATATTTCTCAGTTTGATGCTTGCTTCACAACAAAAATTAGAAGACTGGCTCTTTTCCAATTTTTAAGATGTTCAAATCTTGATCTCGCGATCCAAAATATTTATAACTCGTGCATTTAAATCATGGATAATAATAGTACTAGAGCGTCAGTTGATTTGACGATCTTGCACGTTATAAAGGAAACGAAGTGTTTAAACTGAAATCCTACATATATATATATATATATTTGCATATTTGGTGGTTGGGGGGGGCGATAAAATTAAATGGAACAAATGAAAACTTAAACAAGAAAGAAAAACCAGGCATTTTCCAACACTTCTAGAATATTTTAACAACCCTTCCCTGTTTCATAAGGTAAATAAGATACTTAAGTGAAAATTTCAGAAAACACATACATTAGAAAACCAGATTTGAGCAATTACCATAGCCGGAAAAGTACTCGAATTCTGTTTTGCAGTCCCGTATTTCATCTATAGATTTGTATATATTCTACATAGTATGTTAAAAATTAGTTTACTAATAAAACGCATAACACAATTGAAAATTCTGCTTCAAAAATTTCTACCAATAGACGGAAACATATTTAAATTATTTTGTACAGCCTTGTATATTGCCTACAGATTTTAATACACGCCCCATATTAAGCTGATATTTAATTCAGACAAAAACACGCTTAAAACTACTGAAACCACACTTCCAGAAATTATCATCTATAGGCGGCCATGAATCCAGTTCTTTGCGTGGCCTTGTATATGATTTTATTTTTATTCTACAAACATATCTCAGTATACTTAATAAATTTCAGCTTGAAAATGCATAACTCGATTAAAACCTCCCTTTAAGCAATTCATTCTCATACTCAGTAATGCTTACGAATTATATTATTTAGCCCTGTATATGATTTATAGCATTTATACACACCACGTACTATGCAAAAATTTAGCCAAACTTAAAAAGTCATACCATTACTAAAAGCGCACTTCCAGCAATTATCGCTTATAGTCTGTACTTCGGGTACAGTACTGTATACGAAAACTTTCAATGAACGATAAATGCTTTGCGCATTATACTATGCAACAAGTATCTTGTAGTAAACTTCAGTAATGTAAATCAATTTCAGTATAAATGAAATAGTGCAACATAATTAAAATACGTTGTAAACAGTTTTTCCACGTAGACTATTATGTAACCTAATTATTTTGTGTGGCCCTGTAAATAAATGACAAATGCTTTACACTACATATTTTATAGAAACCACGTTTTAGTGCACCCCAGAAATTCATATAACTTTAAGTTTGTAATAATGTAACATGATTAAAATACATCGCAAACGATTTTTCACCATATACCATAATATGATAAAATACTTTTGACTGCCCCTGTAAAAAAACTATAAGTGCTACACATGCCATATTCCATAGTAAGCATCTTCTAGTGCACTTCAGTGATGTATATCAATTTCAATATATTTGAAATATCATGTTTTGTAACATAATTAAAATATACTACGAAGGATTTTTCCACCTTAGACCGTAATGTAACGGCATTTTTTGAGTGCCCCTCTAAAAGATTTAAAAATGCTACATACTTCATTTTCAATACTGAACATGTCATGGTAAACTTCAATAACGCATATCAATTACATGGTAAGTTAGAGCACGGGCAGGCGGCCAGACTGACAGACAGACGGCCAGACAAACCGAATGCATAAACACTTTTCAACTATGTATTTTTCCCACGATACTCTGTGACGCAGTATGGGAAAATTGAGAATTATTTTAATTGTGATTTGGACCTTGATTTGCACATTAATGTAGGTTTTATAAATAAATTAACACAGATTTTCGAAAACATTTTTATCTTATAAAAATCATCATTTTATCAATTTATGAGTTTTAACAAAGAAAAATAAATAGCAATAAAATTAACAAGAAATTAGCATTTTTTTAAAAAGTAACATTAACATATGTTTTTCATTGTTAACACGTTTTTTTGACACGCAATATGGGGGAAAATGAATATTTAAATTAATTAAAGATTAATTAGCACGTGAAATATATTACACAAATAATTTAATAGTGTATTTTAAAAAGCATTATCTTAAATATAATATAAATCGAAAAGTTGCGTAAAAGAATATTTTAAGTAGCAATAAAATTAACAAGCTATTTATTAGTACTTATGAAACTGTAAGAGATGTTTAGAAAAATTATCTAGCAACACTGTAACAAGTTGAGATTATTTTTAGAAAGATGAAATTTAATGAAAGGATTTAAAAGGAAATTAAAAAGATAGAAACGATCTGGTAGAATTTTTTTTTACGGTACGCAATTTTTTTAAAAGTAACATTAAAAGGTGTTTTCGATGTTAACACGAATTTTTGACATGCAATATGGGGGAGGGAGTGAATTTTTAAATTGATTAAATATTAATTAGCACGTGAAATATATTTCATAATTAATTTAATAGTGTGTTTAAAAAAGCATTATCTGAAATATAGTATAAATCGAAAAGTTGCGAAAAAGAATATTTTAAGTAGCAATAAAATTAACAAGCTATTAGTACTTATGAAACTGTAAGAGTTGTTTGGAAAAATTGTCTGGCAACACTGTTTCCAGTTGAGATTTTTAGAAAGATAACATTTAATGAAAGGATTTAAAAGGAAATTAAAAAGATAGAAACGTTCGGGTAGATTTTTTTTCTCGGTTTTGTATAAAGTTAATGATGAAGTAAATGACAAAGAGAATCATTTAAGGAATTATTTTTATTATTATTAACCAAATGATCCGTGCGAGGATTTCGCACTGCAGTTTAATATTTTTAGCAATTTATAATATATTTTAGATGCAGGTTTATACTTCTAAAGAATAATTAAAGATAAAAATATATGCAAACAACATTAGTCAAGCCAGAATAACATATCTTTTATTCCACCGAAGTTACAGTAAAAACTAATCAAAGGTAGCTAAAGGCACGCACGAGAAAAAAAATAACAATCATTCTTTAACTCTATTGGGAGATGACGTTATCCGCTTCGAGAAAAACACGTGACAAAGAAACGGAAATTGAATACATACACAATTTAATTTAATATAACAAAGCATATCGTTTAGGCTACGTGAAATATCACTTCTTAGATCAATCAATGGCGTGTTTTTTTTTTTTAACATTTCAATTTCAATTTGGCTTTTCAGTGGCGTAGCTACGTTTTTTTTGGCGCCCGGTTCAAGAACAAACTGCCCCCCACCCCCACCCCCCCTCCAAATTAGAAAATAAATAGCTACCTTTTTCTTTCTAAAAACGAAAAAGGTCCTTCCGGCTTGTACCGAGAGGAAAAGGTAGTTCCCTCTTCTTAGTTTTTCAGAATTCAGTTAATCTTACTCAAACACACGAAGCTAAATCACGTGAACCCGATTATAGAAGATTCCTAGTTTTCGTCAATACTGAATTAGATGAACACTTAGTCAGCTATAGCGAAGATGACTTCCCATAAAGTGACCTACTTTTATCGCCGAATTTCACAATATTTAGCCAAATACCGCGTTATACATTTATATACACTTTTCGAATTTTCATTTTTGAACTAACACACTGTTTTATTTATTTATTTTTGGACACTTCTTAAGGTGCAATTCATAAAATTAAAAATAGAATTTTCAGAAATATAAATAGTTTGTTTTCTAAAAATAAAATATTAAGTAAAAAGTAATTTTTATTCTACTTTAAAATTTGTAATGAGATTTTAACTAATTAACTTTTTGAAAATCTGGTCATCACAGTTATAGAGCACATTTGTAAGGAAAGTATGAAAGAAAAATGTTGCGAAAAGTTAAAAGTTGTAGAAAACGCGTAGTTTTAAAATTTTCTTTAAAAGATTTTCAATTAAACATTTTTAACAGAAGATTAATTTGATCACAATAATTGCATTTTTCCTTTATTAAATAATAAAGCTTTCATAAAACCATTCAAAATAATATCAATAAAAACTGCTTCTTAAAATTTTACAACGGAGCTCCCTGTTTGCAAATTTTAATTACCGTAATTTTTTTACTTTGATTATCCCAAAGAGAAAGAGGGATATATCGTAAAATCCCAAAAGTAAGCCCCCCCCCCCCCTCCCCTTCTGCACACACACACACACAATTTTTTTTTTCACAAAAAATTGATTTTAAAAATCTAAGAAAGAGAATTTTCAATCTTTTTTTTTTAAATTTTGGCAGATTTCCACTTTTGCTTTAATATTTTGTCAATAAAATACCCCCCCCCCCTCCCCATAAAATGTCTGATTCCCTTCTCTGCACTCCTCAACACAAAAAGTTCAATATCTTGAGAATCTTAAATTCTTCTGGCCTTCTTGCTGCTCGTTAGTATTTTAACAATAAGTAAAAAATCAGTCCTCCAAACTAAAATCTCGCCCTCCACCCAAAATTTATGTTTCCCACTCCCCCCTCAGCATACAAAGTTTAAAATATTTAAAATTCTTTATTAAAAAATACGAGCAGGGAAGACCGAGCTATGCTCGGTCAAAATTACCTTTGAATTCAAATATCCTGACGCATGACCAATATGACCCACTAATCAAATTTTCTCAAACATGTGACCTAGTCCAACAGTCTTTTCGTGCCCATAAATCGTAGGAGTCAAAATTTAATCTAAATAGTCTGACCCGTTTTCAAGATAAAATAGCTTGACCCATAATGACCAATGACCAAAATGACCAAAATGACCCACTAATTGAATTTTCTCGAACATGTGACCTAGCCCAACAGTATTCCCGTGCCCGAAAACCATAGGATGCAAAATTTAGTGTAATTAGTCTGAGCCGTTTTTAAGGTAAAATAGCTTGACCCATAATGACCCATGACCAAAATGACTCACTAATCGATTTTTCCCGAACACGTGACCTAGCCCAACAGTCTTATCGTGCCCGAAAACCATAGGATGCAAAATTTAGTGTAAATAGTCTGAGCCGTTTTTTAGATAAAATTAGCTTGACCCGCAGTGACCCAAAAATGATCCACTAATCGAATTTTCTCGGACATGTGACCTATCCCAATGATTTAGTCGTGCCCGAAACTTGTAGGACACAAAATTTAATCAAAATCGTCAGAGCCGTTTTTTAGATAAAATTAACTTGACCCGTGTTGACCCAAAAATGACCCACTAATCGAAAGTTCTCGAACATGTGACCCAGCCCAATAGTCTTCTCGTGCCCGAAAATGGAAAGATACAAAATTTAGTCAAAATCATTTGAACCGTTTTTTAGATAGAATTAGCTTGACACTGACCCTTGATGACCCAAAATGACCCACTAATCGAATTTTCTCGAGCACGTGACCTAGCCCAATGGTTTTCTGGTGCCTCAAAATGGTAGGATACAAAATTTTGTCAAAATCGTTAGAGCCGTTTTTAAGATAAAATTTGCATATATATATATATATATATATATATAACCACACACAAGATTTGCTCGTATTAGAATATATGATATGCCCTATTTGTTGCTGTCTAGTGACAATAAATAAATAATTAACCATTTCAATCATTTCTCAACCCCCAAACTTTTTGCTTCCCAACCCTCTTTGCCAACCCCTAAATTTTTTTTAAAACTATTTATATAAAAAAAAAAATCTTCTGTCCAATTTGTTGCTCTCTATATTAACAATAAATAAATAACAAATCATCTAAATTACAACGCCCTTCCTTTGAAATTCATATTACCCCCTCATCCCCGAAAATACAAAGTTTAAACATTTGTAAAACCCTTATTTGAAGAACTTTCTTTTCTTTTGTTTTACTTTTGTCTTTTTTTGTTTTACTTTGTTTTCTTTTGTGAACTTTCTTTTCTTTTGTTTTATTTATAGCTCTCTAGTAAAAATAAATATATAATTTGTCACCTAATTTTTTTCTTTATTCCAAAAATGCCCCCCCCCCCCCGCACACACACACATACAATATTTAAAATCTTTAAAACTATTTTTTTTAATGTGCTGTAATTGTTTATCTTTAGTAATAATTAATGAAAAATCAATCATCTAAATTACCCACCTTTCTCCCAAAAGTTCCATTTCCTCCACTGTCTTTCCACTCAGTAAATACTTTAAAATCTTTAATATATATTTGTTTAAACGCTGTTCGATTTCTTATTTTATAGTAAGGTGACTCACCTCATATAAGTATCACTCATCTAAAATAATCATTAAGCTGATGGCATTAAGCTCACAGGCTATAAATGTCCATTTAGCTAAATTAAGAGAGGATTAGCCACCCCCGTTTACCCCTTCATGCTTAACCAATGAACCGCCAAATGTAATCAGGGATTTATTAATCAGCCTTATCAGAATAAACCTGCATACCAAATTTGAAGCGAATCGGATAATTCTGCATGAAAATACCATTTATCTAAATTAAGGGGAGATTAGCCCCCGTTCCCCTCTTTATACTTAACCAATGAAACTCCAAAACTAATCAGGGAAGAGCCTTATCACAATGAACCTATATACAAAATTTGAAGCAAATATGATAATTCTGCACGAAAAATCCATTTATCTAAATTAAGACGGGGGATTAGCCCCGTTCCCTCCTTTATACTTAACCAATGAACCCACAAAACTAATCAGGGAAGCGCCTAATCACAAAGAACCTATATACAAAATTTGAAGCAAATCGGATAATTCTGCATGAAAAACCCATTTATCTAAATTAAAGAGGTATTAGCCCCCGTTCCCCTCTTTATACTTAACCAATGAAACTCCAAAACTAATCAGGGAAGAGCCTTATCACAATGAACCTATATACAAAATTTGAAGCAAATATGATAATTCTGCATGAAAAACCCATTTATCTAAATTAAGGCGGGGGATTAGCCCAGTTCCCTCCTTTATACTTAACCAATGAACCCCCAAAACTAATCAGGGAAGCGCCTAATCACAAAGAACCTATATACAAAATTTGAAGCAAATCGGATAATTCTGAATGAAAAACCCATTTATCTAAATTAAGGAGGTATTAGCCTCCGTTACCACCTTATACTTAACCAATGAACCCCCAAAACTAATCAGGGAAGCGCCTAATCACAAAGAACCTATACACAAAATTTGAAGCAAATCGGATAATTCGGAATGAAAAACCCATTTATCTAAATTAAGGAGGTATTAGCCTCCGTTCCCACCTTACACTTAACCAATGAACCCCCAAAACTAATCAGGGAAGAGCCTTATCACAATGAAACCTATATACAAAATTTGAAGCAAATCGGATATAATTATGCATGAAAAACCCATTTATCTAAATTGAGGGGGGGGGGGTAGCCTTCTGTTCCCCCTGCCCCTTTATACGTAACCAATCAACCCCAAATCAGGGAAGCGCCTTTTCAGAAGGAACGTATATTTAAAATTTGAAGCAAATCGGATATTTCTGTCAAGAGTTATCGCGTTACCTATACGTACATACAGAACCTGCGGGCACATCAGCTCTCAGGCTTTGATAGCCTGTAAGCTAATGATTTGGTTGGAGTTTTAATTACACCAATGTTTATTAAAAACTGTTCAAATTCTGTGGTAATAAATGCATTTTAGGCAACTTTAGTTAGAATAGAAGCGTATTTTATCCTTTTACCGCTTAGCACGAAAAATTCACTCGCCAATTTACCGCTGAGAGGTTAGTTTGATTGCTGTAGAATTTTACTTTGTTACAACTAATTAATTTATGTTTCATAAATAGTTAACTACTTCACTTCAGAAAACGTTATTTTGAAAATAAATTAGTTGCAACAAAATATGACTTCAGTTACCAAATAAATTATCAAGGGACTAGCGCTTTTGGAAATTTAATAGTAAAATATATGTTTAAAAATAATCATCTAATTAAATCGTTGTAATTCAAAGTTTATTTTTAACAAATATATAAACGGAATAGTAGAAAGAACATATTAAAAAGATAAAACTGCGTAATGAATATCTGCTAATTTCCCAGTGCTATTCCATGTTTAATTTGATCCAAGTTAAATATATTTCGAACGATTTTTTATAGATTTAGAAATAAGATCAAATAAGTTCCAGGTAGAAATATAAAATTAAATAAATTAATTAATAAATAATATCAAATAAATAATTTGTAACTGTAATAAAATACATATATTTCTTAATCTCGGAAAATATATTATAATCACGAACGAAAATATATAATAACCAATTCAGAGATACCCACGATTCCGAAAAATATTCTTTATCTTTAGAAACCTCAGAAACCTACATATTTTCATGATTTAAAGAAGCATTTATACATACAATGTTTCTTTTGCTTCCACTGATTTTCGGAAACGTTTCCGAGTAGTAACTCTTGATAGAAAAAAAAACATTTTGCTTAAAAATGTGTTTATAGGTTCATTGTGATAAGACGCTTCCCTGATTAGTTTTCGGGATTCATTGGTTAAGTATAAAGAGGGGAAAGGGGTCTAACTCCCCTTTATTTAGATAAATGGCTTTTTCATGCAAAATTATCCGATTTTCTTCAAATTTTGTATATAGGTTCATTGCGATAAGGCGCTTCCCTGATTAGTTTTGGGTGTTCATTGGTTACGTATAAAGAGGGAAAGAGGGGCTAATCCCCCCCTCTTAATTTAGATAAATGGGATTTTCATGCAGAATTATCCGATTTTCTTCAATTTTTTATATAGGTTCATTGTGGTAAGGTGCTTCGCTGATTAGTTTCGGGGTTCATTGGTTAAGTATAAAGGGGAATACGGGGGGCTAATCCCCCCTTAATTTAGAATGAATGTGTTTTTCATGCAGAATTATCCGATTTGCTTCAAATTTTGTATATATGTTCATTGTAATAAGGGGTTCCCTTATTAATTTTTGGGGTTCATTGGTTAATTATAAGGGGGGGGGGACGAGGGGTTGATTCCTTTAATATATTGTCGATTTCTTTACTTTTCGAAGGGTTTATTTCAAATTTTTTGAAATAAGAATATAACATACAATTAGTGTGAATAGCCTGTGAGCTCAATGCCCTCAGCTTAACTGGGCAGTTTTCTTTTTTATTTATATAATGTATTAATCAATTTTCTCAACACGGAAAATACCGGTTGCTATCAGTTGTGAAGTTCAAGCATCAATTCTCATTTCCAATGTTTAACGATCATGTTTTATACACAAACATGATAAATTAACAGCATTAATATTAAAATTTATATTATTTCGTTACTAGTGCATGTACAAATTCAATTACTGAGCTGAAAATTTTTAATTAAGTATTAATAATATTCTAAAAATTGATACTTCGGTTTGACAAAACTGATTAATTTAATATATTAAATTGAAAAGTTGTCTGTCCGTACAAATCCACAGTTGTGAGATTTCACATGTAGGTGTATTAAAACACAACCAAGGCAATTAAAGTTATCTGGAATCGAAATAAAATATATTTAATTTTTAATTAATATAAAACCGCCAATCTAACAGCCATTTGCTATCAAATTTAAACATTTTTCGTTATAACAGTTGCCATCAATTAAAAATCCACAATAAAATTGTTTCCACAACAAATAATTTTCTATTGAAAAATTTCTAGGTGAAAAAGGAAAATGAAATAAAAAGTTACAGCAATTTAAAAAAATTAATATCACGTCGAAGTATAAGAGACATTTTTAAACATTACTTAATAATGCAAGGAGTATGAGTATGAGTAAGTACAGAAAGCATCTTACTATGATGTCATTATATAATTAAAAAAAAATGAATATGACGTCATATTGGAAATTTAACGGACTTTTTCAAATATTTGACAATCATACAAAGACAGTATCAATATGAGTAAGTGGATATGACGTCAGCAAGTGAATATAACGTCATATGAGTTTGAGGAACGTATTTAATCATGATTTAAAAAAAACGATTATGGAAATATTGGCATGTTTTAACATTTTGAGGTTCGCTGAATTCGTTTTCGCTATTTTGAAATGTATTCCACATGTATATGTGCGTTGTATGCGTCTATATTAGAATTTCCACTAATTTTTAGGTCCCTAGAGATTCTTAGTGAAGAACTGAAATAAATATTTCACATATTTTTAACAATAATATGTCAGGTCATTGTATAGGATGAATGCACCATGTCACACAAGATTACTTTTTAAGCCCTTAATCAGACACTCCAATTTTTAAAAGGCAATGATTTACTAATGGATAGAGTCACTGTTGGATTGTTTGGAGATTTCTAACAAACATTGCCGGTCATTCTAAAAGGAACAATGGCGGATGGAATTAAAACATGCCTTAAATCGCCACATCATTGGAGGCATTTTCGCAGTTTGCGACTAAATAAACATATGTGAGCTCATCTGAATGGAAACATATTGGATCGTTAATTTTAAGAGCATTTGTTAATTCTGGTGAATGGATTAATACCGCTTCATCCAGTAACTGGTCTGTTTAAAATCAGAGTAGCATTTTGTAACGCAGTTGTGTATATTGTGGAACTCAAGGTGAAAGTATTTACAAATATTCGACGTTTTACAAACCATAAATGGCTTTGCGAACGTGCGATTATTGCACTAAAAAATGATAGTGTAAACAACATCAACTCAGGACCCAACTAGCAAGTTTTTGTGCCCAGGGCACTTTCAATTTTTCGTGCCCTCATAGATTGGTTGGTTTACTGATACTAGTTTTTTAGTCTACTTATTCGAAAAGTGCTAACTAAAAAAATTAAGTTTTCTGGAAAATGGAAAAACAGTTCCAGGAATAAAAATAAAATATTTTTTCTATTATTTATTGAAATGTGCTTTTAACCATAGATTGAGATATATTTTTGTCATTTCATCGTATTAATATCTCAAACATCACATATTTTCAGTTGTGTCACTTTTCGAATAAATGTGCAATATGATACAATTGAATGACGTGATAAATACAGTACATCATTTACTAGAAAATAATGATAGCCTATACTTATTAATGATGTTGTTGATATTAAATGATAAAACCAAACTGAGTGCAAACAAAGGCCTAAAAGTATTAAAAGAACTTCTATTTTAAATTTTAATTTCGTGCCCCTCAGAAATTTCATGGCCAGGGCATGATCCCCGGGTGCCCGTGCGATCGTCAGGACCTGTATCAACTTAAAGATTCAGGAAGAGTTACCTGAAGGAGCTGTATTGTACAAATCAATAGATACCGTTGTTGAAGAAAACGAGTTTTGAAATACAGCTAACTCTATGAAATCCGCACAGTTTGGGACCAAGAGTTTTGCGGATTATAGAATTTTGCAGATTACATATCATTCCTTTGTTTTCTTTTTAAACTGAACTATAAATTACTAATATTTGTACAAAAATAACAATATAAAAATAAATAATATAACTCAAAAGTAATTTAATAAATCTTAACCTTCGTACCCTGTTGAAATCAGAGAGAATAAAATTTTACTCAACGTTGATAAAAACATTTCACACCAGAATTTGTTTTTGATAATGATTTAACATATTTATTTAACGTAGTTCTCTGTAGCATTTTTTTAACTTACTTTATGAAAAAAAAAATCTGGTTCCAATCGAATTAAATAAATTATAGAAGTGGGTTGATTCGACCCATTCAGGGTAGGAAGGTTAGGTATGTTGGAATTATTATAAAATTTAAATTTCATTGGCTGTTATTTAATTTTTTGAACATTTACTCAATGGGAATTTAAGTTTTGGCTCAAATCTGTATATATATATATATATATATATATATATATATATATTTGTTTGTTTGAGTAGTCATTATCTCTTGTACTATGATAAAATTTCCTTCTTAGACAAATCTACATATTTATATCCCAGTTGTTTAAAGGTGTATTTAGCAAAAGAGCTTTTCAAATAAGACCAAGTCAGTTACTGATTTCTCCAGATATTTCTTTAGTCA
This sequence comes from Maratus michaelseni, assembly GCA_963931845.1. Classification (NCBI taxonomy): domain Eukaryota; kingdom Metazoa; phylum Arthropoda; class Arachnida; order Araneae; family Salticidae; genus Maratus; species Maratus michaelseni. Next base: position 150,995,706 of record OZ007597.1, on the reverse strand, counting down.
GCTGTTACATGAACGTATAGTTTAAAAATGCAAATTACTCCTCTGATATTTGCATTTAGTTGTTCATTTTGCTTACCTAAAGTTATTATTTTAGTATACATCATGAAAATTACATAAAACTTGTTAAATAACCAATTTAAAGCATTTAAAGATTGATAATTCCTAAAAACAACTATATGTAATTACTCTAATGAGCTTAACTATGAAAGTATGATTTCCATTGTTTACATTTGAAAATGGATTATAGAGATTTTCGGATTATACATTGGCGGATTTCACAGAGTCGACTGTCATTGTTTTTCATTTCGTTCTATCATGTACAATTTAAAGACAGTTTGACATTTTTCCTTTTTTTCTTTTATTGATCCAATGATGAATGGAAGCTAGTTGATTTCTGAAGGGTTTATTATATAAATTTATATATTTTTAAAATGGGTTTTTATTTCATTCATGCATATAATATTTCGTATGCATCTTTTATTATGTTTTAATACTGCATGTTCAATTTCGAACTTGATTTTATTAAACAAACGTTCTTAAAATCACAGACAAGACCGAGACTTCAGCTAGTACACTATAAAATGTACTCGGAAACGTTTCCAAACAACAGTGGCAGCAAAAGAAACTTTGTTTTTATAAATGATTCTTTAAACCTTGCAAACATATTGGTTTAAGGGGTTTCTAATAATAAAAAATGGTTTTCGGTATCGTGGGTAATTCAAAGAGGTTATTGTATGTTTTGTTCGTGGTTATATTTTATTTTTGAAGATAAAGAATCATTTCTTTTTCTTTACAGTGTAGTTTGAAATGTGTTTAACCTGGTTCAATTTAAACCACATTTTACGGAAGAATATTAAGATGAGTATGGTTTTGCTTTAGTGATTTATTTTTATTAGGAACATGATGAAGTATATTTTGTAGAGAATTATTCTAAATATTTTTTATTATTATTATTATTAATTCAAAATTGACAAGTATTTCGGATAAAGAAAAAATATCTATCATTATTGTAACTCAATATTTCTTTAGAAAATGATTAAAACATAAAAGGTAATTATAATTTTATAAAGTAGAAACACTGTACAGGTACCCTTCGCAGTGGCGGCTTGTGGGCTCACAAGGCATAAACTTCGAAAATAAAATCGGTCAGTACTATTAATGTACAGGGTGTCCATAATTAAACGACCCTACTTTAAAGTTGTTTACAGACGAAACTTCTTGTCAGAAAGTTGTGAAATTTTGTGAAGGACATAATGAAGGAATGGGAATTTGTTTAAGTGAAAAAAAAATGTAGTTCAAAATTTCGCCACCAGATGACGTTTTTAATGAATTACACATTCAGAATATATTTGCTATAGGTTACAAATTTTATTACAACAAAAGATGTTCAACAAATATTTTTTCACGACATGTTTTGAGCCTTTCCCAGAACACACTGCGGTCAACTGTGGTACATGCTATCTTACGATTCCAGATAGTAGCTGAAAATGATGGCCATCATGTGGAACATGTTTGTTGCAATAAAATATGTAAACTATCGGAAATGTATGCTAAATGTGTAATTCCTTAAAAACGCCATCTGCTGGCGAAATTTTGAACTTTTTTTTCGCTTAAACAAATTCTCATTCTTTCATTATGTCCTTCACAAAGTTTCACAACTTTCTGACCGATAGTTTCGTCTCTATTAGGCAACTTTAAAGTAGGGTCGTTTAATTATGGATACCCTGTACTTGTTGGAACACATTTGAGTTTTCAAAAGTTAAATGAAAATAATGCAACTGAACGAAATAACAAGCACTTAGTAAATGTGTAACAGTTTACTTTCTACAAAGGAAGATCCTACAATCAAACAAATAAAGAAACAAAAATTAACTAACTGAATATAGAAAAAAATATTAGAGTTTTACCACACCGAAGATTGTGCGAATGGAAAGATTATGAGTGGTGACTCCCCTTGCCGCTTTCGTCCGCATAAGGTGGTTTCGTAGGGAATTCCTTCGATCGCACATGCGATCCTGGGAAGACCGAGTGTTCGCTACTGATATTTTTCAAAATTTGCAGTAACGTTTTGCCATGTACGTATTTAAAAGAGATGAGGGGAGGGGGGGGGGCGTATTTAAACTCATCCTGGAAATTGATAAAAATCTGGAAATGTGATTTAATATTATTATTTTATTTTATTTGTTAAGTTATTTCTTCGTTTTGCTCTTGGTGTTCACGTGCTCATGTGCTGAAATAGAGGAGCCTCCCTTGATCCTTCGATTAGTGCTGTTAATTAATCACGCGATATTACCGCACTAATCTAATGTACATTGCATGGGCAAAACTGAAATAGATCCACAGCCAACTTTCAAATAGACATAAATAGACAATGTAATAATGTACTACGATATTGCGTTTGATGTATAATCGTTAGAAGGTGCATATTACGGCTTGATTTCAAACTTTAACACTAGAACGGCGTTAAAATCTTACCTACTGGAACGGCGGGAAGGGGTCATTTTGATCCCTCGATGAAACTACTGAAATAACAACGATAAAACAATTTTAAATGCCATACATCGGAAAAAATATGTAATTTGCGTGTATTTCATCATTTTTATTTAATTTATATTTAATATTACTTGATAATTTATTGAATTTTTAAAGTACTGTAAATGTAACGCCTACAGGGCGATCCATTGGATCATACTATAACTACTCAAATAACTCATTTTGATTAAAAAAATTCATTGGTTTCGCAAATTAAAACTAATTCTAACTAAAATAAAACACAATTTATAAATTAATAGTTTTTTCATAAATATTTCATATATATATATTTAATAATTGGATAAATTAAAAAAAAAATTCTTCCAATTAAACAAAAGTAATCTACGGACAAAAGTGCTCAGGGGTCAAAATGACCCCTACTGCCGTTCTAGTGTCAAAAAAGATTTATCTAATTTTCATGAGCTACAATTCACATAAACGCGTGTGCTAATTTCATAAGTAACAATCCAGAAACATCAAGTAGACAATTTTAATTTTAAATCTGCATTACTAGAATTTTGTACTTACAATTAAGTTAATTTAAAAAAAAATACATAATTTGATTTAAAACTTTTTTTAATACAATTTGTTTACTTAAATCTTAATACATTTTAATTTTATTAAGTAAAAATTTATCGATTACCAATTGCACAGTTTTTTTATACTTACCATTAAGTTAATTCTTAAAAAAATACATAATTTGATTTAAAACTTTTTTTAATACAATTTGTTTACTTAAAACTTAATACATTTTAATTTATTTAAGTAAAAATTTATCGATTACCAATTGCACAGTTTTTTTATACTTACCATTAAGTCAATTTTTAAAAAATTACATAATTTGATTTAAAACTTTTGTAATACAATTTGTTTACTTAAAACTTACATACATTTTAATTTATTTAAATAAAAATTTATCGATTGCCAATTGCACAGTTTTCTTTCTTCTTTTTGAAACACAAAATTTCATTTTCTAATATTCGGTGCACTTACATACTTTCACTGGTGTCTGGGTCTATGTCTAGCAAATGCAGTCTGTGGAATTTTAAAAGCTTCTTAAAATTCTTTTAGTGTTATTTCTTTTTTCAGCACTTTCTGCAAATTTCATTTTCAAAAAATCGACGCCATCTTGCTAGGAAAAGAAGGATTATCAATTTCGTGCTTTGCGTACTAATCAAAATATTGCCCGCACTAATAGAGGAACATTTAAAAAAAGTTTACCGCACTAACTGAAAATCGCACTAACAAGGAAGGTCTCCTTAAAGCACATACTCATAATATTGTGGGGAAAAAATGCTAACTACTCATGTACGTTATAAAGGATCACTGAAATTTAACTGCGGAATCCTAGTAGAAAATCTGTTAAAAAAGTAAAGTATTTTCGAGTATTTGGAGTAAAAAGACGCGATTTGACGAGCAACACTTTTCTTCGCCCAATGCAAGCGATTTTAATGCATTTGAAAATTTCTGGTTAAATGAGTGTTTAAATGCGTAGTACTTTATGAATTTAAACTTAAACGATTAAATAGTTTATTATTTTTTCTATAAACTTATATACACTGGTGTACAAAACTTAAGCAACAAACACAAAATGTTAATTCCGGAACACGTGAGTACTCAAAAGGAAATTCTATAAAGAGCAAGTGTAGAAAAGAGGTACTACCCTAACAGCACGGCCAGTCGATGTGAAGTCCCCTTGACGTCACACGTGCTTAGAAGTGTCACAATCGCTACGGTGAATCAAAATATGGGATATTTTACGGTCTCATTATTACTCTCAAATGATTGTTAACACTGAAAAGTCACTGTGACTGTCGCTTTGTGATGGGTCACCAGGTGACTTTACAGTGAAGTCATCTTGTGACTCTTATATGACTGTCATTTTGACACTCTTTTGTAAAGTCATCATGATAGCTGTTCTGTGACGAGTTCCCAAGTGACAGAAAATGAAATCATCAGGTGACTTTTCACAAAGGAGTGCAATGATGACTTCACAATACAGCGTTGATCACCGGAAAGTCGCCATGCGACTTCGTTGTGACATTATTTGGCGACTCATTACAATGCACTGCTCACAAAGACTTCAACTGACAGTGACTTGAGAATCACAAGGTGACTTCATTGTAATGTCACCTGGTGACCCATCACAAAGCGGCAGTCACAGTGACTTTTCAGTGTTAACAATCATTTGAGAGTAATAATGAGACAGTGAAATATCCCATATTTTGATTCACCGTAGCGATTGTGACACTTCTAACCATGTGTGACGTCAAGGGGACTTCACATCGACTGGCCGTGCTGTTAGGGTAGTGCCTCTTTTCTACACTTGCTCTTTATAAAATTTCCTTTTGAGTACTCACGTGTTCAGAAATTCGCATTTTGTGTTTGTTGCTTAAGTTTTGCACACCAGTGTAATAAATATACAAATTGCGTATTGCTGAAATAATTTAATTTTGCACAGTTTTGCCGGCTGGATAAGTTTTAAGTGCATTTTAACAGTAATTGTCCGATTAAGAATGCTCTTATAATACATTTCGATATTAAATAAGTCGTTGTTTCCATGGCAACAATACTTTTCTCTTGTTGTCTCCGACACTAACAAATCGAAGTCAACTTGACAATGCTCAGAATAGGACATTAATTATGAGTTTGTAGCATTTTAATAAATTTAAATTTTGTTCTAAACAGTAGAATACAATCGTTATTTATTTATTTATTTATTTATTTATTTATTTGTACATACGTATAAACATATATGGCAAAACCGTAGTTATAAAAGTGTATTTATTTAAGTTAAATTTACTTAAACTAGTTCAGTATGAAGAGTAGAAGATTTTTTCCCTAAAAGAGTATTTATCATAAATCCGTATTTTTTGTTATTTCATTGTGTCGTCAATCAACGATAAATTGCCAAAAACACGAAGTTTTCATAATTTTTACGGATGTTATATCAAGCTTATGGAGACCTTCCTTGTAAGCGAGGAATACTTGCACTTTTTTAACGATTATGTATAAACAATATAGTACATTTGTAAAGAATTTATTTCAATATAATATTTATTATTTAAAACTCTTTAAGAGGCTACTTCACTAACAAGTCGAAAACACCCACTCGCTAATGTTAATCCTATGTTAGAAATAATTTACAATATCTCGTTCGCATTTTAATATTTTTAAATGATTTTTTTTTTTTTTTTTTTTTTTTTGCATTGGATGGTTGAGGTCAATCTCTATGCACGCTCTTTTATACTTTTTCGATTTTGATTATAAGTTTTTTTTTAAGATACTTTCACTTTCGGAACCAGTTTCGAAAGTGAAAGTATCCTCGATTAAAAAGAACTGCAACAAAAATCGAAAAAGTACAAAAGAGCGTGCATAGAGATTGAAAAAAAAAAAATTGACGGATTTACACGTTTCAGACACTGGAGATTCCGAAAAACATATTTTTAGAAAAAAAAAAAATTGCCGTCCGTCTATCTGTGTGTGTGTGTGTGTGTGTGTGTGTGTGTGTGTGTGTGTGTGTGTGTCTGTAAACGATCTATCTCCCGAACAAATTGAGATAGAGAGTTGAAATTTGGTATGTAACTTATGTATATTATGTAATAATGAGAAGAAACTTATTGAATTTCAGTAACCTCAATTATCCGGAACTATTTTTTTCGGACTCTCAAAATATTCGTTCTTATAAAAGGTATATAAAATTTTTCGAAATTGTTTTTTTTTTTAAGGTGTGAATATAAAAGACAATACAAAACGTAAAATTTTTCATAAAGAATGAAGTCGATCGGATAATGAGTTGCCGAGATATTTGTAATCCTATTTCCACACTCTTCGATTTTTCATGACCCTGTACTTCATTCAAATTTCAATTCAAATATATATTTTAATTGAAAATAAGACGCTTAATCCGACGCAGTAACCCGTTAGTTAATATGATTATCATTTTTAGAGATATGAGGATGTTTCTTTTACGAAATTCAGTAATAGAGCATTTAAAGTTTATGACGTCATCAAGACACGTTTTTATTCGAATTGTAATGTATTTTATAAGTAGTTTACACGTGTTTTATTTTCATATTTTATATTATGCATATCCATGATGGGTAAGTATTACGGTGGCCCCCAACGACTAGTTTTGTCCTTCATCTATTTGCTGATTCAAATGGCTAGCACATAGAAAAAAATAAACCCAATCTGGGTCGAAAGATTCTTAGGTATGTGTCCAAATTGGGCCATGCCTATTTTGGTTGCCACTGTGTATCCATTTTGGGCACTGTAAAATACCCATTTTCAAAAAAAAAAAAAAAAAAAAAAAAATCGACCTGTAGAATTTTTCGACCCAAATTGGGCTTTATTTTTTTCTGTGCAACACAACGTGTCCCTTCTTATCGTTGACCAGTAGATAAATCCTAAACCGTTCGTTTTAGCTTATCGACAGCGGACTTTCAAAATCACGAAATTCGACTAAAAAATCGATTTTTTTATTATTATTTATTTAAGGAATTTTGAAACCAAATGCTCAAATTTATATGATGCAAAAGGAATATTTCAATTCTGACGCTTCTTCGCAGAGATATAAACTTTTATATTTGTAAAAACTCTATACATTTATACAGCTTTTATACTTAAAATCCTGTTTTCTCAAAATTGAAAATTTCGTACATCTCTACCTTTTGAAACCTTTCATTCGCAAGCCACAAATTCATAAAATTCAAAGTATCAGAACTCGGTAAGTTTTGATTTTACCAGGAAACTACGTCATAGTGTAATAATGAAAAAAAATCTAAGTACGTAGCAATCGAAAGAGAATTATGAAACATGTTTTTTAACACAAATCATTTGCCCTAGTCTCCTCGTTATCGAAAAATAAAGTCATAAAGTTTGCTAATTGATTTCTTTGATTAAGAGGAAAAGGATGGTTTTGATTCAGAAATTTTAATAATCAGATTAATATGAAATACAAAACATATATAGATATAGTAATATAAAAATGAAAGAAGCCCATAAAAAATGCTATTGACAAATATGACACTGAACCAAAAAAGGATTGAAGCGTAGAAAATCGTGGCAGCAAGAGAATTTCATGAACTTAAATCTAGTGCAATGATTACATTTATCAACCTCCAGCGAAAACTAAAATTGCAAGGGTGTTTCAAATACAAGTGGCCGAGTTTGCCCTAACCCAGACTTGTAATATGCATAGTGAATCATTTCGGAGTACTACTGCATACTAAACTGGAAATGGACAAATGACTGCGGAGTTTGATGAAGTTGTTACGTTGAAAACGTTAATGACTGCTCCTTCCAACCTATTAAATCAATAAATTAGCAAAATTTAAGACTTTATATCTCGATAACGGGGAGACGAGGGCAAATGATTTATGCTTCAAAAAACACGTTTCATAATGGCGTAGTTAGAAGAATGGAATTTTTACTGTTTTGTTATTAGAACATAGAAAAAGTTTTTTCTAACTAACTTATAGAACCTAGGGACGGTATAAAAATTTTCTTTTCGTAACTTTAAAAAAAAAATAAAAAAATTGATGTAAATGGATTTTTAAATGATGAAATTTTTTTGAAATAGTAAAAACTAACGATTTAGGATTTAGCTGTTGGTCAAAGGTAAGAAGAGACATCCACAGTATCTATTTTTTGAACAATGTATGTTAATTTTGTTATTTCAAGGGCCTGGGACTTATGAATATGCAATAATTTCAAGTAACAGTTTAAAGTTAAATATCTCAATTCATATTATTTTATGAATGGTTTAACACTTATGCTAAAAATACTGCCACATTTTTAAATGGTTAAACATTGTAAATATGAATAATATTTTCAGTATGTTCGGATAGTTATATCAATGAAGAACTTGACAGAATTAAAATTATAGCAAAAGAATTAATTTCTGAAATTCTCTTTTTAATAATTAAATAGTGAAAAGATATTAAATATATTTCAGAAACAATTTTATATTTTACATTTAAAAAAAAAAAAGATGAAATGGTTTTTCAGAGAAGTTAGTCAATAAGTTAATTTATCAATATGAATATCAGGATAACAAACAGCAAGAATTAACAGGAAAATCAACTAAATTTTACAAATTTCAATATATTCCAAAACTTTTTGATAAATTGAAATATAATTTAAAGATGAAATAAATTTGGTAGCATCCCCTCCAGTTAAATTGAAAACGTTACTACATAAGAAGATTGATCCCATACCGATAGAAGATTTAGCAGGAATCTATAGAATCAGAGTTACTATAGAAATAATAGAAAATAGGATGATCATAAGAGACGGTAGTCTCTTGAGTGACGCAGCGAAAAACCGAAAACCGTAAGCCCAAAACCGAAGATTCCGTCACTCTCATATATACAGCTAGCAGGACATCAAAGGAAAATCGAAACGCCGACATTTAATATCTCAGTAAATATGAGGCATACCGTTTCGATTTTTTCACATTAGTCTTATATCTATGGCCTAACTCTATCCTGAAATTTATAGATTTCTACATGCAGTAGATTTTGAGATCTGGAAACCAATTTTTAAGCGAAAATGGAAAATGTAATGGTGTAATGGGCACAGAGGTGTTATCTCGAAAATGGATCGAACGATTTTTTTAAAATTAATATATTATATTAATCGCTTTTAGATGAAGAGAGTAAGATTTTGAGCTAACGTAGGAAAACTCTTGTTTTTTATATAATCCAGCTTCAAAATCGGACTCTTTTCTTATGCTTTTTCTGGTAGACTAACATTAAAGATTTTCGGCCTTTTCACCCTTTTTTATTCCTGCGCGGTCAGGATATTCATGGGTATCACGGTTATAGTTAAAGGCGATTTCGCAATCATATCTGGCTGAAGAACTATTTAGATTTTTTTTTTTTAATACGAAATTTTAATGCAATTTTTAATATGTAATATATATGTATTAAATTAAATTATTGTTTGTATATTTTTCTTTTTTGTTATAATAAAGAATTTCTTATATCAAAATCTTCATTAAGTCGAAAAATATTTAGATTCCTTGATTAAAATATTGAAATATTTTATAATTATACATATACAATTTAATTGTTATTTATATTTAATTTGTGATTTTTTAAAGGAAAAAAAAGATTAAGATTTTTTTTTATCAATTAATTTGCGTAACAAGGAATCATTCAAAATGAATCAATCATCAGTTTGTTTTCTTCGTGTGCGATGCGATTCGCTGCTATGAACATTTTTTGAAGTGTTGAAAATCAAATTTCACAAATACTTCTAACTTCTATTAACAAATACTTCATGAATATATTTTTAATTCCATGTTGTTTATGTACGATAAAAAACACGTTTGTAAGCTTCTGTTTCATAGTATAAGAATCCAAACATTCAGTGAAATGCGTATATTTGATCAGCTATATAAACAAATGAAGAATACAGTACCTTTTTTTTTTCAATTTCATTTCTTAAATTTGCATTTTAAAAACAAATAATAAAGAAATATGTATTTATCTTCTAATATTTATTTTCCTAAGTCAGAGAAATGCAAAGTTCTACCATTGTTTTTTTTGTTTGTTTTTTTCTAGTGAAAGTTTATTTTCAAATGTTAAATATAGATTTTACTTAATAAATCACGAAATCAGTCGTCAGTTCTCGGGGCAATGGTAGACGTGGCATTGGAAACCTAAAAATCATGAGAGAGGGTAATATCTTTAAACAAATCTTGTAGCAAAGTATTCAGTAGTATCTTGCACCAAATATAAGAAATTGAAAAAAAAAAAAAAGGTACTGTATTCTTCATTTTTGTTTATGTATTGTCAAAGCTATGCATTCTACCGAATGTTTTTATTCTTGAAATAGACTATTTAAACAGAGATAGAAGTTTACTAAACTTTTGTTTCTTTCTTCATACATAAACAACATGGAATTAAAAATATATTTTTGAAATATTTGTTAATTAAGTTAGAAGTATTTGTGAAATTTGTTTTTGAACCCGTTAAAAAATCTTCACAGCGCATGGAAAAATAGAAACGCTATAGAAGGATTTTTTTTTTTCTTCAGTTACCCTGAAATTAAAACAATATATATATATATATATTTTTTTTTTTTTTTTTTTTTTGGGGGGGGGGGGGTTTCAGGAGTGCAAAACGTTCATATTTACTGATTTATTAGTTGTTTGTTTTCTTTTTAAAATTAAAATAATGTTGTTAAATAGCAACATCATGGTGTAGAAAAAAAAAACATTAAAAAAATGTGATGCATCGTTATGTACGAGAGATCAGTTTCAACTGACATTACAAAAATTTATTCACAAACTAAGACAGATAATTAAGAAAAATAGGTTAAATCCTAGAACAAGCGAGACGCTTGGCGTCATCGAATTTAGCGAAGCGATAAATGAGTTTTCTTGTTACCGGTTTATTTCTTACGTTTTTTCCATGCCTTCTGTGCTTGGTTCTAGCATGAGCAGAATGCATGGTTCTGAAAATTGAGCTGGTTTTTGAGGGAATTAGATTTGATTGGTTGGTTGACAGATTAGAATATTCTATAATAGAGTTCTATTGTCTGTGGGTTGGTTTGTTGTGTGTCAGATTTGTTGAATTATGTTTATGAAATGTGTTTTATGTCATAAAGGATAAATCCTGTGAAATATTAAAAAAAAACGAAGGATGAGAAATAACGGTAAGTGCATTTTTGTTGATTTTATATGATAAGATGTATTTTAAGCACTTTAGAGATTGCTGTAAACCGATTTTTGTGCGAACATTACTGACCGCAGCTTGAATGGATTTCATGCATTCTAGGGAGTGCGGAATATAGCAATTTTTGTGCATCCAGGATTTTTTTTTTTTCAGTTAATGTACGCGAAGCATACACATATATACATATATATATATAAATTATTAACTGCTGTTTGAATGAATTTCATGCATTCTAGAGATTGCTGCACAGGGAGTTTCATGCATCCAGGATTTTTTTTTTCTGTTATGTACACAAAGTGTACATATATATGTTACTAACTGGTGCTTGAATGAGTTTCGTGCTTTTGAAAAATCAGAAATCTCTAGATTCTCCCCAATCGTAACCTGTGTTCTTTGTAGCAGAGAATTCACTACTTACACAGTTTCTATGAAAATTTTTTCACGAAGTAAACATTGATTTTATTCCGTTTTGTGACAATTTACAAAGTTTTAGCAAGGAGGAAAAAATAGCTAAAAATTATTAAAAATAGAAAAATCTGGAGGAAAAAATTGCTAAATGTTTGTATGTAAAAATTGAAATATCCAGACGAAATATTGCTAAAAGTTTGTAAAAATAGAAAATCGTGAAGAAAAACTTGCTGAAACTTTGTAAATAATTGTAAAACGAAATAAAATTTATGTTAAAATTGTATAATAAAGCTTGCCGTAAGCAGTGTGTAAGTATCTGCTTGCTTAAGCTTAAAAAGCATTCGTTCTGATTGGGTAGAATTTGGAGGTTGCCGATTTTTTGGTTGACGTGCGTAAAAAAAATAGTCAAATCGGATGTTTTGCTTGTTCTAGGATTTTGCCCAATATATTTGATTAATGAATTCATCGATTGATACTTTGGCTTAATTAGGTTTGAATTGCCTTAGTAATTTGAATCTTATCATGATGACGTTTTGATTTTGCATGTCCCTGTATAAAAAACTCCTCAATGATATTTGCAAGATAAATACACTGTCACAATTAGATTCAAATTGGTTCAGCATTTCAACAGTGATAGTAAGGATTAAAAAAAAATTCATATTTTTTGCTTTTGTGTGTACCTTTTAAACAAACTGTAAGAGCTAAATGCTTGATTAGCTAACTCATTGATGATGCGGCTAAGTTTAGGGATTCACCCTCAGTTAGCCATCTTGTTTTTAAATCAAAACATTTTAACTTTTATTATTAAATATAAATCAATCAGTCAGTAAAATTAAATAACATGCTTATAATAAGTAAATATGAATGAAAATTATTTTGGAAATGAGAAACAAAACAAATATGTTTTGAAGTATAGATAAAATGCTTCAGTGATTAATTTGTAATCACTTCAGCATTTTATCTATATTTTAATTATAATTAGTGATCTTCTGTGATTATGTAACATTTCAGCGATGCTGGATTGAATCCCTGAAGCATTTTATCTATTTCGAAAAACCGAAGTCAGAGAAATGCAAGTTTTGTGCATCCAGGATTTTTTTTTTCAGTTAATGTACGCGAAGCGTACTCACACATATATATATATATATATATATATCAATTATTAACCGCTGTTTGGATGAATTTCATGCATTCTAGAGATTGCTGCACAGGGAGTTTCATGCATCCAGGATTTTTTTTTCTGTTAATGTACGCAAAGAGTACATATACATGTTACTAACTGGTGCTTGAATGTGTTTCGTGCATTTGAAAAATCAGAATTCTCTAGATTCTCCCCAATCATAACCTGTGTTCTTTGTAGCAGAGAATTCACTACTTACACAGTTTCTATGAAAATTTTTTCACGAAGTAAACATTGATTTTATTCCGTTTTATGACAATTTACAAAGTTTTAGCAAGGAGGAAAAAATAGCTAAAAATTATTAAAAATAGAAAAATCTGGAGGAAAAAATTGCTAAATGCTTGTATGTAAAAATTGAAATATCCAGACGAAATATTGCTAAAAGTTTGTAAAAATAGAAAAATCGTGAAGAAAAACTTGCTGAAACTTTGTAAATAATTGTAAAACGAAATAAAATTTGTTTATTTTGTGAAAAAGCTTGCCGTAAGCAGTGTGTAAGTATCTGCTTGCTTAAGCTTAAAAAGCATGCGTTCTGATTGGGTAGAATTTGGAAGTTGCCGTTTTTTTGGTTGACGTGCGTAAAAAAAATAGCCAAATCGGATGTTTTGCTTGTTCTAGGATTTTGCCCAACATATTTGATTAATGAATTCATCGATTGATACTTTGGCATAATTAGGTTTGAATTGGCTTAGTAATTTGAATGTTATCATGATGTCCCTGTATAAAAAACTCCTCAATGATATTTGCAAGATAAATACACTGTCACAATTAGATTCTAATTGGTTCAGGATTTCAACAGTGATGGTAAGGATTAAAAAAAAATTCATATTTTTTGCTTTTGTGTGCACCTTTTAAACAAACTGTAAGAGCTAAATGCTTGATTAGCTAACTCATTGATGATGCGGCTAAGTTTTGGGATTCACCCTCAGTTAGCCATCTTGTTTTTAAATCAAAACATTTTAACTTTTATTATTAAATATAAATCAATCAGTCAGTAAAATTAAAAATCACAAAATTCGTCAAATGATCTCGGGAGAAAAATAGTGAAATTTGTCTAACAATCGCGGAACAGAATTGCAAAATTCGTCGAATGGCAGTGGAAAAAAGGTGCACAATTTGTTCGTTTATGGAAAAAGTCGTGAAATTCATTAATCGATAGTCGATAAATCACGAAATTCATCAATCAATAGCAGAAAAATCACAAAATTCATTGATAGTGGAAAAATCACAAAATTTATCAACTGGTTTCAGGGGAAAAAAATTTCGAATATCGTCGAATGGCTTCGAGAAGAAAAAAAATCACAATCCAAATAATTTCTTTGAAAAAATCGTGAAATTCGCCAAATGGTTTTGAAATTTGTCGAGCGACAATGGGGAAAAAATCTTTTTCCATTGAATCATCGCAATTGGAACTATTAAGTTTGACCAGTGGTGGCAGTAAAGTCAGTCGGCAAATTTTCAGTATTACTCGCCGATTGGCGAATGGCAATTTTGTCCTATATTTTTATGCACTTTATCGATGAAATTCATGATTTTTTACACGCCTGATCGATGAAATTCAAGATTTTTACGCACCCAATTGATGACTTTCTTGATTTTTATGCATCCGTTTAACGAAATTAATGATTTTTACATGCCTGATAAACAAAATTCATGATTTTTATGCATGTGTTCAACAAAATTTATGATTTCCCTTCTCCCGATCCACAAAATTCATGTTTTTACTGTGCCTGATTGACAAAATTCATGATTTTCAACTGATATGCTTTCCATCGGCCAATTAATGAAATTCACAATTTTTCTTCTCTAGACAATGGCGAAATTCGCAGATTATTTTTTTTTTTTTACCGTTCGTTGAAATTTACAATTTTTTCACAAACATTCGATGGAATTCTTGATTTTTCCAAGCCCAGTTGTCGAAATTTGCGATTTTCCATGCCTATCGACAAAATTCATAATTTTGCAGAACCGATAGACAAAATTCATAATGTTTTCCTATGATCTATGGACAATTTGCAAATTTTTCCTGCAACTGTTCGTTGAAATTCTCGATCTTTCCACGCCATTCGAGGAAATTCGCTGCTTGATCCATGAAATTCACGATTTTAAGTGCCTTATCGACAAAATTCGCAGGTTTTTTCAATTGATTTACAAAATTCAAGATTTTTTTTTTTTTTTTGAGTGATTGACGAAATTTGCAACTCCGGAATTACTGATTTTGGCATCTCTGGTTTCTGTTGACCGATTATTGAAATTTGCGTTTTTTTTTCTAGCGACAAAATGGCGAAATTTGTGATTTTTCCATGCCCATTTGACAAAATTCGCATCCAGTCGATGCAATTCATGATTTTATGCACCTGATCGATGAAATTCATATTTTCCTACGATTTATGGACAAAATTTGCAAATTTTTCTCACGAATTATTAAGGAAATTCGAAATTTTTGGATAGGTTGGCATGTATGGTCTCTGCGGGCCACCAGTTATCCATCACGGGCCACAGGTTGTGCATTCCTAATCATGATGCAGTTTGGCTCATTCGACTCGACATTGATAGAACTTACTGATTTTAGTTTCACCACCAGGGGCAGTTATGTTCATATAGAACAGAGAGCGCCCCTGGCAGTGGAAGGGGAAATTAATGGATTTTGGAGCTAACTCAAGTTCTATGGGTCCCATCACAACATGGTTTGATTCATTCAACTTGTTTCAAGTTTGACCACCAGGGGGCGCATTCCCATCTTAGGTTCTATGGCCCCGATCATGACAAGGTATGGCTCACTCAACTCAAAATCGACAGCCTCAAAAATTTCAGCTGTTTGTATAGAACAGAGTGCGCCCCCTGGTGGTGGAACATGGAACTAACAGATTTTGCAGCTAACTTGAGTTCTATGGGTCCCATCACAATGCAGTTTGATTCATTTGGCTCGACATCGATAGGATACATCGATTTTAGTTCCAAGTTTCACCACCAGGGGCGCTATCCTATCTCGTGTTCTATGGGCCCGATTACGGTGAGGTATGGCTCATTCGATTCGAAATCGACAGCCTGAAGGATTTCAGCTATGTTTGTATAGAACAGAGTGCGTCCCCTGGTGGTGGAAGATGGAACTAATGGATTTTGCAGCTAACTCGAGTTCTATGGGTCCCATCACAATGCAGTTTGATTTATTAAACTGGACATCGACAGGATATATAGATTTTAGTTACAAGTTTCACCACCAGGGGGCACTTTCCTATCTCGGGTCATATGCGCCCCATCACGACGCGGTATGGCTCATTCGACTCGAAATCGACAGCCTCAAAGATTTCAGCTATGTTTGTATGGAACAGAGTGCGCTCCCTGGTGGTGGAATATGGAACTAACGGATTTTGCATCTAACTCGAGTTCTATGGGTCCCATCACAATGCAGTTTGGTTCGTTCGACTCGACATCGGCAGGATATATCGATTTTAGTTACAAGTTTCACCACCAGAGTGTGCTTTCCTATCTTGTGTTCTATGTGCCCCATCACGACGAGGTATGGCTCATTCGACTCGAAATCGACAGCCTCAAAGATTTCAGCTATGTTTGTATGGAACAGAGTCCGCCCCCTGGTGGTGGAAGATGGAACTAACGGATTTTGCAGCTATCTCGAGTTCTATGGGTCCCATCACAATGCAGTGTGATTCATTCGACTCGACATCGACAGGATATATCAATTTTAGTTCCAAGTTTCACCACCAGGGGGCACTTTCCTATCGGGTTCTATGGGACCGATCACGACGACGTATGGCTCATTTGACTCGGAATCGACGGCCCAAAAATTTTCAGCTATGTTTGTATAGAAAAGGTTGCGTCCTTTGGCGGAGGAAGATGGAACAAACGGGTTTTGCCATGCATTTTCATCCTTCTAATTGTGTTACTCTCTTGCTGTATAATTTAAAAGTTGAGTCTTGGATTCCTCTCCCTGGGCCACCACCCTCATATTTTATTGGGGTCCAAGGGGTCTTTTTTAGCATTTCTTTAAAATTTTATTTTAATGATTAATTTATACCCTATGCTTAATTTCGACTAATTGACATTCTCATCAATAACCTTAAAAAAGTAATGATATCAGTACAAAAACCCTTAACAGGTTAAAAGTTGTGACGCAGCACTTTCTTTTGGCTTTATGAATTTTAAATATGGGTCTTAAAAGCAATGATATCAAATTTAAGTGACGCTATGTTAATAATTATTTTTTTAAATCATAATTTTCTTTTTAGTTTTATTTATATTCACAGGTGCAATTATTATCTTAATATGAAAAAATATATAAAATTTATTCGCTGATGCTTTTTCATTCACATCTCTCATGAATTCAAAATATGGGTTTTAAAAGAAATGATATCAAAATTTGAGTGACACCTTGGCGTTAATTTAATAGGACTCTTTTAAAATTCAATTTAAATTATTTTTGGTTTGTCTTCTAAAGTATATTTACACATACAAACAATACTTTTAATTTTTCAATACACTTTTAAATATATTACTTTCACTGAGCCTATATTATGTATTGAAATGTATTTATTTCAATAAATTGATTTATCTTCTGTGCCACGCTATCCAAAATCATAAGTAAAATTTATGTAAATGATTATTTTGCGTCATAGTATCCAAACAAAGGGAAATGTATTCAAGTGGATAATATGACGCAAAATAATCATTTACATAAATTTTACTTATGATTTTGGATAGCGTGGCACAGAAGATAAATCAATTTATTGAAATAAATACATTTCAATACATAATATAGGCTCAGTGAAAGTAATATATTTAAAAGTGTATTGAAAAATTAAAAGTATTGTTTGTATGTGTAAATATACTTTAGAAGACAAACCAAAAATAATTTAAATTGAATTTTAAAAGAGTCCTATTAAATTAACGCCAAGGTGTCACTCAAATTTTGATATCATTTCTTTTAAAACCCATATTTTGAATTCATGAGAGATGTGAATGAAAAAGCATCAGCGAATAAATTTTATATATTTTTTCATATTAAGATAATAATTGCACCTGTGAATATAAATAAAACTAAAAAGAAAATTATGATTTAAAAAAATAATTATTAACATAGCGTCACTTAAATTTGATATCATTGCTTTTAAGACCCATATTTAAAATTCATAAAGCCAAAAGAAAGTGCTGCGTCACAACTTTTAACCTGTTAAGGGTTTTTGTACTGATATGTTATACAGTTAAAGACTAAATTGGTATGACTTTAAGAAAATTTAAAATTCGTTTAAAAGAGCATATTGCAGATATCAAATACAATAGTAATAAAACGGCCACTTTCCAGATTAAAACAAGAGCAGTCTATTAAAATAGATTTTAATTAAACCCACATCCTCCTTTCATCAAGCAATAATAAATGAATCCATAGAAATTTTAACCAGAAAAGATAAGACATGCAATGATTCGGTATCTTACAACATCCTTAAATTGTGGTATAAACTTTTACAGATTGTTCAAGACTGAATAAGATTAGCACATCCCTCCCAATGCTTCCCACCCCTAGTGACCTCTGTTTGTAATGGTTTGACCATTCTTCAGCAGAAAACGATGTTTTTACTAGTTTTAGACTATTTGTTTTGTGTATGTCTGCGTGTTAGTATTATAACCCTGATGACGAGCTAAGGTTGCTCGAAAGCGCTAGGTTTTTATCATTGTGAAATACAGTTATGTATGTTTGAAAAACACTTTAAGTAAAGTTTTATTAAATGATGCATATGTGTTTTGTGACTTTTGTGTTGTTTTAAATAATAATTGTAAATATATTATGTGATTTTTATTAGTAATTTTAGACTTTATTTCAGAAAAAGATTGTTTTAAAAAAAGGCAATTATTTGTAAAAGAAAAAAAAAGACAAATAATTTTAATCTAAGAAAATAGAATACCACGAACGAAAATATACAATAGTCTCTTCCAAGTTACTCATGATTCCGAAAAACGTTTTTTATCATTACAAACCTCAGAAACTAAAATATTTTCGAAATTCAAAGAAGCAATTATAAAAAAAAATCTTGGAAAATACAATACCACGAACGAAAATATACAGTAGCCTCTTCCGAGTTATTCATGATTCCGAAAAAGGTTCTTTATCATTAGAAACCTCAGAAACTAAAGTACTTTCGAAATTTAAAAGAGCATTTATAAAAACAGTTTCTTTTAATGCCACTGATTTTCGGAAACGTTTCCAAGTATTTTTCATTTTGTATTAATCACTTTTCTCAAACCTGGATATCGATTTTTAGGATTCTGTTTATTCGCAATTAAACTTTTTCAGCTGTGTAGCTGAATTTATACATGCAAGAGTAACAAAATAATATTAATGTTTATGTTCAGGTAAATGCTGTTAATTTATCATGTTTGTCTGTAAAAAATGTTTATTGAACATGAAAATGTTTACTTGAGAAGGGATAGAATCCGAAAAAAACCATATTCCGGGTTCGGAAAACAGATTAATCAATAATGAAAATTATCCGGAAGCGTTACCGAAAATCGATGACAGCAAAATAAACTTTGTTTTTATAAATGCTTCTTTGAATCTCGAAAATATATTAGTTTCTGAGGTTTCTGAAGAAAGTGAATGCTTTTCGGAATCGTGCGTAACTCGGAAGAGGTTATGTATATTTTCGCTTGTGGTTATATAACATTTTTAAAGTAAATCTGAAAAGCAATTAAATTAAAAGAAGATTAGCAATTTTGAAAAAACAAAATAATTTTCTGGCAACACTGTTGTAGTCCAAGATTTTTATTTGTATTTGTATTTATTTTTTTAATAATTAATTTATTTATTTATTTTGTAAGGATTAATTAAAATGTACAAACTGAAAACACAGAAACTTTTTTTTTCTGATTTTCTATCACGTGATTTGGTAAAGTACTTGGAAAACAATTAACTTAAGAAATTCTTTTTTAATAATTAAACATTCAGAAAATCGTAAATATGTGTACCAAACAATTTTATTTTATATATGTGAAAAAAAAATTTATATTTTTTATAAGAAGCCAAACTGTAAAATATATATATATGTAGCAATTAAACTAACCGTTACAAAATAGTAGCAAAAATAGAGATTTCACATCTGATGACACCATTGACATTCAAGATTCACTTTTGAAAAAAATAAATGAAATGAAACAACAAGGAAAATAAAAATAATTAAAATGATAGAAACTGCTTATTTCTTTCCTGATTTTCTATCACGTGAAATGTTGAAGTATTTGACAAACAATTAATTTCTGAAATTCTCTTTTTAATAATTAAATATTGACAAGATGTTAAATATATTTCAGAAACAATTTTATATTTTACATAAAAAAAAAGATTATAGCAAGGGAAAAAAAAAAGATATTAACCCCAAATTAACCCTTTTGAAATAGTAATAAAAACGTATGTTTAAAATAGTAATCTGCTGACACTGTTGAAATTTAAAGATTTTCTTGAAAAGAGAAAATTAAATGAAAGAACAATGGGATAAAGAATTCAAAAGATGAAACAAACTGTGTATTTCTTTTGTGATTTTCTTTCAGACTATGGCGAGTTACTTGTTAGATATATTTTGTAACTTCAGAAAAAAATTGTTTATTTATATAAGGAGATATGAGAGCTTTACAGCTTGAAAAATAAGCACACTTTACACAATTTAAAACTTTGCAATATAGTTGAAAAGTGTTTATGAATTCGGTTTGTCTGGTCATCAGTCTGTCCGTGCTGTAACTTGCATAAGTATATAGTGGATTGCCATGTGATTTATATATGTTATTAAGATTTACCATGGCATGTTTGGCTTTGAAATTAAGTGTATAGCACTTATAGTTCGTATAGTACAGGGGCATTTAAGTGAATGCCGTTGCATGATGGTCTATGTAGTAAAACCGGTTGCAGTGTATTTTAATAATGTTACACAATTTCAAACATATTTGAAATTGATATACATCACTAAGATGGTACTTAAAAAAAATTCCCTTGCAACATTGCTGTAGCCCAAGAGTATTAATACTACATAATAATAATAATAACTATTATTATTATTATTATTATTATGTAAGGATTAAATAAAATGTAACAATAATCAAAAAGTACAAATTGAAAAAAAGAAACTTTAGCTTATTTCCTCATTTTCTATCACCTGCTTTGATAAAGTACATGGCAAACAATTTTCTTAACAATTTATTTTTTAATATTTAAACATATAGAAAATCTTAAATATGTGTTCCAAACAATTTTTTTATATATATATAAAATGTTTTATATTTTTTCAAAGAAAATAAATTGTAAAAAAAAAAAGTTATTTGTAGCAATTAAACTAAACTTACAAAAAAAGTAGCAAAAACAGAATAAAACATCTTGATGACACCATTGACATTCAAGATTCCCTTTGGAAAAAAAATAATTGAAATGAAACAACAATGCGATAAAAACATAATCCCCATTTCCTATTATATGGAATGCTGAAGTATTTGACAAATGATTAATTTCAGAAATTCTCTTTTTAATAACTAAATATTGTCAAGATTTTAAATATATTTCACAGACAATTCTATGTTTTACATAAGGATAGATTTTCTAGAGAAAAAAAAAGTTACAAAAAACAAAAGTTTTGCAGCAAAAAATTTAACTCTTTTGAAATAGTAATAAAAACGAATGTATTTTTAAAAAAACTGCTGAGACTGCTGAAATTTAGAGATTTTCTTGAAAGAGAAAATTAAATGAAAGAACAATGGAAAAAAGAATTGAAAAGATGAAACAAACTGTGTATTTCTCTTGGGATTTTCCTTCAGGCTGTGCCGAGTTGCTTGGTAGAGATATTTTGTTACTTCAGAAAGTAATTTGTTTATTTATATAAAGCAGGTATGAGAGCTTTTCAGCTTGAAAATTAAGCATATTTTACAAATTTTAAAACTTTGTAACATAGTTGAAGTGTGTTTATGAATTCGGTATGTCTGGTCGCTGTCTATCCGTGCTCTAACTCGCGTAAATATAGTTGGATTGCTATGTGATTGATATATGTCATTAAGGTTTATCATGGCATGTTCGGCTTTGAAATTAAGTGTATAGCATTTATAGTTCGTATAGTACAGAGACACTTAAGTGAATGCCGCTCCATTATGGTCTATGGAGAAAAATCGTTTGCAACGTATTTTAATGACGTTACAAAATTTCAAACATATTGAAATTCTTATACATCACTAAGGTGGCATGTTTGAAAAAAAAATAATTGCCTTTCAACACTGCTGTAGCCTAAGATTATTATTATTAATAATAATTATTATTATTAGTAGTAGTAGTAGTATTGTTGTTATTAAACAATAATCAAAAAGTACAAATTGAAAAAAAAAAAGAAACTTTAGCTTATTTCCTCATTTTCTATCACGTGCTTTGGTAAAATACGTGGCAAACAGTTTTCTTAACAATTTATTTTTTAATAATTAAACATTTAGAAAATCTTAAATATATGTGCCAAACAATTTTTTATATATAAAAAAAAAATGTTTTATATTTTTTCTAAGAAAATAAATTGTAAAAAAAAGTTATTTGTAGCAATTAAACTAACTTTACAAAAAAAGTAGCAAAAACAGAATAAAACGTCTTGATGACACCATTGACATTCAAGATTCACTTTGAAAAAAAAAAAATTGAAATGAAACAACAATGCGAAAAAAACATATTCCCCATTTTCTATCATATGGAATGTTGAAGTATTTGACAAATAATTAATTTCAGAAATTCTCTTTTTAATAATTAAATATTGTCAAGATTTTAAATATATTTCGCAGACAATTCTATATTTTACATAAGAATAGATTTTCTAGAGAAAAAAAAAGTTACAAAAAACAAAAGTTTTGCAGCAAAAAAAATTAACTCTTTTGAAATAGTAATAAAAACAAATGTTTAAAAAAAAAAAATTCTGCTGAGACTGCTGAAATTTAAAGATTTTCTTGGAAAGAGAAAATTAAATGAAAGAACAATGGAAAAAAGAATTGAAAAGATGAAACAAACTGTGTATTTCTCTTGGGATTTTCCTTCAGGCTGTGCCGAGTTACTTGGTAGAGATAGTTTGTTACTTCAGAAAATAATTTGTTTATTTATATAAAGCAGGTATGAGAGCTTTTCAGCTTGAAAATTAAGCATATTTTACAAATTTTAAAACTTTGTAACATAGTTGAAGAGTGTTTATGAATTCGGTATGTCTGGTCGCTGTCTATCCGTGCTGTAACTCGCGTAAATATAGTTGGATTGCTATGTGATTGATATATGTCATTAAGGTTTATCATGGCATGTTCGGCTTTGAAATTAAGTGTATAGCATTTATAGTTCGTATAGTACAGAGGTACTTAAGTGAATGCCGCACCATTATGGTGTATGGAGAAAAATCGTTTGCAACATATTTTAATGACGTTACAAAATTTCAAACTTATTGAAATTCTTATACATCACTAAGGTGGCATGTTTGAAAAAAAAAATAATTGCCTTGCAACACTTCTGTAGCCTAAGATTATTATTATTATTAATTATTATTATTATTATTAGTAGTAGTAGTAGTAGTATTGTTATTAAACAATAATCAAAAAGTACAAATTTTTAAAAAAAGGAACTTTAGTTTATTTCCTCATTTTCTGTCACGTGCTTTGGTAAAGTACGTGGCAAACAATTTTCTTAACAATTTATTTTTTAATAACTAAACATTTAGAAAATCTTAAATGTATGTGCCAAACAATTTTTTATATATATAAAAAAATGTTTTATATTTTTTCTAAGAAAATAAATTGTAAAAAAAAGTTATTTGTAGCAATTAAACTAACTTTACAAAAAAAAAGCAGCAAAAACAGAATAAAACATCTTGATGACACCATTGACATTCAAGATTCACTTTGGAAAAAAAAATAATTGAAATAAAACAACAATGCGAAAAAAACATATTCCCCATTTTCTATCATATATGGAATGCTGAAGTATTTGACAAATAATTAATTTCAGAAATTCCTTTTTTAATAATTAAATATTGTCAAGATTTTAAATATATTTCACACAGACAATTCTATATTTTACATAAGAATAGATTTTCTAGAGAAAAAAAAAGTTACAAAAAACAAAAGTTTTCCAGAAAAAATTAACTCTTTTGAAATAGTAATAAAAACAAATGTTTAAAAAAAAAATTCTGCTGAGACTGCTGAAATTTAAAGATTTTCTTGGAAAGAGAAAATTAAATGAAAGAACAATGGAAAAAAGAATTGAAAAGATGAAACAAACTGTGTATTTCTCTTGGGATTTTCCTTCAGGCTGTGCCGTGTTACTTGGTAGAGATAGTTTGTTACTTCAGAAAATAATTTGTTTATTTATATAAAGCAGGTATGAGAGCTTTTCAGCTTGAAAATTAAGCATATTTTACAAATTTTAAAACTTTGTAACATAGTTGAAGAGTGTTTATGAATTCGGTATGTCTGGTCGCTGTCTATCCGTGCTGTAACTCGCGTAAATATAGTTGGATTGCTATGTGATTGATATATGTCATTAAGGTTTATCATGGCATGTTCGGCTTTGAAATTAAGTGTATAGCATTTATAGTTCGTATAGTACAGAGGCACTTAAGTGAATGCCGCACCATTATGGTGTATGGAGAAAAATCGTTTGCAACATATTTTAATGACGTTACAAAATTTCAAACTTATTGAAATTCTTATACATCACTAAGGTGGCATGTTTGAAAAAAAAAATAATTGCCTTGCAACACTGCTGTAGCCTAAGATTATTATTATTATTAATTATTATTATTATTAGTAGTAGTAGTAGTAGTATTGTTATTAAACAATAATCAAAAAGTACAAATTTTTAAAAAAAGGAACTTTAGTTTATTTCCTCATTTTCTGTCACGTGCTTTGGTAAAGTACGTGGCGAACAATTTTCTTAACAATTTATTTTTTAATAACTAAACATTTAGAAAATCTTAAATGTATGTGCCAAACAATTTTTTATATATATAAAAAAATGTTTTATATTTTTTCTAAGAAAATAAATTGTAAAAAAAGTTATTTGTAGCAATTAAACTAACTTTACAAAAAAAAAAGCAGCAAAAACAGAATAAAACATCTTGATGACACCATTGACATTCAAGATTCACTTTGGAAAAAAAAAATAATTGAAATAAAACAACAATGCGAAAAAAACATATTCCCCATTTTCTATCATATATGGAATGCTGAAGTATTTGACAAATAATTAATTTCAGAAATTCTTTTTTTAATAATTAAATATTGTCAAGATTTTAAATATATTTCACACAGACAATTCTATATTTTACATAAGAATAGATTTTCTAGAGAAAAAAAAAAAGTTACAAAAAACAAAAGTTTTGCAGCAAAAAAATTAACTCTTTTGAAATAGTAATAAAAACGAATGTTTTTTTTAAAAAATTCTGCTGAGACTGCTGAAATTTAAAGATTTTCTTGGAAAGAGAAAATTAAATGAAAGAACAATGGAAAAAGAATTGAAAAGATGAAACAAACTGTGTATTTCTCTTGGGAATGTCCGAGTTGCTTGGTAGGGATATTTTGTTACTTTAGAAAATAATTTGTTTATTTATATAAAGGATGCATGGAAATTTTTCGGCTTGAAAAATAAGCATATTTTAAAACTTTCCAACATAGCTAAAAAGTGTTTATGAATTCGGTTTGTCTGGTCGTAGGTCTGTCCGTGTTCTAACTCGCGTAAATGTAATTGGATTGCCATGTAATTGATATATGTTATTGGGGTTTACCATGGCATATAAGGTTTTGAAATTAAGTGTATAGCATTTAGAGTTCGTTTGCAGGAGCACTTAAGTGAACGCCGTTGCATTATGGTTATATGGGTAAAAATCGTTTGCAATGTATTTTCATGATGTTACACAATTTCAAACATATTGAAATTGATATACATCACTAAGATGGCACTTAAAAAAATTGCTTTGCAACATTGCTGTAGCCCAAGATTAATAATAATAATAATAATAATAATAATAATAATAATAATTCTTATTATTATTATTATTATTATTATTATTAATATCATTATTATTATTATTATTATTATTATTATTATTATTATTATTATTACTATTATTATTAATATCGTTATTATTATTATTATTATTATTATTATTATTATTATTATTTTGTAAGGATTAAATAAAATGTAACAATAATCAAAAAGTACAAATTGAAAAAAAGAAATTTTTGCCTTTTTCCTCATTTTCTATCACGTGATTTGGTAATGTAAGGTGGAAAACAATTGACTTAATAATTTATTTTTTAATAATTAAACATTTAGAAAATTTTAAATATGTTTGCCAAACAACTTTTTTTATATCGAAAAAATGTTTTATATTTTTTATAAGAAAATACATTGTAAAAAATAAAAAAGTTATTTCTAGCAATTAAACTAACCTTACAAAAAAGTAGCAAAAACGTCTTGATGACACCATTGACATTCAAGATTCACTTTGGAAAAAAAAAAATAATTGAAATGGAACAACAATGCGAAAAAAACATATTCTCCATTTTCTATCATATGGAATACTGAAGTATTTGACAAATAATTAATTTCAGAAATTCTCTTTTTAATAATTAAATATTGTCAAGATTTTAAATATATTTCACAGACAATTCTATATTTTACATAAGAATAGATTTTCTAGAGAAAAAAAAAGTTACAAAAAACAAAAGTTTTGCAGCAACAAAATGAACTCTTTTGAAACAGTAATAAAAACGAATGTTTGAAAAAAAAAATCCCTGACGGCTCGGCCTACAGGCACAGGTAGATTTCAAAGACGCAGACCGTGGGACGCCTGATTGTTGGGAATTGCGGAAGAAATTACCTTTTTGCGATGATGCGGTAGTTGGAACCGCCTACTTCGAAACCTAACTTGTTTGCAGGCGGAGCCAGAAAGGAGTTTTTTTTTTTTTTTTTTTTTTTTTTTTTGCTATAAGAGTTGGTCCTATAAAAAACATGTCAATATAAAAGTTTTAGATAATATTAAGAGGATTTATAGTAAATTTAAGCGGATTTGAAATCTTGGGAATTGACGAAGTTATGAATTTTTTTCTTATAAAACCCCCTTCCCCCCCCCCTTAAGGCAATTTTTAATTATATCAAAAATCTGTCATACATAAATTTTCGGCCCTTCTCCTAGAAGTAATAATAACTTCAAACGGTTTCGATACGTATCATAATTAAGAAATTATGGGGTTTTTTTTTTCTGTTTTCACAAAAAGTCCCCCCTCATCCCCCCTCCCCCCCCTTGGTTCGATTTTGCCAATTAACGAACTTGACCGAGATTTTATGCCCCTTGATTTTATGTATCAGTTTCGAAAAGATGCCGGAGTTGGAACCGCCTACTTCGAAAAATAACTTGTTTGCAGGCGGAGCCGGCAGGGATTTTTTTTTTTTTTAATTTTTTTTTTTTTTTTTTTTGCTATAACGGTTGGTCCTATAAAAAACTTGTCAATATAAAAGTTTTAGATAATATTAAGAGGAGTTATAATAAATTTAAGCGGAATTGAAATCTTGGGAATTGACGAAGTTATGAATTTTTTTCTTCTAAAACCCCCCCTTCCCACCCCCCTTAAGGCAATTTTTGATTATATCAAAAATGTGTCATACATAAGTTTTTGGCCCTGTTCCTAGAAGTAATACTAACTTTAAACGGATTCGATACGTATCATAATTAAGAAATTATGGTTTTTTTCTGTTTTCACAAAAAGCCCCCCCCCCATCCCCCTCCCCTTGGTTCGATTTTGCCCATTAACGAACTTGACCGAGATTTTATGCCCCTTGATTTTATGTATTAGTTTCGAAAAAATGCGGGAGTTGGAACCGCCTACTTCGAAAAACAACTTGTTTGCAGGCGGAGCCGGCAAGGATTTTTTTGTTTTTAATTTTTTTTTTTTTTTTTTTTTGCTATAACGGTTGGTCCTATAAAAAACTTGTCAATATAAAAGTTTTAGATAATACTAAGAGGATTAATAATAAATTTACGCGGATTTGATATCTTGTGAATTGACGAAGCTATGATTTTTTTCTTCTAAAACCCCTCTTTTTCCCCCCCTTGGGGCCATTTTTAATTATATCAAAAATCTGTCATACATAAATTTTCGGCCCTTTTCCTAGAAGTAATAATAACTTTAAACGGGTTCGATACGTATAATAATTAAGAAATTATGAGGGTTTTTCTGTTTTCACAAAAAGCCCCCCCCCCCCCCCCTTGGTTCGATTTTGGCCATTAACGAACTTGACCGAGATTTTATGACCCTTCATTTTATGTATCAGTTTTGAAGAGATTTATGCAGAATTTTTCCAGTAATCGTGGTCAGAAAAAAGTGACATAGATAGATAGATAGACAGATATATATATATATGTATGTATATATATATATATATATATATATATATATATATATATATATATCTAAAGTTTTGAACTGGGGGTGGTTTTGGGTTCTGGGAGTCATAATCGGCTTAGATCTGCAAAAATTTTTCAAAATTTCCAACTTAGGTGAGAATGTAATAGGTAGTATTTCTTACGAAATCTACCTAAAAATCTGCTGAGACTGCTGAAATTTAAAGATTTTCTTGGAAAGAGAAAATTAAATGAAAAAAACAATGGGAAAAAGAATTGAAAAGATGAAACAAACCGTGTATTTCTCTTGGGATTTTATTTCAAGTTGTGCCGAGTTGCTCGGTAGAGATATTTTGTTACTTCAGAAAATAATTTGTTTATTTATATAAAGGAGGCAGGGAAGTTTTTCGGCTTGAAAAATAAGCATATTTTAAAACTTTCCAATAAAGCTGAAAATTGTTTATGAATTCGGTTTGTCTGGTCGTAGGTCTGTCCGTGCTGTAACTGGCATAAATGTAATTGGATTGCCATGTAATTGATATATTGTGCTGTCCTCTAAAAAAACCCAATTTTTTTAAAATTTTCTCTATATAAAGTGTAATAAAGAATTTATAAAAATTGAACATGACTAAATTTTTACGGCTTGTTCTGACTAAGATTTTAATGTTGAGCATTTTTCATTTTATCACTTTATTACGAAATGGCAGCCAATTATGCGAGAATTTGAAAAAAAAAACCCACTTTTCCAAAAAAAAATGACCCATGTTACCGGAAAACAATCCATACCTGACATAATCAGCTAAAAATGAAGCATTTTATTACATATTAATAGTTTAACATAAAAAAAAGTAGATCATTCTCAAATTCTATTATAAAAAGAAAATCTGTAAAAATGAAGCTCCTGTTTTGCCAGAATTCTGCAATTGTTAATTTAAATTATTTTAAAATTAAATAAACACTCCTTAGGTATTTTTAACTATTTTTATTATTCTAAATGGTTCATAAAAACAAAACAAAACAAAAAAACTGACTTTAGTAAAATATTTAGTATAGTACTAGGGTGGGTTTTTTTTAGGAAACATTTCACTGTGAGTTTTTTTTAGAGGACAGTACAATATGTTATTGGGGTTTACCATGGCATGTAAGGTTTTGAAATTAAGTGTATAGCATTTATAGTTCCTTTACAGGAGCACTTAAGTGAACGCCGTTGCAGAATGGTCTATGGGGAAAAAACATTTGCAGTGTATTTTAATGACTTTACACAATTTCAAACATATTGAAATTGATATACATCAATTACTAAGGTGGCATTTTGGAAAAAAAATTGCTTTGCAACACTGCTATAGCCCAAGATTATTATTATTAATTATTATTATTATTATTATTATTATTATTATTATTATTATTATTATTATTATGTAAGGATTAAATGAAATGTAACAATAGTCAAAAAGTACAAATTGAAAACACAAAAACTTTTGTTTATTTCCTAATTTTCTATCACGTGCTTTAATAAAGTACTTGGCTAACATTTGACTTAACACGTTCGCTGCCAGCTCAAATTTTGTAAGTTTATTCGTATTTCCAAGTCTGATATAGGTGCTTGCATTGATAAATATTTTGCGTATAAATATAAATATTTCGATTGTTACATTATATTATATTATAATTATTATAATTATATATAATTAATATAATATAATATATATTACATATATATATAATATATACTATACAACATATATGTATATATATAAATAAATATATATATTATATATGTAATTATATATATAATATAAATAAATATATATTAATATACATTAATATATATATATATATATATATATAACCATAAATGAAACATTACCATAACACCAACTTAAACTATGAAATAATGATTAAGTATGTAATAATTAGTTGACAGTGAAAGTATTCCCCAACACACTGAATATAGATACCAAAAACTTATTTAAAAGAAGAAGAAATTATATTAAAAATTGAATGAATGAAATGAAATTTGTGAAATTTAGACAGAATTATCAAGTCCCAAATGCCTAAATACCACAAATAAAATGAGTGGTTTCATCATCATATTAGCCATAACATTGCTATAGAATATGATTTTGGGACTACCTACTCATAAACAATGAATCAAACCTGTGAAAAAATAAAAAATAAATACAATATTAAAAAGGAAAGAAACCATACCTATAATATACAGATAAAACTTGAAATAGAGTCATAAAGTACAAAATCCATTCGGATTAAAAAAGATACCTGTGCACCACATGAACCACACATGAACACAACCAAACAGAGGGAATGAATTGCACAAAATCATTACATGTTGCCAAATTTATTTTTCGAAAATGATTTACCCTGTTGCCAGAATAGGTTTTAGAATACTATGAATATTATCGTAAAGCAACAGAAACCATGGTGCTGCCATCTATTAGGGTAAAAAGTGAATATAAGCTGAATAAAAATAGCATTGGATGAAAATTAATATTTAAAAATTAAACCATATACTATCTAAAGATGATAGCAATTAGTTAAATAATAAATAAATGAAATTAATTAATAAATAATAAATAGAATATCCAATTACATTAAGTAATGGATGTATTAATGAATAATTGTATGTTAACAATAAGATGTAAGATGGAATAATTAATAATTAAAGCAACATAAAAATATATGTACCATGAAATGACACAGCAACTATTAAATAGCTGTGCCAAAAATGCAACATCACATAAATTAAATTAAAATACAAAATATTTGAATTAAGATACAAAGGATTTAAAATTAATATTAATTAAATATTGAAATTAATTAGTAACATATAATGTTTCTTCATACAAAGTTAAAAATTAAATACACTTGATATAAGTGGTAAGGGTATAACGTTTAATAAAAATTAAAACATGTATTATATTAACACTTTAGAAAAGTATACATTATATTAGAAGTTAATATGATATTGTCCACCGTAGACATTAATCTAAATGCATTAGATCAAAAACATTCTTAATATTAATGAATATAAATTCATTTAAATTAATTAAATAATGAATATGTAAATATAACTACATTAATATACATATAAAAATATCACATCACAGTCCATTATAAAATGTGTAATATCAAACGTGTGTGTAAATCAAAATGCCACCCCCCTTTTTTTTTATTAATATAAATTAACCATGCGGTTTTTCCATACAACTCATATATATATATATATATATATATATATATATATATATATATAACCATTAATGGAACATTACCGTAACACCAACAAAAACTATGAAATTATGAAATAGTATGTAATTAATGACAACGATATTGTTCACCAACACTCTGAATATAGATACCATATACTTATTTAAAAGAAGAAGAAATTAAATTAAAAATTGAATGAATGAAATTGAATGAATGAAATTTGTGGAATTTAGACAGAATTTTCAAGTCCCAAATGCCTAATGTGTGGTTTCATCATCATATTAGCCATAACATTGCTAAAGAATCTCATTTTGGGACTATCACATCATAACAAAGAAAAAAATCTGTGAAAAAAATCTTAAAGTTCAAAAAACAAAAACAATATTAAAAAGGAAAGAAACCTTACCCATAATAAAGAGAAAAAACAGTGAAATTTAATCATAAAGTACGAAATACAAATGGATTAAAAAGGATATTTTTGCACATCAGTAACCAGATATATAAGAGCATCACTAAACACAGAATTGCAAAAAATCATTACATGTTGCCGAAATAAGTTATATATAAATATAAATATTATAAATATATATATATATATATATAAATATAAATATAAATATAAATATTATAAATATAAATATAAATATTATAAATATATATATATATATATAAATATAAATATTATAAATATATCTACCCTATATATATAAAATCCTAATGAAACGAATTTGTGAAACGATTTTATGAAACGAATTTATGAAACGATTTTATGAAACGACTGATTAAACGACTGATTATGTTTCAAGGCTATTTTTAATAAAATATTAAACGCTTGATGGTGAAATTAATACCAATTGTTCATAAAAATCCGCTGATGTCAAAACTGGTAATAGAATTTTGAAATTGGAATTAGTTTTCGAGATATTAATTTTTTTCTAATTTTAATGACATTTCTGTAATGATGGCAACTAATTACTCAGTTTTTTTGTGACAAAAAAGGGAAAAAAATTGAAAAGGATCCCGATAGGGATTATTGATTTCTTTTTATTCGTCATTTTCAAATTGAAATTGAATTTATCTTTTATTTCAATCGATAATGAAGATAAGATTGTGATTAAATTATGTTTTTCAGGAAAATGTGAAAAAAAAAAATCACATTTCTATCGTCAGGATTCAATCGTCTGTCAGCATTTAATTTAATTTATAAACTGAAAATATTTTGAATAAATTCGTCCAAATGACGTCATTTAGGTAAACGCAAAAGAAAGGGAGGAAAAGGAATTAATAGTAATTATTATTTATTGATATCATTTTGTTATTTTTTTGTAAAATTTAACTAAACGAAATTATAAAATCATTAATTCAGATATTTGAAACTAATATATAAAATAATAATTGCCCAACTGAACGGAAGAATAAAATATCCTGCTTGGTTTTCTATCCTGCTTGGTTTTTTCCGCCAAGCTTTTTAAAAAAGCGTCAAGACCCCTATAATAGAAAAGCACCAAAAGTTCATTGGATTTATTTTCATAACTTTTGGCAACAAATCTATGTATATTAACGAATCTATCCCTTTTTGAAGCTCGAATTACGCCAAACCTAAAAGCAAAGGATCCTATAATGGAAAAGTACCCGATTTTCTTATGGACAATATTCAAGTGACAGAACATGGTGTAAAATTACCGCGGATAGCAAATTTGTTTAAATATCTCATCAACTGATGCCGAATAAATGAAGGCATGCATGCACAAAATATTTAATTAATTTTGCATGATAAATAATTATTAGAAAATTCGTATATACATATTAATTTAAAAAAATAATTTACATATTTAAAATAACATGAAAATATGCATGATGGTGCACTAAAATAGAGAGAAAATTAAAACCTGTTACTGAAAATGTCTATAACATAGTACTTTTCAATACCGTGGTTCTTAATGTTATTCACAAGCAGATGGAATTTTTCTCATCCTTAAACGAATAGAATAGAGATTGTTGTTATAAAAGTCCGAGAGGTAGTCACAATTTAAACCTAACCATTTTATACAAGCTGGTTTTCAAGTTGTAATTGATTTTACTTATCAATCCCGAAAAAAGTCGTCGCAACAGCTGTGTATGAGGCCATGATAATCGAAAAATGTCCCATTAAAATGTTAAAAGCATGGCAACCCAATTACTGATTTACCAATATTTTTAAAATAAAGCACGCTGTCATGTTTTTAGAGGCCTCGAAGTCTGAGCGGGGGTTGGCGAGCGTGGTAGGCCCCCTAGTATATATATAAATATAAATATAAATATAAATATTATAAATATAAATATAAATATTATAAATATAAATACTTTTTATAAATATAAATACTTTGCGTTTAACTACCACGAGTATACTCGTGGTTGGCAGCGAATGGGTTAAGAAATTCTTTTTTTAATAATTAAACATTCAGAAAATCATGAATATGTGTGCCAAGCAATTATATTTCTTTTATAAGAAGAGTTTTATATTTTCTATAAGAAAACAAATTGTAAAAAAATGCATATGTAGCAATTAAACTAACCTTAACAAATAGTAGCAAAGATTGAGATTTCATATATAAACGTCTGACTGACAGCAGTGGCATTCAAGATTCACCTTGGAAAAAAAATAATGAAATGAAACAAATTAAAATGATAGAAACTGCTTATTTATTTCCCCATTTTCTATCACATGGGATGTTGAAGTATTTGACAAAGAATTCATTTCAGAAATTTTCTGTTTGATAATTAAATATTGAAATGTGTTAAATATATATCACAAGCAATTTTAAAATTTACATTAGAAAAAAAAAAAAAAAAAAGATTATGGCAATGAAAAAAAAGTTATTAACCCCAAATTAACCCTTTTGAATTAGTAATAAAAACGAATGTTTAAAATAATAATCTGCTGACACTGTTGAAATTTAAAGATTTGCTTGGAGAGAGAAAATTAAATGAAACAAGAACGGGAAAAAGAATTGGAAAGATGAAACAGTGTATTTCTTTTGGGATTTTCTTTCAATCTGCACTGAGTTACCTGGAAAAAATATTTTGTTACTTCAGAAAGTTTTTTTGTTGTTGTTGTTTGTTTGTTTGTTTATTTATTTTAAGGGGCATGGAAATGTTACGGATTGAAAACGATTTTTCTTCAGTCGAAAAATTTTAGGAAATGTTTCTTATTTTTATATAAAACATACTAAACAAACTCACGCGTTAAAAAAAAGAAAAAAAAAAGAAACAAGAACGAAAAATCATGCATCAGGTATAGACAATGAAACACGTATCAACAATAACAGAATATTATTAAGAAATTAAATTTTTTCATACTATGAAATGACATATCTAAATAAGCAATATATGTATATATATATATATATATATATATATATATATATATATATATATATATATATATATATATATATATATATATATAAATTTTGTTAATAATAACCGTTAAATCACATATATAATCGACTATGTATCTACACATTATCATTAATTATCTCTTTGGAGATTTAACTAGAATGATACAAGAACTTGATATGTTTTTTGAAATTCATAGATATTATAATTATATATATATATATATTAGAAAAACAAAATTTTATTCAGTTTATGTCAGCACTGAAAAGCATTTCAAAATATAGTATAATCGCCAACAGATGACACAAATCATTTGGGGCGGCCTTGTGTAAAAATATTTATTATGCCTGCTTCACATTATACAAAAATTTATTTAAATTTAAAATGTATAATAATTGATAATTCAATTCAGGGAATAACCACGCATAGATGATGATATATGCGAATATTTCTACGTGTCTCAATAAAAATTGTACACATAACTTTAATACGTAATGTGGTGTAATGTACCTCATTAACATTTATTTAATATCGATGAGTTCAAATTGTAAATATAGTATAAATCTACTTCAAAAAATTACAGTCAATAGGCTATTATAATAATGAAGAAAAAAATTTAAACATTTATGGTTTATAGGCCTAATGTTTTGCATTTTCTGTGTGCCTCTAAACCAGCCTTGCTCAACCTTTTCTTCTCGCGGGCCGCAAACGTATGTTTGCAACGTTAGGTGGACCGCAACATTTACTTAAAAAGAGCAATTAAAATAATAAAACTTCAAAAGCGTGTAACAAAGCAAAATCAGAAAGTTAATATTATCAGCAGGCTTGAATATTTGTCGTGTATGAAATGTTACCAAAAAACACCACTTTTTTCAAACAATAAACTTCGTGGTATCTATTGCAAATGTTGTAGAAATATGACGCGAACTATGTTGTTTGGAAATAGTAGAGTAAAAAATGTTTGGTGCCAACTTTCTCCACGACAAAAGTTCAAACCTAAAAAATAATTTTAGCTGTATAATAAGTATAAAACGTTATAATAAAACCTGGCAGGATTTCCAAGTTCTAAAGAAAAATATCAGGAGATTTTCTCTGATAATTAAATCACTCTTTTGCTCAATGCAACCGCTTTAGTTTTTTATAATTGTAGAAATATATTGTGTAAATTTAGTTAATTTGGAATAATGTTTCATCAATGTTGAAAATTTGGAAATGTATATATTACGGTCAGTACACTGTAGAAAATGACCAATGTTTCTTATTTTATGAAAATATACTATAACCACGAACGAAAATATAATATAATCTTCTGAGTTATCCGAAATTCCGAATAGCGTGTTCCCTGGTCTTTTGAATACCTAGAAATCAATAAATTTCCAAAATTGAAAGAATTATTTATAAAAACCTTTATAAAACTATTTATTAAAAAATTAATTACGAAAAAAAGTATTTTTTGCTGAACGTATTTTTCAGAAACGTTTCCAAAGGGTTTTTATAGTGCATTAATTAGTGTCCTCAGCCTGGAATACCTGTTTTTCGAATGTCATCTATTCTCAAGTAAACGTTTTCAGCCGCATGAGTTAATTTACACATGAAAGAAATAATCTTAATTTTAATGTTGTTGTTAACGCTGTTAATTTTGCATGTTTGTCTGTTAAACATATTTTTTGAGCATGAAAATGTTTACTTGAGAATTGATAGCATTCGAAAAACAGGTATTCTAGGCTGAGGACACTCATTAATACACTATAAAAACCCTTTGGAAACGTTTCTGAAAAATATGGGCAGCGAAAAAATACTTTGTTTTTATAAATAAGTCTTTAAATTTTGGAAATGTATTGGTTTCTGGGGATGATTCAAAAGACAATGGAACACGCTATTCGGAATTTCGGATAACTCAGAAGATTAGATTATATTTTCGTTCGGGGTTATAGTATATTTTCATAAAATAAGAAACATTGGTCATTTTTTACAGTGTATGATAAATCCGGTTAGAATTGATAATATCCGGTTATTATGACCAGCAATTATTAATAATAACCGGTTATTATTAATACTAACCGGATTTATCATAGTGACCGTAACGTATACTATCTCATTAATTTTATAAATACGGATTAATGTAATGGTATGTCTCGGGCCGCATATTAAAAGGTCGCTGGGCCGCAGGTTGAGTATGGCTACTCTAAACGGACTGGAAATGCAATGCATTGCCATTTTCTCATTCATGATGTGCAACATGTGAATCAAAATGCTCTTCATTTGTAGATTGTAATGTATACGAATTCTTTTGTGTCCCCCAGTAAAAGATCTATAAATAGTATTTACATTATTTTAACACAAATTATGTAAGCGCTTTACGATAGCTTTAATCAAAAAAAAAAATGTAGAATTATTAAGAAAAATGAAAATTAATTAATTTAGTTTAAATATTTTAAAAAGTGAAAAATAAGTTTTTTGACAACTTTAGAAAATTTAAAAATTAATAATTGACAGCTAGCTGGGTATTTATTATTATTATTTTGTTTTTAATTTGAACACCGAAAATGATGTGAAATATTCAAATTATCCAAAATTTGAATTATTGGGAATTTACACTGTAAAGAAAATTGTAAAAGTATAACAAAATATTTCATATTAATAATGTCAATGAAAGTAAACAAGAATAGAATGTTTTAAGTGGATCAAAAAAAAAACTTTTGTTGAAAAAAACAAGGTATGCTCGCAATTTTTACTTTAGAAACTCGCAAACTTATCTGCAGTTTGCTGTTACACGGTTAAAAAAATATACACACTTTCTTCCATTCATAAAAATACGTCATTGCTATTATTTTCTAGCTACTAACCAAATAAAATTATTTTTATATAAACATGATTTCCTCAAGAAAATTAAAAATACAAAACATGAAACTATACTTTTCTTATGTCTGTCTGCAGAGAAAGAAAACATTCGCATCATATAACTGAACGCATGAGACATAGGAACTCAAATATTTTCGAATTACCCAAATAAGCGATTGAAAATTCTAATTACGTCAGAGTTTGTAATATTGTCTTAAATACAGCATACAGAAAGAAGAAACTAACAAGGAAGAAGGTCTCCTTAAAGCGCATACTCAGAAAATTTTGAAAAAAATGCTAGTGAAGTTACTCATGTTATGTAATAAAGGAACAGTGAAATTTAGCTGCGGAATCCCAGTAGAAAATCAGCAAAAAAAAAAAAAAAAAAACTTTCGAGTATTTGGAGTTAAAAGACGCGATTTGGCAAGCAAAATTATTTCCTTTCCAAACGCAAAAACGATTTTAAGGCATTTTGAAATTGTTTGTAAAATGATTATTCGAATGCGCCAATACTTAATGAATTTAAACTTAAACAATGAAAGTTTATTGTTTTTTGTATAATTTTTGTATTTTCAACAATGTTTTTTTACATTTCCAAATATGTCTATGGCATTTTTATAAAACTTGAAAGCGTAAAATTGTCATTAGGGTAAAAAAAATTATACTAATTGTTTAATTCTAGGGCTCATCATACCATACCCTCTTTGTTCAGAATTGTTTGCATTTTGCGTTCAACATTTTCAACTTTCTGTACGTTTGCAGTAATATTAATTTAAAAAATTCTTTAAATCACATTAAATAAATCAACCACGTTTTTTTTTCTCTATTTATTACCGATTGATTGAAATTTTACTATTGTTTTATACCCCATTCCAAGATTTTTTCTAATTCAAACCGCTTCACCGGTTATATAAGTAATTTTTAAATGTATTTTAAAAAGAAAAACCCGATGACAAATGCATTCGTTATACATTTCCACATCGAAAAAGTCGTTCTTTCCATAACAACAATAATTTTTCCTTGAATTAACAATGTTCAGAATCGGGCTTATTTTTAGGCTTGAAATAATTTCAATCAATTTAAATTTTGTTTTAAATCGTAAATTACGATCTTTAAATTTCATTATATATACACGTGTACACAAAAGTGTAGTTATAAAAATTTATATATTATGTAAGTTAAACTTACATAAACAAGTTTTTCCTTAAAGAGTATTTGTCATAAAACCGTATTTTTTTTTTTTTTTTATTCCTTCGCTAACTGGTGATAAATCGCCAAATAAACGAAATTTTCACGTTTTTTTACGGACGTTATATCAAGGTTCCGCAGAAATTTTTTTTTATAGACGTATATATCCTCATGAGAAGAACTTTCTGTATTTTTTTCAAAATTTTCTGAGAATATGTGCTAATGGAGACCTTCCTTGTAAGTTCAAATTAAGTTCAAATTAAACATGAAACTATACTTTTCTGACGTCTGTGTGCAGAGCATGAAAACATTCGCATCATACAATTAAACGCATGAGAAATAGGAACTCAAATATTTTCGAATTACTCAAATAAGCGATTCAAAATTCGAATTACGTTAGAGTTTGTAATATTGTCTTATATAGCTACAGCATTCAGAAAGAACAAACTGAGTTAAGTTTAAATTAAGTTCAAATTATACATGAAACTATACTTCGCTGACGTCTGTCGGCAGAACATGAAAACATTCGCATCATATAATTAAACGCATAAGAAATAGGAACTCAAGTATTTTCGAATTACCGAAATAAGCGATTGAAAATTCGAATTACGTTAGAGTTTGTAATATTGTCTTAAATACAGCATTCAGAAAGAACAAACTAAGTTCAAATTAAGTTCAAATTAAACATGAAACTATACTTTTCTGACGTCTGTCTGCAGAGCATGAAAACATTCGCATCATATAATTAAACGCATGAGAAATAGGAACTCAAATATTTTCGAATTACCCAAATAAGCGACTGAAAATTCGAATTACGTTACAGTTTGTAATATTGTCTTATATACAGCATTCAGAAAGAACAAACTGATTTCAAATTAAGTTCAAATTATACATGAAACTATACTTTTCTGACGTCTGTCTGCAGAGCATGAAAACATTCGCATCATATAATTAAACGCATGAGAAATAGAAACTCAAATATTTTCGAATTACCCAAATAAGCGATTGGAAATTCGAATTACGTTAGAGTTTGTAATATTGTCTTATATACAGCATTCAGAAAGAACAAACTGAGTTCCAATTAAGTTCAAATTAAGTTCAAATTATACATGAAACTATACTTTTCTGACTTTTCGAATTACCCAAATAAGTGATTCAAATTTCGAATTACGTCAGACTTTGTGATATTGTCTTAAATACAGCATTCAGAAAGAACAAACTAATTTCAAATTAAGTTCAATTTAAGTTAAAAATAAACATAAAACTATACTTTTCTGACGTTTGTCTGCAGAGCATACAACATTCGCATCATGTAATTAAGCGCATGAGACATAGGAACTCAAATATTTTCGAATTACTCAAATAAGCGATTCAAAATTCGAATTTCGTTAGAGTTTGTAATATTGTCTTAAATACAACATTCAGAAAGAACAAACTAAGTTCAAATTAAATTGCATTTTCGAATTATCAAAGATCTCATTAACAAATACCAACTGTGTAAAATTAATTATTTACCTTATTCTATTAATGATGCATTGAACTTTTTCTGTCTTTAACAGCCGAATGCAGATGTAAGACTGAAGTTAAAATCTCTTCAGAATTTTATGCATACTGTCTCAGTAAATGCGAGTTTGAACATACTATGACACCAATACAATTGCAGGATTTCATAATCTAGGGTAAAAACAAGAAAGAATAGCATGAACTTGACTGAACTCTTTTGACCTTAATATTTTTTTTTTGTAAAATTTTAAATAAATTAAACTAGTTTGAGAATATTACAGCGCCAATACAATTGCAGGATTTCATTATCTTAGAATGATTTTTCTGAAACAGGAAATAATAACATGAACTTGACTGAACTCTTTTGACCTTAATATTTTTTCGTAAAATTTTAGGCAAATTAAACTAGTTTGAACATACTAAGGCGGCAATACAATTGCAGGATTTCATTATCTTAGAATGATTTTTCTGAAACAGGAAATAATAGCATGATTCAATCTCTTTTGACAAGAATTTTTTTATATATATATATAATTTGAAGTAAAATAATTGGTTTCTCCTAAATAATGCAACATCTCATTTTTCATACATTATGTTTCCACAAATAATACGATAACTAGCTGACCCGCCCGCCGTTGCCCGGGCAGACTGTCATTGAAAAATATAACAGTGGAGAGGACTTCATAAAAAAAAAGACTGAATAATATTTATTTATGCTAAAAACTGGTAAAAAAATTAAATAAGAGCTAAAATCTCAAAAGTATAACAGTTACGTTTAAAAAATGAAACGGTCAGGGAAAATTATTACACTTACTTTTAAAGAATGAAAAGGTCGGTCAGGGAAGTTCTTACGGTTCAACCTAAATGGCATATCGGTATAAGATCGAGGCTTGATATATGGCAAATTAAGATTTGTGAAATGCTAATGTGATGCATTTTATAAAACTTCGTTATTGCCATTAAACAATTAACAAATAATCGCGATTTCTGTAACAAAAGTCTCGGCAGAAATTGCACGTTTCACTCAAAGTTCCACAGTTATGCTCCGGAACGTTTAAATCAGTAATTTGGATTTCAGAAGCAACGCGTTCGTGCATGCGACAGTTATTAAGCCTATTTTGGAGATCACTTATGCTCTGTGCTTGACGACGTTCTCGATCCAATCTATTTCTCTTCTTAATTCGGCTTCTTCTTCACTTTCAAGCATTCGCCGAGATCTTTTACGGACATTTCTAATGATATTTTGAAGCTCCATAATTGCAGCGAAAGAACGAAACGTAAATAAACCCGATTTACCTCGGCCTAAATCCTGCCACAGAACTTTTACACAATAACAAATGAGATGCGTTTCATTCGGGCGTTGCCATTAAAAAATAACAAATAATCGCCATTTCTGTGCCACGTACGACAGCTTAATATATATGTAGATAGTAAAACAAATTATTTTATTTGCTTCCAAAAATTTCCTAAAAACAAAATCTAAATGTTTTTATAACCTCACCAATGTGTCTGAATAATGTGAAATATCTTCAAAGAGTTTGTAGCAAAATGGTTGCTGGTATTAAAGAAATAAATTCATTTTGACTTAACTCTCCATACAGAAGTCATAGCGTAGAAGTTTAAACAAGTAATTAAAATTCACAATTTAATTCAAAACTATTAAAAACTATTAATTTCTTATCTTGCATGAGCCGTGGTATTTTCTTTATATTTCAAATGCGCCGTTTCATTTTGGCCATTATATCGTAAAATGTTTCAAGTGTTTGACATTTTAAGGATATCCTTTGAACTATTTCTTTATTACTTACCCATGATACGTAGTATAGGGTAAGTCTTGTACTCGTTTTAAAAATCGAAAAAAAAAATGACGGATTTACACGT
This sequence comes from Maratus michaelseni, assembly GCA_963931845.1. Classification (NCBI taxonomy): domain Eukaryota; kingdom Metazoa; phylum Arthropoda; class Arachnida; order Araneae; family Salticidae; genus Maratus; species Maratus michaelseni. The sequence continues at coordinate 150,953,482 of OZ007597.1, read as the reverse complement.
TTCAGACACAGGAGATTCCGAAACACATATTTTTAGAAAAAAAAATTGCCGTCCGTCTGTGTGTCTGTGTGTCTCTCTGTGTGTCTGTAAACGCTCTTTCTCCCGAACAAATTGTGATACAGACTTGAAATTTGGTATGTACTTAGTATGTAATAATGGGAAGAAGCTTATTGAATTTCAGCAACCTCGGTTATCCGGAACTATTTTTTTCGGACTCTCCAAACATTCGTTCTGATAAAAGGTATATAAAAATTTTCGAAATTGTTTATTTTAAGGGGTGAATATAAAAGACAATAAAAAAACATAATTTTTTTCTAAAGAATGAAGTCTGTCAAATAATTAGTTGCTGAGATATTTATAATATTATTTTTCACGTCTTCGATATTTCATGACACTGTATTTCATCCAAATTTCACTTCAAAGATATATTTTAATTGGAAATGAGACGCTTAATCCGACGCAATAAACCATTAGTTAATAAGTTTATGACGTCAGCAAACCACGATTTTATTCGAATTGCAATGCATTTTATAAGTAGTTTACACATGTTTTATTTTCATATTTTATATTATGCATAATTATGGGTAAGTATTACGGTGGCCCCAAACGACTAGTTTGAGTACTTTATATTATCTTATTGACATATTATTAAAAAGTTTTATTGAGGAAAATTATTTAATCAAGCAAAAATGCGATTTTTGTAAGTAAAATTTGAAAAAAAAAATTAAGAAAATTGTACAATCAGACTTCTACTTTATACATTTTGCAATGCTTTTTGTGTCATACTTTTCTTAGAAGTATTATAGTAAGCATCAGATTTCTAAAATGTTAATTAGTTTAAGAAAAAAAAAATGACATGACATCTGAAAAACAAGTTGGAGATTGTACGTCAAACGTTACAATTGAGGTTCGTTCGTACTGTTATTATTTCAGTGAAATGAATTATATCGTCTGTTATTATGATATGATTCATTTCCGTAATAAAATAAATACATTTTAAGTTCGAAACATTTTATCTTTTATTGACATTTACCGAAAATTCCAATGGAAAACTTAAGCCTAACATTGAAATTTTCCAAACTTGAAATCTTTTCCCATTTAAATAGCTATTTCTCCGGAAACATTTATCCAAAAAACTGTCGGTAGATTATAGGATTACTAAATTAAACAATTTTAGTATTCAAATTCGGTTTTTAAATTCAGTAATACGGAAATAATGACTCCATGTTAAATAGGACGTAATCATCATGACAACTTAGCATCATTACCTATCATGGGATATCATTGATTTAATTACGTATGATAGGATTTAATAGAATGAAGAAAACTTTTAGTAATATCTTTTTAAGTTTAGATTAGATTTTCATAAAATTTGAAATGACTCGACAAAATTCTGCAACGATTACATATATTCAAACCATTCTGTTGGATAGTTTTTGCGCTGTTATATGCGGACGGACGGACGGACGACGACTATAGGTACTACGTATTTATATAATTAAGAACGCACCTAAAAAATACTGTAAATATGACTATTTATTTAACATTTTAATTTTTCAAAAATAAACTAAGCACTGAAAATCCAATCTTTAGTCTCATTAACGATCGTCCAAAGTGTGAGAATTGAAAAATATTTCTTGAAGTTTTGTCACTTTTAGAACAACAGATATACTGAAAACCACAAACTGAGAAAGATGAATTTAAAAATTGCAACTCTGAATAATTCAGAGTTGTAGTAAAAGAAAGTTTTTATGTATTTATAAAATAATTATAGTTTCTAATAATATTTAGTCTGTTAGTGTTGGAAAGTAATTTATTAATCTATGTCTGATGTATTATTTTTCGTTCTTGTTTATACAACTTCTGTGTTTTACGTTTAGCCAAAAATATATCACACATCTTTTGTAAGCTTTGAATCAATTGTAAATGATTAAGTTAAAGAATGAAGATAAGATAATAAGCGTACCGATATGCATTCTTGGTATTCCACCCAGCCTTTGAGATTGAGTGATTTCAGCGATGAAACGTGACATCGTTGGAATATTTTATTTAAGATAATATTTTAACAATCACTGATTCAGTTACAATAGTACAAACGAAGAATTCATGTCTTATAAAAATTTTGATTTTCGTAAGTTTTATCACTGCTGCACACATAAAATATACGTAACATTATTTTAATAAATGAATTCATCACTTAAGGTAAATTAAGGTGTACCGCAAAAAAATTCGACTTTTTTTGTTTAGTATTTTAAATTGATGTTCAAACATTCAGGATTCCAAAAAGGCTATACCTATCGATAGTAAATGATTAAGTTAAAGAATGAAGATAAAAGGTCAGAGAACCATTCCTGAATGAGATAATAAACGTACCGATAAGCATTCTCGGTATTCCATCCAGCCTTTGAAATTGAGTGATTTCAACGATGAAACGTGACATCATTGAAATATTTTATTTCAGATAATATTTTAACAATCACTTATTCAGTTACAATAGTACAAAAAGAGAATTCGTATCCAATAAAATTTTTGATTTTCGTGAGTTTTATCACTGCTGCACACATAAAATATACGTAATATTATTTTAATAAAGGAATTCATTACTTAAGGTAATTTAAGGTGTACCACAAAAATTTTCGATTTCTTTTTCTTTTTTTTTTCTTTCTTTTTTCTTTTTTTTTTTTTCTTTTTTTTTTTTTTTTTGTTTGAGTATTTTGAATTAAAGTTCAAACATTCAGGATTCCAAAAATGCTTTACCTATCGATAGTAAATGATTAAGTTAAAGAATGAAGATAAAGGGTCAGAGAACCATTCCTGAATGAGATAATAAACGTACAGATATGCATTCTTGGTATTCCATTCAGCCATTAAAACTGTGTGATTTCAACGATGTCACGTTTCATCGTTGAAATATTTTATTTCAGATTATACTTTAACAATCACTTAATCAGTTACAATAGTACAAAAGGAGAATTCATATCCTATACAAATTTTGATTTTCGTAAGTTTTATCACTGCTGCACATAAAAAATATACGTAACATTATTTTTCTAAATGAATTCCTTACTTAAGGTAATTTAATGTGTGCCGCAAAAATTTTCGATTTTTTTGTTTAGTATTTTAAAAAGTTCAAACATTCAGAATTCCAAAAAATGCTTTACCTATTGATAGTAAATGAGTAAGTTTACGAATGAAGATAAAGGGTCAGAGAACTATTTCTGAATGAGATAATAGACTTACCGACATGCATTCTTGGTATTCCATCTAGCCTTTGAGATTGAGTGATTTCAACGATGAAACGTGACATCATTGAAATATTTTATTTCAGATAATATTTTAACAATCACTTATTCAGTTACTTATCACGTATTCAGTCAGCCTTTGAAATTGAGTGATTTCAACGATGAAACGTGATATCATTGAAATATTTTAACTTTCACTTATTCAGTTACAATAGTACAAAAGGAGTACCTATAAAAATTTTGATTTTCGTGAGTTTTATCACTGCAGCACATATAAAATATACGTAACATTATTTTAATAAATGAATTCCTTACTTAAGGTAATTTAAGATGTACCCTAAAAATTTTCATTTTTTTTTTTTTTTTTAGTATTTTAAATTAAAGTTCAAACACTCAAGATTCCAAAAATGCTTCACTTTTTACTTTTAGTTCAGCTATAATTAGAAGCAATGTTCTAGCCCAATTATAGTCCGGAACTGAACTTTCTAAAACTGGAAGTGTTAAAAGAAAAATATTTACGAAAAATCTCATTTTTTAAGAGGTTTTTAAGATATTGAAATAAAATTTTGTCACAAGGTTCTGCTTAGGTATTGGTATGTTATGAAGCAAAATATAGCTTGTAAGTACGTATTTATTAATTTAAGAGCTATTTTTATTGAAAAATATATAATTTTTTTTAATCATGTTGTGCATACAAAATTTGGTATATCTTAGTAAATTTAAGAGGTATTACAAATCGTTTGTTTCATAACACAGATACGTGATTTACTAATATATTGTTATAAAAAAGGTGAAATATACTGGTCAGATTTTGTTACAGAAGGTTTGGCATAAATGTTAATTTTTACTAAAATTTGACTAAATATTGCTTAAACTTGAAAATTTCATTAAAATTCCATTAAAATTGTATTTGAATTCATAGTTTTATTCGCTGTTTTAACTAAAAACACGTGTGTTTCATAAAAATTTCAAAAACTTAGAGAATTAAAACACCTAAATTCAGCCCCTGAAGTTATCCAACAGTACAAATCTTCGTATAACAAACAAGCTGCCATATACAAACATTCTATTCTTGAAGCCAAGGGCGTAGTTTGAAAATCCCTTTGTTTAAACCAGAAAGATACCTTTGGAATTGCCCAAAAATCCTTTTCTGGGAAGTTCTTCTCTCCGATGAAGTCCTCCTTGAGCGACCTTCGAGCTCCTCCTCTAACACGTAATAATCTTGAATTCCTAACCCGCCATTGGTAAAACAGTATACCCAAACCATGATTATCTGGACATTAATTTTTCACCTCACTTAGATAATCCTTTTTTCTAAAGCGGCACACCGAGCCAATCTGGGCAAATTCTAACGTAATAAAATCCCTATGGTCCGGACTCCATTGATTCCCGAATTTTCAAGCTTTCCTTTAACATATTTCTTGAGATTTTTACCCAATGGGTTAATGCTATTCTTTGACTTTCTTCTCATTATATCCCTGTAACTTTGAGGAAAGTAGGTAGTAAATTTCCAAAAGCAAGGAACGATTACCTCTGAACCCGTTCTTATCGTCCGCTGATCTGCCTGCTTATGGTGTTAGGTAAATTACTAGAAAAATTAATTGATAATTGTCTTACTATTTTCCTTGAATCAAATAAGTTCAACAATGGGCAACTGTGTTCAGAAAGGGCAGATCATACGAAAAAGCTCTTTCCGAAATCTTGTCTTATTGCTCTTTCAAAATCAGAAAAGGCTAATACATTTCCGTCGTCTCCCTTGGTATTCAAGGTGCTTTCGATAATTTTGAGTGGAGGGACACTATCCTCCTACTTAGCTTTCTAAATTATCCCGGCAATATTGCTCAGAAATTCATTCTTATCTTTCTGGGAGAATCATTCTGGTTAACTGGGGTGCGGGAATCTCTAGCCATCAATATGAAAAGAGTTGCCCTCGAGGTTCCTGCCTGGGGCCATTATTTGGATGCTCATTGCTAATGTCATACTTTCAGAATTTGAAAAACTTGGGTACTTGCTGTTTGCGTTTGTGGATGACTTCAGCTTTATTTTCTGCGGTTTTTGGCGTTTGGAATTAGAGTTGGAGGCTACTTTGTCTCCTCAAATTTTCTGTCAGCTGTTGCAATCATTGCATCTCCAACTTTTAGCTGATAAACCCCATGGTTAGAGATGGAGGATAAGCCCTTACATTTGCAAAGCTGTATACACTTAAAAGACCATAAAAATAAATGGCACTAGCGTCCATCATGTCCCTAACCTTCAACTTTTAGACTTGAAGATAGATCAACACTGGAACTGGATCTCTCACATTAATCCCCTTAAACGCAAGCTTATAAAATTTTATCATAATTCAATAAAATTAACCACTAAATGTTGGGGTATAAAAAACCATATGCTAAAGATTTGGTTATCCATTATTGTAGCAAAAATTATCACCTATGGGGCAGCTATTTGGGTAGGGGGAGGGGGGTTGGTAATCTTACAAAAGCAGCACTTAATAAATTATTTTCTTTTCAAAGGATGTATGTTTTGCAAATTTCAAGGGGTTATAGAACCATTTTCAAGTGATGCTCTCAATATCTTAACAGGTATTCCCCCCATTTCTATTACCATTAAATATGCGTTCACTAAATGTAGCTTCCTCCATTTGGAGAATGAAACTATTTTACAACAATTCTTTCTACAAATGACAATTAAGCGTAAGATCCTTACTGGCAGATTCACCTGGCAGAGGAAACATCCCACCTCCAAATAAATCCAACTTTAAATTCTTACTCTCCCACTGAAAATATTATGGTTTTCACCTGTGTCTCACGCACTAATACAGCGTAGGCGCAGCTTTCTGTGGCACGAAAGGGAGTAAAGTGACTCACCGGCGGACCTGCAAGCTGAATGACAATAAATCTGTTTTCCAAGCAAAATTCTTTGCCTTAAAGCTTTAGAGTAGATTTCTCAACAAAACGTAATTTTTTTAATTCCTATTTTTAGTGATAGTCTTTCCAGCCTGCAGGCAATCTATGCATTTAGATCCACAAATCCTCAAGTTATTGAGAATCAATCACTTCACAAAAATCTTCTTTGTCAAACCTAGTTAGGCCACGTTTCAGACCATAATCCTGGGTTGGATATATTGGCAAAGGAGATAACTTCTAGATCATCAGTTGATTTATCACTTCCAGTAACGCACTCGCACATCCAAAGACATTTTCGTACTCATTTTATGAAGCAGTGGCAGGATCACTGGGACTACTCCTATAAGGGTAGATATACCTATGATCTGGTTCCAGTGGTATCCTTGGATGTTCTCCTGCTCACTCCCACCACTACAACTTACCTTACCGGTCATGGTCCCTTTGGGACCTACCTGCTTAAGTTCAAAACAGACCTTTTTCCTCTTCGTCAGTGCGGTGATGTTTCTCTTGCCTCTCATTACTTTTGTAATTGTTCTTTAACAGCTAGTTGGCATATTCGCGTCCTCTTATTCTTATGGATGGTTGGCTGGCTAATATTTTATTGCGTCCGGCTTTGATCTCAAAGATTAAAAACATATTTAACTTTCCGTATAACATTTCTATCTTAATCCATCACTGAGCCAGGGACTCGGGCTCCCCCTTATTTCCTGCCCATTGTCAAGTCGGAGCTCCGTATTCTCCGGCAGAGATATTATTTTGTATATAGTCTTTTTCACGAATATTGTTTTCGTTACATTCATACCATCATTTATCTATTATTCACCACCCCGCCCTCTGTCGCGCTTACCAATGAGCCCAGCTTCGGCTGAATTTTGTATATTTTTAAGACCTCAATAAAGGGAGCCGAGAAGGACATCTATACTCTGCAGACTTGGTTTGATAACCTGGTCAGTCCCTCTCAGCAGTCAAAGCAAAAAAAATACGCAAAAATGAGCACATTTTGCTTATTTTTTAAGTGCATATTTTAAACAATTCACATTATTGCAAAATACTTTTCTTTATTTTGCTAAACATTTTATATTATGTCAATCCATAGGGGTTTTTTTTTCTAACATAGAATTTACTATCTAGTTGTGAACAATAACGTATATTTCGCACATATTTTTAGAATTCAGCATTTTTAAATTTCAGCTTCAATAAACATGTTTCATAAATAATAATTTATTAAAAATATTCGCCTTATGAGAGATGTTAGAAGTATTAACGGTTTTCATATTTAAAAAACGAGCATTTGAAATGAAGCGCTTCTTTCTGTTCGTTTTCAAAATCTAGAAAAATAAAATCATCCGATTTTTTCTTTAGAATATATATCTGATTATCTGAATTAAAAAGCTATTTCGCAACGTTTGTAACTTTCGAGTAGCCATTAAAATGATTCAGTGGGAGTAAAAATACATAGATAAAAATTCAGAGAGCGTTTGCTGAATGAGACATTAAAATATGCGAAAAAAAAGTCGTATTCTTTCTCATTGAATAATTTTATTGATGTGGCATGATATGCTTAGTGTTAAAATTATGTGGTTAGGTGTTAAAAAATGTATACACAAGTTTTCACTAATAACCAGTGCTGTAATCGTAAAAAGATCAGAGGATCTGCGCTATAGACAGAGGGCATACGCAAGAGCTTTACATATGATGCATATATAATGTACTAGCAAAACCCGCGGCTTTGCTCGCATAATTCTTAAAAAATGCCAAGTGGTATTCGTTGGCCTATTTTCATTAGAGGAAATTCTACTGCCAGAGATAATTCAGAAATTACTAATTAAACCAAACTTAATGTCGAAAAAAATCGAAAATTTAGAATGTTTTTCGCTTTTTCAACCCCCCCCCCCCTGTGGTAGTGTCACCGATATAAAATATAGCCTATGTTACAGCAGTGACTGTTACCATCACTTTTGAAAATGGTTCTGTAGTTCCAGAGATTCCATAGAAATTGTAATTTAAAATGGTTTTAGACCGCTTTTCGCTCAAGTCACCCTTTTAAATTTCGAATTTTTTTAGAATTTGTTCTTAAAGAGCATTTACATTTTATAAATAACTACCATGCCAAATTTCGAGTTTCTAGTTTCTTCAGTATAAAAAAAATCGAAATTTTAGAACGTTTTCGCTCTTGCACCTCCCTATGGTAGTGGCACCGACATAAAATATAGTCTATGTTACAGCAGGGACTCTCACCATCAATTTTCTACCATAACTTTTGAAAAGGGTTCGGTAGTTTCAGAGATTCCATAGAAATTGTAATTTAGAATGTTTTTAGAACGTTTTCGCTCATCTCACAGTTTTAAATTTCGAATTTTTTTAGACTTTGTTCTTAAAGAGCATTTACACTTTATAAGTAACTACCATGCCAAATTTCATGTTTCTAACGCCTTCAGTATAAAAAAACTAGAAATTTTAGAACGTTTTTCGCTCTTGCACCCCTCCCCCTATGGTAGTGACACCGATATAAAATATAGCCTATGTTGGAGCAAGGACTGTCACCATCAATTTGCCACCATCACTTTTGAAAACGGTTTTGTAGTTCCAGAGATTCCATAGAAATTGTAATTTAGAATGTTTTTAGAACGCTTTTCGCTCATCTCACCCTTTTAAATTTCGAATTTTTTTTTTAGAATTTGTTCTTAGAGAGCATTTACATCTTAAAAGTAACTACCATGCCAAATTTCATGTTTCTAGCTCCTTCAATGTAAAAAAAAATCGAAATTTGAGAACGTTTTTCGCTTTTGCACCCCCCTAGGGGTAGTAGCACCGACATAAAATATAGCCTATGTTGGAGCAGGGATTGTCACCATCACTTTTGAAATCGCTTCAGCAATTCCAGAGATTACCCCCTACAAACAAACAAACAAAAAAAACAATCTTTACTTATAATTTTAGTATAGATATATAAATTTTACTAAGATTTTGACGAAACCGTAACTGCAATCTTTACGTAAACGTAATTGCGGGGTTGCTGTAACAAGTAGAGCTAACAAGGAAGTATCCTATAACTTTTTATTTATAAAAATCCTGCTACGTAGTCTAATAAGTAAAATAGTAAAAAATCTATTCTTCTCAAAATGTAAAAATGAGTTTTTAGTGCTAGAAAACGCTGAAAATTAACAAAATTTAAAGTGTCATAACTCTGTACATTTTGGTCGTAGAATAATGGAATTTTTACTGTTTTACTTGTTACAGCATGAATACAGTTTTCCTAAATATAACTTATAGTAGCCAGGAACCATTTAAAAATTTAAATGTCGTAACTTTTGCTTTAAATGTAGTGTATCCGAAATATTGTCTATAAGCGATAAGTTCTGGAAGTGCGCTTTATGTTAGGTATGCGTTTAACTAAATTTTGAGTACTATGTGGTATGTATAAATGCCTTAGATTGCTATAGATGCTATATATAATGCAGGGCTACACAAAAGAATTCGTAAGAAATACTGTGTATCACCATAAATTGCTTAAGGATTTTTTTTTTTTTCAATCGAGTTATGCCTTTTGATCGTGAAATATATTTAGTACACTAAGAGATGTTTTTAGCACTTTCCAACCTAGTTGAAAAGTGCTTATGACTTCGGTTTGTCTGGCCGTCTGCCGTCTGGCCGTCTGGCCGTCTGTCCGTGCTCTAACTCCCGTAAATATGCTCGGATTGCTCTGCAATTTTTATATGTTATTCTCGTTATCTATAGCATGTTCCCTATTTCAACGGAAGTGTGTAGCACTTATAGTTTTTTTACAGGGACACTCAAAAGAATTCCGTTACATTGCGGTCTATGGGGAAAAATCATTTGCGGTTTATTTAAATAATGTTTCACTATTTTAAACGCATTGTAATTTATATATATCACTAAGGTGCATTAGAAGAAGCTTAATATGGAACAGGGTGTGCATAGCACTTATAGTTACTTTACAGGGACAGTAAAAATAATTCCGTTACATTACGTCTATGGAGAAAAATCGTCTGCGGTTTATTTAAATAATGTTTCACTATTTTAAACGCATTGAAATTTATATAGATCACTAAGGTGCATTACAAGAGACTTACTACGGAATATTGTGTGTATAGCAGTCATCGTTCATTTACAGGGACACGCAAAAGAATTACCTACTGTCTGTTAACAATAATTCCTGGAAGTGCGTTTTAAGTTATTGAACGCGATTTTAATTTTAACTTGCTTTTTGTCTATTACGTGGTGTGTATAAATTCTGTAGATCCTATACAGGGCAGCACAAAAGTTCGCAAACACATTTCTGTTTATTGACAAACTCCAGACGGAGAATTTTAAACTGTGCTACGCGTTTCCTAACTGAACTAAAATTATCATCCTATGTAGTATATATACAAATCTATAGATCCTATACAGGGCTGAATAAAAGTATTCGGATATTTTTCCGAATATTGTATATGTTGGAAATTCCTGAAATTATGTTTTTAAATATGCTATGCGTTTTCTAAATTGTTTACTTAGATGTTAGCTTTTAGCTTATTAAACGGTATGATTTGTAAAATTATTTTGGAAGCGTTGGAAAGTGCTATATAATCTATGCTTGACGCAAGATTTTTCGTTCTTGTTTGAAAATAAATAAAATCATATACAGAGCCTCGCAAAGAACTTTATACATGGCCGCTTAGGTATGTTAATTTCTGGGAGAGTGATTTCAGTAGTTTAGAACGTGTTTTTGCCGGAATCAAGCGTTAGCTAAATAGGTAGCGTGTATAAAAATCTTAATGTAATATACAGGGCTGTGCAAAAAAATTCAAATATGTTTCCGTCTATTGGTAGAAACTGCTGAAGGTGAATTTTAAACTGTGATGTGTTTTCTTACTAAACTAAATTGTAACATACTATATAGCGCATATATAGAAACCTACAGATTCTATACAGGGCTGCACAAAAGAATTAGAGTGCTTTTCTGACTATGGTCTGTAATTGCTAAAATCTGGTTTAAAAATCTGTTTTGCTTAAATATCTTCCTTTAAAATGTTTACTTAAGTATCTTATTTACCTAATTAAACAGCGATTTAAAAAAAAAATAAAAAACTTTAAATAAAAAAACGATAAAAACTTTTGATATAAAAAAGAACAACATTTGGAACATTTTTGCAATATGCATCTAAAACTAACGGTTTAGAAATTAGCTATTTAATAAGAATAAGAGGCGGCACCCTGTATATGATAACATTGCGCTTGCGGAAAAATAAAGTGTGTTCATATTACATTAAAACTGTATTTTTGGGGGGCTTTCTTCTACACGCAAATATGTCATTAATATAATTAACTTAATAAGTATTTATGACATACATGTTTATAACACACAGGAAATCTTAATATTAATATATTTTTAGTTTCATTTAAAAACTAGTCGGATGTGCCAATCTCAAAACTTTCTTCTATCTCAAACAGATTTCGCATACACTAAAAAGAATCAGCACCAATTTATATCAAGGTCTAACTGAATCTAAAGTTTTATTAAATTCCGTGCATTAGTTCTTGAGATATGACTATTGCTAAAATCGTGTGAATCCTGCAAAATGCAACATAGCAGCGCCACTGTTGGGAGATTTAGATCAAAACCTAATCAACAACAACTTATGTCAACATCTAGCTGAATCTGAAGTTTGATGAAAATCCGTGCATTAGTTCTTGAGATATAGTTATCGAATGAAAATAGCAGCATAGCAGCAGCGCCACCTGTTGGGAAATTTTCACCAAAACGTAAGCAGCACCTATTTTTATGTCAAGGTCTAACAGAATCTGAAGTTTGATGAAATTCCGTGCATTAGTTCTCGAGATATAGCTATCGGAAAAATCGAGAAAAAAAGTAGAATAGCAGTGCTACCTGTTGGGAAATTTTCACCAAAACGTAAGCAGCACCTATTTTTATGTCAAGGTCTAACAGAATCTGAAGTTTGATGAAATTCCGTGCATTAGTTCTCGAGATATAGCTATCATATAAATCGAGACAAAAGTGGTATAGCAGTGCCACCTGTTGAGATATCTACACCAAAACATAATCAGCGTCTATTTGTGTCAAGTTCTAACCGAACCTGAAGTTTGATGAAACTTTGTGCATAAGTTCTTGAGATAGAGCTATTGCGGTAATCGCGAAAAATGAAGCATAGCAGCACCACCTGTCGGGCGATTTTCACCAAATATTAATCAGCACCAATTTATATCAGGAACTAACTGAAAATAAAGTTTTATTAAATTCCGAGCATTAGTTCTTGAGATAGAGCGCCCACAAAATTTTTGTCACATACAGACAGGCAGACAGACAGACAGAGTCACAGACAGACATTTTCTTAAAATAGTCAAATCGTGTTTAGGACCTTCTAAAACGTATAAATCCGTCGAAAACAGGAAGTCGAAAATTTTCATGAATCCAATACTTTCTTCCTGTAAAGATACAAAAAAGTAACCAGTCGTTGGGGTCCACCGTAATACTTACCCATCATGGATATGCATAATATAAAATATGAAAATAAACATGTGTAAACTATTTATAAAATGCATTGCAAGTCGAATAAAATCCTGACTGGATGACGTCATAAACTTTAAATGCTCTATCACTGAATGGCGTAAAAGAAACATCCTCATAACTCCAAAAATTATAATCCTACGAGGGGCAGTCGGAAAATAAGTTTCCTCTGGCGACTGTGGACAGAGGTGTGTATGAAAGACAAAAAATGTAATGAGACATTAAAGATAAGACATAACTTTATTTTTTCACATAAGTAACAAGTACATTGAGACATTTGTTATATCGCTTTATAAGCTTAAAAAAAACGCTCCAGGAAAAAATCAGGGCTTTGCATACGGACGAAGAGTTGAACGGCTATGGGCGAAAGACGACACAGCAGGCGAACACGAACGTGCAAGACACCGATACCATTGGGTAGAGGTCGACCGCGATCAAGCAGAGGGCGCTGTTGACTGCAACAGCGCCAGGAGGGCTTTTTGAAGCTTATAAAGCGGTATAACAAATGTCTCAATGTACTTGGTACTTATGTGGAAAAATAAAGTTATGTCTTATCTTTAATGTCTCATTACATTTTTTGTCTTTCATACACACCTCTGTCCACAGTCGCCAGGGGAAACTTATTTTCCGACTGCCCCTCGTATTAACTAAGAGTTGCGTCGGATTAAGCGTCTCATTTCCAATTGAAAAATATCTTTGAATTGAAATTTGGATGAAATACAGGGTCATGAAAAATCGAAGAGTATGGAAAATAGGATTCCAAATATCTCGGCAACTCATTATCCGATCGACTTCATTCTTTATGCAAAATTTATGTTTTTTAATTGTATTTTATATTCACTCCTTAAAATAAACAATTTCGAAAATTTTTATGTACCTTTTATCAGAACGAATATTTCGAGAGTCCGAAAAAAATAGTTCCGGGTCTTCCCATTATTACATACTAAGTGCATACCAAATTTTAAGTCTCTATCTCAATTTGTTCGGGGAATAGGGCGTTTTCAGACACACAAACAAACAGACGAGCGTCATTTTTTTTTTTCTAAAAATATGTTTTTCTGAATCTCCAGTGTCTGAAAAGTGTAAATCCGCCAAAAAATTTTTTTCGATTTTTAAAACAATTACAAGATTTACGCTATACTACGTATGATGGGTAAGTTATACATTTACATTTAAAAAATATTAATGATTGATCCTTGAAAAACTAAGAGCATCATCTAAAATGAAATTCTTTTGTGTTGTGTGTAACCAAAATCTAGAAGAAAAAAAACCCACCCAAGTTTTTCTTTGGAATTTCTATCTCATTAGCTCAATTAAAAATATATTTCGCAGCGTTTGTAATGTTTGAAATGGCAGTAACAAATAATGCTTCAGCGGTACGAGAATTACTAAAATAAAAAAGTTGGAGAACATTTTCTGATGATACATTATAAGATCCGAAGAAAAAAGAGTCTCATTCTTTCAGATTACGATAATTGCATTGGTGGAATCATCATTAAATGTTTCTATTAGATAATATTTTAAGAAGCGCAGCAGTAAAAAATAATATTTATTTTTCTGCTGCCACATACATAAAAATTTCCATTTCGTTAGTACTTATAATTAGCGAAACAAATATTTTTTGTAGTAACGCAAAAAAAAAAAAAAAAAAAAAAAAGAAAAAGAAAAAGAAAAAAAAAAAAAAGAAAAATCTTAACGTTAATACATTTTATTGTTTCATTTGAAAATATATTTACATAAAGATGTTTATGTTTAACATGAATTTATAATTTGACTTTATTAATTTAATTTGAATGACGCTTTTGAAAAGTTATAGTAATCTACTTTAAATAATTATTCAGTACACCTTTTTAGCATTCAAAAATCAAGCTTGTAAGTTATTTTAATTATTTAGTATTTAATTTTATCTATATGCAGCATTTATGACTTCATTTTGCATGACGAAAAGCAAACTAGGAATATCTTTTATTTCATTTTTGTAATATATATATATATATACAGTGTGATTCATAAATATCAAAACAATAGGCTATCTCCTTAAATATTGCTCCTAGGCACATACTTCCAATTGCAAAGTTTCATAAAAAAAGGTGTAAAATTTTATGAGATAAGTTGCAACTCCATGGGGGGTCTATTTGAGAAAATACAAAAAATAAATTTTTATACGGCCCCCGGAGGATAAAATTTCCAATTAAGAAAATTTTCCTTATTCATTAAAAAAAATTCTATCTTGATATCTGCAAAACTAAGAGAGATATGTTCGTTTTAATAATTCGTGAGGTTTCGAGGGATTAGACACAAATTGAAATGCGTGTAATTCAAGAAACAATGTTACTGTAAGGTGTCCGTGAAACTTTTTTTATTTATTTATTTATTTATTTATTTATAGAGTTAGAATTTTGAATTTTTGCGATGGTTAACCATATAATTTGTTTAATGAATCTTTGACTTATTTAATCTAAAGGTTTTAAGTCGAATTTATTCAATTGAATTTCTTAAAAGAGTTTCTAGTTCAAACGTATTAAACCTGGGTAAAATAAACACACTTATAACGGAAGATTACTGGGAACTTGGTATCTATTAAAAAAATACGTAATAGAAACGTTAATGATTATTTATACTCTTAGACCAGCGGTTCTTAACCTTTTTTCTTTCCCGTACCCCTTTCTTAGGTTTTTCATTTAGGATTACCCCCTTTTCTCATAAACACGCTCCTCTTCACCTACACAACGCAGACATGTTTGTTTTTATTTAATCACTAAAATACTCTTAGCAGAGCTAAACAAATCGACTCAAGTTACATTGACATTTCTGACCTTTTATTTTTTATATTGCATTTTAAAGTGAATTTTACTTTTGATAATATTAGCTTAACATCAAAGCAAACATTAAAAAATAATAATAATTCGCTATGAAAGTTTATAACAGTATTGCTGTCAAGTAGCTGACAAGTAGACAAAAATGGCTTTTAATACTCTCAAGGGGATCCTTAGACTTTTTTCATGAAGCTGAGTTTTTTAAAATCAGGTTCAAACGAAGACAGGTATAATATCAAATCAGAAGCAGCGTCAAGTTTAATACACGCATCCTTAATATATGCATAAGACGGAAATGCTCTTTTGACAAGCTCTGTATTTGTGAAGGATAACAAGTATCTTAATACTTTTTACTGAGTTTTTGGTTCTCTTCAATTTTCGCGAAAATTCCGGAAACAAAAGTAATCATGCTATATGATTAGAGGCGGACGAAGGTAGCGACATTGAATTATTATCAAAGAATTACTAGATCTAATGAGGCTTTTCCCTCATTTTAAGAGTAACATATTAGAGTTACGCATGAGAATTACTTCGTAATCCAAAACTATCAACTTTGCTTATGCGTTTTCAGTTGAACTATTTTCTGATTTCCGCAATTACCTATATTATTTTCACGTACCCCCAACACGCCCGTCACGTACCCCTAGGGGTACGCGTATCCCAGGTTGGGAACAGCTGTCTTAGACTATTACATTTGAATAAAGATTTATTTTTAAAAAACAATGTCGTTTGGAATAAATGAAAAATAGGTTTAAAAACATAACTTGTGAAGCTGTATAACAAAAAAAAAGATTTTTGAAAATATTTCTGTGTAATTTATTAAATTATATTTCCAATGATTCCGTTAACATAAGTTTCATTATCGCTATTACTATTTTTACAAAACTTATTGTCTGCCCGACACGTTATAAAAGCAATAAAGACACGGCCCGGCCAGCGGGCAGCGCCAGTCACGGGCTTGGCGCCAAAAACGGGCTCATGCAGACCTCTAGCTCATTTCTCAAGCAAGTTTAACGCAAAAATCTATACGCTGTTATTTTATATCAAAAAGTTAAGGCTTGTCTTAGATCGACCTTTAATAATGTGTAAATTTATGGTCGATCCCTAACTTCCATTTCAAATGAACTGATATCGCGTCGCCCAGAGGTATGCTTAAGTGGTGTAAGTTACGAATTTTGAATTTTGATATCTCTGTGAATTTTGCAGATATCGAGATGGATTTTTTTTTTGTTTAATTCAGAAATGGATAAGGAAAAATTTCCTAATTGGAAATTTTATCCGACGGGTGTGTATAAAAATTTTATTTTTGTATTTTCTCAAATAGACCCCCCATGGAGTTGCAACTTATCTCATCAAATTTTGCACCTTTTTTATGAAACTTTGCAATTGGAAGTATGTGCTTAGGAGCAATATTTAAGGAGATAGCCTATTGTTTCGATATTTATGAATCACACTGTATATATAATTGTGTGTATATATTTCTAATAATAAGATATGCAATGCATCCACTGAAAATGTAATTTTTATAATTTTGATGTTCAATAAAAATGTTTCCCTTAATTTTATGTTTTAATTTTTCATCAAAAAAGATCTTTGTCTTTTATTTTTTTTAAAAAAAATAAAAGAAATCTTCAAAAAATTTTCAGTTTTTTAACATAGTTTGAGACATTAACATGCTTACAAAATATTTTTCTTAGTGCTAATACTAATAACTAGCAGGCTACGCCCGTTTCGCTTGTCGATTTTTCCAAACGAACCTCGAATGATTGAAACATCTTTCAGTTCCACCTTCCACCTCCAGGGGGATCAGTCTGTTCTAAACAAACATCTTTCCGAACGAACCTCTGGCATGTGTCCCCGCAGCCTACGGCACCGTATAGCAGGTAGCAGCCGTGCCGCCACAAAATTATTTAGTTACACCTTCCACCGCCAGAGGGCGCATTCTATTCTAAACGAACCTCCGGTACGGGTCCCAGTTGCCTACGGTACCGAATAGCAGGATTGGCGCTGAAAAAATAAATTTGTTCCATCTTCCATTGCCAGGGCGCGCCAGATCTATGTAGCTTTAACATTAACACGATATTTACAATTACGACCGAACTCCCCCCCCCCCCCCCCCCACACACACACACAACCCTTCCACCTCAAAATTTAACCAATTACATTTAACTTTAACAAATATTGGTAACTTTTGAAACAGAAACAAAATTATGCATTTGAAACACAAACAAAATGACGCGTTTTTGTTGTTGTTTCTGTTTGATTTCGCACTTTATTTTATTTCCTTTTCAGACGCCTAGGTCAGTTTTTTTGAAAAAAATAAGGAAAATTACCGGCAGATTTTTGCAAAAATTGGATTTTTGGATGCAAAAAATTTCTCTACATATACATATGTGTAGCGTACTTTTCTTAATATTCGCAAATTAGGGAAAATTAACATTTTTGAGTAATTTTTTTCTGTGTACTCTTCTTAAAAGCTTCCTCTTTTTTTATTTTTTTTTTAGCTGTCAAAATATTTCTAAAATATACGCTTAATTTTAACCAATCTGTTAAATCTTACTTACAGATCGTACGATTTTAACTCATAAAATATTAAATTAAACATATATTTTATAAACATTTTGACGACTAAGAAAAAAAGAAACATATTTTAAGAAGAGTCTGAAAAAATACAGACAAAAACTATTACAGAAAAAAAGGTAAAAAATATTAATTTCTTGAGATATTTTAAAAATAAGAATGCATTCCACTCTCAGAGGAATAATCTACTAGAGGCCACATCTCTTTGTTACATTGTTGAAAATCCGGTTTCAGGATCAGCTCGGATTGGCGCTTTAAAAAATGTCTGTTTTGGCGGTGATCGCTTTCTTGGCAACTTCGATTTCATTCTCGCAATAAAAATAAACGTAAACAAACCAAAACGAAACTGTTGCTCCTTCTAGGATTTAATGTCAAAGAGGAAGGATAGAAATAAGTTATGAGAGTCCCACCTATGGTGAAAAAAGGATTGTTTAATCTTCTGGATGGATTTTCTTTTTCTGTTTTTGCTGTTGTATTTTATTTTAATGTTATAAAATGGCTTTGTCCTTGTAATAAATGTTACTTAAATTATATTTTTTTATTAGTGATATAAGATATTAAGTACGATAACACAAATTATTTCGAGATTTCTGCTTGGAAAGCTTCAATCTGACACAATCATTTCACGAAATGTAACAAATTAATGTCAGATTTTTTTTTTTTAATTCTAAAAATGCATTAAATTTAGCAGGCATTATTAAAATAACAGAAAATCGAACAGTATTTAGAGTATCTTTCTTTTTTCTTACAAAAGTGAAGAATTTGTGGAAAGTTAGCAGTGGCATGTAATAATATTTGATTTGATAATGTATTTTATAGGTTTTGAAAACTTGAAATCACATACTGTCTTTATGTAACAATACATTCTATAGAACATATTTTTGTTGCAATCCGGAATTTTTGTTTTGCTTTTGATGTTCCAATTTAAAGGCATATTTTTGGCAATCTTTCATATATACATATATATATATATATATATATATTTAATTGAAAGTATAAATGTATTACAATATTTTTAATCAAAAGGAAAACATCGATAGATAACATTATACGCATGTATAGAAAAAAAAAATACAAATGCGCAGTATTTTTTTTTTTTTTTTTTTTTTTTTTGTATGAAAAATAAAAATTCCAGGATATTTCATATCTACTAAGTTAGAACTTGTGTAATTTTTTCTCTGTTAAAATAACTATTATTTTGCATAAGTTTCTGAGAAGAAATAATTTGCAACTTTTGGATGCTATAAAAAATTAAGTTTAACTCTCAAGTGTTTTTTAGGTGCGTTCGTAATTATATAAATACGTAGCACCTATAGTCGTCGCTTGGTCCGTCCGTCTGTCCGTCCGTCTGTCTGTCTGTCTGTTCGTCTGTCTGTCCGTCCGTCTGTCTGTCTGTCCGCATATAACAACGCAAAAACTACCCAACCAAATGATTTGCAATTTAAAATATATTATCTTTGCAGAATTTTGTCGAGACATTTCAAATTTTATTAAAATCGAATCAAAACTTTAGGAGATATTAATAAAAATATTTATTAAGAAATTTGATTTTTTTTTAAATCGGTGCTTTTTAGGTGCATTCGTAATTATATAAATACGTAGCACCTATAGTCGTCGTTTGGTCCGTCCGTCTGTCCGTCCGTCTGTCTGTCTGTCTGTCCGTCTGTCTGTCCGTCCGTCTGTCTGTCTGTCCGCATATAACAACGCAAAAACTACCCAACCAAATGGTTTGCAATTTAAAATATATTATCTTTGCAGAATTTTGTCGAGACATTTCAAATTTTATTAAAATCGAATCAAAACTTTAGGAGATATTAATAAAAATATTTATTAAGAAATTTGATTTTTTTTTTTAAATCGGCGCTTTTTTGTTATAGGAGCTTCCGATGGATGTTAAATCGTCAAGCGACCGAGATACTTATTTTATGACAGAAATGAATCTGCAGACGATATAATTCATTTCTCAGAATTAGAAATCAGAAAAGATCTGAATATTTATATAACTAGCTGATACATATATATCTGAATATTTATATAACTAGTTAAGATATTTGTATGAACAGTGTCATAAAATATATACTTAACTAGCTGTTTAACCTGTTCTACGCACGGGATATCATGAATTTAATTCTAAAACGTGCGTACGAACGCACCTCGTTTGTAACGTTTGACGTACAATTTCCAACTTGTTTTTTCTTTACAATGATTGAAAATAATAACCACCGGCAACTATTGAAAATGTTGACTTCTAAACAATACTTGCTGTCATAATTAGATGCTATAAAACCTTCTCAAATACA
Source organism: Maratus michaelseni (assembly GCA_963931845.1). Classification (NCBI taxonomy): domain Eukaryota; kingdom Metazoa; phylum Arthropoda; class Arachnida; order Araneae; family Salticidae; genus Maratus; species Maratus michaelseni. The sequence continues at coordinate 150,933,109 of OZ007597.1, read as the reverse complement.
AAATGGCTACTTTATGATTTTAGGTAGATTTCGTAAGAAATACTACCTATTACATTCTCCCCTATGTTGGACTTTCTGAAAAGTTTTTGCAGATCTACGCCGATCATCACTTCCAGAACCCAAAACCACCCCCAATTCAAAACTTTTATCTATCTATCTATCTAGATCACTTTTTTATGGACACGATAACTTCAATAATTCTGCACAAATCTCTTCCAAACTGATACACAAAATTAAAGTGCATAATATCTTGGTCAAGTTCGATAATGGGCAAAATCGAACCAAAGGGAGGGGGGGGGGGGTGTGAAAATAGAAAAATCCCCATAGCTTCTTAATTATGATACGTATCGAATCCGTTTAGAGTTATTAATACTTCTAGAAAAAGGGCCGAAAATTTATGTATGACAGATTTTTGATATCATTAAAAATGACCTCAAGGGGGAGGGGGGATAGGGTTTAAGAAGAAAAGAATTCAAAACTTCGTCAATTCACAAGATATCAAATCTGCTTAAATTTATTATAAATCCTCTTAATAGTATCTACAACTTTTACTTTGACAAGTTTTAAGACCAACTCTTATAGCCTGAAAGAAGAAAAAAAAATCTTGTCTACAGACACAGGTAGATTTTGAAGTGGGTGGTCTAAACTGACGAATCATGGCAAAAAGGTCATTTCTTATGCAATTCCCAATAAACAGGTGCCCCACTATCTGTATTTGCAAAATCTACCTGTGCCTGTATGCCGAGCCGTCAGGAAATTGTTTCATTAATTTGTGATCGGAAATGTATGAAATTGGCAGGTGTTCTTATTTAGTTTGCTATCAAAAGAGGCTTTCAATAAAAGCAGAAGATATTTCAGAAAAGTCCGTCAGCATTTTGAACCGAATTTCCGATGCCGCAGCACTTGAAAGAAGAAAAATGTTGTCACATGACAGGAATCACTTATTGTACTGTTCTCTTAAAAAATAAATTTTGAAATTTTCTTTATATAAAGTATAATAAAGAATTTTAAAAATTAAACATAGCTAAATTTTTACAGCTTGTTCGATGATTTTAATATATTGAGTATTTTACATTTTATCACTTTATTACAAAATGGCAGACAATTAAGCTCTTGCTTAATCACAAATTCTTATTTGAAAAAAAAAAAACACTTTTCTAAAAAGTAACCCATGTTATCAACCCATGTCAGTTGAAAATGATGCATTTTATTACCTATTAATGGTCTAACCTAAAAATAATTAAAAAATTATGTAGATATTCTAAAATTTTATTATAATAAGAAAATCTGTAAAAATGAAGCTCATGCTTTTGCCAGGTACAATATCAATGGGTTTAAAAAAATGTATAAATAATCAATATTTAGGTAATAAACTCAATTTCACATGAGAAATCTTACAAAAAGAATAATTCCCCCCCCCCCCCTCTCCCAAGAAAACATTCCAAATTATTTCGAAAATTAACAAACTATAAACACAGCTGTAGACTCTCAACATTAATTATAGTTATTCTGTTCTTTTATAGCTTGGAACACTGTTGCAAGATATTTTAAAATGAACTGTTTTGAATTTAAAATATTAGTCAATCTCTAGAAAAACAACAACAGCACAGACAGGCACAGACACAATATAAAGTTTCGGCGGGAAATTCAGGGAAATTCCACGTAGATTTTGGCGAGAGAAAAACCAGTTTGGCGGAATAAATCTACCACCACCACCACTGATGTCTGTCAACGAAAAGGTTACCAATGTGGGGTCTAGTATATTGTAAGGTCTATGATTCCACTCCCATAGGATTCGTTTAAAGGAGGTTTTCATTGAAATTTTCCCGATCGCGAAATCCCGTGTTAAAAAATGGGGAAACTTAAAAGCGCGATGACTCATTACCTAATATAATTATTAAAATACGGTTTTCACCATCAGAAAGTGTACGTCAGATATCGACGATGTGCGTTTTTAAAAATTGTCTCCGCAAATTTTAAGTAGGGGAAGGTGGCCTAAAATGATCCCCTTAAGGTAAAAACTTGTATAAAATAACATAACTGTTTAAATAAGACTTTGGCACTTTGCTATTATGTTTTACACTATATTTTGCATTATAAACATATTTTTTTATAATATTTTAAACCCAAATTGAGTAATGAAAAAAACAGATTTTTTTTTAAAGTGTCCAAAGGATCATTTTACCCTCACCCAAGGGCAAAATGATCCTTCATTTAAAAATAAATGTAAATTGTTTTTTATCGGCAAAATAAAGGATATAAAAGTAATTATGACAATACGAAGTCATATTTCTGTACATGAAAGACTGTATATCTAAATAAATATGAAAGTTGGTGCTTACCTTATAACAGATGTTATAAAACCCAGTTTTTCAAAGAATTCTATTCAGACGCGTAATACTGCGATCGCATGAATATGAATACCGCCATAGCTTCTTCTTCACTTACAGCAACTAGTTTATATGTTACCCTGTAGATAGCGCAACCTGTCTGGAACAAAACGTATGTGGATCATCTTAGGCCACCTTCCCCTATGTTAAAAGTGTTAAAATTTCATCAAGTGGAAATTTCAAAGTTTGAAGGGATTTTTTAAATACTCAAAAGTTAAGGAGACAGTTTTTGAAAACGCATATCGTCGGCATCTGACGTATACTTTCTGATGGTGAAAATCGTATTTTAATAATTATATTAGGTAATGTGTAATCGCGCTTCTAAGTTTTTCCCATAGGTTAACATGGGATTTCACGATCGGGGAGTTTCAGTGAAGCAGCCCCTTAGTCAAGGCGCACATTGAGACGCAGCCAACACGCGCGGGGCAGGTTCTCACGTCACGCGATTTTGTAAAGCATTGAAATGAACGGGAGAGCGCATATTGACTCACGCGCAGTTTTTCTGACGCAGGTCCTGCCGGCCACTTGTGTTTCAAACACAGTTTCAAGTGCGAGTGTGTCACGTTTTTCAGCGAAAATGAAGAAAAAACTGATCGAAGCTGTTCGCGCATATCCTGTTTTGTAAACATTTCAGTAAATAATGGACGGTGGTCCTAAAACTTTAAAAATAAATGTAATTTTGTAAATGGTTATTATTATATAAAATTAAAAGTTTTCTATTCTGTTTTTCAGAGTAATAATGATAAAAAAAATCTTGTTTAACATAAAAAGTTTTATTAATCACATGAAATTTATTAAAACTAGCTATTTTTTTAAAGGTACTTTTCTGTTACCTGGGTGCCAGTGATATGTATATTTATGCTTATGTATATCATTGGCGTCCAGCTAACAGAAAAGCACCTAAAAAAATTGTTCTTAATACGTTATGGTAAGTGGAATTCAAAAAAATTTATTACTTCCATTTCAGTTACATCAATTTAAAGTGCTATGAACATTAAACTGAAATTGTCTTTTAATTATAATATCCATTACTGAAAATTGCCTAATTAAACATTTCAGCAATGGATATTGGTCCTAAAACTTTAAAAAAAAAAAAAGAAAATGTAAATGGTTTTTATTATATAAAATTTAAAAAAAAAATTATTCTATTTTTCAGAGTAATAATGATAAAAAAAAAATTGGTTTAATATTAAATATTTTATTACTAGCTTAAAATTTATTATAACTAGCTATTTTTTTTTAATGTTCTTATTAATACATTATGGTAAACAATTGCATGTTTTGATTTTAATCTGCTGCTAAATAATAAAATTTAATTGTTTACCATAATGTATTAATAAGAACATTTTAAAAAAAAAATAGTGAGTTATAATCAATTTTAAGCGAGTAATAAAATATTTAATATTAAACCAATTTTTTTATCATTATTACTCTGGAAAATAGAATAAAAAAAAATTAATTTTACATAATAAAAACCATTTACATTTAAATTTTTTTTTTTTAAAGTTTTAGAACCAATGTCCATTGCTGAAATGTTTAATTAAATTTTATTATTTAGCAGCAGATTAAAATCAGAACATGCAATTTTTGCAAGAAAATGAAGAAGATATAAATTAAGTAAAACCAGCTCTTAGCTTGTTTAAAAATTTTCAATGAAAACAGAATACTGTGAAACATTTTCTGTATGAAACTTTCAAAAGAGAGTTATAAGAAAAAATTAAAACTGGATTTTTATTGGTTATTTTTTTTATAAACAAAAAACTTTAGAGGGGGTGTGGGGAAGGGCGGGGGGGGGTCCATTACCAGCACATATACTGTATCATGAACAGTACAATTTTTTTAGTCTAAAAATAAAAAATCCCTGACGGCTCGGCCTACAGGCACAGGTAGATTTTGAAGACGCAGACCTTGGGGCGCTTGTTTGTTGGAAAATGCGGAAGAAATCACCTTTTTACCATGATGCGACAGTTGGAACTGCCCACTTCGAAACCTAACTTGTTTGCAGGCGGAACCGGCAGGGATTTTTTTTTTTTTTTTTTTTTTTTTTTTTTGTTATAAAAGTTGGTTTTATAAAAAACTTGTCAATATAAAAGGTTTAAATAATATTAAGAGGACTTATAATAAATTTAAGCGGATATGATATCTTGTGAATTGACGAACTTGTGAACTTTTTTCTTCTTAACCCCCCCCCCCCCCCTCCTTGGGGCCATTTTTAATAATATCAAAAATCTGATAAATTTTCGGCCATTTTCCTAGAAGTAATAATAACTTTAAACGGATTCGATACGTATCATAAATAAGAAGTTATGGGTTTTTTTTTTCTGTTTTCACAAAAAGCCGTACTAATATATACTAATAAGCACGCATCCATTTCAGAATCAGATAACCGTATTCTGAATTTAAATCTATGTACTGAGCCATGGCAAAAAAATATCTAAAACTCCCAAAAAAGGAACTAATTGTTTCTTATTCTACGAAAAACGAGCCGTTTTACACGCGTGGCATACGTCAGCAATGTAAACAAACGTGAACGTGACGGAAAACTGAGTCGCAATATGCGCACACCCTGCCGCGCGCAGTTTTTTCCGGAGCAGCGTCGCTTCACCTGCGCGTGGCAGCTGCGTCTCAATGTGCGCCGCGCCTTAACATTACATCTTTACTGACCAATCCCGTGCAGGGGCTACTTTGCTCACGCGAAAAACACGCTCGCCAATGTTAATCCTATGGACGAAAGTTTTTTAAATATCTCGTATGCATTTCAATATTTTATTTTATTTTATTTTATTTGTTTATTTGTTTATTTTTTATTATTATTATTTATTTTATTTTTATTTTTATTTTTTGCATTGGATAGCTGAGATCGATCTCTACGTAGGCCGTTTTTTACTTTTTCAAATACGGTTGCAGTTTTATTATTATTATTATTATTATTTTTAATGAGGATACTTTTATTATCGAAACCGTTCCGAAAGTGAAAGTATCTTAATAGAAAAAACTTGTAAACAAAATCGAAAAAATAAAAAACCACCTGCGTAGAGATCGACCTCAGCTATATAATACAAAAAAAAAATAAAAATAAAAATAAAAAAAATAAAATAAAAATATTGAAATGTAAACGAGATAATATAAAATAACTGTCCCATAGGATTAACATTAGCGAACGTATGTTTTCGCGTGAGTGAAGTAGCCTCATAATAAAAATGGATGAACCGTTTGTAATAGTTGAGGAGGTCGTAAATTAAATGGTTGAGAAAAAGACATAACACAAAGATCAAAGATCATTCCTGAATTGAGATACTAAGCGATACCAAATACAGTCATTGGTATTACACTCAATCTTTTAGACTGCTCAATTTTATAGATGGAACGTGACTTGGGTATGTTCAATAATTGATTACAAAGCACGGAGTAGGAATCTATTGGGCAAATCACCGAATCTCTTGTAGTATATAGGATATTTATTTAACATCCCACCATCTGTAGCATCTCCGGAGGAAAATGAAACATAAAAGGACATATGACATAGACTATCAGATAAATTATTCCAATACACATATCGCTATTTTGGGATGAATCTTGACAGAAAAGACTCATTAGTCATTGAGATAATAGATATTTTCATAGATTATTATCTTTTATAATAGATCGTGTCATATGAAAGCTTCAAAATAAAACTAAGTCGTTGGGGGCCACCGTAATACTTACCCATCATGGATATGCATAATATATAAAATATGAAAATAAAACATGTGTCAACTATTTATAAAATGCATTGCAATTCGAAGAAAATCCTGGCTTGATGACGTCATAAACTTTAAATGCTCTATTACTGAATTGCGTAAAAGAAACATCCTTATAACACCAAAAATGATAATCATATTAACTAACGGTTTATTGCGTCGGATTAAACGTCTCTTTTCCAATTAAAAAATATATCTTTGAATTGCAATTTGAATGAAACACAGGGTCGTGAAAAATCGAAGAGTGTGGAAAATATTATTACAAATATCTCGGCAACTCATTATCCGATCGACTTCATTTTTTATGCAAAATTTGTGTTTTTTTATTGTCTTTTATATTCACTCCTTAAAATAAACAATTTCGAAAATTTTTTATATACCTTTTATCAAAACGAATATTTCGAGAGTCCGAAAAAAAAATAGTTACGGATTATCCACGTTACTGAAATTCAATAAGCTTCTTCCCATTATTACATACTAAGTACATACCAGATTTCAAGTCTCTATCTCAATTTGTTTGGGAGATAGATCGTTTACAGACACACAGACAGACGGACGGACATTTTTTTTTCTAAAAATGTGTTTTTCGGAATCTTTAGTGTCTGAAACTTGTATCTCTGTCACAAAAAAAAAAAAAAAAATTTCAAAACGATTGCAAGACTTACCCTATATTACGTATGATGGGTAAGTAAAAGAGAAATACTATTAAAAAATATCTTAAAAAAATATGCATAAATGTATTATGAGACAGTTCTACAATTTTAAAGTTAAGTAATTTTAATATACGGGCGTTTAAATTAAGCTAGATAAATTATTTAAAAAAAAAAAATAGTAATTTAACCTTTCTTTGCATGAGTTTTACTTTTACAATTGTGTTTTTTTATACATATATTAAATATTAGACACCAGAAATTTTAAGATAGATTTTTAGCTTCGTTCAGCAACATAGTTCACGGGAAATTTACTGGATTACTATTTCGATATAAATATAGTGGTGGCGAAGAAGTTGATTTATTTATTAAAAGTTAAATAAACAGTGATGGAAATTTACATCACTATGCAACTAAGGGTTAATAGTTATTAAATAATATAAATGTGTTATATGAAAGCTTCAAAATAAAAGAGAGAAATAATATTAAAAAAACATATATAAACGTATTTTGAGACAGTTTCGGAATTTTAAACTGAAATAATTTTAAAATATGGACTTAAAATTAAGCTAAATAAATTATAAATAGTTGTAGTAATTTAACAGTCGTTAAATAATATAAATGTGTCACATGAAAGCTTCAAAATGAAAAAGTGAGATAATTATAAGACATCAGCATCAAACAAAATAAGTTAATTAAAAAATGAAATAACAATTTATTTCCTTACAATATTTATAAATATTGTTATTTTAATAGATTAATTTTCAAATTAACAGTAGACCATTTTTAAATACCTGCTTTTGTTATGCATATGATCTCGTGGTTTATGCTTGTCAAGTTCATTTTCAAAAATTTATACGAGAATGGTTTATTTATCATTTTTTATTAGGTGCGTTCGTAATTATATAAACTCGTAGCACCTATAGTCGTCATCTGATCCGTCCGTCTGTCCGCATATAACAGCGCAAAAGCTATTCAACCAATTGGTTTAAAAATTAATATATATTATCGTAGTAGAATTTTGTCGAGTCATTTCAAATTTTATGAAAATCGAATCAAAACTTAAAAAGATATTAATAAAAGTTTTCTTCATTCTATTAAATCCCATCATACGTAATTAATTCAGTGATATCTCATGATAGGTAATGATTCTAGGTTGCCATGGTGATTATGTCCTATTTAAGATGGAGTTATATTACTTCCGTTTACTGAATTTAAAAACCGAATTTGTATACTAAAATTGTTTAATTATAGCAATCCTATAATCTACCGAGAGTTTTTTCGATAGATGTTTCCGGAAAATAGATGTTAAATGGGGAAAAAAGTCTAAATGTGGATTTCAAGTTCTGAAATTTCAAAGCTGGGCTTAAGTTTCCCATTGGAATTATCAATAAATGTCCACAAAAGATAAAATGTTGCCAACTTAAAATGTACTTATTTTATTACGGAAATTAATCATATCATAATAACAGACGATATAATTCATTTTTTCAGTGAAATAATAACAATGATTTTTTTATTACATTGTCTTGAATTGGATATTTCGCATAGTATAATTTTAATGCAACAGAATTGTAATTAGTTGTTTGTAAAAATGTATTGAAACTTAATTTCAAAAAATAAAATTAATATCTATATGATATGAAAATCTGCACATGAAATAAATTTGTATTCATGTATTTTTCCATAAGATTGTAACAGCTATTGCACCAAGATCTGAGTATTTATAAAATTAGTTATATACTACGAACGCACATCATTTGTCACGTTTGACGTACAATTTCCAACTTTTTTATTATTATTATTATTATTGAGTAAAAATATATGTGTTTAAAATGACCTACAATGGAATAAATATGATTATTTCTTAAAAAATAATAATAAAATGTAAAAAGAAAAAAAATCTAAACACTTTTATTTTTTAAAAATAGAAATAGTCAGGGGTCGGAAGTAGCGCGCTACAAGTAGCGTAACTACTGTAGTCGCTACTTTATACAGTAGTTTGTAGTGCAGCACGCTACATTTTGAATAATGTAGTGTAGCGAGTAGCGCGATACAAAAAATCAGTTGTTTGTCGAGAAAACTGCGCTACTTTTAACGCTACTTCAGGGGGGGGAGGGGGGGAGTGCCATTCTGCAAATCGCGTGGTCGAAATTGCTCCTTTTGTGCAGAATTTGTTCTGCTCAACAATTTCCTAATCGCAGTAGCAAATCTCAGCTATGCATCCCATGAAGGCATAGATATTTTCCATTGACACTTGCTGCTGAAATCAAGTATTATCCCACCAAAAGAATTAATTTTCTTGTTGGCAACACTTGCATATTTATTCGTTATTAAGCCTTCATGTTTTAACGCCGGACTTCTTATTATTCAGAATTGCACAATTTACAGATTTATTTATTGTTTGCATTTAGGGTTTTTTTTTTTTTTCAATTTTCTAGATTATAATATCTTTCTTTATTTTGCTACGAAATTTGCTAAGTGTTTATAAATTAACGTTTTGGAGACAAACACAAAACATTTTCATATATGTTATCTTTATTAATTTTTTAATGCCCTCGGTTATGTCGCCTTTATTTAATTGTATCCTGGCAGACGCGATATAACGAGGGCTCACTTTATTATTTAATCCGTGTCCTCAATTTTTTATGTAAATTAAACACTTTGATAAAATTTGAAAGTAGCGAAGTAGTGACTACTTTTGAAGAGTAGTTTGTAGTCGCTACTTTTTAAAACAAGTAGTTGTAGTTGTAGTTAACTACATTTTTGACAAAGTAGTTATAGTTGTAGCTCGCTACAATAAAAAAGTAGTTTTTCCGACCCCTGAAAATAGTCATAATTTCAAAATTTATTACTTGATGAACATAATAGTAGGTCATTTTGTGTATCTATAATGTTTATATCTTCAGTCAAAATTTCATGAAATTCTAACTCTCTATTTCTTAGACATCATGCGCGTAGTGACCAAACTCACCGTTTTGAGAAAATTGACTTTAAAAATCAAATTTCCTCTTGATCATATAAAAACAGTTCAACCTGTTTTAGACACTACTTCCCTTCTAAATCGAATTTTTGCATGATGTTTCTTTTAAAGTGTTCCTTTAAGAATCAATTTTAATATAAGCTATTAAAAAAGTCATTATGTAAGTCACAAAAGATAATTAAATAATAACTTACTTCAAAATAAATAATAAGTTTTTGCATGATGTTTCTTTTAAAGTGTTCCTTTAAGAATCAATTTTAATATAAGCTATTAAAAAAGTCATTATGTAAGTCACAAAAGATAATTAAATAATAACTTACTTCAAAATAAATAATAATTCACTTCAAAACCATTTGTATTTCGCAACATATTCTCTACCAATATTTATGCACTTATATCACCGTTTTATCACTGCCCCAGCACCAGCTGCATAACATTATTTGGGTTGCTGTCTCAGCCACATTAGGACTTCAAGTTGAACACAGGAGACAATTCCAAAGTTTGGTTGGCAACTTCTTCAACATCCACCATACAGCTTCAACTTAGCCCCAAGCGCTTTTCATCTGTTTAGTCCACTAAAAAACCATCTTGGAAGCAAGATGACGTCCACAGATGATAAAAAGATGTAGCTGAAACAGCAACTTAAAGAATGTTATGCAGCTGCTGTTGGGGCACTGATAAAACGGTGATGTAAGTGCATAAAAATTGGGTGGAGAATATGTTGAGAAATAAAAATAGGTTTGAAGTGAATAACATTGTAAGTTATTATTTAATTATCTTTTGTGACTTACTTAATGATTTTCCCTCATACATTGATTTTTTGACACTTTCAAGGTATCTGACCTCTAGAATAATTGATTACAAAGCCGAGAGTGGGAATCCATCGGGCAAATCACTAAAGCTCTTATACTAGCATATTTATTTAACATCTTCGAAGCTATAGATATCTGGAAGAAAGAAAAACACAAAAAGACATCCTATAGACTGTCAGATAAATTATTCCAATACACAAATCGCTATTTTGGGATGAATCTAGACAGCGGAAAAGCATTACTCATTGATATTATAGGTAATATTTTCGTGTATTATAATCTTTTGTAATAGATTGCTATCCATTATTTTGTTAAGTAACATGCTGCGTAATGGGAAAAAAAACATTTTATGCGCTAAAAAGTGCAAATAAAGGTCGTTTTGAAGCATGTAGGTACTTGTAGCAACTTTTAATGGCTTTCACTTTGATTTTTTAACATATTAAAGTCTACTTGTAATAGTACAAAATAATTTGTATATATACCTTTAACAGCATTAGACACTTTTAATAATAAAAATAATAAATAAAAATAAGGAACATTAAAAGAAATGAAGAAGTAAATTATTAATTTAATTAATATTTGTTAAACGTATAAATGCATTCTGAAATATATATATATATTTTTTTTTAAAGGCGTAATCTAAAGTTAAATGATTATGAAATAACTAGTCGTCGTAAATTATTTATTAACGATATATTAATTACCTAAAAGCGAAAATTTATTGTGAAACAATTCAAAATTCTTAATGTAAATAATTATAAAATATAAATATTTAATTAAGTACGTTATTAAAATATTTAGTAATTGTTTAATTGTTGAATAAACGTAAATATTTTTGTATAAATTTCAAATTTCTAAGCTTAGATACTTTTTAAAAGCCAAAGTATTATATGGAAAAAAGTCATTGAAAACTTTAATAATGACTACAAAGTATAAATATATTCTGATGTAAGTTCTAAATTGAAATGTTAATAACATCAGTTTAAATTCTACTGTGCATACTTAAAACTTAGATTTTTTTATACAATTTTTCTTTGCATTTTCATTATGGTTCGCTTAATTAAAACAAAAATTTCTTCATTTGTAATTTTTAAACTGACCATAAATAATTGAACAAAAATAAAAATACAAGTGGCTAAGATAAAAGAGGCCCGGTATACAGAAGTACAAATACTTACTAATTTTATTTAAAAGTAGTAAATACAGAATATTATGAATAATAACATCTCCTGTGAACTATTAAATGTTCAGTATGTTGTTATTCATAATATTCTTCATTTACTACTTTTAAATAAAAATTAGTAAGTATTTGTACTTCTGTATACCGGGCCTCTTTTATCTTGGCCACACTGTACTAAGATAAAAATCAGATATACTCTGCTGAACGTGTGGTAGGAGCAGCTATTCACCTATGAAGACAGTCTAGTTTTTTGAGTGCGAGTGTTTTGTCCGATATGTGCGTGAAAGCGACATCTATTCTCAATTTTTCTTTAATTTGCACTGGCAGTGGCACCAACTTATATGGACCCTTGGGGCTCTAGCCCACCTAATAATTTGCTATCTCAGGCCACCCATTTTCTATTATTCTATTTCATTATAGATTTGCCTTTAATTTTTTTTCTTTTTCTCAAACAAAGTTTTGTTCTGTTGACATTCACAAAATCATTTTGAATAAATAAATAAATAAATAATAAGGATAGCAGTAACATACAAGTAGGATCGTTTTCACTTTTAATTTGGTGTCATATTCAGGGTGTCACAGTAAATAAAAGTGCATGCATAAAGAATAATATTAGAACATAAGATTATTTTGCACTTTTTCTTCATAAGGATCTTTTGCACTTTTAATTTGAAGCTCTATTCATGGTGTCATGGTAAATAAAAGTGCAAGCACAAGGAAGAATACAAGAACATAAGAAAAAAGAATAAGAATATAAGAAGAAAACGAGAACTGGCGATAGATAAATAAAGTAAAAATCTCTGTTAATATCATCATAAAAAATAATAAAAGCTGGTATAAAATTTTAGGTCTAAGGCCTCAATAACCAATTCTATGATTGTATTAAATAATAAAAGTTTATTATGAGTAGTAAGATAGTGGGGGTTCACCGGCAGCAGCCGCAATCCGCAATGAGGAATGGGGATTCCAGACTGAGGAACGAGGATTCCTCAAGAAGGAATGGGAATAAGGGGGAGGAGGTACCTTCACAACCGATAATACAATGTTCAGAATCATTCTTCTCTTTACAACAACAATTTCTGATCCATCTACTTATGTATCTGATATTTTATAGAAAGGTTTGTGTATAAGAATGTGTTTTAAAAAGCAAGTATATTATATATTTATTATAAATAGTTCTATGCGTGTCTATGTGTGTGTGTGTGTGTGTGTGTGTATGTGTATGTATGTGCACGTGACAAATAGATCTCTTTGTGTGTGTGTATGACTATCTGATTATTTATGAAAGTTTTACAAAAAATTTTCATGTTTTTATAAAGAAAAAAAATATGCGGTAGTTAAAAAGTTTCACATATTAAAAAAAAAAAAATCTTTTAGAAAAAGTTTTGCATTACTTTAAAAAAAAAATTTATTTTATTAAAAATTTTATCTTAACAAAAAAAAAAAAGTTTCACTATAGTTAAAAAAAGTTTTCACTCATTTTCGATTTAACTACAACAAAAGTTTGTGTATAAAGATAACGTTTCACTAGTAAGGTTTAAAAAAAGTACTCAATAATAAAATCAACAATTTTTATTATAACAAAATAATTTACAAAAAGGTATTTACAGATCAAAATATACATCGCGATTTTGCGTTAGCAATACAAATCAACATTTTCTTCTTTATTACAAACGGTATTAATGTCATAATGGCCATATGCTAAACTGCTTATTCCATCATCCAATAAGTAACGCTTGTCGTCAAAGGGACTTAAGCTAATTTTATTTTGAGTTAATGTATATAGGCGATGGTCATCTTGGGCAATTCTTACCTGTTTCTCCATACTTGTTTTTTGTTGTTGGAGGCACTCCAAGTAGTCTTCATGTTTAATTTTCTGCCGAACAATCTGCGTAGATACGCCTTTTGCACGCTTCTTTTCATCTTTAACAGATTTTAGAGAATACATTTTTGATTTCAGTCCGACAAACTCAAGGGCTAATTCACCATTAAGTTCATCCTTAAACTTTCCGAGCGTCTTCTTATTATCCTCAGAGTATAGACGATGAGATTTCGGGTATTCAGAAAAGTCAAACAACTCACGATGCTGCTCCAGATCCTTATAAATATTATTGGTTTTAATATGATACGTTAGGGAATCTGTATCCGTAAAGAGTAAAACTGCACGATCTTTGTATGTTTTCTTTATAAAATTGTAATGGAAATCATACATACAAAGTTTAGATAGTTCGAGTATAGAAAATCCAACATAGATGGGTCGGTTCATATGTATGCTAGTTTTTAATCTCTCAACAGCAGTCAAGTCTTCATCATAAGTTTTAAACGATTTAAAAGTAGGCGATGCTACTAATTTTTTGGCTCTTTTTTCACCGTTACAAAGCACAATATTTCTTCTTTTTCGTAGATTTTCCATGGTTTTACCAAAAACAGAATTGTTCATTAACTTAAAAAAGTCTTTCTCAAAAGAAGATTTTGCTTCTTTCCTTTTTTCGGTGTTGAAATTAATATATTTCTGCAACCATGGTCCCTGTTTAAATTTTAAAGCTTTATGCACAGCTGTAATTTTTAAACCAAGTTCTAAATAAAATTTGAGATTACGATAATGGGTTATATAATTTCGTTTATTATTTAAATTTGGTATAAGTTTAGGAGTTCCGACGAATTTTCTATTGTTGAGTAAGCTTCTTGCATGAGAAGATAGCATCTGATCCTCTACAGTTACTCTCTCAGGGGCGACAGGGTATTCATTATGCAAAGGATGTAAATGTTTCGGGTATTCCAAGTCTACCTCGAAAAGATACCCAATTTCGGAACTATCGGATAAAGATAGAACCCACTCTTCTGTCATATGACTTGTTTCACACCATTCAAAACCGCCGTAGGGTAAAAATTGGCTCATAGCCCACCCGTATAAGTTATTGGCATCCCAATACATAATGTAGCTGGGTGCCTCATTTTTCTTATAATCGGGCGTACCAGGGATGTTTGCTCGGGCATATCTTTTACTTATCATGCTAATGCCGCCTCTTATTCCATTTTCAACCATAAGCAACATATCTATATCACTGAGTAACTCTAAAGGTGTATCAGACATCTTCAAACAAGCCTGCCATGCTAGCCCAGGTGCTGTAAACAGGTGAGCAGAGTCAATTTCATAATACTGCTGACATAATTTCCTAAAGTTTTGAAACACGTCAGCAAGTAGTAGAACATCTGTCTTCACATAAAGGTTGTGATAATCACCAAGAGTCTTGATATCAAATGTTTTCCATACATTCTGGGCGTGTTGGTATTCCTTTTCACTTATAGGCTCATTGGTTAAACTATTAAAAAAGGCAGAAGGCGGAGGAAGCTGCTTCTCAGTAAATTTTTCAAAGCAAGTAAAATAATCATAGGGGTAAACCCCTTTCCGTATAAGTAAAGATAAATTATTATTTCGGGGGAAATTTTCTTCAAGAATAGTGAATTGATCAGGTTGAAGGTTTTTAACAAGTTTTTCCAATGACGTAGGCAAAAATTGGAAAGAGTCTATAAACACCATCTGAATATAAGATGTAGGCTTTCTGATTTTAAAGGTGATATAGTTTTCCATAGAAGTAGCAATAACATCGATTTCATGATCTTTGAATTTTCCAAGCTTTGTCATAATATGATGGCCATCGTAGTTTTTCAAGTTATGGAATATAACAGGAATTGTTTTACACTGCTTATAGTTCAAGTTGCATTCCACATGTGCAGCTCCTCTGTATGCACCTGACAGGTGATCATGGTCACGTGTACGTTTCTCATCTAAAGTTTTCTTACAAATATGACAAAACTCTGCTTCTCGAAATGCCTTTTCTTCCTTGGGAGAAAGCTTCATAGGTTTAACATTTAGTAACTTTTGACCTAAAATTTCCTTCTCTTGCATCATTCGGTTTAAAAAATGATCAACACAGTTTCTACCCCGATATACCTGTGCTTTCTTCACACACGTTCCATCGGGTCCAATAACCACATAGGCATAACCACATGGCAAGTGATAGGTTGTTTTCTCGGTATAGGATGCTTTAGAAGAGGGAGGGGCTGATGAAATAGGTATAAGTAGACTCTCAAAATCCGCATAAATCGTATAGGCAACAGGATGTTGTAAACGAATACCTGTAAACTTTAATATATTATCATTTTCACTAGGCATCTTTATAGCTTGGGCAACATGTTGAGAACAATATTCATTATGCTTATCCAATAGATCTTGTCTTGAAAATCGATGTAAACATCGATAACAATAATAGCCAGCGGCTCTATGTTTGGTAAGATCACCTAAAAGTCTTGAAAAACTTCTTATCAAACAATAGTGTTGCTTTTCACCATCACCAACCAATAACAAATTAATCACATCTTTATCCTTCTTTTCAGATATATACAAGGGGCAAACTTCATCCTCTTCATAACCAAACACATTAACCCGTAAATTGTTGAGTTGTTCAATAACAGGTATCTTCAGAAGGGGTACAGGGCATTCTACACTACCTAATTTAATATCATGTTCATAAGATCGATAATGTGAAACACGTTCAGGTTTTTTTGTATAATCCAAGTTCAGTTTAAAAGCCAGAAGACACCATACTAAACATTTGTTATCTTCGTTTTTTATATTCAGCACTGCTTTTTTATCATCAAGTTTTTTAGACAAAGGAATATAGGAACTCGCAGCGAGAGGATGATATTTAGCAATCTTGAGTTCTAAATGAAGAATTTTTCTAAGTTTCCAGCCAGAACCTCTTTGTACAAATTCTTCAAAGGATTTAATAATCTTCGAAAATCCTTCCTCAATATGCTGTGAGATAGTATCTTCTATAAGTTCGGTCATACAAGAACATCGAAAATAACATTGAATTTCTTCAAACTCCTCATTATCAGTTAGACGTTCAAGTGATATTTTTTCTACCATATACCATTTAATTGCACCTTTTTCATGAATTTCACTTATTAAACGTTCTTGTATTTCAGTTTGTACATGTCTATGAAATACCTCTAAATCATTTTCCTCACGTTCATCAGGATGCAAAATCACTGTTTTAAACACATTAAGTGCATCAGAATACTTTATGTTTTTCGACTTTGCATTAGATGAGCTCATTTTGCGTTTTACACTCACAAGAGGTGTGCGGGGGTGTTGAGTGCGAACATGTTGTCTCAGGTCAAATTTTCTTCCAAACACTTTATCGCAATCGCGACAAGGAAATGTTGAATTCCGATGCGACTGTAAATGCTGCTTCAAATTATTCCTTCGGGTAAAAACTTGATGACATTCATCACACTTAAATGTAGACTGTCCACCAGTATTATGGGTTTCTGAATGTCTTAACAAGTCCGATTTCCTTCTAAAACACTTTCCGCAAGTTTCACAGGAAAACGACTTTTCATTAATATGAATCTTAACATGCTGATTTAAATTAGAATATGTTGAAAAAACTTTGCCACAGGTGGGGCAAACATGCTTCTTTTCCACATTTGTAGGGGTCACAGTCTTTAAAGAAACATCCTCTTCAGCTTGTTGATTACAATTGGAAGAACTTTGAGATATAGTATCTTTTTCTGTAAGAACTTCATCGAATCCATCATGCTGTAACAATCCAACACTATCATGTGTTTTTAAATGTCTTTGTAGGTTTGATCTTCGATAAAAAGACTTCTGGCAGCTATTACAAGTATATAATTTCTCGCCAGAATGAATTTTCATATGGCGGTTCAGATTAGAAATGCTCGAAAAATCTTTACCACAGGTAAAACAGCTAAACATCTTCTTAGCAGATACAGAATCTCCCACAATCGAGGTTTCATCAATAGGCATATCAACATCCATAATATAAAATCAATAAAAAAAACTTTAACTCTTAATGGCAAACAACAGCGATTCGCACAGATAAAAAGCGGGAGCAATTTAAAACACGTTTAACCACTAGCGATATGAATCCTCAAATGATAAAAATCCTAATTTTCCCCCGTCTATTTATACCGACCCGAAAGCAAAGTTGAGTTGTAGTATTGCTTGATATGGTTGTTATCAAAACGCGTCATACGATTTCGGGGGCCTATAAGTTTCTTTCCCCTCTTTATAATATAGCATAATTAAACAGATAAACCCGAATGTATACAAATTTAAATTCGTAAATTATATTATATCACAAAATATAAAAAATCCTACAAAATAAAAATAGAATTTAGCACTTACCCCAAAAACACATCCACTTTAGTTGTTAGTCTTAACTTAACTAATCTTTCTTCCTTATCTTTAGTAGGGGGCGCTGCCATCGCCGCGAGAGGCACTGCCCGTCTTCCGGTTTGTGACGTAGTTTCCGGTTTGCGATAAGAATAAACCTTAAATACACACGCTTAGTCATTCTTCCCTCGGTCTTACTCGCTAGTAGTTGTCAGTTTCTTGTTTAGACGTGTTGGGTGACACCATTACGTGTTTGCGATAAGAACAAGGTCACCCCTTATCAACAGGTAAACAGCTGCAGTGACGTCATAGGTCATATGACATAGCTGATAACGGTACGATTAGCTGATAAAAATTTGTACTAATCATCTATTTCTCTTCAAGTCATTGCATGAGACGGTTGAGCTCCAACAGCTGTATATAAGGTAAGAGTAATTTATATATTATAATAGGATTTTAAATTAATTTAGTAGATGTTACAATTTGATATTTAAAAATTTTCATGCTAAACGATATGATTATATGTTGTTCATCATACTAAATCCACAAATTTTAATTCGAAAGAAATATTATTAAAATTATAATCTAAAATAAATTAGCGAAAATGCATAACAAATCTCAACAAAAAGAAGCTAATTATAAAAGGAAATGTACAAAGTTTATAAATTTACACATGTGTTAAACGCGTTTACAAACCTTATCATAGGCAAAAGTCTAATTCGACCAGCCTATTTGTTATAAGTTTAACTATAAGTCAACATGTTAGATATTTGTGAAAAGGAATCAAATGATTTTTAATTTTCCAAGTTCAGTTTCAATCATATTGTAAAAGGATAATTCAAACTTTGAGATTATCTATAGTAAAATACTTAAATTAAAATGTATTTTTGATAGTTTAATATTTATAAACTACAACTTTGACTACTTTTTAAAATGTTTGCCTGATAGAAAACTGTGATAACATGTCTATGTTTGAATTTTTCTGTTAACATGCCAATGCCTGAATTTTTCTGACAACTTGTCAGTGTTTGAATTTTTCTGATAACATGTCTGTGCTTGAATTTTTCTGCTAACATGTCTGTGTTTAAATTTTTCTTTTAACATGTCTATGTTTAATTTTTCTCTTCTTTTGAAATGTATAAACTTTTACTATACGTGTCTTTCGATTTCATTGAAGAAAAAAGTGATCGATCAACTTTATCAAACACTTTTAATGTTAATATTTTTAAACGAACGCGATAATCAGATAAAAATATATGTAGTTAATTCATGTTATTCCATGAAACATTACATAACAAAAGAATCTTACAAAAATTTTATACTTCAACATTCAATAATTGGCAATATTCACATCTTAATACTAAAAAACAGTCCTTATCTTGGAGTATTTCCTGTAACAAAATCTAAAAATTTCATATCAACAATACCCAAGTTAAAAACTTTACCTCTGAACCTAATACCAATTTTTAATCTCAGAAAGATAAAACTCAGAATTTTTTTAGAAAGTTACTTCTAAAACATCTCATAGATGGCGCTGTTGAAAAAATCAACTCAAAGTTGTTTAAAAAACATTAATAAAATAAATCTAACTTTAAACTATCATCAAACTCCCCAAAAATCACTTCCAATTATAAATATTCTAAAATAATTAAAACATAAAATCGCTCATAGGGGGCGCTGCTGCGAAAAAATCATTTCGAAACTTGTTTAAAATACATTAAAAAACTAAATCTAACTTTAATCTATCATCAAACTCCAGAAAAATCGCTTTCAATTAGAAATATTTCAAAATAATTAAAACTTCTAAAGCCGTTCATAGGGGGCGCTGCTGCGAAAAAATCATTTCGAAACTTGTTTAAAATACATAAAAGAAAAAATCTCACTTTAAACTATCATCAAACTCCAGAAAAATCACTTACAATTAGAAATATTTAAAAATAATTAAAACTTCTAAAACCGTTCATAGGGGGCGCTGCTGTAAAAAAAGCATTTCGAAACTTATAAAAAATAATTCATTACTTGATTACATCATTTTCATAAAAAAAATTTCATCAAAATATCAATAAACAAACAGTAGTAGAGGAATGAGCGTGTAGCCCAGCAGGATCACTTCCGATTCCACCTCCAGGAGCCTCACCTCCACCACGCTCACGGCTCATGCTGGACTGAAACATACATTCCTCTACTACTGTTTGTTTATTGATATTTTGATGAAATTTTTTTTATGAAAATGATGTAATCAAGTAATGAATTATTTTTTATAAGTTTCGAAATGCTTTTTTTACAGCAGCGCCCCCTATGAACGGTTTTAGAAGTTTTAATTATTTTTAAATATTTCTAATTGTAAGTGATTTTTCTGGAGTTTGATGATAGTTTAAAGTGAGATTTTTTCTTTTATGTATTTTAAACAAGTTTCGAAATGATTTTTTCGCAGCAGCGCCCCCTATGAACGGCTTTAGAAGTTTTAATTATTTTGAAATATTTCTAATTGAAAGCGATTTTTCTGGAGTTTGATGATAGATTAAAGTTAGATTTAGTTTTTTAATGTATTTTAAACAAGTTTCGAAATGATTTTTTCGCAGCAGCGCCCCCTATGAGCGATTTTATAAGTTTTAATTATTTTAGAATATTTATAATTGGAAGTGATTTTTGGGGAGTTTGATGATAGTTTAAAGTTAGATTTATTTTATTAATGTTTTTTAAACAACTTTGAGTTGATTTTTTCAACAGCGCCATCTATGAGATGTTTTAGAAGTAACTTTCTAAAAAAATTCTGAGTTTTATCTTTCTGAGATTAAAAATTGGTATTAGGTTCAGAGGTAAAGTTTTTAACTTGGGTATTGTTGATATGAAATTTTTAGATTTTGTTACAGGAAATACTCCAAGATAAGGACTGTTTTTTAGTATTAAGATGTGAATATTGCCAATTATTGAATGTTGAAGTATAAAATTTTTGTAAGATTCTTTTGTTATGTAATGTTTCATGGAATAATATGAATTAACTACATATATTTTTATCTGATTATCGCGTTCGTTTAAAAATATTAACATTAAAAGTGTTTGATAAAGTTGATCGATCACTTTTTTCTTCAATGAAATCGAAAGACACGTATAGTAAAAGTTTATACATTTCAAAAGAAGAGAAAAATTAAACATAGACATGTTAAAAGAAAAATTTAAACACAGACATGTTAGCAGAAAAATTCAAGCACAGACATGTTATCAGAAAAATTCAAACACTGACAAGTTGTCAGAAAAATTCAGGCATTGGCATGTTAACAGAAAAATTCAAACATAGACATGTTATCACAGTTTTCTATCAGGCAAACATTTTAAAAAGTAGTCAAAGTTGTAGTTTATAAATATTAAACTATCAAAAATACATTTTAATTTAAGTATTTTACTATAGATAATCTCAAAGTTTGAATTATCCTTTTACAATATGATTGAAACTGAACTTGGAACATTAAAAATCATTTGATTCCTTTTCACAAATATCTAACATGTTGACTTATAGTTAAACTTATAACAAATAGGCTGGTCGAATTAGACTTTTGCCTATGATAAGGTTTGTAAACGCGTTTAACACATGTGTAAATTTATAAACTTTGTACATTTCCTTTTATAATTAGCTTCTTTTTGTTGAGATTTGTTATGCATTTTCGCTAATTTATTTTAGATTATAATTTTAATATTATTTCTTTCGAATTAAAATTTGTGGATTTAGTATGATGAACAACATATAATCATATCGTTTAGCATGAAATTTTTTAAATATCAAATTGTAACATCTACTAAATTAATTTAAAATCCTATTATAATATATAAATTACTCTTACCTTATATACAGCTGTTGGAGCTCAACCGTCTCATGCAATGACTTGAAGAGAAATAGATGATTAGTACAAATTTTTATCAGCTAATCGTACCGTTATCAGCTATGTCATATGACCTATGACGTCACTGCAGCTGTTTACCTGTTGATAAGGGGTGACCTTGTTCTTATCGCAAACACGTAATGGTGTCACCCAACACGTCTAAACAAGAAACTGACAACTACTAGCGAGTAAGACCGAGGGAAGAATGACTAAGCGTGTGTATTTAAGGTTTATTCTTATCGCAAACCGGAAACTACGTCACAAACCGGAAGACGGGCAGTGCCTCTCGCGGCGATGGCAGCGCCCCCTACTAAAGATAAGGAAGAAAGATTAGTTAAGTTAAGACTAACAACTAAAGTGGATGTGTTTTTGGGGTAAGTGCTAAATTCTATTTTTATTTTGTAGGATTTTTTATATTTTGTGATATAATATAATTTACGAATTTAAATTTGTATACATTCGGGTTTATCTGTTTAATTATGCTATATTATAAAGAGGGGAAAGAAACTTATAGGCCCCCGAAATCGTATGACGCGTTTTGATAACAACCATATCAAGCAATACTACAACTCAACTTTGCTTTCGGGTCGGTATAAATAGACGGGGGAAAATTAGGATTTTTATCATTTGAGGATTCATATCGCTAGTGGTTAAACGTGTTTTAAATTGCTCCCGCTTTTTATCTGTGCGAATCGCTGTTGTTTGCCATTAAGAGTTAAAGTTTTTTTTATTGATTTTATATTATGGATGTTGATATGCCTATTGATGAAACCTCGATTGTGGGAGATTCTGTATCTGCTAAGAAGATGTTTAGCTGTTTTACCTGTGGTAAAGATTTTTCGAGCATTTCTAATCTGAACCGCCATATGAAAATTCATTCTGGCGAGAAATTATATACTTGTAATAGCTGCCAGAAGTCTTTTTATCGAAGATCAAACCTACAAAGACATTTAAAAACACATGATAGTGTTGGATTGTTACAGCATGATGGATTCGATGAAGTTCTTACAGAAAAAGATACTATATCTCAAAGTTCTTCCAATTGTAATCAACAAGCTGAAGAGGATGTTTCTTTAAAGACTGTGACCCCTACAAATGTGGAAAAGAAGCATGTTTGCCCCACCTGTGGCAAAGTTTTTTCAACATATTCTAATTTAAATCAGCATGTTAAGATTCATATTAATGAAAAGTCGTTTTCCTGTGAAACTTGCGGAAAGTGTTTTAGAAGGAAATCGGACTTGTTAAGACATTCAGAAACCCATAATACTGGTGGACAGTCTACATTTAAGTGTGATGAATGTCATCAAGTTTTTACCCGAAGGAATAATTTGAAGCAGCATTTACAGTCGCATCGGAATTCAACATTTCCTTGTCGCGATTGCGATAAAGTGTTTGGAAGAAAATTTGACCTGAGACAACATGTTCGCACTCAACACCCCCGCACACCTCTTGTGAGTGTAAAACGCAAAATGAGCTCATCTAATGCAAAGTCGAAAAACATAAAGTATTCTGATGCACTTAATGTGTTTAAAACAGTGATTTTGCATCCTGATGAACGTGAGGAAAATGATTTAGAGGTATTTCATAGACATGTACAAACTGAAATACAAGAACGTTTAATAAGTGAAATTCATGAAAAAGGTGCAATTAAATGGTATATGGTAGAAAAAATATCACTTGAACGTCTAACTGATAATGAGGAGTTTGAAGAAATTCAATGTTATTTTCGATGTTCTTGTATGACCGAACTTATAGAAGATACTATCTCACAGCATATTGAGGAAGGATTTTCGAAGATTATTAAATCCTTTGAAGAATTTGTACAAAGAGGTTCTGGCTGGAAACTTAGAAAAATTCTTCATTTAGAACTCAAGATTGCTAAATATCATCCTCTCGCTGCGAGTTCCTATATTCCTTTGTCTAAAAAACTTGATGATAAAAAAGCAGTGCTGAATATAAAAAACGAAGATAACAAATGTTTAGTATGGTGTCTTCTGGCTTTTAAACTGAACTTGGATTATACAAAAAAACCTGAACGTGTTTCACATTATCGATCTTATGAACATGATATTAAATTAGGTAGTGTAGAATGCCCTGTACCCCTTCAGAAGATACCTGTTATTGAACAACTCAACAATTTACGGGTTAATGTGTTTGGTTATGAAGAGGATGAAGTTTGCCCCTTGTATATATCTGAAAAGAAGGATAAAGATGTGATTAATTTGTTATTGGTTGGTGATGGTGAAAAGCAACACTATTGTTTGATAAGAAGTTTTTCAAGACTTTTAGGTGATCTTACCAAACATAGAGCCGCTGGCTATTATTGTTATCGATGTTTACATCGATTTTCAAGACAAGATCTATTGGATAAGCATAATGAATATTGTTCTCAACATGTTGCCCAAGCTATAAAGATGCCTAGTGAAAATGATAATATATTAAAGTTTACAGGTATTCGTTTACAACATCCTGTTGCCTATACGATTTATGCGGATTTTGAGAGTCTACTTATACCTATTTCATCAGCCCCTCCCTCTTCTAAAGCATCCTATACCGAGAAAACAACCTATCACTTGCCATGTGGTTATGCCTATGTGGTTATTGGACCCGATGGAACGTGTGTGAAGAAAGCACAGGTATATCGGGGTAGAAACTGTGTTGATCATTTTTTAAACCGAATGATGCAAGAGAAGGAAATTTTAGGTCAAAAGTTACTAAATGTTAAACCTATGAAGCTTTCTCCCAAGGAAGAAAAGGCATTTCGAGAAGCAGAGTTTTGTCATATTTGTAAGAAAACTTTAGATGAGAAACGTACACGTGACCATGATCACCTGTCAGGTGCATACAGAGGAGCTGCACATGTGGAATGCAACTTGAACTATAAGCAGTGTAAAACAATTCCTGTTATATTCCATAACTTGAAAAACTACGATGGCCATCATATCATGACAAAGCTTGGAAAATTCAAAGATCATGAAATCGATGTTATTGCTACTTCTATGGAAAACTATATCACCTTTAAAATCAGAAAGCCTACATCTTATATTCAGATGGTGTTTATAGACTCTTTCCAATTTTTGCCTACGTCATTGGAAAAACTTGTTAAAAACCTTCAACCTGATCAATTCACTATTCTTGAAGAAAATTTCCCCCGAAATAATAATTTATCTTTACTTATACGGAAAGGGGTTTACCCCTATGATTATTTTACTTGCTTTGAAAAATTTACTGAGAAGCAGCTTCCTCCGCCTTCTGCCTTTTTTAATAGTTTAACCAATGAGCCTATAAGTGAAAAGGAATACCAACACGCCCAGAATGTATGGAAAACATTTGATATCAAGACTCTTGGTGATTATCACAACCTTTATGTGAAGACAGATGTTCTACTACTTGCTGACGTGTTTCAAAACTTTAGGAAATTATGTCAGCAGTATTATGAAATTGACCCTGCTCACCTGTTTACAGCACCTGGGCTAGCATGGCAGGCTTGTTTGAAGATGTCTGATACACCTTTAGAGTTACTCAGTGATATAGATATGTTGCTTATGGTTGAAAATGGAATAAGAGGCGGCATTAGCATGATAAGTAAAAGATATGCCCGAGCAAACATCCCTGGTACGCCCGATTATAAGAAAAATGAGGCACCCAGCTACATTATGTATTGGGATGCCAATAACTTATACGGGTGGGCTATGAGCCAATTTTTACCCTACGGCGGTTTTGAATGGTGTGAAACAAGTCATATGACAGAAGAGTGGGTTCTATCTTTATCCGATAGTTCCGAAATTGGGTATCTTTTCGAGGTAGACTTGGAATACCCGAAACATTTACATCCTTTGCATAATGAATACCCTGTCGCCCCTGAGAGAGTAACTGTAGAGGATCAGATGCTATCTTCTCATGCAAGAAGCTTACTCAACAATAGAAAATTCGTCGGAACTCCTAAACTTATACCAAATTTAAATAATAAACGAAATTATATAACCCATTATCGTAATCTCAAATTTTATTTAGAACTTGGTTTAAAAATTACAGCTGTGCATAAAGCTTTAAAATTTAAACAGGGACCATGGTTGCAGAAATATATTAATTTCAACACCGAAAAAAGGAAAGAAGCAAAATCTTCTTTTGAGAAAGACTTTTTTAAGTTAATGAACAATTCTGTTTTTGGTAAAACCATGGAAAATCTACGAAAAAGAAGAAATATTGTGCTTTGTAACGGTGAAAAAAGAGCCAAAAAATTAGTAGCATCGCCTACTTTTAAATCGTTTAAAACTTATGATGAAGACTTGACTGCTGTTGAGAGATTAAAAACTAGCATACATATGAACCGACCCATCTATGTTGGATTTTCTATACTCGAACTATCTAAACTTTGTATGTATGATTTCCATTACAATTTTATAAAGAAAACATACAAAGATCGTGCAGTTTTACTCTTTACGGATACAGATTCCCTAACGTATCATATTAAAACCAATAATATTTATAAGGATCTGGAGCAGCATCGTGAGTTGTTTGACTTTTCTGAATACCCGAAATCTCATCGTCTATACTCTGAGGATAATAAGAAGACGCTCGGAAAGTTTAAGGATGAACTTAATGGTGAATTAGCCCTTGAGTTTGTCGGACTGAAATCAAAAATGTATTCTCTAAAATCTGTTAAAGATGAAAAGAAGCGTGCAAAAGGCGTATCTACGCAGATTGTTCGGCAGAAAATTAAACATGAAGACTACTTGGAGTGCCTCCAACAACAAAAAACAAGTATGGAGAAACAGGTAAGAATTGCCCAAGATGACCATCGCCTATATACATTAACTCAAAATAAAATTAGCTTAAGTCCCTTTGACGACAAGCGTTACTTATTGGATGATGGAATAAGCAGTTTAGCATATGGCCATTATGACATTAATACCGTTTGTAATAAAGAAGAAAATGTTGATTTGTATTGCTAACGCAAAATCGCGATGTATATTTTGATCTGTAAATACCTTTTTGTAAATTATTTTGTTATAATAAAAATTGTTGATTTTATTATTGAGTACTTTTTTTAAACCTTACTAGTGAAACGTTATCTTTATACACAAACTTTTGTTGTAGTTAAATCGAAAATGAGTGAAAACTTTTTTTAACTATAGTGAAACTTTTTTTTTTTGTTAAGATAAAATTTTTAATAAAATAAATTTTTTTTTTAAAGTAATGCAAAACTTTTTCTAAAAGATTTTTTTTTTTTTAATATGTGAAACTTTTTAACTACCGCATATTTTTTTTCTTTATAAAAACATGAAAATTTTTTGTAAAACTTTCATAAATAATCAGATAGTCATACACACACACAAAGAGATCTATTTGTCACGTGCACATACATACACATACACACACACACACACACACACACACATAGACACGCATAGAACTATTTATAATAAATATATAATATACTTGCTTTTTAAAACATATTCTTATACACAAACCTTTCTATAAAATATCAGATACATAACTAGATGGATCAGAAATTGTTGTTGTAAAGAGAAGAATGATTCTGAACATTGTATTATCGGTTGTGAAGGTACCTCCTCCCCCTTATTCCCATTCCTTCTTGAGGAATCCTCGTTCCTCAGTCTGGAATCCCCATTCCTCATTGCGGATTGCGGCTGCTGCCGGTGAACCCCCACTATCTTACTACTATTATGGTTTAATGTAATATCAATAAAAAGTGATCCGTGAGAAATTTAAGTTATTTAAATTACAACTGTATACTTTAAAAAATTACCAATTTAAACCATTTACCCGAAAAATATTTGAACCTGCCCAATATCTTTCAAAACTCAGCACCGCTGTGCACTATTGCGATTATGACTCCCTGAATCTGAGTTTCGCAGTTATTTCGTGCATTTTATGTTAATTAGACCATGGTGTTCAATCGGCGAACTATAAATATGGGGATGAAAGGTTGGATTGAGGGATTTGGAGTCGGATCCTACCTCAAAAAAGGTTCATTATTGCAGCTCTCGTTAGGAACTTCGATAAATTGCTTAGCTGACATGTGTTCGCAGTTTGTCGCCTATTTCCAGCGGAAAGGATCGCGATCTGGGTAAGAAAGTTCTTTATCGTTTTAGAAATAAAATACATTCCGGAAACCACGGGTTTCTAGTTTATAGTGGCATGTAGGATATGTGAATTTGTTCTTAGTAATTTTTAGAACTATAGTTCCTTCGACAGCGAAGCTGCCCTAAGTGACTGTGAGAACCCATTTGATTCGCGTAAGTTAATTTTACATTAGTAATTTTGAATTTAATTAAATTAACTGTTAATTGAAGTCTGAAGTTAAGTTGAATTCCAATTTGACCAGCATAGTTAAGACCTCAAGCTTCATTGCCAGCCCACTTATTTTTTTTTGTGATTCCAAATACAGTATTGGTATTAAACTCAATTTTACAGATGAAACGTGACATCAGTGAGTTTAATAATTGATTACATGGCACGGAGTAGAAATCCCTCGGGCAAATCACTGAAGTCTTATGGCAACATATTTCTTTAACATATAGCATCTCCGGAGGAAAATGAAACATAAAAGGACAGGGATATACAAAATACATACATAATTACATACTAAACAATGTACAAAATTATTCCAATACACAAATCGCTATTTTGGATGAATCTAGGCAGCAGAGAAGCATTTGTTATTGAGATAATAGATATTTTCATAGATTATAATCCATGAAAATATAATCAATGATATATAAATATGATATATAAATATGTAAATATATATATATATATATATATATATATATATATATATATATATATATATAAAAACTTATTGCAAAAATTAACCATTGAAACAGAAATAACTGACCAAATGCAATGAAATTATTATCCCAAATAGCTATGTCAAATTACACATTATAAAACATAGTCCTAACAAATGAAGTATTTATTCAAAAAGTGAAACATAAGTAAAAAAAAAAAAAAAAAAAAACACAAATGCAAGCTTATAATGTAATTTATATATATATATATATATATACATATATATATATATACATATATATATATATATATATATATATATATATATATATATACTACATAACTATATATAATATATAAAATAAATAATATATCTTTATATAATATTAGCTACAGAGATAAACATCAACTTTGAAATTACATATTAAACTCATTTGAATTTGATTGGCGAGGGGCGGAGCTACCAGGAGGAAGTGAGCTCACGCAGAGAATGTCATAGAATGCTCTGGAAGATGCCCCTGCCGGAAGTACGGATTTCAAAACAATCGTTATCATTTTAAAATAAAGCGAAATGTTATGTAAGAAAGAAAAACTTACAGGGGAAGTTTTAAAAAGGAAGGAATTAAAATAATTTTTGAATGCGAATCTTTAATATTATATGAATAAAGATTAATAAAATATTTCTTAAATTAAATTAAATAAAAATATGGCAGTGGTTGCAAGGAACCACAACAGTGAGTATAAGTTAATTTATGTTCCGTTAGTTTCGCAAATGAATATTAAAATGTAGTGTCTCTACAATACAGTTTTAAAATTCTAAAATTGAATTTTGTGCGATTTAATTTTTTATATGGGCCATTTATCTGTAGTGATTTGTTTGTGTGTGTTTGTATCATATATGTTCTTGACTAGATTGGAAGTTTCTGCGATAATTTTTACAGGAGCTATTAAAGTTTTACTGCTTTTCAGTGTAACGTTTTCAGTTGTCTACGATAGACAAAATTGGAGATTTTAGTGATTTAATTGTAGGGATATTTAAAATGATTATTTTCTGTTTATTTATCATACATTTTCTACTTTTAGAATAATTTATAATTTTTAAATTGAATCTTTGTTTTATGTATTGTGTATTCAGTTAAATTTAAACTCTTCAATACAGTTTAAAACTAAGCTAATTAATTGAAGTCTATAAATGAATAGTGATAATGAAGTTTATTTGAAAGGCGTAAATATATAACTACACAGAGGGGCGCAATGCATGCTAAATACGGGCCTGACAATACAGGTACATATCTGTTCCAAAGTCTTGCCCCTGCTTGGATTTTGTTCTACCAGCACCCATGCTAGATATCCATTATTCGGTTAAATAGTATATTAAATGTTGAAAAAATGCCTTACAGATATATTTTGGCCTTTTTTTTTTTTTTTTTTTTTTTTTTAATCGACATTAAAAAAGAACTGCAAATACTAGAAGAAAAATAAATCCTTTAAACGTGCAAATAAACCAGTTTGAGGGGAAGGAATTTTGAGAAGTAATGAAACATAGAAGTTCGATGTATTCAAACGCTTTAAATGATTATTATCTTATTTCATTTTAGTTTTTTTTTTTTTTTTTTTTACACTATAATATAACACAGAAAATTAAATATATATATATTCATTCAAAACAAACTTATATAATGTTATTAGAGAGCTTTCAGAAACACACTATTTTTCGAATAATTTATTCTAAATGGAATAAAATATTAAATTTAATAGACTCTAGTGTGAAATTCAGATTTTATTTTCAACTTCAAATTACGAAATGAAACAAACATATTATACCATCAACGCTAAAAATTTAAATGTTTTCAAAAGTAATATTTAAAATTATTATGTAAACAGATATGATTTTTAAAAAAGAAGGATTTATAATTATATAATACGACAAGAAAAAAGATTCGTTTTCACCTGTTTTCTTTCTTTCTATTTGTTATCATATTTATTTATTTATTTTAGGTTTAAACGAAACAGCTATAATTTTAACCATCAATAATTTCATACTTTTTATGTTTTTATTTCCTTTAATTATTTTTTATACAATGACGAAACATATCATTATAAATGTTAAAAAAAAAGTTGCTATAGTTCTTAAAACAATTATAAAACCTAAGTGCCATCAAATGAAAAGGACTTTAAAAATATGTATCTTCTTCAAAAACGTCTTAATGTCATTTTCGATTCTCCTTTATCGATGTCTCACACCCTGTTTCTTTTTAACCTTTCACGAAAATAACTACGAATTACTTTTCTTTGTAATATTTTCATACTTTCGATTGATACAACTAATTCGACGCAAGCACACCAAGAAAGGTTTAAGAAAAAAAAATATTCATAATTATTTATTATCCATTAAAAAAATATGGTAATATATTTTTTACATTTTGTTTAACCTTTAAAGGAAATATAAAATCTAAGTGCCATGTAATGAGAAAAAAAAAAAAAACAGGTATAATTTTCAAAAACCTTATAACGTCATACTAATGAGTAATTTTCTTTGCTTAATATTAACTACCTTTCTTTGTTATTTTCATAATATTTTCACACTTTCGATTTTTGTAACTAATTCGGTGCAATTTCAGAACATATCATCAAGAAGGGTTCATAAAAAATTATTTAAATTTATTTATTTAACATTGAAAATTTATGAAAATATCTTTTACATTTTTTCCTATAATATTAAAATGAAAAATAAAATCTAAATGAAAAAATAAATAAATAAAAAATATGCATCATTTTCAAAAACCTCTTAACGTCACTATCCTCTATCTGCACTCCCACACCCTTTCTGGTTTTTGTTTGTTTGTTTGTTTGTTTGTTTCATCCTTACCCTCAAACTAACGTAACGTTTTCTTTGCATAAAATTTTATACATTCCTTTGACATTTTGGCTTGCAAAATATATATTTTTTTAAATACAATTTATAAAGATCATTGTAATACAATTGCAAGAAAGGAATGTGTCTTAAGTGTAAAAAGACATTTTATTTAAATTTTGAATTCATTAGCTTGTATTTAAAAGAAATACAGGAAATTTAACAAACATTCATTTAAATTAAGGCACTTGCCATAATCGAAATATTTTACAAATTTTGGTAAGGGGACAGTGGACATTCAAAATCATGAAATGTGACTGAAAAATTGATTTTTTGTATTTGAAGAATTATGAAACTAGATGCTCAAATTTATCTGATGCAAAAAGATTTTTTTAATTCTGAGGCTTCTTTGCACAGATATGATCTTTTATTTTTGTTAAAAGTCTACACGTTTATACAGTTTTTTTAATTAAAATGCTGTTTTATCAAAAGTGAAAATTTTGCACATTTCTAACTTTTGAAACGTTCTATGCGCATTCCTAATTATCGGATTCTTTTGAAATTTATTCTGTATATCCTCTATATATTAATGAATAAATTTTAGCAGAAAAAAAAAGTATCTCAGGAGTATTTTAATGTTCAAATATGTGCGCATATGAAAAAAATAGCTACTTTTTTTTTAGAAAAAAAACAAGGTTTAATTATGAAAATATATTTTTTCTGATTATACATTCAGCGAACATTGACAATTCATGCCAACTTCCATTCTAATATATAAAAAGTACCTCATAAATAAATATTGTCTTATTTTATGCAAAAGAAATGCGCATGGAGCACTTTAAAATACGATAATTTTTTGTTAATTTTAAATTTAAAAATTGAATAATTTAAAAACTTCTTTATTATTTTAACACCAAATTTTGAATATGACTATTTGAGCTTGTCATTAACTAGTCGGCCAATTTTCAAATGAATCCATCCAAAATTCTAGGATTTGTTTTTTAATGTCCACTGTCCCCGTAACAATGCTTTTCAGACAAACGACCTTCAATATTTTCATTTTTAAAGTACTTCAACTAATCTAATCCAATGACAGAAAGTAGTGATTAAGGGGCTGATTCAATGAAACTCCCCAATCAACCAAACATATGGACTCCCTAATCGACCCCAACTCCCTAATTGACCAAACCCCATGTTAACCCTATCTGGAAACTTAGAAGCGCGATTACTCAGTACCTAATATAAATGTTAAAATACGGTTTTCGCCATCAGAAAATGCACGACAGGTGTCAACGATGTGCGTTTTTAAAAATTGTCTCCGTAAAAGTATTTTTAAGTATTTTTAAGAAGATCATAAAATTTCATCAAGTGAAAATTTCAAAGTTTGTAGGGATTTTTTAAATGCTTAAAGTTTAAGGAGAAAATTTTTAAAACCGCATACCGTCAGCATCTGACGTGTCCTTTCTGATGGTGAAAACCGTATTTTAATAATTATATTAGGTAATGAGTAATCGCGCCTCTAAGTTTTCCCATATGTTAACATGGGATTTCGCGATCCGGGAGTTTCAGTGAAGCGGCCCCTTAAAGAAACTTCAGAATAAAATTCCATGCATAATTATTTACTACCCTTTGAAAGTGAACGAAGTTATTTTTTGCATTTTTTTCTGCAATCCTTGAAACAAAGATAAACGCCTTGTAATGAGAAGAAAATTAAAAAGCATGAATCATTTTCAAAAACTTCTAAGCACCATTTTCTTTTATCCTGACTCCCACACCCTTTCAGTTTCTTCCCAGCCTTACCCGAAATTAATCTATCGTCTGCTTCCCGTAGTATTAGATACTTTCCTTTGACATTTCCAAACGATTGGCGCGATTTTTTGGCGACGACTTTACCGGCATTGTAACCCTAGCCCGGCCGATGCGGCTCAGATGAAAATCAACCAACTGTCAAGTTGAGCACGATATTCGAAGTAGGTAGGCTCGAAACAAATTGAGCAATGGGTGATAATAAGAGCGATGAAAACAAATCATCTGAAAACAAATCCAATCAAAATGCTGAAGAACCCGCTACCCCTCCTCCTAATGAAATGCGAGCTATTGTCCTTACAGGATTTGGCGGATTGAAAGCAGTAAAGGTGATGAAAAAACCGGAACCTACCCCAGGAGAAGGAGAAGTACTCATAAGAGTAAAAGCATGGTAATTTTTATTTTACATTCTATTTACATAAAAATGTTTAAATATGTAATTTACAACCAGAATAATTTAGCAATATATTTTTTTATGAATTTAAACTACTTTTGAAATGAAAGCAGCCGAACAGCTGTTAGACAAACTCACTTCTATCGAACCATATTTTCGTTTCCCAAACTCATAATAATGGGTAAATTTGTAAAATTTTTCGAAAAGTTATTCAATTTCGACGAATAAAAGTAGGGATACATTTTAATATAGGGGATCATTTAGTATTTGCAGAGTTATAAAAGAAAATATGTAAGCCGGTACTTAATGTATCTGTTATGTAAGTTTGGAAAATGTCTTACAAAGTTTGTTTCATAATCACCTACATTTTACGGAATAAAGAATGTGTTTTGTTTAATTTATAGAAAAATATTTTTTAAATATATTATATTCATTATAATCAAGCCATCTGTTTTATATATATAAAAAAAAAAAAAAAAAAAAAAAAAAAAAAAAACACAATACTGTTATGGGTGGCCATTTATGGCAGACATATATCTCGAGTTCAAGTAATAATTTAGTTCTTGAATATTTATATCCTAACTGAAAGTAAAGATTTTCTTTGAATTTAAACGATTATTTAATAAATAAATAAATAAATAAATAAATAATAAACTTTTACCAGAGAAAAAGAAAAGAAAAATGTTTAAAATGGCCTTGCAAGTTATATAACTGTTCGCAGGGTTTTATGAAAAAAATTTATTTTTTAAAAAAAACTATTTTTTAATGTGTAAAGTAATATTTTTAAGCGTAAAATTAAAATTATAAGATAATTTCGATGAATGAATTTAGTATGAATGAATTATTTAGTTTAAATGAATTATTTAGTATTTTCAGAGATATAAAAGGAAATATGTAAGCCGGTATCTAGTACATCGCTTATGTAATCTTGAAAAAACTCCTTGTAAAGTTTGTTTCATCATCATTTACGAAATAAAGAATATATATATTCTTTTACTTATAGAAAAATACTTTTTAATATATTATATTCCATTACAATCAAGCATTGGATGGCCATTAATGTTAAATATATACCTTCAGTTCAAGTAATAATTTATTTCTCGAATATTTATACCCTAATTGAATGTAAAGATTGAATTTAAACTTTTTTTTCCCAAAAGCAACAAAAATTAAACTTTTACCTGAAAAAAAAAAATCTTTAAAATGACCTTGCAAGTTATAAGTCTAATCACAGTGTTTTATGAATATATATTTTTTTAACTTTTTTTAAATGTATAAAGTAATATTTTAAGAGTAAAATAAAAATTATAAGATTATTTTGATGAATGAAAGCTGGGAGGTGTTGCAATATGGAGAACCATTTGGTATTTGCAGAGATATAAAAGGAAATATGTCAGTGTTGAATTCGAGGGATGGCCCGAGGGGGACGGGGGTCCCCCGGAAGATTTAAGATTTTATGCTTTTAATAGTCAAAAAGTGCAGCCCCCCCCCCCGGATCTCTATAATTAATATTTTTTAATAAGTGATGGCAGTAATGTAGTTCAGGTTAGGTTTGTTTAAGTATTGAAATTCCTTTATTGGAAATATTTTTCAATTATTTAATAGCTAATAATTTAGTCAATTTAATGTATATTTTATAAAGATAATCGTACATAAATTAATAAATTTAAAAAAATAGTGTTATTTTTTTCACTAACATATCTAGTTATTAACATTAAAAGAAATCAATGAAATTACTAGACACTATTAACGTGAAAAATCTCTTCTAATGTAAAAACTTTTTTATGTAAAATCCACGACTTTTTGAATTGCCTGTCCGATAAAGCGAAGAATACTATTTCAGACCTATAAAAGTTTTATTTATAAATGTGCATGAACTCATTATTTCATGAACAGTTCGTCAAGTTTCATTTATTGCATTGAATATAATAAAATATAGCAATAATGGAGCTCAGAATGAATTTAACATACTTATTTTATTAATTAAAATATCTTCAATTATATATATATTGAATAATCATTTTATCATATTAACGATAATTTTTAATTAATTAATTGAGTAAGAAAGTAATATTACCATATTGTTCTCCTATCATTTTATTATGTTTTTAATAATTTTCAATTAATCAATTAATAATAAATATAACGTTACCTATTAGATGTCATATCTAATTATTACTTTTAAAGTAATTAATTAAATTACCACAGAGTTTTGAAAAAAAACTCTTCTTTATTGCAGTTTTTTTCGTAAAAATAAATTAATTCATTAATTAATTAAATTGCTTATCCAATAAACAGTAAAAGTAAATAATTAATGTATTAATTAAAATCACCGTTATAACTTGAAAAAAAATCATATCTATAAAATCTGCAATTATATAAATTATTTATCTGATAAAAATATTAAATTTTATTACGACATAGAAAAGTTTTGTTTATATATAAGTATTTATGAAATCATTGCTTTTATGCAACATTTTGTTTTAATGTTATGATAACGTTAATACTTTTAATAAAAGAGGACAGTAATATAACTCGAATGTATTTAAATGTTAATTTTTTTTTTCAATTATTATAAGTTTAATAATTTAAATAATCATTTTATTATGTTTTTAATAATTTTCAATTAAGAAATTAATAATAAATATAGTGTTACCTATTAGATGTCATAATCTAATTATTACTTTAAAAGTAATTAATGAAATTTTCACAGAGTTTTGAAAAAAAATACTCTTATTTATTGCAATTTTTATTCGTAAAAGTAAATTTATTCATTAATTAAATAAATTGCTTATCCAATAAACAGATGAATTCTTTTTTCAGTTTAGATAAAAAATTTTCATCTAGAAAAGTTTTCATTAGAAATCTGCATGAAAGGAAATTCTTAATGAGGAATTATGTCAGATTACTAAAATAAATTTACTATTTTTTTAATAGCAGGTGTCAGTAATATTTTAATATTAAGATAAATTTTTAATATTTTTAATAAGATAACAGTGACTCGAATTTATTTAATTTTTTTTCAATTAGTATAAGTTTAATAATTTAAATAATCATTTTTGGGGTTTCGTTCATCTCATGAAACCCTATTGCTCCCGCTCCGTTGTCTGTCTGTCATAGAGCCATTCTCGAAAACTATGTAACTTACAGAGGTGAAAATTTGTGTATAAATCAGAATATCAGCTGTGAAGAGCTGAAAATATTAAAATTTGAAAAATTCGTATTATTTTAATAAATAGAAATAAAAAACCAAAATTCTAACAGCCTTTTCCTATTAAATTTAAACATTTTTCGTTATAGCCGATGCCAAAGATTTAAAATCCACAATGAAATTCTTTCTACAATAATTAATTTCTATCAGACGATTTCCACGTGAAAAATAAAATAAAAAGTTTCACCAATTGAAAAAAAAAAAAAGATAAATATAAAATAAAATTGATTGACGTCATAGTCGTAATAAAACGGAAAACGTCTAAGATTTCTCAATAATACAAGGAGTATGAGTATGTGTAAGTACACAAAGCAGATTAATATCACGTCATTAGAGAATTAAAAAGATCTGACGTCATATGGGAAGTTTAACGAATTTTTCAAATGTTTGAGAATACAAAGCGAGTATCAATATAAATAATAGAGAATAGTAAATATATGAGTTTGAGAAACATATTGAATCTTGATAAAAATCCGATTATGGAAATATTCGCATATTTTAACATGAAAAAGAAGGTTTTGACAGTGTACAATTTGTTTAATTTTGAAATTATTTTTTTAAATATTGCATTTAGTTCGTATGACGGATATTGTTACGACAGAATATAATAGCGGGCTTGGCCCGCTATCCGGCTGGTTTAGATATTCGAAAAAACGAAAAAATAGACCGGTAAATTTTTACTTAATAAAAAATATGTTTTTTTTTTTTTTTTTTTTTGTTAAATGAAATTTATTTGGATTTATTAAGGAAAGGATAAAGTGTTTTGGAAAGGAATATTAAACGAAACCCTTTGAGTGATCTTCGATCACACTTACCCACTTGTTTAAAATAATTTTCAATTAATCAATTCAAATAAAATTCAATTCAATTTCAATATAAATATAATGTTACCTATTAGTTGTCATACATAATTATTTCTTTAAGGGTAATTAATTAAATTATCACAGAGCATTGAGAAAAACCCTCTTCTTTATTGCAAATTTTTTCCGTAAAAATAAATAAATTAATTAAATAAATTGCTAATCCAATAAACAAATGAATTATATTTCAGATCTAGAAAAGTTTCATTTGGAAATCTGCATGAAATGAAATTTTTTATGAGGAATTATGTCTCATTATTAAAATAAATTTACTATTTTTTTATAGCAGGTGTCAGTAAAATTTTAATATTATGATAAATTTAATATTTTTAATAAAAAATGACAGTAAAGATGAGAGTGACTCGGATTTATTTAAATGTTAAAATATATATATATATTTTTTTTTACTTTTCATTTATTATCAGTGTAATAATTTAAATAATCATTTTATTATGTTTTTAATACTTTTAAATTAATCAATTAATGATAAATATAATGTTACCTATTAAGATGTCATATCTAATTATTACTTTAAAAGTAAATAACGAAATTACCACACAGTTTTGAAAAGAAAAATCTCTTGTTTATAGAAAATATTTTCCATAAAAATAAATAAATTAAATTAAATTAAATTAATTGCTTATCCAATAAAGAGATAATTTTTATTTCAGATCTAGAAAAGTTTTATTTAGAAATCTGCACGAAATAAAATTCTGTATGAGGAATTTTGCCTTATTATTAAAATAAATTTACTATTATTTAATAGCAAGTTGTGACAGTAATATTTTAATTAAATATATTAACATATTTTTTATTTAAAATATTTTTGAATTATCATATGCCAAATAATTTAGTCACTTTATTATATTTTTAATAACTATAATTTTAAAGCAGGCAGTTATTAAAAATTAAAGCAACTTTACCATTTCGTTGGCATATCTAGTTATGAACTTTAAAATCTAAACCGATATTTCGTTCCGTATTATTTACGCTGTATTAATCAGTTTTTTTTTTCAACCCGGTATCAATACGAAATATCGGTTTTGATTTTAAAGTTCATAACTAGATATGCCAACGAAATGGTAAAGTTGCTTTAATTTTTAATAACTGCCTGCTTTAAAATTATAGTTGTTAAAAATATAATAAAGTGACTAAATTATTTGGCATATGATAATTCAAAAATATTTTAAATAAAAAATATGTTAATATATTTATTTTATTTAATATATAATAACTTACATGAAGATGTTTGACTTTAATGACTTATTTAATAATATTGATATCAAGGATATGTTCAGGATTGTCAATTTATTATACAAAGAATACAAGGATTCCATAAAATTAAAAAATAACATTTCTTTAAATTACTTTAAAACTTTAACTAGATTTATTCTACATCATAATTATATTGTTTTTAATGAGAATATATATATTCAATGCTGTGGATTACCACAGGGTGGTATTGTTTCTTCAATTCTTGCAGAATTATATTTATATTATTATGAACGTAATTCACATATTGCTAATTGTAAAATGTACCGTTATATAGATGATATAATTGTCTTCTATTTTAATAATAATTCAAATTATTTACTACCAATAAAATATCATAAAAATTTAAATTATAGTTTCAACCTTATGGTAAATAATGAAATTAATTTTCTTGATCTTAAGATAATTCTTAAAGATAATAAAATTTTGTTTGACATTTATGACAAAAGAAATGATTTTACATTTAAAGTTAACTTATTTACTAATTATAAGTCTTGTATACATAAATCAGTATTTGTAAATATTTTACTAAATTTTGCACATAGAATAAACAATCTTTGTTCTAATAATTTTAAAACTCAAAATTTAAAACTTATTCTTCAACATGCAGTAGAATATGGCTATCCCTTTTATTTAGTTAAGTCAATTTTACGAATATAAATTTTGCTTTCATTGGGGTTTATATGTTTGCACATTCTATCTGTTAAAACACTTACATTTTGATTACTGATATATTTGGCTAAAGAATGAATTCCTTTATGTGAGAGCTGAGTGGGAATATTTTGGTTAAATATCTTTTATTAATTAAAAAATTTAAATAGTAAATTCTAATTTTTTTTTCTTTTCTAGGGAGAGAACTTTAAATATAATATTGTTCCAATAAGTGCGTTGCCATATTGGAGATTTAATGTTTTTTTTTTTTTTCCCTTGCCAGGTAGAGAACATTTAACAATTTAGTTAAATGCTTTTTTATTTTTTATTTTTTGCAAGATATTAGATTCAATACGTGAGGTTAACATATTGGAAATGTTTGGTTATTTTTAGCTATCAGTGTGTGAAATCTAATTTTATTTTTCAGAATAAATAATATTTAGCAAGATGTTAGTTCCATTGAGTGTGTGTAGCCATTTTGGTATTTCTTTTAAACTTGCATTGTTATTTATAAAATGAAAATCTAATTTTATTTTTCAGGGTTAATAAAATTTTGCAAGATGTTAGTTCCAATAAGTGCATGTAGTCATATTGGTAAATCTTTTAAGCTTGCATATAATTATTTATAAAATGAAAATTTAATTTGACTTCTACAATAATATTTTAGATTTTATGGGTTTATTTATGTTTTGAAATTATTTAAATGTTGACATATGTAAAAATAAATAGATAAAATAATTTTATACTGAAAATTTACTTAATCAAAATAATTAATAGTTATTTAGATATTGTTTTAATCTTTAACTAGATGGCAGCACCATATAATGATTTAAAAAAAACTATTACTATTATTCTTTAGTATTATTTTTTAGTTATTGTTTATTATAAAACTAGATGGCAGCACCATATAAATTTTCACAATTTTTTTTTCTCTTTTAACTGAAAACTTGGAATACAAGTGAAATTTTTAAATATTCCAATAATATAATATATATATTAAAATTATTTAAGTTAAAAAATATTTTTAGTAAATGAATTTATAGTTTTTATATTATTTATTTGTATTTTTATATTTTAAATTAGAAATAGTTAAAATCACAATGGTTAAATTAATAACTGCTACTTTTAAAAAATTAACTGTAATTTTAACTTGTACGTTTGAATTCACTTATTCACTTTACCATGTGCTTAGCACAAAACATTTTTGGCTTCGGATTCTGGACAAATTTATGTTGTAATGTATAGATTTTCTATGTCTTCCT
This sequence comes from Maratus michaelseni, assembly GCA_963931845.1. NCBI lineage: Eukaryota > Metazoa > Arthropoda > Arachnida > Araneae > Salticidae > Maratus > Maratus michaelseni. The sequence continues at coordinate 150,892,202 of OZ007597.1, read as the reverse complement.
TTGTATTTATTTGTTTATAAATGGATTTATTTTCTTCCGTTTGATTTGTAGTGTTCTATTTTCAAAGGTATCCTTTTTTTTTTTTTTTTTTTTTTTTTTTTTTTTTTCCAATTTCTTTCCAATGATTGTTAGGGCTTGGAATTGTCACAAAATTTTGGCTTTAAGCTTGTGACAGTTACAGAAAACAATCATTCTTTGCTTATAATGTGGTTTCCCAGCCCTTGAAAAAGTAAATTACATTATAAGCTTGCATTTGTGTTTTTTTTTTACTTATGTTTCACTTTTTGAATAAATACTTCATTTGTTAGGACTATGTTTTATAATGTGTAATTTGACATAGCTATTTGGGATAATAATTTCATTGCATTTGGTCAGTTATTTCTGTTTCAATGGTTAATTTTTGCAATAAGTTTATATATATATATATATATATATATATATATATATATATATATATATATATATATATATATATAAATCAAATCTTTAATAAAAATTAATATTAATTCTATAATGAATGATAAAAACTGTTATTTTCCAATTAATAATCTTCAAATTTCAAAAACATTTAAATATCCTAATACAATCGGAAGAAAGATTTTTAACTATAATAAATTTTTTAAAAATACATCTGATGCTAGTACTTTTCAGTGTAAATGCAATGACCCCACTCTAAAAAAATACATTAATAATGATCATGGACATATAATCACTAGTAATCTTAATATTGTGAATTATTTTAATCTGCAAAAACTAATATGTTATGGTACTAAATATATACTTCCTTCTAAATTTAATGTAAATTCTATTATAAAACAGTTTACATACGATATAGACATTTTTATTTATAAAATTTCAATCTCATATAGTAAACCAATTGAATATTTTAATCAATGGAAAATACTTGTTATTGAAAAATTAAGTTCGTCTTTAAAACGTAATTTATCGCATTTGGTTAAAATTAACACAAAACATTTGTTCCAGCAAATTACTAAATTACAAAAAAACTATGTAATAACATATATTGACAAATCTCCTAATAATTATGCAATCATATGTAAAGCTTATTATCACCAACTACTTACATCCTGTATTTCTACTAACAATTCTTTTAAAAAAAACTAATGAAAATGTAATTGTAAACAATCGTAAAATTCACAGTTATTATAAATTATTAAATATTACTTCTACTAACTTTAATTATCCTTATTTAGTTCTTATACCCAAATTTCATAAAAATCCAATTAAATTTAGGACTGTAACTATAGGATGCAATACATATAATAATATAGCCAATAAACATCTATTAAAAATTCTCAATCAAATTTATACACTGACAACAATCACTGATAATACACATTGTATAAAAAATAGCTATCAACTCGTCAATATTTTGAAAAATCTTAAATGTGTTAACAATATAATGACATATGATTTCAAAGATCTTTTTAATAATATAGATTTATTAGATCTACATAATATTATAAATGCATTATTTAATAAGTATCATCATTCACTTAATTTACCAATTCATATAGATACAGCTTATTTTAAAACTTTAACAAATTTCATTATATATAATAATTATATAATGCATGATAACACGTTATATTTACAGAAAGTCGGTATACCAGAAGGGGGATGTACATCTAGTATACTTTCAGACTTATACTTGTATCATTATGAACGTACTTTTATTAACAGTAATATACATTTATATCGTTATATTGATGACATAATTTTAATTGCCACTGATCACACTAATATTTCTATAATTCCAGTTGATTATCCTACTAATTTAGAATTAACGGAAAACCTCCTTTCTAACAATACTATTAACTTTTTAGATCTTAAAATTACACTTAAAGAAAACAAACAATAATTGATCTATTTGATAAATGTAAAGAATTTAAATTTAAAGTTAATTCATTTACTAATTTTAAATCATGTCTTCATAATTCTGTATATCGTAATATACTCCTTAATCATATTTATAGAATAAAAAGTTTATGTCCCTCTCAACTAATTAACAACAATATTAAAAAACTTATCTATGATGCATTGCAACAAGGTTTTCCAAAAAAATTCATATATTCCTTAATATATAGTTAGTTCTTATATGATCTTTACAACCAAATTAACACATGCGTTAAAAAATGTATAAAAAAATCATAAAATCTTAGAAAATAGTATTTAAAAAATTATTATAACAGGACGGTTGGGTGGGTAGACGTTGGATTGAGGAGGTGTGTGGCGGAGTTGTATGGAAAAAACGCATGGTTAATTTATATTATTTAAAAAAAAAGGGGGGGGGCATTTTGATTTACACAATTGTTTGATATTACACATTTTATAATGGACTGTGATGTGATATTTATATATATATATATATTAATTTTGTTAGATTTACATATTCATTATTTAATTAATTTAAATGAATTTATATTCATTAATATTAAGAATGTTTTTGATCTTATGTTTGAATTAATACCTTCGGTGGACAATATCATATTAACTTCTAATATAATGTATACTTTTCAACAGTGTTAATATAATATGTTTTAATTTTTATTAAACGTTCTACCCTTACCACTTTTATTAAGTGTTTATAATTTTTTAACTTTGTATGAAGAAACATTATATGTTACTAATTCATTTCAATATTTAATTAATATTAATTTTAAATTCTTTGTATCTTAATTAAAATATTTAGTATATTATTTTAATTTAATTTATGTGATGTTGCATTTTTGGCACAGTTATTTAATAGTTTTTGTCATTTAATGGTACATATATTTTTATGTTGCTTTAATTATTAATTTTTCCATCTTACAACTTATTTTAAAATAGAATTATTCATTAATACATCTATTACTTTAATGTAATTTCATATTCTATTTATTAATTAATTTCATTTATTTATTATTTAACTAATTACTATCATTTAAGATAGTAATTTGGTTTAATTATTAAACATTAATTTTCATCCAATACTTTCTATTCAGATTATATTCACTTTAACAATATAGATGGCAGCACTAATGTTCCTGTTTGCTTTACAATATTCATATTATTCTAACATCATTTCTGGCAACATTGTAAAGCATTTTCTATTTCTAAAATTAGCAACATGTATTGATTTTTTTTTTTTTTTTTTTTTTTTTTGCAATTTATTCCCTTTGGTTGTGTTTCATGTTGTTTCTTGTGGTGCACAGGTATCTTTTTTAATCATAATGGATGTTATACTTTCTGTCTCTATTTAATTGTGAAAGGGCATTAAATTATCTAGAGCTTACACTAACATTTAGTTTTTAAAATTTATATTTGACAAAATGGCGATCATTTGAACAAAAAGGGTAATTTTTTCGCCATCTATTTTTACCTTTTGTGAGCTCGAAAAAATAATTAATCAATGAAAATTTAATTTTTCGGTGGTATAAGCGCCAGAAAAATACGATTACCTTTCTTTAAAAAAAATGAAAGAAATCAGTCGAATAGTTCTCGAGAAAAATGATCTTTCAGTTTGGAAAGAATGCTTTCGAAGAAAATCGTTTCGAGATGGTTTTGACATGGTTTCGAAATGGTTCTTTTTTCGACATGGTTTTCTTAGACATGGTTCCGAAACTTCGACATAATTTCGAGATTTTTTTTTTTTTTTCAGGGTTTCGAGACGCATTTTCGACATGATTTCGGGACAAATTCCGAGCGTAGAGCTGCGAGTAGAAAAGGTCGTTTTAGACTGTTGCGTTATGTTTAACAACCAAAAATGATTGTAAGAAAAGGGTTGGTTGATTGGTTGGTTGATTTTATGACGGCCGATTATCTACACAAGGGATATAGGCCTTAGGGGGAGTGCTCTCCGTGGGAGTCTTTCTAAGGGATCTTAACCCGTATTTACGGCAAGGTCCGAAGAAATCCACGGAAAACTGTGAACGGTTAGGTCGACGAGCGCTACAGGGGTTTGAACCAAGCACTTCCAGTCTACCATGTAAGAAATGGGAATATCACTAAGCCGCTTTAAGGCAACAACCTCGCCTTAAAGAAGTATTTCTGAAACCAAAATTTCTTTAGGTGCAAAGATTTGAAAAATAAAGAAAGAAAGAAAGAAAGAAAGAAAAGAAAAGAAAAAGAATCGAAAAATTTGAGACAAAGAAATCGAATTTCCCCTTATATCTCGGAAATCTATTAGTTTCTGAAAATAAAGGAACGCTCTTCGTAATCGTGGGTAATGCGGAAGAGGTTATATTTTCTGAAACCTTCTTCCTAGTTTAAAAAAAAAAAAAAAAAAAAAAAAAAAAAAAAAAAAAAAAAACATTTCTGTTTTTCTTAGAGTGTTGTAAAGTTACGAACGAAAATCGAGTTCGTCTTCTAAAAAGATACCTTGGATTTCTGATTGAATAAGTGGGTTGCGACTAGGGTATGTGTCCCGACTTATAGAGATTACAAGATACATCCTGCGGAACGATTGTGCGGGACGCCAAATGTCCCAATTTTTCAGAGTGTACAACATTCTGCAGTTGCGAAATAATGAGTCACAAAAAAATGTTTCTCATTTACTCCAAAGTGTATCTATATTTAACTAACTTCCTACTCTGTTCTTTAGGGATTTCTTAATTCAGTAAATTCAATAGGATGGAAGAAAACCAGGGTTCGTAAGGCTCCTGGAATTTTGCGACCAGGAAATTCTTCGGTACCAGTATTTTATTACAGAAAATCTTTCCTTAAAAGAAGGCGAAGTTTCGCGAGTTTAATCTAGATTTATTTTTCTATAAAGAAAATACTGGTGAAACTCCTGGAAAATTTCCTGATCTGTACGAACCCTGGAAAACTGAGTTATAAGATAGAGGTAAACCAAAAAATGCTCTGGAATCCTTGTATCAAGGCCTAACACGTAATTAAAAAATAAATTTGAATTTTTAACTTTTTTGTATATTTATTTTAGTTTTAAATTTTTAAATGGCCGCCATCTTGAAACAAAATGGCGGACCAAGCAGGCCAACGAACTCGGTCGAGACATTGGTTAGCTTAATACACACAATTAGTTTCATCAAAATTGATTTATAAATACGAGCGTTATCGTATGACATAGGTCAGATATATATATATATATATATATATATATATATATATATGGATGTATCTATATATATAAATCAACTTTTGAACGGAGGGTGGTTTGGGATCTGGGGGTCATGATCTGTGAAAATATATCGAAATTTTCCGGAACTGCTTTACTCCGAACGGCTGCAATAGGTAGCTTTATACTTTTTTGTATTGAAAGCTATACCTAAAAGTATAAAGCTACCTATTGCAGCCGTTCGGAGGAAAGCAATTCCGGAAAATTTTGGTATATTTTCACCGATTATGACCCCCAGACCCCAAAACCACCCTCCGTTCAAATATTGATTTATATATATATATATATATATATACGTAGGTTGATCCAAAAAAAAGTTTACAAGCAGAAGCATTTGAAACATAATAATTGTGGAGCGAATATTTCCACACATTGTGGTTGACAGATGGCGCTAGCTGTCCTACAGCGGTTCTACGAGTAAGTAGCGTCAGTACGCAGACACTTAAGAGCGACAGTAATGGCACGACGTCTAGAAAAGTGGTTTCGCATAGAGGAGCGAGCCGTAATTCGATTCTTATGGGCCAAGAATGTGGCCGCATCCGAAATTCAAAGGCGTCATTTTTCTGCATGACAATGCCAGGCCCCATACAGCTCGCCAGACTTAGGAATTGCTGCAAAGGTTCAAGTGGGAGGTCTGGAATCACCCCCCCCCCCCCCCATACAGCCCCGATTTGGCTCCAAGACACTATTTCCTTTTTCCGGCGTTGAAGCGAAACTTATCTGGAACACGGTTCACCTCAGACGATGCAGTGAAAACAGCTGCCGAGAAATGGCTCAATGAGCAGGGCACTGATTACTACCAAGACGGGATAAATAAGTTGGTCGAACGTTCTGACAAATGCCTAAACAGGTTTGGCGACTATGTGGAAAAGTAAAGGCCAGATGTGTATCTTGAATGTCATTTGTATCTTGTTTCTATTGTTAATAAATACTTTTTCCTTTGCCTTGTAAACTTTTTTTTTGGATCACCCCTGGTATATATATATATATATCTGACCTATGTCATACGATAACACTCGTATTTATAAATCAATTTGGATGAAACTAATTGTGTGTATTAAGCTCACCAATGTCTCGGCCGAGTTCGTTGGCCAGCTTGGTCCGCCATCTTGTTTCAAGATGGCGGCCACTTAAAGATTTAAAACTAAAATAAATTTACAAAAAAGTTAAAAATTCAAATTTATTTTTTTATTAAATGTTAGGCCTTGGTACAAGGATTCCGGAGCATTTTTTGTTTTACCTCTATCTTAAAAAATGGCTGAGATACAGCAGTTTGAAATTGTAGGGTGGCTGACATTTTGAACACATTACAAGACAGCACATTACAAAAAAACAACGATTAATTTATGAGTTTTAGTGAACGCGATTTCCCGCAAATTATTTTCTTTCATTGTTGTAATCATTTTCCCAATCATAAGCATAAAACTATATATTCATATCCGTTAGCGCCAAATTCTCGCCAAACTTGGCGACATTTGGCGAAATATCGCCAAATATGGCTAGCAAAATAAGTCTTCATAAATGAAGCCAACTTGGCTATAGCTCAATAATTTGGCGAATTTCTTATTCAAATTCAGTATTAACGAATTTTTTGTAAACGGTTTCTTTGCATTTTAGCTTGCTGTTTTCGAGTAACATTAGCAAAAATTTTAAAACGAAGTTATAGGAAAGATACCTTTTCCCCCCGGTACAGGCCGGAAGGACTTTTTAAATGTCAAGCCAAATTTTTACCATACTGCCATTTCGTTTGAAGTATTTCAAATGTAAAGGCAAAATTTGTACCATACTGCTATTTTGTTTGGAGTATTTAAAAGTTAAGTTAAAATTTGTACCATATTGCAATTTCATTGAAAGTATTTCCGATTCAAAGCCAATATCTGTGGAATGTGAAATATTTCGAATGAAACGCCAATATTGCTTCAATATTCATTTCATTGGCTTTACATTGGTGGAATTTTTCTTGCCAATATTGCCGTACATAATATTGGTGAAACGTCAACAATTCATTATTGAGGAAATATTTCATGCCAATAAACACAATATCTATGCAAGATTGGGCTGTATAGCCAACATTGGCTTGTCACTATGAAACATCGAGACGTTTACATTTTCCAAGATTGTATCTATATTGGCTAATGCTTGCATTTCATTGCATTTATTTCCAATGCAAAATCTATCTTTGTAATGACATTTCATTAGAAATATTTCCAATGTAAAGCTCATATTTAAGGAGCATTGGTATTTCATTGGTATTTCCGATTAATACAATATTGGCGCACATTTGGTTCCAATATTAACCATTGTTAGTTTCTAATAGACATTATGTCATGTTGTATTTATACACTGAAAATTAATCAAAATCCAGAGGTATTTTTAGAATCGGTGTTTAGACTGAGGTTTGACGATTAATTTGAAAACTATGTATTATCAAAAAGTTAATCCTTTTATCGTAATTCCAAGAATAGCATTTGGTTAAGTTTCTTCTTTTAAATAATTTTTAAAAGATTACAAGATTACAAAATAATTTGAGTCCATAAAGAATTTTTTTTTCCTTATTAAACAATAATTTAACTATGTATAACATTTATAAATATTAACAGAAATCTTAGTTTTTTCTCGCCCCACCAGTGGCTGAGAGGTTCTGCTCTCAAAAGCTGGTAGACGGGAGGTGCTGGGTTCAAACCCCTGTCGCGCTCGTCGACCTAACCATTTGGAGTTTTCCGTGGTTTTCCTCAAACCTTGCCGTAAATACGGGTTAGGATCCCTTAGAGAGACCCCCACGGAGAGCACTCCCTCCAGGGCCTATATCCCCCGTGTAGATAATCATAAAATCAACCAACCAACTTAGTTTTTCTGATTTTTATTTTTTATTTTATCATTATTTTTTAATAATAATATTACAAATTTAAAAAATCCCATAGGTATTTTATTTCGTGAAGATTTCTGATCTGATTTCTCCATTAAATTCACTACAATCGAAAAGCCTCGGGGAAAACAAAATTCCGCTTCTCAAAATAAATAAATAAACAAAAGAAAAAATAAAGAAAAAAAAATCAAATATTATTTCTGCATTAAACGATTATGTAGTTGATTGATTTCTTTAATAGAAATCTGAATTGTTTTGTTGTGATTTACAAGCAACTTGCCGTTAGAAAAAAAAAAAAATACCTCCATTATATATAAAAATAGAAAATAAATCTTGTTCTCATACTAAGGGATCACACAGTTAATCCTTTCTATTATCTTAACTTAGGCCGAAGAGAACTTAATTGCCTTATTAATCTTTAAAATAAAAATTTGATGGAATACCGTCAATAAAATTTTTTTTGGTTTATCAGATTTTAAGGGGGGAGTGGGGAGCAAATATTATTTCGAAGTCAAAAAGGTCACGCTACTGATTAATATCATAAATTCTTTTTTTTTTCCCTTTATTATTTTCTTCTATCTATAATAGAAGAAAGTATTGTAATCGAATTTTTTTCGACTTCCGGTTTTCGACGGATTTGCATTTTTAAGGGTCAGAGATTCCGAAAAACATGTTTTTACAAAATGTCTGTCTGCCCGTCTGTCTGTCCTCATTGTATCATCGAAAAGTGTATGAAGTAATGCTTCAAATTGAACCAAATTTTTTTTCTATGTTTTTGGCTATGGCCATCAGGTTCCACTTTAATTTGGGGATATATCGACAAAAGGGGGCGTTGTGATCGCGATTTTTGTTCCATTTTCACTATTGTATCATCAAAAAGTGTATGAAGTTATTCAGGTAATCGAAGCAAATTTTTTTGTATATGTTTTTGACTATAGCCTGCAGGTCCCAGTTGAATTTGGGGATATTGCGCCTGTAGGGGGCGCTGTGATAACCATTTAAAGATTTCAAATTCAAAAAGATATACAAAAAAATTAGAAATCCTAAAATTTTTTGCGTTAAATGTTCGGTTTTGATCCAAGGATTCCATAGCATTTTTTGTTTTGCCTCTATCTTAAAAAAGGGCTGAGATATAGCAGTTTGAAATTATAGAGTGGCTGACATTTTGCAACAATATTACAGCAGGATTCCTCCATAAACGGGTAATTTTCGTTCATTCTTGTAACCATCGTTTCAACACTTACACGCTTAAGACTATATATTTATATTCGCCAACGTCAATTTCTCGCCAAGCCTGGCGATAATTGTGATTTGTGAAATATCGCCAAGTTTGGCGACAAAAATACGTTGTCGTATATGAAGCCAACTTGGCTATGTCTGTCTAATTTGACGATATTCTCATTCAAATTCAATATTGACGAGAACTGGGGAATGACTCTTCTGTAATAGGGATTCGCGCATTTTTCGTGTATTTTCAGTAGAATTAGCAAAAATCTCAAAACCAAGCAATACGGATGCTACCTTTTCCTGACGGTACAGGCCAGAAGGACTTTTCGTAGTTTAGTATAATACATCGGCTGCCGGCATCCAGGTAAGACGATTCGCAAGCAGCTGACGTACGTACAACAGAATAACGAAAATATTAATTTTTTTTTTTGGTGTGATGGCGAATTTTGAAGTATTAACATGTATCAGATAGAAGAAAGTTTTGGGATTAGCATATCCAACTTTTTTTTATTGTAGCCTTGTAAAGTAGTCTACTGGAGTATAGTAGCTTATACACTGTTAAAAACGACAAATGTTTCGTAATCTACGAAAATATAATATAACCCTTTCTGAGTTAACCACGAGTCCGTAAAGCGTTCCTTTATCTTCAAAAACCTCAGAAACTAACCTATTTTTGAGATAAAATTTAAAGATCTATCAATTCTCGGGTAAACATTTTCTGCAAAAAACATGTTCAATAGACAAACATTTACATTAAAATTAATATTATCTTGCTACTCTATGCATAAATTTAGTTTCGCAGCTGATAATATTTACTGGAGAGTTGATAGAATCCAAAAACCCTATATTCTGGATTGAGAAAACTCATTAATACACTGTAAAATCTACTCGGAAAGTTTCTCAAAATTACGACCATAAAAAAAAAATGTTTTTATAAACGCTTCTTTAAATCTATTGGTTTCTGAGGTTTCTGAGGAATAAAGAAACGCTTTTCGGAACCGTCGGTAACTCGGGACATGTTATATTATATTTTTTCTGGTGATCATGTTGTTTTTCATACATGCGCGGCAGCGTATTACTGCTTATTTTACTGTTTATTACTGTTAATTTTACGGTATAATACTGGCAGCTGGGATGCCAGTATTATCCCTTATATCCCAGTCCTCTTATATCCTTTAATTTAATCTATAACTATCAAATTTGGGGATTTTTCAAAGTTCAAATTAAACCATGAGTAATAAATTAAAATTTTGATTAATTATACTTAACAGTTTGTTGCAAAATTAAAACCCGAAAGCATTACTAATTTTTCAAAACATAAATTACTTTTATTTTGCAAATAATAATGCTAATAATAATTATTATTATTATTATTATCTTCTAATGAAAAATACAATAGTATTTTTTTTATAATTTATAATGTTTTGTTAAGAAATTCGATATTTACATAAGAAACTTGTATATTGTGGCCGTCACAAAACTTTCTTCTATATAAATCTAATCGTCTGTTACAAAAATTAAATGACAATCAATTCATTCTTGAAATATAGCTATCACAGAAACTGCGAAAAACAGATCATGGCAGCGACAGCTGTTCGACGATATACACCAAACCTAATAACGAACTATTTTTGTCAAGATCTAACGAAATATGAAGTTTGGTGAAATTTCGTGCATTAGTTCTTGAAATATAGCTATGGCAGAAATCGTGAAAAATGGAGCATAACAGCGCCAACTGACGGGCGATTTACACGAAAACCTAATCAACCTCTATTTATATTAAGGTCTAACAGAATATGAAGTATGGTGTAATTCTGTGCTTTAGTTCTTGAGATATAGCTATCGTGAAAGTCATGAAAAATGCAGCATAACAGTACCATCTGTTGAGCAATTTACACCAAAACCTAATCAGCAACAATTTATGTCAACGTCTAACTAAATCTAAAGTTGTATTAAATTCCATACATTAGTTCTTGAGATAGGCTATTGCGGAAATCGTGAAAAATGCAGACCAAAAATTAATCAGCACTAATTCATATCAAGGTCTAACTGAATCTGAAGTTTTATTAAATTCCGTGCATTAGTTCTTGAGATACATCGCTCATAAAATTTTTGTCACATACATACAGACAGACTCACAGTCAAACGTTTTCTAAAAACAGTCGAATCGTATTCAAGACCTTCTAAAACGTATAAATCCGTCGAAAACCAGCAGTCGAAATTTTTCATGAATCCAATACTTTCTCCTTGTAAAGGTAGAAGAAGTAAAAAGAATTAATTCATCAGCATTTCAATAGAGGCTTTTAAATTCTTTAAAATTTTTAATTTATTTTGGCACTTACTTAATCAAAATTGAAAAGCTTTTCCGTCGCTGAAGATATTCACTTTTATTTTCTAAAAACAGATAAAATTTTTGTTTTGATTGCTTTAAAAATCTGTTCATTTTTATTCATATTGAACTTGTACATTTTTGTTAATTTTTAATTTATAAGCGCATTTGAAACATACTTTTTTAAGAAAAACTTATCTTTGAATTTCCTTTCATAGAATTCCATTTAATATTTTCACAAAATTCTATTCGGTAGCTTGATTAATACCAATGAAATGTTCCTTTGATGTATCTCAAAAACTGTTGATGTATGAAATGACTTTTAATTAAACAAATCTGAATATATTATTTTAATAAAAAATTATATTTAAAGAATTTTTTCACGTTACATTAGTATTACATTACGCTGGAGATATTGAAAACTAGTCGGATGTGTCAATCTCAAAACTTTCTTCTATCTCACACAGGTTTCGCATAGACTAAAAAGAATCAGCGCCAATTTACATCAAGGTCTAACTGAAACTCAAGTTTTATTAAATTCCGTGCATTATTTCTTGAGATATGACTATCGGTAAAATCTTGTAAATCCTGCAAAATGCTGCATATCAGCGCTACCTGTTGAGAAATTTACACCAAAACCTAACCAATAACAATTTATGTCAACATCTAACTGAATTTAAAGTTTACTGAAATTCTGTGCATTAGTTCTTGAGATAGAGAATTGCGGAAATCGCGAAAAATGCTGCATAGCAGCGCCACCTGCTGGGCGATTTTCACCAAAAACTAATCAGCACCCATTTATATCAGGGACTAACTGAATATAAAGTTTTATTAAATTCCAAGCATTAGTTCTTGAGATAGAGCGCCCACAAAATTTGTGTCACATACAGACAGGCAGACAGAGTCACAGACTGACATTTTCTAAAAACAGTCAAATCGTGTTCAGGACCTTCTAAAACGTATAAACCCGTCGAAAACTGGAAGTCGAAAATTTTCATGAATCCAATACTTTCTTCTTGTAAAGATAGAAGAAAGTAAAAATATTGGGCTAGAAATAATAGGGGAAAAGGTCCAAATACCGGTTAGCACGAAGATGGTTTGATAAGTTCACAGCCTGACAGTGAAAGTACAAGATTTTTGACATAATTTCATATTATTTTTCAATGTAGTCCCCTTGCAACTTAATACATTTAAGACGCACTCTTGTGTACGAATTGTCTAGTACAGCCCTGTACGAGGGTGGTACGAAAATTTCTCGGCCTGACAAAGAAAATACAAGTTTTTTGAGAATATTTCATTTTATTTTTAAACTTGCAACACAATACATTTCAGAAGACTCTTGAGAAATGTTTATTCTTTGGCATTTTTGGTAGACATTCAACAAACGCGGCAGCATCGAGCGGAATGCTTTTTCATACCCAAAACATCGTGCAAAATCTGGTGGACACGGTCTATCGAGATGTTTGCAATATGTGCAAGTTCACGTACCTTCAATCTGCGATCATTCAATACGGCAAAGTGAATTTTTGGGACGATTTCGTCGGTCTTAGCGGTTTTTGGGCGTCCTGAGCGTTCATCATCGTGAATGTATTTCCTACCATGTTTAAATTGAGCCGCTCGCGTTTTTATCGAAGAATAGAAAGGACAAGAACCCTTTAAGATAAACTGTAACTCTTTTTGTATGTCTGTGGGGGTTAAATCTTTTTTATAAAAGTATTTTATAACAGCTCGATCTTCAATTTTTTCCATTTTTAAAAAATATCAAAACTTGTTTACTTTACTTTATCGTCCAGCAATAACCAATAAACTCAGGCGTCTGAAACTCGGCAGCATGTCATCTAAAGCATCGTACTTTACAAACATCATTGTCATTTGGTCATATTTGTTCTGTCTCGGTATCAGGTCAAGAACTTATCAAACTACTTACGGAACGGAGGGCTTATTAGCCCTCCGTTCTCCCCTTTATACTTAACCAATCAATCCCGAAAACTAATCAGGGATGCGCCTTAACACAGTGAACCTATAAATAAAATTTGAAGGAAATGGGATAATTCTGCATGAAAAACCCATTTATATAAATTAAGGGGGGTATTAGCCCCCCGTTCCCCCCCTTTATACTTAATCAATCAATCCAAAAAACTAATCAGGGAAGCGTCTTAATCCAATGAACCTATAAACAAATTTTGAAGCAAATGGGATAATTCTGCATGAAAAACCCATTTATATAAATTAAGGGGGGGATTAGCCCCCCGTTCCCGCCCCCTTTATACTTAACCAATCAATACCGAAAACAAATCAGGGAAGCGCCTTAACACAGTGAACCTATAAACGAAATTCAAAGGAAAACGGAATAATTCTGCATGAAAAACCCATTTATATAAAATAAGGGGGATATGCCCCCGTTACCTCCTTTATACTTAACCAATCAATCCCGAAAACTAATCAGGGAAACGCCTTAACACAGTGAACCTACAAACAAAATTTGAAGGAAATGGGATAATTCTGCATGAAAAACCCATTTATATATATTAAGGGGGGGGATTATCCCCCCGTTCCCCCCTTTATACTTAACCAATCAATCCCGAAAACTAATCAGGGAAGCACCTTAACACAGTGAACCTATAAACAAAATTTGAAGGAAATGGGATAATTCTGCATGAAAATCGCATTTATATAAATTAAGGGGGGGATTAGCCCCCCGATCCCCCACCCCCATTATACTTAACTAATCAATCCCGAAAACTAATCAGGGAAGCGCCTTAACTCAGTGAACCTATAAACAAAATTTGAAGGAAAACGGAATAATTCTGCTTGAAAAACCCATTTATATAAATTAAGGAGGGATTAGCCCCCCGTTCCCCCCTTTATACTTAACCAATCAATCCCGAAAAGTAATCAGGGAAGCGTCTTAACCCAATGAACCTATAAACAAAATTTGAAGGAAAACGGAATAATTCTGCATGAAAAACCCATTTATATAAATTAAGGGGGGATTAGCCCCCCGATCCCCCCCCCTTTATACTTAACTAATCAATCCCGAAAACTAATCAGGGAAGCGCCTTAACTCAGTGAACCTATAAACAAAATTTGAAGGAAAACGGAACAATTCTGCATTAAAAACCCATTTATAAAAATTAAAGGGGGGGGGGGGGAATTAGCCCCTTGTTCCCCCCTTTATACTTAACCAATCAATCCCGAAAACTAATCAGGGAAGCGCCTTAACACAGTGAACCTATAAACAAAATTTGAAGGCAAACGGATATTTCTATGAAGAGGTCGTACGTACGTACATTCGTACATACAGAGCATTACGTACGTACATACATACATACAGAACCGGCGGGCAAACTCTCAGGGCTTGATAGCCAGTTTGATAGCTAAAAAATGGCAATTTTAGTACGTTTTTTGCTCCTGCACCCCCTGGGGTTGGTGGCACCGACATAAAATATAGCCTATGTTGGAGCAGGGGTTGTCACCATCAATTTGCCACCATCACTTTTGAAATCGGTTCGGTAGTTCCAGAGATTACCCCCTACAAACAAACAAACAAACAAACAAACAATCTTTACTCCTTTATAATATTAGTATAGATTTATTAACAATAGACATAAAATACAAAAAGAAATTAAGGGGCATACTTGCCGATTACTTTTCCACATAATCACTAAACCTATTTAGGCATTTATGTGAACGCAGGACCAACTTGTTTAATCCGACTTGGTAGAAATCACGTCCCTGCCCATTGATCTAGTTCTCGGCAGCTGTCTTTACATCACTGTCTGAAGAGAACTTTGTTCCAGATAAGTGTTCCTTCAATTTTGGAAAAAGGAAATAGTCACAGCGTGCCAAATCTGAGCTGTATGTGGGACGCACCTCTAGACATTTCTCTTGAACTTTAGTAGCAATTTTTGAGTTTGGTGAGCAGTATGTGGCCTAGCATTGTCATGCAGGAATATGACACCATCATTCAACATGCCAGGACACATTCGTTGCCCATAAGAAACGAATCACGCTCGCACCAAGCGAGACCACTTTTCAAAACGTCTTGCCATTTCAATTGCTCTGACGCGTCTGCGAACTTACGCTAGCTACCCGCTGAACCGCTGTAAGACAACTAGCGCCATCTGTCACCACTTTGGGATAAATGATTTCCTCCAAAATAATTACTTTTCAAGTGCTGCTGCTTGTATCCTTTTTACTGGATCCACCCTCGTAGCAGTGGTCCAAATACCGGCCACAAAGAGTGGTCTAAATACTGAATAGCCGGTATTTGGACCTCTCGGGGTTAACTCCGCGTGAAGGACAAGAAAATAAATTATTTTGTGGAATTATGGACTCTGTATTGCTTTGTTGCGTCATTT
This sequence comes from Maratus michaelseni, assembly GCA_963931845.1. Taxonomy (NCBI): domain Eukaryota; kingdom Metazoa; phylum Arthropoda; class Arachnida; order Araneae; family Salticidae; genus Maratus; species Maratus michaelseni. The sequence goes on along the minus strand of OZ007597.1, from coordinate 150,876,282 downwards.
GCGTCACTGGGGACTGGAACACCTCAGAGAAAAGCGTTGTTGGACACTCAAAAACATCCACAAAAAATGGGAAGAGAAAGAAAAAAATGACGGAGTAAAAACTAAGAAAATATAGGCGAAAGGGGCAGAAGTTGGATTTAAAAAAGGTAAAAAAAAGGACGATATTCGACAGAGGAAGATGATTCAATTTGTGTCTTCTGCGAAGGTGCTTTCTCTTGAGACAAGAATGGGGGGGACTTTGGGTCCAATGTTTAGAATGCGACATGTGGGCCCATAGCGACTACAGCTATGCAGTGAGTGATTAATGTGTTTGTAATTTTTGTAGATAAAATAATCTACATTTCAAGCAGCAAGCTTTCTTATCTTTAAAACGTAAAAAAAAAAAAAAAAAAAAAAAAAAAAAAAAAAAAACTAGGAACAGAATAGAAAGTAGACTGTAAAATTGTCAAAAATGCTAGTTTATTGAAAATTCTATGTTCTTTCTATACATATTAAATGTTATTAATCAATAAAATGTATTAAAACAAATTTTTTCTCTCGTAATTAGCGAAATTATGTGTGATTCTTTTGGAAAAAACTGAGGTAGCTGGTATTTACACCCCATTTTCTAAACTCAAAATTTACAGACCTTCGAAATTTTTCTTTTTATACGTAGAAATTTTTTTTTAAACTGATATTTTTTTTCGCTAAATGGATGTTAAACATATCAAGGTATACCTGGACTTTTTCTTTCCCTAATTTTCAAAAGTATAGGATTTAGATTGAAAATAAAAGTGGTAGCCAGTATTTTGACCTTCTCGTGTATACATATAGTTTTTTTTTTTAATACATTTTCTACTGTTTATAACAAAATGAAAACCCAACAAAATTACCATTAAAAAAATATATTACCTTACATTTCAAAAGCAATTCATTTTTGGATATTTATTCTTCAATGTAAATAAAAACAGTATTTTTATCTTCATATTTAGTACTTGGAAATTTTCTCTGAAAAAATTTCCAAGTACTAAATATGAATTTATTCCATTGTGGATGCTGGATTTCTTTGATTTCGTGTTTGCCCCAGGGTTGGCGGTTCACGGAAAATATTCCATCTTGTGCTGCGTATGTAGCCTTGCCAACATGTTATGGTGAAAAAGTTCCAAGCTGAGTATCGTTCCCAAGTGGTTCAGTTAGTAGAACGTCAGTTCGCTAATCTGATGACCCGGGTTCGAGTCCCGGCTTGGGTACTTTTTCACTATGTTGGCTATACGCCTATTAAGCAATGAAAAATTTGAGTATTTTTATCGGTTTAAATATTCTGTTTGTAAATGCCATATTACCTTTAAGAAAATCCTCAACATTTCAAAGGAAATTTTTAAATATCTTTAAAATGCTAATTCATTTTGAGGCTTAGTTAACCAAAATTTAATTATTTATTTTCGTTCAGGGTTTTTTTTTTTCTTATACATCAATTTTAATTACATTTTATTTGAACTCCTTTAAAAACCTTTTTTATTTCGGTTAAAAACGAACATACTAATTTTTGTTAACGTTTCAATATATTCAAGTATTTGAGGTTATCTCGGGACTTCTTTTCAAAAATTTCATTTTTATTATTTAAAATGTTTTCGTCGTAGCATATTTGGAAGTGGTATTCATGTCTTTCTGAGCCTCCATTTCATTATGCAACTGAACCATCGAGATGTCAAATGATTTTTTTTTTAATTTTAAATATTCTAAATGAACGAGTCTAATTAAAAATTCTATGTAAAAAACCTGTCGTCTTTACTTTACTATAAGGCACAATGTATTGAGAAAAACATCTTTGGGGAGATATGATATTAAATTTTGTTTTAATCGATTTTGAGGCCTGTTTTATTATTATTGGATTTAAAAATATTAGATTTTTCAATAAATAATAAGATTAAAACCAAAAGAGTTAATAATTTTAAAATTATTTATTAACACCACTCCGCTAATCGCTTGGTGGTTTTCTTCGAACCTTTCCGTAAATACGGGTTAGGATCCCTTAGAAAAACCCCCATGGAGGACACTCACCACAGGGACTATATCCCTCGTGTAGATAATCGGCCGTCTTAAAATCATGAGACCGTAGGAGCAGGCGGCGGGTTCGACTTCAGCTGATTGGTTGATTTATGACGGCCAATTATCTACTCGGGGATATAGGCTCAAGGGGGGGGGGGGTCTGTCAAAGGGATCCTAACCCGTATTTACGGCAAGGTTCGAAGAAAACCACGGAAAACTCCGAACGGTTAAGTCGACGAGCGCGACAGGGGTTTGAACCCAACACCTCCCGTCTACCAGCATTCAGAGAAGAACTTCTCGGCCACTGGTGGAGCCGCCTCGAGCTGAATCCTTTGCACACTCTTTGTGGAGTTATAATGCTTATTCTCGTTCATGCCCTTTCGACTCTTCATTTGCTTTTGTTCTTGAATCGTTGCGCTACTGAACGACTTTTAATGAAAATTTAAGATTAATTAAACAAAACTGAAATCCCTTTTATTCCGTAACGATATGGAATCCTCCCCCTTCTCTCCCCCCTATTTAGAATAGATTTCTTTTTTTTTTTTAATTATTAAATTGCTATTAAGATATGTTTCATTTTAATGTTTGAGTTATTAATTTTTGCTAACGTTGCATTTTATTATTCAAGCATTTGGAGGTTACTTCGAAACTTTTTATGAATTTCTATTTTTAATATTTTTACAAAAGTATAATGGATAGTCTCTATCTTGCCATTTCGAGACTTCATTTGGTTTTGTTCTTGATTCGCTGCTGTACTGAATGATTTCTAATGAAAAACTGAGCTTTGTTAAACAAAATTAAAAAACCTTTTCTTCCCTGACGATATTGATTCCCTCCCCCTTAGAATAGGTTTCAGATCAAAATTTTCTTTAAATTGCTTTTAAGATGCTTTCATTTTAATATTGAACGTATTAATATTTGCTAAAGTTGCAGTTTATTCAAGCATTTATAGGTTACCTCGAAAAACTTTTTATAAATTTCTTTTTTTAATATTTATCCAAAAGTTATAATGGCTATTTCCCGTCTTTGCACGTTAGACCCTTCATTTGGGCCCCACCAGTGGCTGAGAGGTTGTGCTCTCGAAGCTGGTAGACGGGAGGTGCTGGGTTCGATCCCAATCGCGCCCGTCGGCCTAATCGTTCGGAGTTTTCGTGGTTTTCTTCGAGCCGTGGATTTATCCATGCGTAAATACGGGTTAGGTTCCCTTAAAAAGACCCCCCACGAAGGGCACTCCCCCCGGGCCTATATCCCATGTATCGATAATTGGCCGTCAATAATCAACCCAACCCAACCCAACCCTTCATTTGGTTTTGTCCTTAAATCACTGCTGTTCTGAATGACAATGTTTTTTTAATGACAAATTGAGCTTAGTTAAACAAAATTGAAAAACCCTTTCTTCTCATACGATATTGGCCCGCCAGTGGCTGAGAGGTTCTGGTCTCAAAGCTGGTACACGGGAGGTTCTGGGTTCAAATCCCTGTCGCGCTAGTCGACCTAACCGTTCGGAGTTTACCGTGGTTTTCTTCGAACCTTGCCGTAAATACGGGTAAAGACCCCTACGGAGGGCACTCCCCCCCAGGACATATATTGTAGATAAACGGCCGTCATAAAATCAACCAACCCTGACAATATTGATTCCCTCCCCCCTTTGAATAAGTTTCAGATAAAATTTTCTTTTAATTGGTTTTTAGATGTTTTCATTTTAATTGAATTTCTGCTGTATTGAATGATCTTTAATGCAAAATTGAGCTTAATTAAATAAAACTGAAAAACTGTTTCTTCCCTGACGATGTCGAATTTTTTCCTTCTTAGAATAGGTTTCAGATAAAATTTTCTTTAAATTGCTTTTAAGATGCAGATCTAGCAACGTTACTAAATTTTTCTACATTTGATACCACTATTTCACAACAAAAATCTTCGTGATACTTTAATACTTACAATAGAAATCTACTACAAAGAAAATTGTTTTGAAATGTTGGTAATAAAGGTGGAAAATTTTAGAAACAGTGTGATCCCGGAAGATGTTTTCATATTTATTAATGTTGAACTTATAAATTTTCTTTCTTGACAACTCCCCCATCCTACCCCCATTTTTAGAACTGGCTTCAGCTACAATTTTCTTTGAATTGCTTTTAAGATGTTTTCATATTTATTAATTTTGGATAGTGATTTTTACGAACATTGCTGTTTATTCAAGCATTTAGTGGTTATCTCGCAACTTTTTATAAATCTCATTTTTTAATATTTTTACAGACGTATAATCGTTATCCTTTTTCATGTCCTTTCATGCATCTTTCATTTGTTCTTGTCCTTGAATCGCTGCCGCACTCAATGATTTTTAATGAGAAATTGAGCTTAGTTAAACAGAATTGAAAACATTTTCTTCCCTGACGATATTAAATCCCCCGCCCTTTCTTAGAACAGGTTTTAGATAAAATTTTCTTTGAACTGCTTTTAAGATGTTTTCTTATTTGTTAATGTTGGACTTCTTATTTTTTTACTAACGTTGCAATTTATTAAAGCATTTAAAATTTACCTCGGAACTTTTTATAAATTTCAATTTTAAATATTTTCACAGACGTATAATCGTTATCCTTTTTCATGCCCTTTCAATCTTTCATTTGTTCTTGTCCTTGAATCGCTGCTGCACTCAATGACTTTTAATGAAAAATTGAGCTTAGTTATAAACAGAATTGAAAACATTTTCTTCCCTGACGATATTGAATCCCCCGCCCCTTCTTAGAATAGGTTTTAGATAAAATTTTCTTTGAATTGCTTTTAAGATGTTTTCATATTTAGTAATTTTGGATATTGATTTTTACGAACATTGCGATTAATTCAAGCATTTAGTGGTTATCTGGGAACTTTTTATAAATTTCAATTTTTAATATTTTTACAGACGTATAATCGTTATAATTTTTCATGCCCTTTCAATCTTTTATTTGTTCTTGTCCTTGAATCGCTGCTGCACTCAATGACTTTTAATGAAAAATTAAGCTTAGTTAAACATAATTGAAAACCTTTTCTTCCCTGGCGATATTCAATCACCCCCCCCCCTCCCGCCCCTCCTTAGAATAGGTTTTAGATAAAATTTTCTTTAAACTGCTTTTCAGGTGTTTTCTTATTTGTTAATGTTGGACTTCTTAGTTTTTGCTAACATTGCAGTTTATTAAAGTACTTAGAAGTTACCTGGGAACTTTTTATAAATTTCAATTTTTAATATTTTTACAAACGTATAATCGTTATCATTTTTCATGCCTTTTCAATCCTTTATTTGTTCTTGTCCTTGAATCGCTGCTGCACTCAATGATTTTTAATGAAAAATTGATCTTAGTTAAACAGAATTGAAAACCTTTTCTTCCCTGACGATATTGAATTCCCCGCCCCTCCTTAGAATTGGTTTTAGATAAAATTTTCTTTGAACTGCTTTTAAGATGTTTTCTTATTTGTTAATGTTGGACTTCTTATTTTTTGCTAACGTTGCAGTTTATTAAAGCATTTAGAAGTTACCTCGGAACTTTTTATAAATTTCAATTTTCAATATTTTCACAGACGTGTAATCGTTATCCTTTTTCATGTCCTTTCAATCGTTCATTTGTTCTTGTCCTTGAATTGCTGCTGCACTCAATGACTTGTAATGAAAAATTGAGCTTAGTTAAACAGAATTGAAAACCTTTTCTTGACTGACGATATTGAATCCCCCCCAACCCAACCCCTCCTTAGAATAGGGTAGATAAAATTGTCTTTGAACTGCTTTTAAGATGTTTTCTTATTTGTTAATGTTGGATTTCTTATTTTTTGCTAACGTTGCAGTTTATTAAAGCATTTAGGAGTTACCCCGGAACTTTTTATAAATTTCAATTTTTAATATTTTCACAAACGTATAATCGTTATCATTTTTCATGCCTTTTCAATCCTTCATTTGTTCTTGTCCTTGAATCGCTGCTGCACTCAATGATTTTTAATGAAAAATTGAGCATAGTTATAAACAGAATTGAAAACATTTTCTTCCCTGACGATATTGAATCCCCCACCCCTCCTTAGAATAGGTTTTAGATAAAATTTTCTTTGAATTGCTTTTAAGATATTTTCATATTTATTAAATTTGGATATGGATTTTTACGAACATTGCGGTTAATTCAAGCATTTAGTACTTATCTCGGAACTTTTTATACATTTCAATTTTTTATATTTTCAGAGACGTATAATCTTTATAATTTTTCATGCCTTTTCAATCCATTATTTGTTCTTGTCCTTGAATCGCTGTTGCACTCAATGACTTTTAATGAAAAATTGAGCTTAGTTAAACAGAATTGAAAACCTTTTCATCCCTGACGATATTGAATCCCCCCGCCCCTCCTTAGAATAGGTTATAGGTAAAATGTTCTTTGAACTGCTTTTAAGCTGTTTTCTTAATGTTGTACTTCTTATTTTTTGCTAACGTTGCAGCTTATTAAAGCATTTAAAAGCAGTGGTGGCTATTGACTGTCTTTTTATGGGGCACAAAATGCATTCCTAGAACACATATTATTTTCATACCATTATTTTTTACAGGAATTTTTTTTTTGTTTAATGGTAGAATTTTCTGACACTAAATAAAATGAGGTATTCTTTTTAAATAATAGTGGTAAGAAACGAATAAATTTAGCAGTCATGCCACTGTTTAGAAGTTAACTCAAAACTTTTTATAAATTTCCATTTTTAATATTTTTACAGAAGTATAATCGCTAGCCTTTTTCATGCCAGGGTTCGTACGCTTTTACCACATTTTTTTGGTAGAATTTTTCGATTTAATATTTAAATAGCAGAAATTGTACCCACCTCGTTTAATGGCAAGATTTATAATGCTTTTCTGCATTTTAATAAGGCGGAAAATTCTATTAAAAACAAGTTGGAAATTGTACGTTAAACATGACATATGACAGTTTCATGTTTATGTTCGACAAATTCATGTTCGCTTTATAACTAGTTTCACAATGCAAAAAAATTGTCCTTTTTATTTCAGTGAAATGAATTATATCGTCTGCTATGAGCGAAATGAACATGCTTTTTTTTTCTTATTACGTATTCCACACATTTACAAATGCGGTTTTTTTCTACACCAGACAGTGCTGATAAATTCACCATGGAGATCTTGCTTTGCGAATGATTACCTCCATGGTTTAATATTTTTTTTGTCTCATAATGAACGAATCTCCTGTGTTTATTTACTCTAATGGATTGAGATATTCGGTTAACCTAATTTCCACAGAAGTTATCTCAGAATCTATACATATTTTAATGTAACTCATCTCTCAAACAAACAATTTTTTTGAACGATCTTTCTAAAAATGTAACTTTTACGCAATTTTATTTAAAAAAATAATTTTGAATAAAAATGGCCGCCTGGCATATGAAAAAAGAAGTGGTTTGCCCGTATTTATTTTCCTCAGTCACATGACTTGCGCTTTTATTATATAGATTGCGTACGATAGGATTTAATAGAATAAAGAAAACTTTTATTAATATATTTTTATATTTTGATTCGATTTTCATAAAATTTGAAAGGACTCGACAAAATTTTGCAGCGATAATATACATTAAATTTCAAACCATTTGGTTGTGTAGTTTTTGCGCTGTTATATGCGGGCGGACAGACAGACGGACAGACGGACGGACCAGACGACGACTGTAGGTGCTACGTATTTATATAATTACGAACACACCTAAAAATTGTAGTAAAAGCGCACGAACCCTGCATGCAGTAGCGTAGCCAGGGTGGGGGTTCAGATGCTCTGGATACCAATAATTTTGTAAAGTTTTATTTGCTTTATGTAATCAAAGAACTTTCTGCGATTAATAAAGGCAACTTTACAATATTTCTGGTATCCAGAGCGTTTGGACCCTCTCCCTGGCTACGGCACTGCCTGCATGCCCTTTCAATTCTTCATTTGTTTTTGTCCTTGAATCGCTTCTGTACTAAATGAATTTTAACGAAAAATTCTAAATGTATTAATTAAATAGAAAATTATATCGGTGAAAATATACCAAAATTTTTTGGAATTGCTTTCCTCCGAACGGCTGCAATAGATAGCTTTTTATGATGAAAGGCTACCTAAAATCAGGCTGCTTCACTGACACTATTACAATATACTAACGACATTTAAAAAGGTAGAATAGCATAGTTACCAGATCTTCCAATTTTTAAATACCATTATTTCCTAATAGAACTATTCGCTTCATTTAATGACAGAAGCATGCGATTAAACAGGAATAGAGAAGTGTGTGATTAAATAATGATTCGGAAAAATCGAGAGGTCTGGCAACTTTGGATTACGTAAAATTTTCTTTTAACTCTTTTCTGAGACTTTTATTTCATTAAATTTACAAATATTTAATTTCACAATTTAAAGACAATTTAAATACAATTTATTGATTTTTTAAAAAGAAAATGAGTTATTTTTTTACTTTGCAAAAGCAATTTACTTTTTTATTTTTATCATTCTATGAAAAGGAAAGCAGCATTTTTACAATTTTAAATTTTTTGTTCAGAAATTCAATATTGCCGTAGTCAAACAGAAAAGAAATCAACGATGCTTTTAAATGCTTTTAAAATGAAATTGATTTTTCTTCACTGACGATTTTGATAAACTTTCTGTAAGAGTAATTTTTTAAATAAAATTTTGATTTAATCACTTCCAAGATATTTTTATTTTTTGTTAATATCCAAGGTATTAAATTTTGTAAACTATTCAATTTATTATGCTGGGAGGATTTTTTCAGAAATTTCTATTTTTAATAGTTTTGCTAACCCTTAAAAACTGTACATATTTTTATTATAAAAATTTGTACAGTTTTTTTTTTCTTTCCTTTTGTTATCCTGTATGCATAAAATCTTTAAATAAATTTTATTCTTATTGAGCAAGTATTTCAATTATTAGATTTTAAATTATTATTAAATTGTTATAAAAAAAAAATAACAAATAAAACAATTTATTTCGAAATTCTATGCATGTAAAATTTTAAAATTCAATTTATCTTTTTATTTCCGTAAAAGTTTTAGCTTTAATATAAAGGGCCCCCAGAAATTAACAAGCTTTTAAAGGGAGTGCGAAAACAAAACACCGGTGAAAACGACAAAAATCGTATAAAACAATGGTAGTAGTTTTACCTGCGACGCACTTCTGTTTTGTCCTCCGGCCGCAGCGATGTTTGTGGCGCTAGTGTGCTCTAACAAATTTAACATGTCTTACTCATCAAACACTTGCTTCCAACGTAAAATTATTTAATAAATAAGAGTTACTTTTAAACTACATATATATAAAACAAACCTCGACGTTTCGGATAATCGTTATAACCATCATCAGGAGAAAAAACCTTCATAAATATGAACATCAAAAATTAAAATGTGTTACATGATTGAGTCACAATATTCAATCTGTCAAGACGCTCAAATAACGGAAAATTATAACAACTTATTCAAAATAAGCCTTGTGGCGCCCTCTATGCATCAGAAATGTAACTGGAACTTATGTTCAACGGAATTAAAGTTCATTTTAAAATGCATTTCCATATGGCAGGAACCGAAAATGATGGGATAGCAAATCCCATCATATCCCATCATTTTCGGTTCCTGCCATATGGAAATGCATTTTAAAATGAACTTTAATTCCGTTGAACATAAGTTCCAGTTACATTTCTGATGCATAGAGGGCGCCACCAGGCTTATTTTGAATATGTTGTTATAATTTCCGTTATTTGAGCGTCTTGGCAGATTGAATATTGTGACTCAATCATGTAACACATTTTAATTTTTGCTGTTCATATTTATGAAGGTTTTTTTCTCCTGATGATGGTTATAAAGATTAACCGAAACGTCGAGGTTTGTTTTATATATATGTAGTTTAAAAGTAACTCATATTTATTAAATAATTTTACGTTGGAAGCAAGTGTTTGATGAGTATTTATATGTTAATGGTGCAACGTAAAGTCCTTATTAATTAACATGTCTTGCAAAGCCTTAGCATTCAAGGGCTTTGATTTAGTGTTAAAATAAAATGTTTCGAAGAAAAAAACAAATACGATGTCAAAATTAGATGTTTGTATTGAGAATTTCAGAATTTGGTATAATTTCAGTATAAAAACGATCCCTAAACTTTTTTTTTTTTTTTTTTTTTTTGCATAAAATTAAAGAAGAAATGGTTTCCGGTTGAATGGCTATTTCCGGTTTTCCGGGTTTTTTTTTTTTTTTTTTTTTGTGGGGGTTATTAAAATATGTGCTGTCTTTTTTTCTTTATTTCTTTCGACCGACTGTACATCAATCTCAGCTGTTTTTGTGATTAGTTTTTATTGTGAAATCGCATAACTACATTGTAAAAAGACAAATATTTCTTAATATTGAAAAATGTAATAAAACCAAAAACGGAAACTTAAATAACTTCTTGTGAGCTACCCGTAAATCCGAAAATCTTTCTTTATCTTTAGAAATCTCAGAAAACAGTATATTTTTCGAAATTCGAAGAAGCATTTATAAAAACAAATATTTTTTTGCTGCCACTAATTTTCTAAAACGTTTTCAAATAGTTTTTATAGTGTTGTAATCAGTTTGCTCAAACTGGAATACCGGATTTTAGGATGCTGTCAATTCTTCATTAAACATTTTTAGGTGCGTTCGTATTTATATAAATACGTAGCACCTATAGTTGTCGTCTGATCCGTTCGTCCGTCCGTCTGTCCGCATATAACAACGCAAAAAATTCCCAACCGAATGGTTTAAAATTTAATATATATTATCATTGTACAATTTTGTCGAGTCATTTCAAATTTTGTGAAAATTGAATCAAAACTTAAAAAGATATTATTAAAAGTTTTCTTTATTCTATTAAATCCTATCGCACGTAATCTATATAATAAAAGCGCAAGTCATGTGACTGAGGAAAACAAATACGGGCAAACCACTTCTTTTTTCACATGCTAGGCGGCCATTTTTATTCAAAATTATTTTTTCGAATAAAATTGCATAAAAGTTACATTTTTAGAAAGATCGTTGAAAAAAAAATTTGTTTGCTTGAGAGATGAGTTACATTCAAAAATGTATAGATTCTGAGATAACTTCAGTGGAAATTAGGTTAACAGCCGAATATCTCAATCGATTAGAGTAAATAAACACAGGAGATTCGTTCATTATGAGTCATAAAAATATTAAACCGTATGGACGTAATCATTCGCAAAGCAAGATTTACATGGTGAATTTTACAGTCCTGTCTGGTGTAGAAAAAAAAAATCGCATTTGTAAATGTGGCATACGTAATAAGAAAAAAAGAAAAGGCATGCTCATTTCGCTCATAGCAGACGATATAATTCATTTCACTGAAATAATAAGGGTGTTTTTTTTTTACATAATGAAACTAGTTATAAAACGAAAGCACCTCCTATGTCACGTTTAACGTACAATTTCCAACTTGTCAGTTGTGTAATAGAATACATGCAAGAGTAACAAAATAATATTAATGTTAATGTTAATGTTAATGCTGTTAATTTGTTATATTTGTCTGTAAAACATGTTTGTTGAACATGAAAATGTTCATGCGAGAATTTATATGAATTATTGATCTGTTTCAAATGCTATTTCACAAATGTTTTCTTTAAAACAAATCGAAAAATTGAAGTGTTCTAGGTTTCCGAAAAGGAAACGAATTACTTTCTATTTTACAAAAGTAATTTGTTTCTCAAATTTATCTGACAACGAAAACGAAAATGGTATTTATATCATTTTAAATTTCCTGTTTAGAAATTCCATATTGCCGTAAGAAAAAATAATAAAGATCGTGTACATTTCTAATAAATGTTTTAAAATGCTTTTTAAATGCTAATTAGTTTTCGGCTTTAAATGAAAAGATTTTCGTTCGCTGAAAGTAGTAGTTCACTGAAAGAGAATACATTTATATACAATTTTGTATTAAATGCTTTAAGGATTTTTCATTTTTATCAATGTACAAATTATTCATTTTTTCAAAATATGCAATTTATTCAAATGTTTCGATTTTTTTTTTTAAATGTATTTTCATAAATTTGTATTTTTAATATTTTCATAGAATATTCAGTAGTCTTATTCGTGTTCTTTCGACCTTTCATTTGGCTATGTCTTTGAACATTCGATGTATCAACTGATTTTTAATTTTTTAAAAGTCCTTCCGGCCTGTACCTGAAGGAAAAGGTAGCTTTCATAGTCCATGCTTTTAAAAATTCAACTCATTTTACTCAAACAACCGAATCTAAAATTATTGGTACCCGACTCTAGAAGATCCAATCCCGGTTTTCGTTAATAATGAATTGGAATGCGAATTTCAGCATGAGAGTTACAGCATAACAAAATCAGATTGTTTCAAAATGTCTGCCACTCTAAAATTTCAAACTGCCATATGTCAGTCATTTTTTTAATATAATGCCAAAACAAAATATGTTCCGGAATCATTGTATCACGTTCTAATACTTAACAGAAACAATATTTTCAATTTCTAATTTTTTGTACATCTTTTTGAATTTTTAAAAATTTAATTTTTTTTTCCTGGCCGCCATTTTGAAACAAGATGGCGGATGAAGCTGGCCAACGAACTCGGTCGAGACCTTCGATTGTCCTATACACATACTCAGTCACATCAAAATCGATTCATAAATAAGAGAGTTACAGTATGACATATGTCAGACATATATATATATATATATATATATATATATATAACCATTAAATAAACGTTATAACCACCAACAAAAACTGCGAAATTATGAATAAAATAAAATTAACAAATTGACAACAAAACAGGTCCCCCCAACAAACTGAACATCGCTACCAAAAACATAGTATTAAAAAAAAAAAAGAAAAAAAAAAGGCAGAAATTAAATAACAGAAATCGAATAATGGAAATTTGTGGAATTTAGACAGAATCTTCAGGTCCCAATTGCCTAAATTGCCACAAATAATATGTGTGGTTTCATCTTCATATTAGCCATAAAATAGCTATATATATATATAACCATTAATGAAAGATTACCAAATATATATATATATATAAATCAACATTTGAACGGAGGGTGGTTTGGGCGTCTGAAGGTCATGATCGGTGAAAATATAGAAAAATTTTTTGGAATTGCTTTCCTCCGAACGGCTGCAATAGGTAGATTTTTGTAATGAAAGGCTACCTAAAAAAGTCTGGATATGTTAATTGAATTAAAAATTACCATTTCAATAAAACAGTAAGCTTCACTTACTTTTTATGCATTTCGCTAATTATACTGAAAACAACAACAAAATAATTCTTAGAGTACATATTAGATAGCATTTTGTTTTAATTTATTTTAACATCTTTTATTTCATTAAATTAAAAAATATTAGGTTTTAATCACTACAGTAAAATGAAAATTCAACAGCATTACTAATTTTTCGAGAAAAAAATATTGTCTTTACCTTGTAAAATTAATTGCTTTTTATATTTATATGTTAATGAAAAGAAAATGGGTAATTTTATCATATTGAATTTTTGTTTAGAAATTAAATATTGCCATAAGGAAAAAGAAAAAAAGCCAACTAAAGTTCAATAGATGCTTTTAAATGCTTTTAAAATGTTTATTAATTTTCGGAACTTAGTTAAACAGAACTGAAAACTTTTTTATCCATCCATTAATGGTTTTGAAAATAATTTTCTTAGAGTAAGTTTTTACATAAAATTTTGTTAATTACTTTTAAGTTCTTTTTACTTTAGTTAATCTTAATATTAATATTTTTGGTAACACAGTAAAATTCTAATTATCTGTATTCCAGTTATCTTCATCCTCTAACATCTGTATCAATATGAAAAATTAAAAAATTGCTTTTAAAAACCTTTGAATGCATGCTAATTGTGCGTAGTCATTCGTGAAAATATAATTTCTTGGAAACATCCATATAAACTAAAAGTTAAAAATGATATTTAATTGGAAATTTCGAGGTCTATGTCTGGATAATTCTATATATACAATTATAATGAAATCACTTGTGTGAAAACAAATGGAAAAATAAATTTAAATTAAATTAAATTAAATAAGGGAAATTGAAAATACAAACTTAAAAACTATGAATGCGTTATAGAATCTTCAGAGAAGCTTCATAAGCACAATTCATAGTAAAGATAAGTTATTTCAATGAATATTGTCGGCATAAGGTATAAAAATGATACTATTAAGCCTTTTATAACATAACGAAAAAAAAACAGAATGATTAAAATATAATAAGATAACCAAGCTAAATGAATGGAAGATTATTAAAAATAGATAAAAAATAAATAAAAATTAAATAAATAGTTAAAACATGTAGAGTCACTATATCATATTATTTATGTGCTATGAAATAGCTAAAAAAGGGGGAGTTGAAAGAGAGAGAGAATAAAAAGAACAAGTTGGAAATTGCACGTCAAACGTGATAAATGAGGTACGTTCAAACTGTTATTCTTTCAGTGAAATGAATTATATCGTCTGTTATTACGATATGATTAATTTCCGTAATAAAATAAGTACATTTTAAGTTGGCAACATTTTACCTTTTGTTGACATTTACTGAAAATTCAAATGGGAAACTTAAGCCTAGCTTTAAAAATTTCAAAAATTGAAATCCATATTTAGACTTTTTTTTCATTTAGTATCTATTTCTCCGAAAATATCTATCCAAGAAAACTATCGTTAGATTATACGATTGCTATAATTATACGTGACTATGATTTGATCATAGAGGTTATAAAATTTCATATGCGTCATCTATGACTATAACTTGATCATAGAGGTTATAAAATGTCATATACGTGATATAACCTTTATTACCTTTATTAAGTTATAGTCGCAGGTGACGTATATACGTGATATATGACTATAACGTCATACATGTCAGATAACTTGACGATACATCTCGTTCGCTTGATGATTAATCCTCAGAAGCTGCTATAACAAGGAAGTACCGATTTTTAAAAAATTCAAATTATCTCTATAATAAAACCGTATGTCATGTGACTGTCCTCAACAGTTCCGGGATGCCGCTTCACTGTTTCATATGCCAGGCAGCCATTTTTATTCAAAATTATTTTTTCTAATAAAACTGCATAAAAGTTACATTTTTAGAAAGATCGTTCAAAATAAATTAATATTTGAGAGATGACTTACGTTCAATTATGTATACATTCTGCAATAACTTCAGTTTCAATTAGGTTCGCTGTTCAAATTCTCTATCCATGAAAGTAAACAACAACAAAAAAAAAAAGATTCATTCGTTGTGAACGTTTAAAATATTAAACCATGAATTTTTGGACCGCTGCCTGGTGTAAAAAAAAATAATCAGCACCAGTGAGACAGTCAAAGTTTACCATAATTCTGTTCCATACAACTCAACTTCCTTCGGATCTTTTCTTGATGTAAGTTGAACTCCGTGGTTGAACTCATGTAATAATATTTAATGGATCAAATTTCGAAACAAATTGTCAGCTTTTATTTTTCGTGTGTATTAATTAGAAACGATATTTTAATTTTGAAATCAAATGTTTTGATTTATGATAATATTTCTTATTTATCTATTTTCTATTTTAAAGAAAAATGTGAACGTCATGTATTTTAAATTGGAACAGCTGTCACGGACGCACCGGGGTTGGCGGAATTTTTGTTTTGCGCCATTTTGGCGAGAAAATCCCATTTTCAGGTACCTATTAGAGATTACTAAAACAGCATATACTTTTATTTTATTATCAAATAGTTTATTTTATATTAAAAACACACACACAATGATTAATTTATTATAAAGTGGGTTAAGCGGTTTTTGTCAAGAAAGATGAAATACATAACAACAAAAAATATGCGAAATGCCACCACGATCGCAAAAGTTCTTGATTTGTCTATTAGATTTTTCCGGTTTGGCGAAGGATTAAGGAAAAAAATAAATTATGAATAAAAATAATTTGTTATAATGCTTAACATACATTTAAGGGAGACCAAACTGGTCGCCAGTGGCGGCTAGTTTAATAAATATTTTTCTTAATGTCTTTTAAAATTTTAATTCGATTTTCATAAATTTTGAAATGACTCGACAAAATTTAGCAACGATTATATATATTAAATTTCAGCCCTTTTGGTTGGGTAGTTTTTGTGCCGTTATATTCGGACAAACGGACGGACGGACGAATCAGACGACGACTATGGGTGCTACGTATTTATTTAATTACGAACGCACCTAAAAAGGATAAAATAACAAATGCAGCCATCTAGAATTGGAATGAGTAACTACTTTACTAAAAATCGAGTTAGAAATAAATTGTAATTTTCCAACTGGGCCAAAAATGTCTATTCAAGATTCGAACTAAGGACCTCTTGGCGGAAGCTGCCGATTCTCAGCCAAGTGAACTATCTCGGACGAAACTGGAGGACCTAATTCACCCAGCTAACCTTATTGATCACGGCATCACGGCATCTGGTCTGATATCTGAATCAGCTCGACAGAATAAATTGCAGGTAATGGAACTCCAATAAACGCTAGATGCGTATTTACACTAGATTAATTTTAACACAATTATTCTAATTGGTAAATAAATCATAGCATATATGATTTATTTACCAATTAGAAATAGTTAAAATTAATATAGTAGAAATAAATTGATTTGGAAATTAAAGAATGAAAATAAGATAATAAAACTAAAGTTAATAAAGGAAAGTAAGTATTTAAAAGATAGTATTAAAGAATATAGAGATAAAAAGTTTATTTACAAGATATAGAATGATGAATTTAGATGATAAATAATTATTAAACAAAAATAAATAGAGATGTGTAGAAAAATTATAAATGTTATATTAAATGAAGGTAATATAAGTATAGCCTAGATAAGGTGCCACTATCTAGAATAATTACATATATATATGTAATAATAAAAAATATTCACCATTTTTCCTTAATTAATGTATTCCAAATTCTTACAATTCTACTTTTTTCCTGTCTTTTAAATATATCTTAAGTCAAAATTATATTTTTGTTCCATATCTTTAATCAACATATTATTTTAATTCTTATTCTAAAAATCTTAATCTGTTAAAAACTACACTTATTTGTAAAAAACCCTAATAATAACCTAAATCTTCTTTTGAGACATTCAATTTTTATTTCTTTAGAACGTCTCTTAATATCATTTTTATTTTTATCAAAATTATCATTCGATATACCATAATTCATTTCAACCCCAGCGTCTAACTTTTTCACTTCAAAATTATGCCGAGTATAATAATAAGTTCCACAGCCTTGCAAGCCGCTCATTGGTTAATTTACACCTGCATTGGCAAAAGATTCATACGCCTCGCTGCATTTAAAACGCAGTTACGCAGCCCCGGAGCTCATAGTTTTTACGTTTTTGAATTGCTAAACAAAACCCGTCACTTGGAGGAGAAGTGTCTTTAAATTGGTGTATATCTATAATAATCTGTAACATCTTCATTCTCTTTTTCTACGATGTAACGCAGCTCGATCTTAGTTCTAAAAATAACGACTTGTGGAATTGTCTATTCTTTGTAAACTACCAATACATTTCTTGGTTAAAATGCAGCTTTCTTTATTTTGATGGGAAATTTCCAATAAGTTTCATAAACATCCATTCAAAAAACGTCTTCCATCTAGAGCCTTCGACTGCAAAACATATCTTATTCTACAAAATCATCGCTTACCAGAATTAATTACTTGATATAATTCACTATGAAATGGAAAAACATTTCATCAGCCGGTAGGATATGTGTTCTTACGATTCAAATGATCATAAAAACCAGCAAAGCATTTCATTTATATATATATAACTAAATAGTGAAATAAAGAATTTACAAAACAAATTTATTATTACTTATGTTGATAAATCACCAAACAACTATGCTTTCATCTGCAAAAAATATTATTCACAGCTAATATCTAATGCAATAAATACAAGTTTAAATTTAAAAAAAACTAATCTTAATGCAATTATTAATAATCGACATATATTTCAATATTATAAATTGCTAAAAATTAAAAATTACAACTTTAATTATCCATACATTGTTGTTATACCTAAATTTCATAAAACTCCTATAAAATTTAGAACTGTAACTATAGGCTGTAATACGTATAATAATAATGCAAGTAAATTTCTATTAACTATTCTCACTAAATTGTTTAGCATAAAAAATAGTTTTCAACTTGTCAATAATATAAAAAATTTAAATAACATAACTTACATGAAGACGTTTGACTTTAATGACTTATTTAATAATATTGATATCAAGGATATGTTCAGGATTGTCAATTTATTATACAAAGAATACAAGGATTCCATAAAATTAAAAAATAACATTTCTTTAAATTACTTTAAAACTTTAACTAGATTTATTCTACATCATAATTATATTGTTTTTAATGAGAATATATATATTCAATGCTGTGGATTACCACAGGGTGGTATTGTTTCTTCAATTCTTGCAGAATTATATTTATATTATTATGAACGTAATTCACATATTGCTAATTGTAAAATGTACCGTTATATAGATGATATAATTGTCTTCTATTTTAATAATAATTCAAATTATTTACTACCAATAAAATATCATAAAAATTTAAATTATAGTTTCAACCTTATGGTAAATAATGAAATTAATTTTCTTGATCTTAAGATAATTCTTAAAGATAATAAAATTTTGTTTGACATTTATGACAAAAGAAATGATTTTACATTTAAAGTTAACTTATTTACTAATTATAAGTCTTGTATACATAAATCAGTATTTGTAAATATTTTACTAAATTTTGCACATAGAATAAACAATCTTTGTTATAATAATTTTAAAACTCAAAATTTAAAACTTATTCTTCAACATGCAGTAGAATATGGCTATCCCTTTTATTTAGTTAAGTCAATTTTACGAATATAAATTTTGCTTTCATTGGGGTTTATATGTTTGCACATTCTATCTGTTAAAACACTTACATTTTGATTACTGATATATTTGGCTAAAGAATGAATTCCTTTATGTGAGAGCTGAGTGGGAATATTTTGGTTAAATATCTTTTATTAATTAAAAAATTTAAATAGTAAATTCTATTTTTTTTTCTTTTCTAGGGAGAGAACTTTAAATATAATATTGTTCCAATAAGTGCGTTGCCATATTGGAGATTTAATGTTTTTTTTTTTTTCCCTTGCCAGGTAGAGAACATTTAACAATTTAGTTAAATGCTTTTTTATTTTTTATTTTTTGCAAGATATTAGATTCAATACGTGAGGTTAACATATTGGAAATGTTTGGTTATTTTTAGCTATCAGTGTGTGAAATCTAATTTTATTTTTCAGAATAAATAATATTTAGCAAGATGTTAGTTCCATTAAGTGTGTGTAGCCATTTTGGTATTTCTTTTAAACTTGCATTGTTATTTATAAAATGAAAATCTAATTTTATTTTTCAGGGTTAATAAAATTTTGCAAGATGTTAGTTCCAATAAGTGCATGTAGTCATATTGGTAAATCTTTTAAGCTTGCATATAATTATTTATAAAATGAAAATTTAATTTGACTTCTACAATAATATTTTAGATTTTATGGGTTTATTTATGTTTTGAAATTATTTAAATGTTGACATATGTAAAAATAAATAGATAAAATAATTTTATACTGAAAATTTACTTAATCAAAATAATTAATAGTTATTTAGATATTGTTTTAATCTTTAACTAGATGGCAGCACCATATAATGATTTTAAAAAAACTATTACTATTATTCTTTAGTATTATTTTTTAGTTATTGTTTATTATAAAACCAGATGGCAGCACCATATAAATTTTCACAATTTTTTTTTTCTCTTTTAACTGAAAACTTGGAATACAAGTGAAATTTTTAAATATTCCAATAATATAATATATATATTAAAATTATTTAAGTTAAAAAATATTTTTAGTAAATGAATTTATAGTTTTTATATTATTTATTTGTATTTTTATATTTTAAATTAGAAATAGTTAAAATCACAATGGTTAAATTAATAACTGCTACTTTTAGAAAATTAACTGTAATTTTAACTTGTACGTTTGAATTCACTTATTCACTTTACCATGTGCTTAGCACAAAACATTTTTGGCTTCGGATTCTGGACAAATTTATGTTGTAATGTATAGATTTTCTTTGTCTTCCTTTGTATTTATTTGTTTATAAATGGATTTATTTTCTTCCGTTTGATTTGTAGCGTTCTATTTTGAAAGGTATCCTTTTTTTTTTTTTTTTTTTTTTTTTTTTTTTTTTTTTTTTTTTCAATTTCTTTCCAATGATTGTTAGGGCTTGGAATTGTCACAAAATTTTGGCTTTAAGCTTGTGACAGTTACAGAAAACAATCATTCTTTGCTTATAATGTGGTTTCCCAGCCCTTGAAAAAGTAAATTACATTATAAGCTTGCATTTGTGTTTTTTTTTTTTTTTTTTTACTTATGTTTCACTTTTTGAATAAATACTTCATTTGTTAGGACTATGTTTTATAATGTGTAATTTGACATAGCTATTTGGGGTAATAATTTCATTGCATTTAGTCAGTTATTTCTGTTTCAATGGTTAATTTTTGCAATAAGTTTATATATATATATATATATATATATATATATATATATATATATATATATATTATTGTTTGTAGACAAAGTGATGTACTTCAAAGCCAGGACTAATGTAAGTTGAATACATTATACATACTTTTTATAAAGCAAAAGTTATTTTAGTGACATTTTTATTTCACAATAAAACCGTTTTTTAATAGTTCACTTAATTATCCATATTTCTTTATATCCGGATCGCACCCAGAGCATATTATTTCGGATAATAGGATTTTTCCCCGTACTCCAATTTACTCGGACATTTGAAAGTAATTTTATAAGTAAAAGTTATCGTGAAACTTATTTTCATAAATTTTATTTATTACTTACCCATCATACGTAGTATAGGGTAAGTCTTGTAATCGTTTTGAAAATCGAAAAAAAAAATTTGACGGATTTACACGTTTCAGACACTGGAGATTCCGAAAAACATATTTTTAGACAAAAATTTTTGCCGTCCGTCTGTGTGTCTGTGTGTCTGTGTGTCTGTGTGTGTGTCTGTAAACGCTCTATCTCCCGAACAAATTGATATAGAGACTTGCCATTTGGTATGTACTTAGTATGTAATAATGGGAAGAAGCCTATTTCATTTCAATAACCTCGATTAACCGGAACATTTTTTTCGGACTCTCAAAATATTCGTTCTGATGAAAGGTATATAAAAATTTTCGAAATTGTTTATTTTAAGGAGTAAATATAAAAGACAATAAAAAAACATAAATTTTGCATAAAACATGAAGTCGATCGGATAATTAGTTGCCGATATATTTGTAATCCTATTTACCACACTCTTCGATTTTTCATGACCCTGTATTTCATCCAAATTTCACTTCAAATATATATTTTAATTGGAAATTTGATGCTTAATCAGATGCAATAAACCGCTAGTTAATAGGAGTATTATTTTTGGAGTTATAAGGAAAAACCTCTTTCAAGCAATTCAGTAATCGAGCCTTTTTATGACGTCATCAAGCCACGATTTTATTTGAATATCAATGCATTTTATAAGTAGTTTACACTTGTTTTATTTTAATATTTTACATTATGCATATCCATGATGGGCAAGTATTACGGTGGCCCCCAACGACTAGTTTTTAAATGTTTTTACAAAAGCAAATTTGTTGCCCCCGTTCATGCCCTTTCCACTCTTCATTTGATTGCAACCCTGAACCATCAATGCATCTAATTGTCCAAAAAATATTCTGAATACATTAAACGACTAAAACACTTAAATAAATCAGAACAGATAATTATTTTTTATATATTCCGACTTAGTTTAATATGTCCAGGCCAGCAGTCGAACTTAGGACCTCTGGCTTAACATGTCAATGCTCTACCAACTGTGCTATCCTGTACGACTCTAGCTGACATAATTCATTCAAAAAAACCTTTTGGCACCAAAATTAAGTATGCAATAGCTTTGCAGTCATTTTATATCCGCAATCTTGCATATCTGGAATAGATTTTGATATTGCATATCTGGAATAGATTTTGATATTGCAGACTAGATGCTATTGCCAATAGGTTGTTATCCTATTGGAGTAAATTATATCGGCCAGAGTCGTCCAAAATAGCTCAGTTGGTAGAGCATTGCTGCGTTAAGCTAGAGGTCCTAGAAATCCAGCAAGCCTCCTTATCATATACAAGACCTCCCCAATCAGAATTCCCTTTGAGCCGCATATTCTCGCGATTTTGCTGATAGGTAGCACTGTCAGTCGTCGACAACAAATGATTTAATACCCAATAAGAATTCTTGTAAGCAAAGCGTCATTGGGTACGCCATACGCGCCATTCACTCTCGGCCCACAACCCCTGAATACTAGGTCTATGAGCTGACATAAAGATGACAGATGTCGTAAGCGGATTTTTATTTTTATTTTATTTTATTTTATTTAAGCATTTGTACAATCTTTTGAAATTGCATACCAATAATTTCTAAAAGTTTTCTCCTCCTTATTTTTATGAGAATAAATAAGTCAAAGAAAACTTTTAGGAAATACTGGTGTCTAAATTCAAAGGACCGTCCAAACGCTTTAAAAAATCCGCTTTAGACAGCCGCCATTTTTGTCTCAGCGAGTAGGTCTAGTATTCAGGGGGCGGTGCTTGCCGCTTGTTGTAGTAGGTGGCTCTGTCAATCGTCTACAGAACATAGTTTCATTGCCGACAAGATTTCCCATTGACTAGAAGTTATGAGGAAAGGGCAGCTGACGTCACGGCTGGAAAAATGACGACTAGTAATCTGGAGTGATCTTTACGCTCCTGTTGTACAAAAGAACTCAGACAACCTAATTGGTCTACAAATAAGTCATCTACGATTTGGTTGGTCTACGATTTACTAGTCTGCGATAATATTGGTCTACGCTGTCATGCTGATTCCTGCAGTAATCGCTAAAGCAAAAATGTAGTAGCAAAAAGGAATAATATTGGTTGATGGAAGTGTGTTTGTTGTAAATATCTTGATTACGGGTCAAGACTGGAGAATATTTTTATATTCAATCGTACCATAATTTACAGAAAATTTTCTTTGTGGTAGAAAACGTGCTAGTTTAAGTGTATGGCAGAGATTATTTTTTAAAAAGTGGTACGAAATAGAATAAAATAATAGTCGCTGGGATGTATGGCGTCCCAACACCGTAATCAAAAGGTTAAACGTGTATTTTCCTGATTGAGCAAGACATATAGGTGATAAGGAGGTCTCGGTCTCCCGGCATAGAATTTTTTTACTGAATTAGAATTTTATAAAAACAATTCACGCCTACATTTTTTTTAAATCAATATATGAATTAGATAATAATAATTCCGCAAATCAGTAACTTCACTTACATTATTGCATTACGCTGGGGCGGGGAGGGGGGGGGTATTGTAATAAGAAATTAGAATAGATATTAGTTAAAATTTCATTTCTATTGGTTTTGAGAGCTTTTGTTTTAGATTTACAGATAATAGATTTTATAGTTTTTATAAAAATAAATAAAAACCCAATGGTGTAATTGATGTTCAAACACATAAATAACTTTTATTCTGCGAGAATAAATCCTTTTAAAAAAAAAATATTGATCTTCGTTGAAAAGAAAATCTTTATTTTCGTCTGGTTTGTTTTAAAAATTCTAGATTGTTATCACATTAATCATTAACATTTCAATAAATGTTATTATATATAATTTTAAAATGATGACTAGTTTCGGAACTTAGTTAATAAAAATTAAAAGGGTATTTTTTTTTTCAGCAGACAATATTGAAAGTATTTTATTTTGTGCATTTTTAGATAAAAATTTTGTTTTAAATGCTTTTAAAACAGATTCATTTTATTAAAATCATTAATTTTTGCTAATAGTACAATTTATTCAGATATTTCGAAAGTATTTTTAAAGAAAAACATGCATCGAAATATCTTTTCACAAACATTTATTTTTAATTTTTTCGTGAAAGAATATTCAGACGTCTGGTTCATAGCCCTTCGACCTTTCACCTGTCTATGTCTATGTCTACAAGAGGTCAAAGTATCAAAAAAGTTGCTTATAGTAAATATTTAATTTTTTTTTTTTAAATACATTAATTGAATTAAAAATTACATTATCAGTATTCTTCACTAACATTATTACGTTACATTCACGATATTGAAACATATTTATTTTTCCTGTGTACAGGTTAATGTTTCTTATTATTGCCAGCTTTTACGCTTTTATAATACCATTAAAATTTAACAGTATTTTTTTCTGTCTCGTTTGTTTAAAAATTCTAGATTGCTATCACAAAAATCATTAACACTTCAATAAATGTTATTATATAATTTTAAAATGTTGACTAAATTTGGGACTTAGTTAATAAAAATTAAAAGGGTATTTTTTTTTTCAGCAGACGATAGTGAAACTGTTTTCTTTGCGTGCATTTTTAGATAAAAATTTTGTTTTAAATGCTTTTTAAAAAAACAGAAAAAAAAAGAAAGAAAACTGCCCAGTTAAACTGAGGGCACTGAGCTCACAGGCTATTCACACTAATTGTATATTATATTCTTATTTCAAAGAATTTGAAATATGCCCCTCGAAAAATAAAGAAATCAACAATATATTAAGGGGGGGGGGTCATTCCCCCGTTACCCCCTCATAGTTAACCAATGAACCCCCTTAAACTAATCAGGGAAGTCTCTAATTACAATGAATATATATACAAAATTTGAAGAAAATCGGATAATTCTGCATGAAAAACCCATTTATCTAAATTAAGGGGGATTAGCCCCCCTTTCCCCCTTTATACTTAAACAATGAACCCCCAAAACTATTCAGAGAAGCGCATTATCACAATGAACATATATACAAAATTTGAAGAAAATCGGATAATTCTGCATGAAAAACCCATTTATCTAAATTAGGGGGTTATACCCCCCTTTCCCCCTTTATACTTAACCAATGAACCCCCAAAACTATGGACAGAAGCGCATTATCAAAATGAACCTATATACAAAATTTGAAGAAAATGGGATAATTCTGCATGAAAAACTCATTTATCTAAATTAAGGGGGGATTAGCCCCCCCTTTCCCCCTTTATACTTAACCAATGAACCCCCAAAACTATTCAGAGAAGCGCATTATCACAATGAACCTATATACAAAATTTGAAGAAAATCGGATAATTCTGCATGAAAAACTCATTTATCTAAATTAGGGGGGCGGTTATCCCCCTTTCCCCCTTTATACTTAACCAATGAACCCCCAAAACTATTGACAGAAGCACATTATCAAATCGAACCTATATACAAAATTTGAAAAAAATCGGATAATTCTGCATGAAAAACTCATTTATCTAAATTAGGGGGGGGGTATCCCCCTCCTTTCCCCCTTTATACTTAACCAATGAACCCCCAAAACTATTGACAGAAGCACATTATCAAAATGAACCTATATACAAAATTTGAAGAAAATGGGATAATTCTGCATGAAAAACCCATTTATCTAAATTATGGTGGGTTAGCCCCCAGTTTCCCCCCTTTATGCTTAACCAATGAACCTCCAAAACTAATCAGGGAAGCGCCTTATCACAAGGAACCTATAAACAAAATTTAAAGTAAAACGGTTAGTTCTATCAAGAGTTATCGCGTTACGTACATACATACATACATACATACATACATACGTATACGTACGTACATACAGAACCGGAGGGCACATAAGCTCTCAGGCTTTGATAGCCTGTGAGCTAAAAACTTACACATTTTATTAAAGTTATGAATTTTTGCTAATAGTACAATTTATTAAGATATTTCGAAATTATTTTTAAAGAAAAACATATATCGAAATAACTTTTCGCAAACTTCTATTTTAATGGTTTCCTGAAAGGATATTGAATAGTCTGGCTGATGGACTTTCGACCTTTCACTTGTCTATATGTCTATGTCTAGAAAAGGTCAAAGAATCAAAAAAGTTTCTTATAGTAAATATATTTTTTTTTAAATACATTAATCGAATTTAAAATTACATAATCAGTATTATTAACTTACATTATTACATTACATTCACGATATTGAAACATAATTTTTTTTTTTCTGTGTACAGGATAATTTTTCTTATTACTGCCAACTTTTACGCTTTTATAATACCATTAAAATTTAATAGTATTTCTTTTCGTCTCGTTTGTATAAAAATTCTAGATTGCTATCACATTAATCATTCACACTTCAACAAATGTTATTATATAATTTTAAAATGATGACTAGTTTCGGAACTTAGTTAATAAAAATTAAAAGGGTATTTTTTTTTTCAGCAGACGATATTGAAAATGTTTTATTTTGTGCATTTTTAGATAAAAATTTTGTTTTAAATGCTTTTGAAACATATTCATTTTATTAAAATCATTAATTTTTGCTAATAGTACAATTTATTCAGATATTTCGAAATTATTTTTTAAAAAAAGCATACATCGAAATATCTTTTCGCAAACTTTTATTTTTAATGTTTTCGTGAAAGGATATTCAGACGTCTGGTTCATGGCCCTTCGACCTTTCACTTGTCTATGTCTATGTCTATAAGTGGTCAAAGTATCAAAAAAGTTGCTTATAGTAAACATTGGATTTTTTTTTCTTTTTTAAAAAATACATTAATCAAATTCAAAATTACATAATCAGTATTCTACACTTACATTATTACATTACATTCATATTATTGAAATATGAAACATAATTGTTTTCTTTTTCCTGTGTGCAGGATAATGTTTCTTATTACCGCCAACTTTTACGTTTTTATAATACCATTAAAATTTAACAGCATTTTTTTTTCGTCTTGTTTGTTTAAAAATTCTAGATTGCTATCACAAAAATCCTTAACACTTCAATAAATGTTATTATGTAATTTTAAAATGCTAACTAAATTTGGGACTTAATAAAAATTAAAAGGGTATTTTTCTTTCAGTAGAAGATATTGAAAATGTTTCCTTTACGTGCATTTTTAGATAAAAATTTTGTTTTAAATGCTTTTAAAACGTATTCATTTTATTAAAGTTATTAATTTTTGCTTATACTACAATTAATTCATATATTTCGAAATTTCGAAGAAAAAGATACATCGAAATATCTTTTCGCGAACTTTTATTTTTAATGTTTTCGTGAAAGGATATTCAGACGTCTGGTTCATGGCCCTTCGACCTTTCATTTGACCTTTCATTTGATCATGTATATTAAAGGTCGAAAGTTCAAAAAACTTTCTTAGAGTAGATATTGGAAAATTTTTTGAATGTACTAATAAAATTCAAAATTACATAATTAGTATTCTTCACTTATATCATTACAGTACGTTCACGATATTGAAACATAAAATTTCTTATTCCTGCGTAAAGGTTTATTTTTTCATTAGCGTTCTACATAGCTGCCAAATTTTACGCTTTCTTGATGCCCCTAAAATGTAACAGAATTGTTTGCCTTATTTAATCGCAGAATTTAATCGCAGAAACATTTCCAAACACACAGAAACATTTCTGATGTATACAAAAACGTTTCTGATGCATGCAGAAACCTTTCCGATGTATACAAAAACATTTCCGATATATGCAGAATCGTTACTGAACATCTGACTGAAATATAAAGAAACGTTTCCGAAATGCACGTAAATGTTTCCGAAATATGCGAAAACTTTTACGAACATCTGACCGAAATATGCGGAAACTTTTACGAACATCTGACCGAAATATGCGGAAACATAACAGAACCGATGGGCCACATTGCTGCCCCACCAGATAGGGTAACGTTTCCGAGTTTTTTTTACAGTGTATTCACCGCTTTGAATATTTTTCCGAAAATACGTGTAACGATTCCGAAATAACAAGTAACTGTGGAGAACACAAAGTTTACTATAAATTTCCGGAAACCTTTCCGCCTTGTGCCGAAATGCTTCTGATTTTTTTTTACAGTGTAGGTAAAATTTCCGTTTATTGCTT
The DNA here is from genome assembly GCA_963931845.1 of Maratus michaelseni. NCBI lineage: Eukaryota > Metazoa > Arthropoda > Arachnida > Araneae > Salticidae > Maratus > Maratus michaelseni. The sequence goes on along the minus strand of OZ007597.1, from coordinate 150,848,203 downwards.
TTAATGTATTTTATGTCATTAAAGTTATATATACTAAATTTTATAGTTTATACCAAAACAAAAATACAATTGCGTTAGCGTTTTTTTTTTTTTTTTTTTTTTCCAAAAAAATAAATTATTTTTACTTTGCAGAAGTAATTCATATTTTTTATATTTGTATTTCAATGAATATCGAAAAAAATTCTTTTTCCAGAAAAATCTTTTGACAAATTTATAATTTTAATATTGTGCTGTAGCAAACCACAGCTTCTGTAAAAAATATATCAAAGAATTAATCGCATTATTTCATAGAGCTATACCATAATTAACAATTAACGTTCTTTATTGAAAAAACAAATATTCAACAATAAACTTAGTAGAAATTAGGAAAATGATTACAAAACTATCACTTACTTCACTTACTAGGGAATGTCCCCAACTGCCAGATCGGAATTTTGTCGAGAGTGGTGTCTTTGGAAAGCTCTTACCATGGGGATGAAGGAAATGTATACAACTACCCATCCCAATGCAACCTGCTGAAGAGTTATAAGCCGATGTATTTCTGTCATTTATTGATTTCTCCAGGTCGCTAGCTACGCAGGAAAGACACTCTGTGTGGTAGAAAAGAGAGTTAACGGATTACAGAGATTACAGAAAAGACAGTTTATGCTTAGTGGAAAAAGTAACTTGACGGATGGTAGTGCATTTCTGAATAGAAATGGCTGAAGCACGAGTGTTTTCAATACCAGGTAAACACAATGAATGGGGGTGTTTCGCTGTTGGCACAGGTGTTATTAGTTAAGTTAAAGCATGCCTGTTTAACTGATCGAAAGACGGGATCCGTGTCTCTAATTAAAGCCTTTTGAAAGGCATACCGACGCGTGTCATCGAAGGTGGGCGTGGGTAAGGAGAATTGGTTATAGGCTAACTTATGCAATTTTATTATGCTTTCTCTAGTGGTCATGTCGACAAAATAGGGTCACAATCTTCTGTTTCTTACTAGAGGGAACATGTAAACTTTACCAACTTCATACTGGCAACAACATAACTGTACTGTAAGCTGTCTTTTCTACCACACAGAGTGTCTTTCCTGTATAGCTAGCAACCTTGAGAAATCAATAAATGACAGAAATACATCGTTCTATAACTCTTCACCAGTTGCATTCGGACGGGTAGTTGTGTACATTTCCTTGATCCCCATGGTAAAAGTTTTCCAACGACACCACTTTCGACAAAATCCCGATCTGGCAGTTGTAGACCTTCCTTAGTTAGACACTTCTCAGAGTTTCGACAAAATATCTCTATTCTCAAGAAAAGTTCTCAGATCATCTCTCAAATCCTACTCAGATCATAATCTCCAAGCATCATCTCAACTCTCGCCAAAGTCTAGAGCTAGAGAAGAGTCCTCTTTACATTGCTTTACCAGCAAAGAATTTATACTTAGAGCATACGCAGTAAGTGTTAAATTTGATAGCGCATACTAGCGCTACCTTCCACTCGGGCGGCCAATGGACAAAACAGAAGTGCGGTGCAGGCGCACGATATATGTAGGCGTATATAAGCGCAACTTACCTCTCCTGCGGTGAGTTGTCAAAACAAAAGTTTGTAGGGGGAAAAAAAACTAATAGAAATTCATAAGTTTCGTAAACCTTGTCAATGACTTTGCAGCAGCGAGTGTTTTCAATCGAGTATCCACGCTTGATCTATTTTTCTCGCTTTAGTCTGGATTAATATTTGCCAATTTCTCTTTGTGATTTTTCTGGTGTAAATTTCCCATTTTATGGTATGGAAAAATACTATCAGTCGCAAGAGGGCGCTTCTTACAACTTGCGAAATTTCTTCCATTCAGCTGCGGAGGCTTATTATATAAGGGCTTTGTTCACCAGGGAGGGAAGTGTACCCTCTCCTCTCCTATTGGCCAGATTTTTCAAGCCGTCCGTCACTCTCCCGTTTACGGTTTCACATGTATTTAGAAATATGGAACAAAGCCACTACAGCTGACCCTTTTTGGAGGTGTGAGGTCGTAAGCGCTAAATCAGAGTGTATTAAAATTCTCAAGATCAATATCGACTACTTTCTATTGTTCATCAAAATAAAGAGAGAAAAGGAAATCGCTTACCTTTTCTATAATCGATCGGGTTGTAGGTAAATATCCATCGAAATATCCAATAGTAGGTTCACTGGTGTTTTTTTTTTTTTTTCAGGTATTCGAATGGTTACACAACACAATTGGAAATATATCCTTTTGAAATTGAGTAGCTGGAAGAAACTTGTTAATAATATTAGCTTAAATTAAATAAGTGACTGGACTTCTGGAACTTAAATATTAAACTTATATATTATCTGGAATAATTTACAATTATTTACATAATTAACAATTTTAGAAACATTTTAGTAATTTTGGCAGGAGACATACTCCTTCGTCTATGCAGCATGGAATTTTGAAATACACTGAATCACAATAACGAAATCTGGAAAGTTCAAAATGATATTGCAAATGTTCGTGGTAACAATCAATGTCAGTGTTACATATTTCACAAGTGATTGGAATTTTCAAATCGGTTGATAAATAGTCATTAGAGAAAGTTGATTAGTTCATATATCATATTTAATGTTTGATAACTGTCTTAAAAAGTGTCTTTAAGTTCGATAATGAGTTTATAATAATGTGATAACAAACATTAAAACATATTTCACTTTTATTAGATGAGAGATGAAAATAATCAGTTTATAATTGCCTATTGTATCACGTCTTAAAAGTTGAGAGGGTAAAAATGGGTAATGAGCTTTAACAAATGTAACGGTGAAAGAAACTTATAGTTAAGTTTTTTCTCTGCACTTTCACTTTCTCTTTTTTATCTTGCGTGGGAAATCATTAAATTAATTCGAATGAATGAATTAGTATTTGACAACCTGGACCATCGATTTCACCAAAAGCATACATTGCTCATTGACGAGACTGCCTTTGTGAGAGAATGCACAAGTACTTCCGTGCATTCCACCATGTTCAATTCTTCGATATAACAATAACTGGGTAGCAGAAACGGTCAGTCAAAACGTCACAAAAGGCTACCCACTCACCTGATGCATATCCGTATCCTTCTTTGACTGTATCTCCCAATTGTACATGGATCATCACTGTTAAAAATCTGCAGCTTTTGCTGCAGACACACTCCACCGCTTTTTGAGAGAACGGTTACTTTACTATATTATAGAGAATTTTTATTGGTCAAAATAGATATATTCTATATAAGCGGTGGAGTGACTATGCAACAAAAGATGAAGATTTTTTACAGTGTAGATTAACATACAAGATTGGACAGTTGCGGCAAAATCTGTAATGGCAGGATTGGTAGCGTGACTAGTGATAAGGGCGGAAAACTAAGAAGCTTCCGAAATTTACCTATGTATATGAAATCTGTTGATGCTCTCTGTTTTTAATATCTATACTTTTCTCTTCGACACAGACGATTCTCTCCAAACTGACCATTGGGGCGTGGATTACGTTTCTTTTAAACAATTTCATTTTTATTCTCTCTTTTATTATTCTTGAAACTACATTTATTTTCAAAACTTTTTTTGTATTTCTAAACATGTTAAAATATGTCAGGTAGAAACTTGTCTGCATACAAATCGGAATTCAAAGCTTTCGTTTTTCGCTTTTTCTACACAGTTGAAAAGGTAAACGTGTCACATTTAAAAAATGAAAGATCGTAATAAGATAGACGCATAGGGATGAGATTTCTCCGCTTTTTTGCATACCAGTATAATCTTACAGAAAATGTTATTTTATTTAATCGGAGGATACTGAGACTTAACAGAACAACGTTTTCTCTAAGATTATACTGGTATGCAAAAAAGCGGAGAAATCTCATCCCTGGATAGACGTTCAAAAGCAGAAATATTCCGTGTTTGAGAAGTTTCTTCCCCATTGTCACTACAGGCGCTATGATCGTCATCGCGTTACCATTAAGCTCTATGATAGTGTCCTATCGTGTATGTTAATCTATGACATGGATGAAATGACTTTTAATGAAAAAAATCGGAACATATTAACTAAATGAAAAATTACATTTAAAAAGAATTGATGTTTTTCACACGCTGAAAAAAAAAAGTGTTGATTTTACAGTATAATAATTACACTATAATGACATTACAGTATAATGACTTTTAAAGAAAAAAATCTGAACATATTAACTAAATGAAAAATTACATTTAAAAAGAATTGATGTTTTTCACACACTGAAAAAAAAAAAAAAAAAAAAAAAAAAAAAAAAAGTGTTGATTTTACAGTATAATACTGGCATCCCAGCTGCTAATATTATACCGTAAAATTAACAGTAATAAGCAGTAAAATAAGCCGTAATACGCTGCTGAATATTACAAGCAGCGTATTACTGCTTATTTTACTGTTTATATTACTGTTAATTTTACGGTATAATACTGGCAGCTGGGATGCCAGTATTATACTGTAAAATCAACACTTTTTTTTGCAGTGCATAATCATTATTTAATTATTACGCTAATAACATTAGAACAAAAAATTTCTTATACTAGATATTAGATATTTTATTAATTTACAAATCTGAGATTTTATTAGTTTATGCTAAAATGAAAAACAACGGTATTATTCGAATCTTGGCCCGGACTTTTTTGCTCAGATTTTTAAATCTCATATGATTTCTTTACCAATTTGATGAATTGTGTTAAAATTAATCTAACGGTATTATTATTATTATTTTAAATAAGTGTTTTTTACCTTACAAAAGGAATTTATTTTTCTTATGTTCACAATTCAACGGAAAACAAAACAGTATGCAAAACAGGTGACCATCATTTTAAATTTAAAAATTCTGTATGGGCGTGATAAAAAGAAGAAATAAGGGATAAAAATAAAACATCAACATTTCAACAGATTCTTTTCGACGCGTTTAAAATGCTAATTGACTTTTGGGCTATAGTTAATCGGAATTTAAAAGTTTTTTCTTCATTCGCGGTATTTTTTTTTCCTTCGAAGAGTACAAAAGTGTGGACATTTTTTGAAAGTTTCATGTTTTTCAAATTTGTGTGCTTGTAGAATATATTAATTTTCATTTAAATACAAACGTTTACACATCAAATTGAAGATAATTTAATGTAGAATTTAATAATAAAAACAGTATTAAAAAAGCTGTATTACAAAAAAAGTTATGCAACTAATAGTAAGATCTATCTTAGATTTGCATTTTTTTAAGTGATACTTACATAATCAATACTTAGTAGGATAACCCTTATTTTTTAAGACAGCTTCACAGCGTCTTTTCATCGAGTGAACGAGTGTTTGGAGTTCATCTTTCGTAATCACATGGTGCCAAGACTCAATTATAGCTTCAATAAGTTGTCTTTTATTGGATGGACGTTTTTTTCGTACAAGAATTTTCAAACGTCGCCACAAATTTACAATTGGATTGAGATCAAGGCTGTTTCCTGGCCATGGTAATATATCTATGCCTTTATTTTGAAACCATGCTTTGCATACTTTTGTTGTGTGGCATGGAGGTGAATCCTGCTGAAAAATAAATGGTGCGTTGTTGGGGAAGAGATCCCTGATGGAAGGTATCAATTTTGGTTCCAGGACAGTTTCGATGCATTTTTTGGCATTCAGGATGCCATCAATTACTTGAATTCGGCCCACACCATCTGCAGACATACATGTAAAAATCATGACATTTGTTGGGTTTTTTGTAGTTGCTTCAATGCTATCAGGATGAAGTGCTTCTCCTACTCTACGTCTCACGTATTTTCTACCATCACTACCAAAGAGCGATATTTTACTCTCATCGCTCCAGATTACTTGCTTCCATTGATTTTCTGACCATTTAATGTGTTCTTTCGCCCACTTAAATCGTTTTTCGCGTTGCTTTTGATTTAAATATGGTTTTATCCTTGGAATTCTAGCTTGTAGTCCAAATCCTGATAACCTTCTTCTTATTGTTCAGGAACTTACTGCAATACCCGCTGCATTCATTTCACATCTAATGGCATCTGATGAAATATTTCAATCTTAAAGGCATAGCCGTTTAATTTTTCTATCGGCAGTAGTATTTGTGCATTTTTTTCGACCTGATTTGGCCTTATTTTCCACTGATTTCGTTTTTTCATAACGTAAACAGAACTTTCGTACACCAGAACAAGTCACTGAACCACCAACTTGTCTTGCAATTTCAGCATAAGAGAGGCCATTTTCTCTCAATATGACAATTCGGCTTCTTTTTGTAGATGTCCAATTAGTTCTTCTTGTTGATGACATTGTTTAAAATTAGTTTAATTTAAAAAAAAAGGACTTTAAATATTCAAAAACAGCAATACTCTATTTAATTGAACTAATATGCATCATTCCGCAAAATATTTCCACAACAATAACTCTTTTACTATCCAAATAACCTAAACTATAGTTACAGACATTTGATTGGTCCCCAGAACAGTGTTTGTGATTGGCTAGTACGCTTTTATTACAAAACACGTCCTTATTCAAAACAATTTGTGTTTGTTTGTTTTACTAAAATGAGCATAACTTTTTTTATAATACATATATTGTGATACTGTTTCTATTATTAAATTCTACATTAAATTATCTTCAATTTGATATATAAAAGTTTGTATTTAAGCGAAAATTAATATATTCTACAAGCACACAAAGTTGAAAAACATGAAACTTTCAAAAAATGTCCAAAGTTTTGGCCAACACTGTAGGTGTAGATAAAATTTCGCTTTAATTGATTTTAAGTTTTATTATTATTATTATTATTATTATTATTAATAAAATTTTCTAACATTGTAATTTATTCAAATATTTGGAAGTATTTGGAAGTTTGACTTATTTGATCTCGGAAAAACTAGGCGAAGAAAACTTTTAGAAATTATTGGTATTGAAGTTCGAGGGCTGTTCAAACGCTGAAAGGAAATTCCGCCTGCGACAGCCGCCATCTACTACTCAGGGGACGGTGCATCAATGCTGAGTGGCGTCAGTTTCGGCCTCGGCTGAACCTCAATTGCTGTCAGCGCCATCTATTGTTTGAAATTTGAACTAAAATAAAAAATCACAGTACAAAAACTCCTGACATCATACATAACCCTCCTGCAAGAATTTTTTTTTATATCTGTCACCGTTTGCAAATTATTGAATTTTAAAATCCATCAGTCATTTTTGGACACCCGGTATGTGTGTGTGTGCGCGTGTATACCATGTTATATTTATGCTGACAATATTGACAAAAATTTTATTAGTGGATTAAAAAAGTATATTGAAAAAAATCAGTTGCGTTTAAGATCTTTTATGTTAGTAGATTTGCAAAATATTAGCCCTATAAGTTTAATGCGAAATGAAAACTCAAACACAGTTATTTATTTTTAAATAATAAATTACTTTCACCTTCCAAAAGTAATTTTTTTTTCCATTCATGAAAAGGAAAATAGTATACTTTTTATCATTTAAATATTTTATTTAGAAATTCTACATCGCTATTTAAAAGAGAGAAGAAAAAAATCATCATAATTTCAATACGTGCTTTTAAAATGCCAGCTTATTTTTCTGGCTTAGTTAATCATAGTGAAAAAGCTTTTTCTTTGCTGATGATATTGAAAAACTTTTTCTTAGAGCAGATTTTTAATAAAATTTCGTCTTAACTGCTTTTAATTTATTTTTAATTTATTCAGTTTTGCTAACATAGCAATTTATTCAAACATTTAGAGGAAATTTTTTTTCTCGGAATTTCTCTCCCTATATATATATTTTCATTAAAGCATACTCGGTAACCTAGTTTATAACCAATTATTTATATTATTATTATTATTCTGTTTTACTACCCTCAATGTATTAAATACATTTTAATAAAATAAATCTGCATGAATTAATGGAATTAAAAATTATATTTAATACAAAGTTAGTTTTCTTAAGTTAAGACTGTCAATACTGAAATAAATTTTTCTTAGAGCAGATTGCATATAAAATTTTGTTCCAATTATTCTATATTTTTTTCATTGTATTAGATTTACAAATATTACAATTAACAGTTTATAGCGAAATTAAAATTTTATTTGTAGTGTTCATTGTTTTGTTGTTGTTGTTTGTTTGTTTGTTTGTTTGTTTTTTAATACAGTCATCTCTCACTTATGCGCCTCTCAGTTCTACGCGCTTCTCAGTTATAGGCGAATTTCGTATGGTTCCGCCACGAGAAATAGGAAAATAATGCTGTAGATGTCTCACTTATAAGCGCCACTTTGAATTCTCTCTCTCAGTTATACGCGGAAATAACAGCGCAATTCACAATTTTTTTTAAATTGATAAATAATTTTCTGCACCTGTCAAGGTCAAAAGACCGTTCCCAAAAACGGTGTGGAGAGGATGTTACAGTTTGACTTTACACTGCCCCCCCCCCCTCCCTCAGTTCTAATGGTTCCTTCTTTTCTTTGTTTTAATTTTATCAAGTCACCTGCGTATTACATTTCGTCCTTGCGGTAGCATCTAGATGATTTTTTTTTTTTTTTGCCATAAAATCGAGCAAAAGAAAGTTAACAATTTCGTTCAAATTGGAAATTATAAAAGCAGCAGAAAATGATCCTAGACTGTCAAAAATAAGTTTAGCTCGAACATTCGATTTGCCAGAATAAACACTCAGGGGGATTTTAAAGAACAAGGACTATCAAGAAAATGAATAGTGAATATTCTACACAAGCAAAGAAACGATCAAGAATTCAGAATGGAAAATTTGAGATTTTAGAAACCACTTTAATTCAGTGGTTCAGAGAAATGAGAGCTTCTAATTTACCCATTAGCGGTGAGTTATGTTAAGAAAAGGCACTCACTTCGTCATCCAAAATTTTTCGGTTTCTTCGGGTTGGTTAGAAAAACTTAAAAAACTGTTTAACAAATCATTGTCCGAGTGGTGAAAGCGCAGCCGTTTCAGATTCAACTGCTAATGAATAGATCAAAGTTCTGAATTAAATTTGGAAGGTCTGCGATCTTAAGAACATTTTTAACTGTGATGAAACAGGTTTATTTTATCTCTTTTACCAAACAAAACGATGAGGGATTAAGGGAGAAACATGCGATGGTGGCAAACACAGCAAAGAAAGACTGACTGTGCTTTTATGTTGCAATGGAGACGGATCAGAAAAGTTACCGCTAATAGTGATTGGTAAATCCAAGAATCCACAGTGTTTAAAAAATGTCAAGAAATTACCATGTTATTATGCAAGTAGCACCAAAGCCTGGATGACATCGAACATTTTTTTAGACTTTTTGAAAGAATTCGATATGAAGATAGCTAAAAAAAGTTCTGCTATTTATCGACCAGTGTCCCGCCCATCCTTCAGATCTCCCATTGGTGACACATACACGAGTTATATTGTTCCCTGCTAACTGTACTAGCAGACTCCAGTCCTTAGATCTCTGTATAATAAGGTCAGTTCAAGAACAGTATAGGAAAGATTTGGTGCGAAGAATGTTTATATCACTAGAGCAGAAAAAGGAATTATTTGGTTTCTGGATGCCATGCATATGTTGGTTTCCTCTTGGAATAACGTAACAACCACAACAATTTATAACTGCTTTAGGAAAGCGGGTATTTTTCATTCAAATGATGCTGAAGTTATTCCATTACAGGAAAATGAAAGCAATGATTTTAACATAGACGAAGAACAATGGAATAGAATAGGCCAAGATTTCGTCAGTGTTGATGAAAAGTTAACATCAACGGCAATAAGAAATATTGAAACTTTGAGGATGTGACAGCTAAAAAGATGATAATGGTGAAACTGATACTGTAATTGTCCCATCTTATGCTACTGCTTTAGGAGCCCTGGACACAGATGTTACCTACAAAATGCTGATGTATCATCAAATACAATGACGCACTTTAATGCATTAGAAAAGGTCGTTGTACAAACGCAGCCTTAAAAAAGGACTAATTGGCATTTTTTTTATGCAAGTATATCATCTTCCATGCCAAATGAAATTTGATTGTATTTTTTTAAACTAAATTTTACAATGAAAGTGTAAGGATTTTTTTTTCGTTCACTATACTAATATTACACCCTTTTATTTTATAAAATGTCATTAATCATAATTCTTATATTTCAATATGTTTTTCTTTCGAATAATGTGTATAATGTTTATAAAGAATTACTGCATACGACATATTCTCAGTTATGCGCGATTTTAAATCAGTCCCTTCAAACGCGTATAAGTGAGAGGTGACTGTAATTTACTTTTACCTTTAAAAAATAATTACGTTTTCTTATATTTATCATTCAATGAAAAGAAAACAAATATTTTGACCATTTTATTTTATTTTGTTTATTTATTTATTTATTTATTTGTAATTTCATATTGTCAAAATTGAAAAAGAAGAAAATATTACCAACATTTCAATAGACGCTTTTAAATGCTTCTAAAATGCTAATGGATTTTTCAGTTTAGTTAATCAAAATTAATTATAAAACTTTTTTACTGTGACGATTTTGAAAAACTTTTCCTTAGAGTATATTTTTAGATAAAATTTTGTTTTAATTGCTTTTAAGATCTCTTTATTTTTATTAATGTTGAATTTGCTAGTTTTGCTTAATTCAAGTATTTGGAAGTTACATCGGAACTTCTTTTCATGCATTTCTATTTTTAATGTTTTCAAAAATGTATATTGAGTAGTCTTGGTATCCCTTCGACCTTTAATTAGTACACTGTAAAAATAAACGTTTCTTAAACTGGGAATATAATATAACCCCTATCCAGTTCCGAAAATGGTTCCTTTACCTTTGGATAGCTCAGAAACCAATATATATGAAATATTTAAAGAAGCATTTATAAAGACAATGTTTCTTTTGCTGCCTGTAATTTTCGGAATCGTTCCCGAATAGTTTTTACAGTACAGGGGATTACAAATGAATAACTCAACTTTGAAGTGCTTTATTAACAAAAGTATAGAAGATACACGCATTTGTGAAAAAGGCATAAAAAAGAAGATTGTGAAATTACGAATAGCAAAAATTTATAAATGTCCAATGTGACCACCAGCAGAAACACCAACGACATCCATTCTGTAGGACAATTCGTCCCAAACGGTTTTCAGCATGTCGGGTGTTGCAGTTGCAGTAGCTGCAGGTATTATCATTTTCAGTTCAGCAGTGTCAATTACACAGAACGCCTTTTGTTGTGCTGTTGTCTTCTCGGCAGCCACTGACTGAATGAACTCGCAGCGGAACATTCCGGTTCACTTTCAGTCCGCCGCACATTGCGCCATCTCTCGCCAAAAAAACGAACCTGTACATTTACGAAACTCCATAACTTCTCACTCACTTCGATGTGTGAAATGGAACACTACATTTTATTGTGAGGACTGCAAATTTATTAAAAACACTCAAAAACCAGCATCTCTATACTATAAAAACTCATATTTGCTAATTACTAAATGCAAGTAATGTATATATTATATATATTGGCTTATATAAATAATTAAACATTTATGTGTGGTAAAATTATCACATTTACTGTAAATAAAAAAAAAACTGTTTTATTATCTACAATTTAAACATTACTTGTAAATAAAACAAACCTATCAACAATTACTTTCCTCTTGGAAACAAACAATTAAGTAAACGTTTTATTATCTATTTATTTTTTAAATAAACGCACACATTTATGTATGTATAACATTAATTAAGTGTATTTACTAATAGTAAGTCAACAGCAATGGTTTTAACTAATTTTGGCCAGGATTTTAACTCAAATACGCCACTTTACGACCTATATGGTCATAAGGTTTGTAGACAAGCTCAAAGCTACAGTCTTTTTTTTTTTTTTTCGCAAGTTTTGTCATTTTGTTAAGAATTTTGCAATATTTTCCAGCAATGGGCGAAGGTGTCAAAATCGGGATTGAACTTACTTTTAATTGGTTTACTAGTTAGCTTTTGATTGATATGTGGTCAAGACACGCACAATTCTCGGGCCTGTGCCGTGAGCAAGTCCTGGGTTGCAACTAACCACAAAATTGCTCTAACGTTTCCACTTTTAGTTTTCGAGCTGGTTACAATTTAATATCTGAAAGTATTTTTTGTCGGGCTAGGAAAACAACTTAAAAGGGGCAGCTTTAAATTTAGACATTAAGAGTTAGATTGAAAATTAATTTAAATTTTAGATTAAAAATGGGATTTTAATATTTTACTACCTTATATATATATATATATATATATATATACATGTGCGGAAGTATGTAGGTATAAATGTGTACAATAATCCCATTTTGTCATTTCCAATGAATTTTGTCATTTTTTGACATAGGTATACTTATATGTTACATATATAATATATTTTTCACATTGAAGGAAAACAACATCAATATGAATAATAAATCCTTCGTATTTGATATTCATTTTTATCGGTTTAAAGATTACAAAATTTAATAGACTTTGCATATATTTTCCTATTGTGCGTGTATGCATATATATGCATGTAAATGTATGTAATGTATCCATGTGCAGGGTGTTTCACAAAGGTCCCCTAAGAAACCTCAAAATTTTAGTAATAAATTGCGCAGATAGATGGCGCTGCAGGTGGCATAACCATAAGGAGGCTGTATCATATCAAAAGCGATTCAAAATATCACCTTTCATACAACACACGTGTCGCAAACGAGGAATGAAATAGTCAGTGACTCTGTTTTATGTCACCGGAAATCAACACACAAGCTAGACAAATAGCCTCCTCCAGCTCGTCGAGTGTTAAAGGATTGTTGCGGTAAGCAATGTTCTTCAGAGTCACTTCCGGAATTTATTTCACTATACACTAATAGTTTCAACGGCGAAATCTTCGACGACTAATCGTTCTTGGCTCTGAGCTCTCTTTATAGGGATCCGTAATGCAGTCTGCAGCGCCATCTATCGGCGCTATTTTTAACTAAAATTTTAAGGTTTCTGTATCCGATTCTTACGGGTTTTTTTAATAAACATACTACTGGTTTCAAGCTTCTATCTATCTCCGTTTCCGAGTTATTTATTTTCTATGTTAGGGGTCCTTCGTGGTATGTACGTACATAGCAGGTCTATAGTAAAGATAAGTTCGGGTTCTTTCTTTCGGAGTCCGAGCCCGAGTCCACCGTGACCCGAGCCCGAAAGTACGCAACATAAAATTGTTAATAACATTTTAAAATTGATCAAAATTAATTTTCTCATTTAAAAATCTCATTTTGCATTGGAATAAGTATTAATTCTAAATATTTCCTCGTGACAATGTTTCGTGATTTTCTGGTTCCTGAAAATCTGTTTAAAATAGTGAATGTGTTATTTACACCCAACTACTGGCAGAAATCTGTAAAAGTCACAATTCTTATTATTTTTAAATTATCATTGTGCAAATATGACGAAAGACATAAATTCTGTTTGCCAGTAATTTTGGTAAATACTTCAAACAGAAATCGAGGATAGACAAAATATGAAACGGCTTCTTTACATTACTAACCCTGACCTTGCAAAGATTTCTGAATAAGATAGAATATTTCTTTTATATCCCATCAATAACAATTCAGTTCCCTTTCAAACTGATTTTTAGGTGCGTTCGTAATTCTATAAATACGTAGCACATATAGTCGTCGTCTGGTCCGTCCATCTGTCCGCATATAACAGCGCAAAAACTACCCAACCGAATGGTTTGAAATTTAATATATATAATCGTTGCAAAATTTTGTCGAGTCATTTCAAATTTTATGAAATTCGAATCAAGACTTAAAAAGATATTAATAAAAGTTTTCTTCATTCTATTAAATCCTATCATACGTAATTAATTCAGTGATATCCCATGATAGGTAATGGTTCTAGGTTGCCATGGTGATTGCGCCCTGTTTAAGATGGAGTCATATTATTACCGTATTACTGAATTTAAAAACCGAATCTGTACACTAAAATTGTTTGGCATAATTTTGGCAATCCTATAATCTATGGATAGATGTTTCCGGAGAAATAGATATTAAATGGGAAAAGAGTCTAAATATGGACTTCAAGTTCTGAAATTTTCGAAGCTAGGCTTAAGTTTCCCATTGAAATTTTCAGTCAATGTCAACAAAAGATAAAATGTTGCCAACTTAAAATGTACTTATTTTATTACGGAAATTAATCATCCTCTTTAATAAAAAGCTATGCGTTGCTGACGACTGGGATTTTCGCTAATCGTTGCCACAGATTAATCTCGGAAAATGAAACATTTGAAGTTACTGAAAAAATTAATTGCTTGAAAAGTATTTGTCAGAAAATTGTTGGACAAACTGCGTCAGAAAGGTAAAAAATTGTATTTTTCTTGATATAAATTTCAAATCCACTGATTATGCCATTTTTCAAATATGGAATTTCAAAAATTACCAAATTTCACAATGGAGTACTATAGCGAAAACTTCACGCGTAAAAAAATAATGATAACAGCAATGTGTCAGCACGAGTCACAAATTATAGTAGCCTTATTATTCTGTTAAAATATAAAAGCGAATTATGATGTCACGAGTGCATGATTTTTATTTAATTCTCGACGAATACGTACTAGATGCGCCATTTCTTTTTAGCTGTGAATAATATAGGTTAATTCACGTTATTAAAAAATGTAGCTATAAAACAAATAAATCAGTGAAAAATGGTAAACGTAATAGTAAACCGTATTAAAAAAAAAAAAAAAAAAAAAAACTTAGTGAAATAAGTATCCGTTTTTGTGTTATTTTAGGATATTCCAGGTAAAGGTACAGATTACTTTAAAATACAAGGTTAAATTCCCCGATATATTTCGTCTGATTCAAGGTTCTTTTGGAGAAACCGACCAGCGCAGTGTCCGACAACTTATAGGTATGTTTAAGAGAGTGTGTGATATATTTAGCTATTATGACAATAAACACCCAGATCCGTCTTGCTGTCGGATCGTAAAATAAAATGTATGAAAAATAAACAGGCCGTTAGTGTAACAATTTGAATCATAGTTTATTTAGAATCAAATATTCATTTTAGGCAATAGAATAAAATATCAACAATAAATTGCAACATTAAACAAAATTGAAAATTAAAACTCCAAAATTAATTTTATCGAGGATGCCCAGACGCGTCTTAACAGTTTACGTATTCGGGATTGCATGGATCGTTTATCAAAGTTTCCCACTCACCTAATTATGCTCCAGACATTTTCCGAGACCAGGGAAAACTCTCTCTTTTTTTCTTCCGTCACAATTATCCTTTTCATCGCCGAGGCTTCGGTTCCATTTTTATTTTCCAACAAGTCATCTTATTCTGAAACTCCTCCTAAGATCGAGTTCATCTTTTTAGACTAATTTTGTGCTCCCTTTCCATACCAAAAATATTTTCAAGTATTTCTTCTCTCCAGCCATCCTCTGCTTTTTCTTCTCCGCATCCCCCCCATTTTCTTTTTCCTGTTCCGAGGGGAAAATGTTCTCTAATCAAATTTTTGTATCATTCTTATTGGCCTCCTAACTCCCTTTATACACGCCTTGTTATATCATTTGTACCTCAACAGTGGAAGCCAGACTCCAAAATATCAAAACCTCTTTACGCACCTACGTAATCCCTTTTGATTGGTATATCGCTATGTTTTTCGTACACCACGGAGGTCCCTTTCTAAGAACAGAAACCCCCAGATTCACAGATAAATTCCTAGCATATAGTAATCCCTTTAATGTCTTACTTCGACGATTGACACAAGACAGTGACTTCGCGGTGGTCTCAGATCTAAGGTCCCCAAACACCTCTCTGTACTTTCCACCATCGTTGTTTGTTAGGTCAATGACTTGACAGCAGCGGGCATAGTCTGCTAGTATTATAATAACAGACGATAAAATTTCTTTTCACTGAAATAATAACGATATATTTTTTTTTCTTTACATTGTCTTGTATGGGATATTTGCGCAAAGTATAATTTTAATGTAACAGAATTTTAATTAATTGTTTGTAAAAGTGTATTGAAACTTAATTTCAAAAAATAAAATTAATATCTATAGTACGAAAATCTGCACATAAAATAAATTTTGTATTCATGCATTTTTGCATAAGAGTGCAACAGCTTATCGCACCAAGATCTAAATATTTATAAAACTAATTATAGCACGAACGCACCTCATTTGTCACGTTTGACGTACAATTTCCAACTTGTTAAAGTATTGTGAAACACTTTAAGAAACTTGAAATACATTCTTGTTTCTCAAACAACAAGTTTTTTTCTCCAGTATCATTGAAAGGTGTTTATGAATTCGTTTTGCCTGGGCGTCTGCCCGTGCTCTAACTCACGTAAATAAACGGGAATTGCTATGTAATTGATGTATGTTATTGAGAATTACTGCGGCATATCGGTATTGAAAATTAAGTGTGTGTAGCATCTATAGTTCATTTACAGGGACACACAAAAGAATTCGGTTGCATTACTGTCTATGAGCGATAATTGTTGGACATATGCGCTTTCAGGTGTGGTAAGCGTTTTTAACACTTTCCAACATAGTTGAAAAGTTCGAAAGTCAAAGTTGAAAGTTGAAAAGTTCGAATTGTCATGCAATAGATATATGTTGTTGAGGTTTACTATAGCATGCTCGGTATTGAAAATGAAGTGTGTAGCACTGATAGTTTTTTTTACAGGGACACTCAAAAGAATTCCGTGACATTACGGTCTACGGGGAAAACTCATTTGCGGTTTATTTTAATGATGTTACACAATTCCAAATATATTGAAATTGATATATACCACTGAGGTACACTACAAAAGGCTTACTATAGAATAGGGTGTGTATAGCACTTATAGCTACAGGGACACTCAAAAGCATTCCGTTATATTAAAACTATGGAGAAAAATCGGTTGCGGTTTATTTTTATAATGTTTCACTATTTCAAACATTTTGAAATTGATATAAGGTCCATTACAAGAGGCTTACTATAGAATATTGTGTGTATAACATTCATTGTTCATTTACAGGGACACACAAAAGAATTCGGTAGTGTCTGTTAACAATAATTGCTGGAAGTGCTTTTTCAGTTGCTAAACGCGTTTTTAAATTTAACTCACTTTTTGCCTATTATTTGGTATGTATAAATGTTATAGATATATACAGACAGCACAAAAGTTCTTGAGTGCATTTCTGTATATTGACTTTAATTCAAGAAGGGAAATTTTAACTGTTTTACGCGTTTAATACGCGTTTCCTAACTGAACTAAAATTTAGCATTCTATGTAGCATATATACAAATCTATAGATCATATACAGGGCTGCCAAAAGAGTTCGGATATTATTCCGTAGTTGGTAACTCCTGAAATTGTGTTTTTAAATATGTTAAGCGTTTTCAAATTATTTACCTAGATATCATCTTTCACCTTAATAAGCGGTAATGATTTGTAAAAATATTTTGTAAGTGTTGGGAAGTGTTACATAATCTATGCTTGATGCATGATTTTTCGTTCTAATTAAATTTAATTAATATTTTTGCATATTGCTTGGTTTGTATAAATGCTATAGATCCTATACAGGGATGCACAAAGGATCTCGAGTGCATTTCCGTTTATTGACTCAAACTCCTGAGGGGCAATTTCCAACTGTGCTATGCGTTTCCTAATTTAACTAAATTTCAGCATACTATGTAGCATATTTACAAATCTATAGATCATATACAGGGCTGTACAATAAATTCGGATATTTCCTCGACTATTAATGGTAATTTCTGAAACTGGGTTTTTTGCTATGCGTTTTCCAAATTATTTACTGAGACATCATCTTATAAAAATCTCAGGACCGTGCGAAGAGAAAACTGCGCCCGGGACAAAGTTTCAATTTGGCGCCCCTCCCCTTCTTTTTGTGACAGGTAACACAAAACTGATAAAGTACAGAAACAGAAATAAATTCTATTGAATAAACATTTCGCTTTTATGTTGGAACTTTAAAAGGTTTAATTTTAATTCAGAAATTGCAAACAACTAAATAGCATAAGAGAAAATTGCACTTATTTGTTGGTGGGATAATGATATTTTGAGACAGAAAAAAAAGAATGATGAAAAGAGAAAAAGAAATTCCCCAGAAAATGATCGATGACCAAAAAATGAATATATAAACAAATTAAACCGTGGTTGGTAGTATAAATTTGGCGCCCCCTCAATTTCCGCGCCCGGGGCGAAGGCCCCCTTTGCCCACCTCTTCGCACGGCCCTGTTTCATCTTATTAAAAGATGAGGTTTTATTACAGCTCTCTCAATGTGTTGGAAAATGTTTTCATAATCTATGCTTGACGAATGATTTTTTGTTCCTTTTTCAATTTGTGAATAAGCAAATTTTTCGCTTTGAGCCGTGGCCGTCTCATCTAGGCCTATTTAATGATGCACACATGTTCGTCGTCTGATAAAAGAAGCTATGAAATTACTGCTGTTGGAGTCGCTGTTTCAAACGTTTCCGCCATTTCTACAAGTTTTATTGTTTGTTTTTCTTAACAACCGACCACTATCAAGCTAGACATATTAAAATCATACGCGTTTTTCAATATAAGGAAATGTCAAAAACATCTAGATTCTATTTCTAGTTCTCGTTCACTGACCGGAAAGAAAATAAAATGCATTTTGAAATACAAATATTTGACAGTTATTTATTGCGATACGTTTTCGCAATTTTAAGTACTTGATAGTGTTCCTATTTTTATCTCTCTCAGAATGCTTCTAAATGTTTTGCAACAACAAAAAATAAAAGAAAATATCAGAAATCGCTTGGTGTTGTGTCTTTGATCTCTCGAGTCTTGGGGTATTCTCGCGATAAGCAAAATTTCTTTTCCGGATTAGAGGGGGAAAAATATCTTTGATAAATAAAATTTATCCTTTTTTTTTTCAATCTGTTTTGTACCGATTATCTTTTTTAACATTTTCCAACATAGTTGAAAAGTGTTTATGAATTCGGTTTATCGGTTTGTCTGTCTGTGTGCCTATCTGTCTGTCTGTCTGTCTGTCTGTCTGTCTGTCTGTTCGTGCTCTAACTCGCGTAAATATATTTGAATTGTCATGCAATTGATATATGTTATTGAGGTTGACTACAGCATGTTCAGTAATGAAAATAAAGTGTGTTGCTGTTATACTTCTTTTTTTTTCAGGGACACTCAAAAGAATTCCGTTGCATTGCGGTCTATGGGGAAGGATCATTTGTGGTGTATTTTAATGATATGACACTATTTCAAACATATCGAAATTTATATATATGTATATTTATATACAGGGTACCCCAGGATTATTGGGACAAACTTTAATGGGGGGTAGGGGACATCCCAAGGATTCAGATTTGTATAGCAACCCATGGTCGGAAACGGCTTCGTTCGCCGTTAGGTGGTGTTGTTCACAAGAGCATTGGAACACCTCTAACATCTGCAGATTATCGCATATTTCTGCAAGAGGTACTACCAAGCTTACTTGACACTATGCCACAACATGTCAGACGCAATACGTGGTTTCAACATGATGGGGCACCTCCCCATTATGGCAGATGTGTTCTTGAACATTTGAATCAGGTGTTTGGTCACCGATGGATTGACCGTGGTGTACCGGTTCTCTCACCACCACGCTCTCCTGATTTAAGCAGCATAGATTTCTTTCTTTTGGGGTACACTGAAAAGTGCTGTGTACGCAATACCTGTGGATTCCGATATGGATCTGGTTGCAAGACTCGTCTGTGCTGCTGTGGATATCCAACAAAATCCCGGTGTATTTGAGCAAGTCCACCAATCCATGGTCTATGGTGTAATGC
Source organism: Maratus michaelseni (assembly GCA_963931845.1). Lineage (NCBI taxonomy): Eukaryota > Metazoa > Arthropoda > Arachnida > Araneae > Salticidae > Maratus > Maratus michaelseni. Next base: position 150,828,456 of record OZ007597.1, on the reverse strand, counting down.
ATGCATCGCTAGCAATGGTGGAAACTTTGAACATCTTTTGTGACACTTTGACATATCATCTACCACAGCACATGTAATATCTTTGACCAATAAATTATTTCAGATGATCTCAGTCTTTTGTTTCTTCGTTTCTTGTACCTGTCATACTACTTCCCCATGACGTTTCTGACCATGGGTTGCTATGCAAATCTGAATCCTTGTGATGTCCCCTACCTCCCCCTAAAGTTTGTCCCAATAATCCTGGGACACCCTGTATATATATATATATTAGGGATGCAACGGATATCCGGTAAATATCCGATATCCGGCATATCCGGCTGATTTTTCAATATCCGAAATATCATCGGATATCCGAATCACAATCACCGGATATCCGACTTCTCTGCCGGATATCCGGTTCTCTACTACATAAGTTCTATCAATAATATGCGTAGGACATGATGGCAAATTGTATTCAAACATCCTTGATAAAAGTGACTTGTTTTTAATGCAAAATATGAAATATACTAGTAAGTTCCTTATCCACGAGTAAAAGGTTCTAACTCTAAAAAGTAATATAGATATTTCAACTCGTTATGATAAATTTAAGAATTTACGTTTACATCTTTTAGAAAATTGTTCCTTTACTGTCAGGTTGTAAAATAATATATGAAGTTGTTTATTAAAGTATGACTTTATTAATTTTCTTTCTTACTTTTAAGTTAAACAATTAAACAGACCTATTTTTATTTTTGTTTTTTAACTTGTATGTTTAACAAACTTTATACTTATTATCTAGTAATAAAAGAAAGTTTTGCTTTGTGTGTGTGTGTGACGGCTACTAAAATCTACCGCACATAGGAGTCTGAAAATGTGGGTGAGGATAGTCTACGGCAGGTCCTGATGCACCTGAGGATCAGACTTAATTTTTTGTGACTTGGGTCCCTTTACGTTTTTGTGCCTTTAATTGTTAATAACTTGCCTCCTTTTTATCCGATCTTTTTCGTTTTTGGGGTCCTTTCTCCATTTAGTTATTCTCCCATTTCTAGATTCTAGTTAAGACCCTGGCCTGCTGGAGCCTGGTATGGGGGCCCCGTTGAAGTTTTTGCTCCCTAAATTGTTAGTAACTTACCTTCTTTGAATTCGATCTTCTTCGTTTTTGGGGCCTTTTCTCATTTAGTTATTCCCCCATTTCTACATTCCAGTTAGAACCCGGGGCCTCTTGCACTTATTGTGTGCCATGCGTTTTTACCCCACCCCCAATTGTGTTACCCTCTAAATGCATACTGTATATACTCGATTATGAGCCAACCCCCAAATTCGAAACGAAAACAGTTTTAATACCAATATTTTGCAATAGTTTTTTTTTCGCGCCTTAAATTATTTAGAATTAAATGAGGTGAAATAAGGCGTAGAAAACCATTCTGAATTAAACATGTTTTCATCTTGAATTCGGGGGTCGGATTATACGCGAGTATGTACGGTAACTTTAAAGGTGAGTCTTTGACACCTCTCTCTAGGCCACTACCCTCATAATTTTATTGGTTCCTAAGGCCCAATTTTTGAAGCATTTCTTTAAAATTTTATTCTAATGATATATCTTATACTTAATTTAGACTAATTGAAGATCTAAAGTGCTAAATACTAGGAAATTTTTAAGAAGTTTTCTTCTCGCGGCCCTGCTCAAAACTATCAGTTGGCTCCTTTTGGGTCCCCTACGATAGCTCCCTTAAAAATCATCCAATTCACTAGCTGTTTAGGTGTGTTCTTTATTATATAAATATGTAGCACCTATAGTCATTTGCTGATCTGTCCACATATAACAGCACAAAAACTACCCAACTGAATGGTCTGAAATTTAATATATATATATAATCAATGCAGAATTTTGTCAAGTCATTTTAAGTTTTATGAAAATCGAATCAAAACTTAAAAAAGATATTAATAAAAATATTTAGAAAGTAATTTGAATTTTAAAATAATTGGTACTTCTTCGCTATAGCAGCTTCCGAGGATTAATCGTCAAGTGACTGAGATGTATCACCAAGTTATCTGACATGTATGACGTTTATAGTCATATATGACCAAGTTATAGTCACATTCTTCATTCTATTAAATCCTATCATACGTAATTAATTCAATGATATCCCATGATAGATAATGTTTCTTGGTTGCCATGGTGATTACCTCATATTTAAGATGGAGTCATTATTTCCCTTTTACTGAATTTAAAAACCGAATTTTTATACTAAAATTGTTTAATTATAGCAATTATATAATCTACCAACAGTTTTTTGGATAGATGTTTCCATAGAAATAGATAGTAAATGGAAAAAGAGTAAATATGGATTTCAAGTTCTGAAATTTTCAAAGCTAGGCTTCAGTTTCCCATTGGAATTTTCAGTAAATATCACCAAAAGATAAAATGTTGCCAACTTACAATTCACTTATTTTATTACGGAAATTAATCATATCATAATAACAGACGGTATAATTTATTTCACTGAAACTAGTTATAGCACGAACACACATAATTTGCCATGTTTGACGTACGATTTCCAACTTGTTTTTCTAACAACGTCTTAGGACTTCCAGCTACTACATGAACAACAAAAATATTTCTCAGACAAGACCCAGGCAACCTTTAAGTTTTTGTGCCATAAATTGTTAATAAGTTGCCCCTTGTTTATCCGATTTTCTTTATTTTTAGGGCCCATTTCTCCATTTAGTTATTCCCCCATTTCTACATTCCAGTTAAGACCCTAGCTCCCTTGGGCCCCTTGAAGTTTTTATCTCTAAATTGCTAATAACGTGCCCCTGTTTAATCTGATCTTCTTCATTTTGGGGGGCTTTTCTTTATTTAGTTATTCCCTCATTTCTAGATTTCACTTAGGACCCTGCTTCCCGGTCTGGGGCCGTTGACTTTTTTGTTCCTTGAAAGACAAAAAAATATCTCGGACCTCAGCTACAACCAATTTTGAATATTAATCTCCTTCTTGGGGCCCTTGGTGCAGCTTCTTTTAAAAAAAATCATTCAAACTTGAATTCTGTTTAAGGTTATTATCGTGGGCCCGAGCAACGCCGGGTGGGTCAGCTAGATTTTAATAAAGGAATTTTAATGCATAACCTGAAATTCTGTTTCATACCTGTATAAAACTACAAGGGAAAATATAACTTAATTATATTTAAAATTAAAAGTAATTATCTTTTTACTTATAAATCTCTAAAAATAACTTAAAATAAAACTAAATGTGATTTAAAGTAAAACAGTATTAAATAATTAAAACAGAAAAAAAAGCATCAACTAAACCTATATTTGAAGGAAACTCTTATTAGTAGCCATATTAATAGATATTTTATGCTTAAATTTAAAAAAAAAAAAAAAAAAAAAAAAAAAAAAAGGATGTATTTATTTGTGAAAATACTCTACAATTATAATAGGTATATTAATAAATGTGTTATGGTTAAAGTTTGTTTGCTTCTGACAGCATTGTACAAATAAACAGAATATTTTAATGCTTAAATTACATTTTTTATGCAACATTATTAATATACATATATTTAAAGAGATATAGTTTTTGTAAATTATATTTCAATATATTTAAAATGTTTTAATGATGTGTGAAACATGTTTGTAATTTATTGTTCTGAGATGGCATTATATAAAGAAATAAGTAAGCATACACCATAACTAAACGGTAACTAAAAGCAGCATATCTAGTGCCGGATATCCGATATCCGGAAGGCAAAGAGTTTCGGATATCCGATATCCGGAAGGCAAAGAGCTTCGGATATCCGAAATCCGATATCCGGCAAAATCCATATCCGGTTCATCCCTAATATATATATATATGTATTTAATAATAATTTAATAATAATAATTTTAGAATATTACTATTATTTCTTGGTATCATTTGTTTATCTATTGAAATTTCAAATGCATTTTTAAAAAATCTTATTCAGGTTCTTTTAATTTTTTTTTTTTTTTTTTTTTTTTTTTTACCAACATTAATTTTGTATTGACTTATGAATGCTAGGGGATTCTATATTGTTGTCTTTTGATGTTAGCTTGCTTAATGGGACTTTATGTATATATGTAGTAAATTTGGCTAATTACCATTGAAGCACATGCTAAGGTAATTTTATGATTGCACAAGTTAATTATTAGCTATGTGGTATTCTGATTACACAATATCATTAATTATCTCTTTGAAGATTTTAGTAGAATGATATTAGAACTTGATATGTTTTTGAAATTCATAGATATTATAATTATATATATACATATATATATATATATATATATATATATATATATATATATATATATATATATATATACTGCACTCTATAAACGACATTTTCACAACTGAGCAAAAAATACTCAAATCTGAGTATGTCGCATAGTCAAAATGGCTCCGAATCAAAATTACTCAAGTTTTAAACATGTATATACTCATTTCTGAAAACATGCACACACTCAAGAATAAAACATGTGCTCTCATTTGAGTATGTCCATATTTCAAAAATGAGTATGTGTCCATGTTTCAAAAACGAGTATGAACTGATTCTAATGATTTTTGAGTATGTCCATATTTCAAAAATGAGTATGTGTCCATGTTTCAAAAACGAGTATGAACTGATTCTAATGATTTTTGAGTATGTCCATATTTCAAAAATGAGTATGTGTCCATGTTTCAAAAACGAGTATGAACTGATTCTAATGATTTTTGAGTATGTCCATATTTCAAAAATGAGTATGTGTCCATGTTTCAAAAACGAGTATGAACTGATTCTAATGATTTTTGAGTATGTCCATATTTCAAAAATGAGTATGTGTCCATGTTTCAAAAACGAGTATGAACTGATTCTAATGATTTTTGAGTATGTCCATATTTCAAAAATGAGTATGTGTCCATGTTTCAAAAACGAGTATGAACTGATTCTAATGATTTTTGAGTATGTACCTGTTTCAAAAATCAGTAAGAACTGACCTCTATGTGCTCAGTTTTGAGTATGTCCATGTTTCAATATTCTGAGTATTTCTGGTATTTCAGAATTGAACGCATTGGGTCGTCCTATTTAAAACAAAAAATTTCATAACAAAATGAAAAAAACATCGATTTACTCAGATTTGAAAGTGTCATTTTTCTCAGTGTGTGAATGTATTGGAAAGCTTTTTTTTTCATAATCTATGCTTGACGAGTGATTTTTAGTTCTTGTTTTAATTTGTCAATAATAAGGAAATTTTTCACTTTGAGCCCGAGCCTGTCTCATCTCTAGTCTGCAGGCCTATTTTAATGATAAATTACATACATGTCCAGTGTTCGCCGATAAGTTTTATCAGACTTTCATCAGACGGCATGTTCGCCGTCTGATAAAAGAAGACATGAAATTACTGCTGTCGGAGTCGCTTGATTCAAACATTTCCGCCGTTTCTACAAGTTTTATTGTTTGTTTTTCTTAACAACCAACCACTTTATTATCAAGCTAGACGTATTCATGCGCGATTTTCAATATGTGGAAATGTCAGATTATTTCTAGTTCTCGTTCACTGACCGGAAAGAAAATAAAATTCATTTGAAATACAAATATTTGACAGTTATTTATTGCGTTACGTTTTCGAAATTTTAAGTACTTGATAGCGTTCCTATTTTTATTTCTCTCAGAATGCTTCTAAATGTTTTCTAACAACAAAAAATTAAAGAAAATACCAGAAATCGCTAAGTTTTGTTTCTTTGATCTCTTGAGTCTTGGTGCATTTGCGCGATAAGCGAAATTTCTTTTCCGGATTAGAGGTGAAAATATCTTTGATAAATAAAATTTATCCTTTTTTTTTTTTTTCCAATCTGTTTTGTACCGATTATCTTTTTTAACATTTTCCAACTCAGTTGCAGGGATGAGATTTCTCCGACTTTTTGCATACCAATATAATCTTAGGGAGAATGTTGTTCTGTTAAATCGCATAACGTTCCGATAAATAAAAAAAAACATTTTCTCTAAAATTATACTGGTATGCAAAAAGTCGGAAATATCTCATTCTTGTAGTTGAAAAGCGTTCATGAATTCGGTTTGTCTGTCTGTCTGTTCGTGCTCTAACTCGCCTAAATATAGTCGGATTGTCATGCAATTGATATATGTTGTTGAAGTTTACTATGGCATGTTCGGCATTGAAAATAAAGTGTGTAGCAGTTATATATTTTTTTCAAGAACACTCAAAAAAATTCCGTTCATTACGGTCTATGAGGAAAAATCGTTTGCGGATATGACACTATTTCAAACATGTTGAAATTTATATATATCACTGAAGTGTACTACAAGAGGTTTACTATAGAATACGGTGTGTACAGTATTCATTTACAGGGACGCACAAAAGAATTCGATAACAGTACTGTTTATATTAACAATAATTGCTGGAAGTGTGTTTTAAATTGCGGTACGCGTTTTTAAGTTAAACCAATTTTTTGTCTATTACTTGGTGTGTATAAATTCTATAGATGATATACAAAGCTGCACAACAGAATAGTTGGTAATTCCTGAAATTGGGTTTTCAAATGTGTTATGTTTTTTCCAAATTGTTTAGTTAGACTTAAGCCGAAAGGTTGGCCTCCCCACCTTTGATCTTGACCTTGTTTAGTTATACACTGCAGAAAAAATTGTTGATTTTACAGTATAATACTGGCACCCCCTGCTGTCAGTATTATACCGTAAAATTAACACTAATAAACAGTAAAATAAGCAGTAATACACTGCAGCGCATTGATGCAGTGTATTACTGCTTATTTTACTGTAAAAATTGACAAAAGTATACATTCAACAATTATTAATGTCTGAATGTGTGGTTTTGTTAATTTTAGAATCAAAATTTAATGTGAAGAATGGATTCTCCTCTTTTTTAGGTGCGTTAGTAATTACATAAATACGTAGCACCTATTCTCGTCGCCTGGTCCGTCCGTCTGTCTGTCCGTCCGTCCGCATATAACAACGAAAAAACTACCCAACTGAATGGTTTGAAATTTAAGATATATTATCTTTGCAGAATTTTGTCGAGACATTTCAAATTTTATGAAAATCGAATCAAAACTTTCGAAAATATTAATAAAAACATTTATTAAGAAATTTGAATTTAAAAAAAAATCCCTGACGGCTCGGCCTACAGGCACAGGGAGATTTCGAAGACGCAGACCGTGGGGCGCCTGTTTGTTGGGAATTGCGGAAGTAATGACCTTAATGGCAGTTGGAACCGCCTACTTCGAAACCTAACTTGTTTGCAGGCGGAGCCAGCAGGGATTTTTTTTTTTTTTTTTTTTTTTGCTATAAGAGTTGGTCCTATAAAAAACTTATCAATATAAAAGTTTTAGATAATATTAAGAGGATTTATAATAAATTTAAGTGGATTTGAAATCTTGGGAATTGACGAAGTTATGAATTTTTTTTCTTCTAAAATCCTCTTCCCCCCCCCCCCCCCTCTCTTGGGGCCAGTTTTAATTATATCAAAAATCTGTCATACATAAATTTTCGTCCCTTCTCTAGAAGTATAATAATAACTTCAAACGGATTCGATACGTATCAGAATCAAGAAATTATGGGGGAGGGGGGGGGGTTCTGTTTTCACAAAAAGCCCCCCTCACCCCCCCCCCCCCTGGTTCGATTTTGCCCACATGATGGGTATACACATGATGGGTAAGTAAAAATGAAAGAAAGAAGCCTGCATGGTTATAAAACATAGAGGGACATGTATTCTCTTAAATAACATTTTAAGTTCGACAATAGGGGTAATAAAGTGCCAACTACAGGTTTTGGTATAAAAATCTTCAAAAAACAGGAATACCTTTGATACAGCCTAATAAAACAGATTGCTTATGAAAAGCGGTTGCGAAATATTTTTTTATACCAGAATTTTTTAACTGTAGCTGTATAATGATGAAAGGAGTTTGACTTTGTTACGTATAGCAGTGGTACTGTCTATGTTAGATATCACGTAAATCGGTTTTCTTTAGCGGAAATCGACAGTTTTAAGAGAGTGTGGCGTGTATACTCACGGCCTAACTCGATCGTTCTCCTTCCTCTTATGAGGGAAGGAGAAAGATCGAGTTTGGCCGTGGTATACTCAACAATGCCAGTCAACTTTTTTTTTTTCTTAACTCCTGTCAACATCCCTTTTTCTAAGAAAATACGAAACGCAGAACGACGAATGAGATAGCATATGAAAGGATTTTGAACAGACTTCTGACATAGCACACTTAACATTTCGTTAAAACATGTTTTTTGATTAAAAACTGCAGTTAATTAAATACGGCATTGTTTTCATAAATGAAATCAAAGATTTTTTAAATCAGTGTTGCCACAAAAATAAAATACTGCATTATCAGATGACGTCATCCTATAATGCAATTAAAATACGATTGTGAATTTATTTCTTGCGCCTACTTTTTGAAAACATATCGAGTTTTTAATCGGGTTTTTATTTAATTTTTACGCGTACGTCACCTGTTTATTTGTTTTCTTTATTTAATGATGGCTGTGTATATGCGTAATGTATCAGAGCACCACAAACGAACTTGACCGAGATTTTATGCCCCTTGATTTTATGTGTCAGTTTCGAAAAGATGTGAGAGTTGGAACCGCCTACTTCGAAAAATAACTTGTTTGCAGGCGGAGCCGGCACAAGAATTTTTTTTTTCTTTTTTTTTTTTTTTTGCTATAAGGGTTGGTCCTATAAAAAACTTGTCAATATAAAAGTTGTAGATAATATTAAGGGGATTAATAATAAATCTAAGCGGATTTGATATCTTGTGAATTGACGACGTTATGAATTTTTTTCTTCTAAAACACCCCCTTTCCCCCCCACCTTGGGGCCATTTTTAATTATATCAAAAATCTGTCATACATACATTTCCGGCCCTTCTTCTAGAAGTAATAATAACTTTAAACGGATTCGATACGTTTCATAATTAAGAAATTATGGGGGGGGGGGGGTTCTGTTTTCACAAAAAGCCCCCCACCCCCACCCTTGGTTCGATTTTGACCATTAACAAACTTGACCGAGATTTTATGCCCTTTGATTTTATGTATCAGTTTCGAAAAGATCTGTGCAGAATTATTGCAGTTATCGTGTCCATAAAAAAGTGACATAGATAGATAGACAGATAGATAGATAGATAGATAGATAGATAGATAAAATTTTGAACTGGGGGTGGTTTTGGGTTCTGGGAGTCATGATCGGCGTAGATCTGCAAAAATGTTTCAAAAATTCCAACTTAGGTGAGAATGTAATAGGTAGTATTTCTTACGAAATCTACCTAAAAAAAATAGGTGCTTTCTTGTTATAGGAGCTTCCGATGTTTAATCGTCAAGCGGCCGAGATACTTATTTTATTAGTGAAATGAATCTGCAGACGATATAATTCATTTCACAGAATAAAAAATCATCAAGATCTGAATATTTATATTACTAGCTTTAGTACGAACGCACCTCATTTGTCACGTTTGACGTACAATTTACAACTTGTTTCTCTTAAACTGGTCAAATTTCATCTGTCACTTCTGAGTTTGATTTCAAGGCTAAGATCCCCTTCCTAAAAACGTTTGGATTTCTTTTGAACTGTCCGTACACTTTTCTTGTTCTGACCTCCACCTGCAGAAGTTTTGAGGACAGCTTCATTAGTTTTAAGGCCTAGTATAAAATCATGCCTTAAGATGCATAAAATCTCAACATTTGTATCACTCTTTACGTAACCAAAACTAGTCGTTGGGGGCCACCGTAATACTTACCCATCATTGATATGCATAATGTAAAATATTCAAATAAAAATGTGTAAACTACTTATAAAATGCATTGTAATTCAAATAAAATCGTGGCTTGATGACGTCATAAACTTTAAAGGCTCGATTACTGAATTGCTTGAAAGAAACCTCCTTATAACTCCAAAAATAATAATCCTATTAACTAGCGGTTTATTGCATCTGATTAAGCATCAAATTTCCAATAAAAATATATCTCTGAAGTGAAATTTGGATGAAATACAGGGTCATGAAAAATCGAAGAGTGTGGAAAATAGGATTCCAAATATCTTGGCAACTCATTATCCGATCGACTTCATGCTTTATGCAAAATTTATGTTTTTTTATTGTCTTTTATATTCATTTCTTAAAATAAACAATTTCGAAAAAATTTTATGTACCTTTTATCAGAACGAATATTTCGAGAGTCCGAAAAAAAAAGTTCCGGTTAATCGAGGTTATTGAAATGAAATAGGCTTCTTCCCGTTATTACATACTAAGTACATACCAAATTTCAAGTCTCTATCTCGATTTTTTCGGGAGATCGAGCGTTTACAGACACACAGACGGACGGCAACATTTTTTTTTTCTAAAAATATGTTTTTCGGAATCTTCAGTGTCTGAAACATGTAAATCCGTCAAAAAAAAAAAAAAAAAATCGATTTTCAAAACGATTACAAGACTTACCCTATACTACGTATGATGGGTAAGTAAAAATGAAAGAAAGAAGCCTGCATGGTTATAAAACATAGAGGGACATGTATTCTCTTAAATAACATTTTAAGTTCGACAATAGGGGTAATAAAGTGCCAACTACAGGTTTTGGTATAAAAATCTTCAAAAAACAGGAATACCTTTGATACAGCCTAATAAAACAGATTGCTTATGAAAAGCGGTTGCGAAATATTTTTTTATACCAGAATTTTTTAACTGTAGCTGTATAATGATGAAAGGAGTTTGACTTTGTTACGTATAGCAGTGGTACTGTCTATGTTAGATATCACGTAAATCGGTTTTCTTTAGCGGAAATCGACAGTTTTAAGAGAGTGTGGCGTGTATACTCACGGCCTAACTCGATCGTTCTCCTTCCTCTTATGAGGGAAGGAGAAAGATCGAGTTTGGCCGTGGTATACTCAACAATGCCAGTCAACTTTTTTTTTTTCTTAACTCCTGTCAACATCCCTTTTTCTAAGAAAATACGAAACGCAGAACGACGAATGAGATAGCATATGAAAGGATTTTGAACAGACTTCTGACATAGCACACTTAACATTTCGTTAAAACATGTTTTTTGATTAAAAACTGCAGTTAATTAAATACGGCATTGTTTTCATAAATGAAATCAAAGATTTTTTAAATCAGTGTTGCCACAAAAATAAAATACTGCATTATCAGATGACGTCATCCTATAATGCAATTAAAATACGATTGTGAATTTATTTCTTGCGCCTACTTTTTGAAAACATATCGAGTTTTTAATCGGGTTTTTATTTAATTTTTACGCGTACGTCACCTGTTTATTTGTTTTCTTTATTTAATGATGGCTGTGTATATGCGTAATGTATCAGAGCACCAGTAGATTACGTAATTTAAGGATTATCTTTCATTAGGATTATCTTTCATTAGGATTCACAAAAATTGCAAGTATTTATTTTTTAATATTTCATTAAGCTGTTAATACGCCAGCGAAGTCTGACGTCACTTAAATAGCTTGCTGGACCACAAAGTTTGAACATCCCATGTTTAAGTTCCCATAGGTTTGCAAAAAAGTGGTGTACCAAATGTTGATTTATGTATTTAAGACATTTCTGGAACAGTTTTGCCAAATCTGAGGAAATGCTTTCATATGAATTCCCTAAACGTCTGATTCAGTGTTTAATTTTTTTTTAATAATTCGTTTTTTTTTTTCCAGCATAGGGGTTTTGGCAACATTGAGAAATAACCTTGGCGAAAGAAGAAAATAGGGCAAAAAAATTTCTGGCAATCTATTCCCCTTTTCTTATACACAAGCAATCATCATATATATCATTTCTGTTGTTAACATCCTTTTTTCTATGCACATACAAAACATACAACGATGGATGAGGTATCATTCGAAAAGTGTTTGAACAAATTTCTGAGATAGTTCACCCACATTCCGTTAAAGATTTACGTTTGATTAAAGAAAAAATCAGTTAATTAAAAATTAGTGCTAAAACGTACCAGGAAATAATCTCAAAGATTGCAGTGTGAAAGCTTCGCACGGGTCCTTCTGGTCTTTCTTTATTGTCGCCACTTTTTAGGTGCTTTCGTAATTATATAAATACGTAGCACCTGTTGTCGTCGCTTGGTCCGTCCGTCTGTCCGTCCGTCTTTCTGTCTGTCCGTCTGTCCGTCTGTCCGTCCGTCCGCATATAACAACGCAAAAACTACCCAACCGAATGGTTTGAAATTTAAGATATATTATCTTTGCAGAATTTTGTCGAGACATTTCAAATTTTATAAAAATCGAATCAAAACTTTAGGAGATATTAATAAAAATATTTATTAAGAAATTTGAATTTTTTTTTTTTTTTAATCGGTGCTTTCATATTAGAGGAGCTTTCGAAGTTTCATCGTCAAGCGACCGAGATACTTATTCTATTACAGAAATTAATCTGCAGACGACATCATTCATTTCACAGAATTAAAAATCATCAAGATCTAAATATTTATATAGCTAGCTACAGTACGAACGCACCTCATTTGTCACGTTTGACGTACAATTTCCAGCTTGTTTGGAGATAAGCATGATTCACGTTATTTTCGTTTTATTTAATTTCTGAATAACGCTTTGGCTGTCGCCCTATTTTCCAAAATCCGTCCCCAGTTGCCACCTACTTTTTCTCTTCCTACATAATTCTTACAAATAAAAAACATTACTATGATGCATATAAGTATGTATATATGTGTTCTGTGTGTGTGTATTTATTTTTTTTTTCAATCGCCGTTCTCTAAGATAAGATCTCTAACAAAATTAGCAAAATATAATTTATGTACCGTAATTTCTGGTATATAACCCGCGGCTCAAATAAATGAGTTTCAAACCAGAAATTTTGCTTATTAAATAAAGTAAAAAAAAAATACCAAATAGAAATGAATTACATTTTATTAAATAAAATTTCTTGTTCGAAACCAACTTATTTTAGCCGCGTGTTATATATCAGAAATTACGGTATATATATGTGGAGTTTTTACGAAGATAGTTTTAGTTTATTCCACGAGAAAATGGCAGTTTGTTAAAGATGTAGAAGGATTGCAGTCTGTATCAAGAATCATGGCGAGGTGGTTAGACAATGATGGGACACCACAAGAGTTTCGTCAATAAGGAGCAGCCAATTTCCGGATAAATCTTTTATTTGTGAACAGGAGCGATGCAAGTAACAGTTCCCACAGTATTCGGTATAAACTTATAGCCTTCAGGCTTGACGATGGCTCACTACATCGTTTAAAAGATCTTAAAGAGCTGATATGAAAATTCTAAGTGACTTCAACACCAGATAACCATTTGGTTACACTTCCGAACACGACAAAAATCTGCTCTCCAAATCTTGCAAGCGAATTTTGTTCACGACGCGTAGAGTTACTGAATACGACGTCACGAGCGCACAAACCAATGAGTGAGAGGCGAGTTCAAGCCAAGCGAATGTGGCGCGAGAGAGAAGATTTAACACGAAAGAATCCCCAACACAACGGCGCATTGATTTTGAAGTGAAAAATACCCAGCGTGCGAAGCAAAGCATGGAATAAAAATTTTTAAAAAAAATGGCTTTTAAAAACATTCGAAATGACACAAGCGTCCCTCAGAATTTTATCGATTGGGGAGTTGATAAAAGCTACGAATGAACTTAAAGTTTCAGATTAAGATTTGGAATAAGATAATTATTAATATACGTGTGATTACTTTTAAAAGGATATTAAATAGGAATAAATATTATTAAGAATTAAGGAAATAATGACTATGTCAGAAGTTAGATTAATTTAAAGGACTAATGCGAAATAAATGCGAAGAAAATAAATTTTTTATATAACACATATATATTTTTTTTGTAATTTTTGTGTATAATAATTGAGGTGTACGATATATGTAGTTTGTGGTTATATAAATAACCAAAACGAATGAAATCTACTCATAATTAATAAAAATTAATGATTTTAAAGTACAGTAAAACCTGTGTAAGTTGACCACTTGCGGTGCCACACTTCAGTGGTCAACTTAGAGAGGTGGTCAACTTATAAAGGGTGATGATAAATTTACTTTTTTTTTAACCTAATATTCATACCATATCATTCTTTACCACAAAAATTTCATTTATTGACAGGGCTTTAAAATAATATTGTATTACCATGCATTTTTCTAACACCTTATAAAAGAAAAGATTAACTACAAGAATGAATTAATAGTTTTGTATCAATTTTAAAATCAGTTAATATACTACTATTATTTTTTTTAAACAATCAATCAATACACAGCCAATTAGTGATTCTTCAAACTATACTAGTTATAACACATAATTTATAAAAAAAAAAATCACATGTTAAGACACATACACATTCTAAAATTTTAAAATTTAAGTTTGTCATTTACATTACCTATTTGTCCAAGAAAAACTCTGTTATTGTAGTTTGACGCTGGTTTTTGGACTTTACATCAGCCCAGTGTTTTTCAATGCAACAGAAATAGGCTGCTTATCAAAAGCATAGCACATTAAATTTTGTACACAGTCTAAAGCTTCTGAAAAAGTTAAAGGAGTCTTCCTTGTGTTTGCTATTGCAACTATTGCAACTGGTGGAAATATTTCTGCTTACCAACTAACACCTGAGGTTATTGAAAGAAGGGAAGGAATGATAAGAGAATGGGGAATAGAAGAAAGAAATCAAGAATCAATCAAAGAATGGAGGGGGAGGGTTGAAAAGCCAAATCCACAAGAGCAACAATGTAAGAATAGATAAGCCTTGAATTATTTCCCTACACCTATCATTACTAAAAGCATTTCCCAGGTTAATACTATTTCACCCTTTTAGAAATTCTAGTTAAAAAGGAAAAAAAAAGAAAAATACTTGGAGAGTTGCTTTTTTTTTTATTCATGATTTGTTAGCTTTTTGGGTGGTCAAGTTATAAAGGGTTTTGATGGGCATTTTATAATAGTTCTAGTCAAATCTCAATAATTTCAGTGATCAAGATACAAGATAGACAGGTGGTCAGGTTACAAAGGGTTTGTCTTATAGTTTTGTATAGGATAAATTTGGTTCCGGACAACAGAGGTCAACATAGACAGGTGGTCAACTTACAAGGGTGGTCAACTTTACAGGTTTCACTGTACTTTACATCGAATGATGAGAAATTTCGTCATAAAAATTTAAAAATAAAAGTTTTGCTCGAACCAACCTATAGCACAAAAGAATGGGCGATACTGCGTGCCATCCTAAATTAGAAAGAGCGTAGGCAGGTGCCGGTGGTGGAGAGAATACCTGGAAAAACAAAGACGCGCTCCGAAGGGTGTTCAGACCGACACGCAGGGACAGATCTTTATCTCCGAACATGCTTCGGAACCGACAGCCAAAGTGTTAACCCCTTGGGGACGAGCGGCACGTATACGTGACGCAAAAGATGCTCAGAATCCTCGATTATTCCCACCAGTTACTTTTTATTGTAAGCTTTACCTTATTTAATGACAGCATTTCTGCGATTGAATTAGGCGAAAATTTTTGTTTTGAAAAACCAGTGTTAAAAGATTAAAAATTCTGTAAAGGACGCTCGTCGCGAAGAGGTTAAATAAGGCAAATATTACTACTTCGAAAAAGAGGTGTAATCAAGCCATCTGGATTTTTGTTTTTTAAATATAGCGGACTGTCAACAGCGGACTTACTTTGCAACTCAATTCTACTCTCTGTCTCCACAAAGTGGATCGTTCTATTCAGTGCTGAATTCAGGGTGGCCCGGGGGGGGGGGGAATCCCCCGGAGCATTGAAATGTCCCCCTCCGGAAGATTTGATAATTTATGCTTTTAAGGGTTAAAAAGTGTAATTCCCCCTCCCTCCCGGAACTCTACAATGTCTTCTACGGAGCGACAGAAATCCCTCCTGGAGAAAAGTGTCTGAATTCAACACTGATTCTATTTTCCATTTATTTTGCAAGTGAGGAAAGGAGTAATGCGTTAATTTTTGTTTAAAATTTTGTTCTAAGCTATCCCGGTGTAAGTTTGTGATGGCTCAGGGAAATGTCGTTTGTATTCAGCTCTTTAGACTCTGATTCGGATCCAGGCAGCGGAAAGTTTGGGAATTTTTTTATTTTTCAATAGATTTAATGGAGTTATAAAAAATAATTAAAAATAATATCAACAATTTATGTAACGTGAATTTTTAAACATGCGTTATAGTGATCAGGATTTTAACGAATTTTATAGGTATTTTTAGATATCCCAATCCAACAAGTTACCTGAATCTACTGATTTAGCTGTTGTTTTCATGGGCGCGAAGCGTTTTCGTGATAGCGACTATAAAGAATTTCAATTTTTGAGCGATTCCAGTACAACGAGTCACCTGAATCCACATATGGTTTTTTCGTTGATGTTGTTGTTTTTATGGAACCAAAGCGCTCATATACACGTTATAATGATAGAGGCTATAAAGATTTTCACATTTTTACATATTCCAATACAGCGAATTAACTGAATCCACTGGTATTTTTTGTTTTTGTTGCTGTTATTGTTACTGTTGTTACTGTTTTGTTTTCCCGGGTGCGAAGCGCTCATACACGAGTTACAGTGATAGCGGATTTAACAAATTTCATATTTTTCGAGATTCTCATTTTTCATATTATGGAGCGAAAATGTTATAACATTCAAAAAATAGCATAATTGATCGATTTTTAAAAGTGAAACTATTTAATTAAAAAATTAAATTAGTTTTCATATCTTCTTCAATCTTCTTGAATTTTAACTTTTATTTTGATATTTTGTTTCATTTTCTTTTAAACTTTATATTTAAATAATTTAAGAACCCTAATATCCATAGTTTGTTTAAAGTTTTGTAGAACACGAGGCACCTGGCTTTGGAATCCGCCCACGTCTGAAACACGCCCAACGAATTTCTAAGTCCTAATACGTCTGGCATTCTCTAACCCCTCTCCCTTTCCCCACTTGCAAAAAAGCTGAATAATTCACAGACGGAGAGTGCAATTAAAGGGCTAGTGCCATACATACTGCTCTTAAATTCTCAAACAATTAGATTTTTCGACGAACGTGTATATGAAAGAGCAACGCTTTCTTCGCATCTTAATATCACATAAAATAATTCCTATGATTATGCTAGTAATGATTGGTAACATGTCAGGTGATTTCTATGTAAGGACATGCTTAAAAGAATACTTTTTTTTTTTTTTTAAGTCTTGAAAATGTGAGGGGTTTTTTTTCTTAAGTGTTGAAAATGTGAGTTTTTTTTTTTTTTTTTTTTTTTTTTTTTTTGTGTGTGCAAGATGTTTTTTGAATCATTATTATAACTATATCTACAGACTGAAACGAAACATATGAAAATTTATCAAAATTTATACTTTTGAAATAAGGCTAAAATTATTGTATATTGTTTTCTCGTAGTCTATCTAGGCAAAAATTTTTGTTGCGAGTGAAACAATAAACATATTTCGGTTCAGTCTTAACTTATAGATATAATAATCATATAACGTCTAAAAATGTCATTTACAAACAGAGCTCGATATAGTTTGTCTGGGGCACACCTCCCAATACCCCTCAAGCCAAAAAAGTAGCTAGAATTTTTTTTCGGGAGTATTAGAAAAATGTCCCGCATTTTATAAAAATGTTCATGAGACTCAGATAAACTTAAATTTTATTTTGTTGTTTGATGCTATAATACCTTAAATATCTTTTCATCCTAAATGTTTCTTTAAAAATAAATCTAATAAAAATATTTTGTTGTATAAAAATATTTTATGGATAACATATTTAACCCTTTCAGGAGCAAAGTAATTCTGTTTAAAAAAAAAAAATAATAAATAATAATAATAATAATAATGATAATAATAAATTCTGGTTGTCATTTGGTAGTTTCGAATTAAATTTAACTGGTGTACATATAATATACTACCGCCCTTCAAAGTGTTAAATGAATGAAAAACAAAGCCATTTTCAAATTATGTATCGAAGTGTTATAGTTTATGAAAATGTAATCAAAGACATTTTCTTCTTTTTCATTTTTAGCGGACTGAATTTCTTGGACTTGATGGTTCGCCAGGGAGCCATAGACAACCCTCCTAAAACTCCTTTCATAATGGGATTTGAATGTGCTGGAGTCGTGGAAGCGGTTGGCGAAGGCGTTACTGACATCAAGGTAAGAACTAGTGCTCCCTAGAGCTCCTATTATAGGAGTCTTAGTGCTCCCTATTAAACGTTTATACGAGTATACGTATAATACGTATTATACGGGATGCAGATTTTGGATACGTATGATACGGTCGAAACGGTTATACGTATTATACGAAACAGCATATACGGTACATCGTATATACGGATCTTACACCAGCGGTTAAACGTATAAGCGTTTAAACGGTTTTCGTTCCTTGCTCAAAAAATTATGCCTTTCTCCTGGTGGTCTGCGAATCAGAAACTGTGAGAAACGCCCGCTGTGTCCCGTGCAGTCGGTACTTGAAAAAAAAAAATCGGAATATTTTTTTTTCAGTTTAGATTTTGTCCCCCTCCCCCCCCCTTAAATCTAAACTATTAATTATTAAATGATTTACTATGAAATGATTTATCTTTCGCATATCTTTAACACACGCACATAGCTTATTTTGATTTATGGCGTGGACATTTCACCCGAAACATTATTAGTATTGCAGAACACAAACTTACATTGACTTCATATGTTATACTGACATTGATCAATCCAACTTCTGGGAAGTTTCATAATCTTATTTTTATTTTAAAGACCCCCACCGCCCTATATCCTTAGTTCAGATAATGGGCCGTAACAAATAACTAACTAAACATACTTTTATTTTATTTAAGAATACTTTTTTCTATATTACTAGGGGGCTCTGCCCCCTACGAGCTACGCTCGCCAACCCCCGCTCTGTCACCGCATGATTTAAAAAAAACTCTGATTTTATCAACTCTAAAACGATTACGGAAGATTGTATTATAATTAAACGACCAGTGGCGATTTGCTGTAACAGAGTTTGCATGCATTTTCCTTTGACTGAGGAATTTTAAGGTAGAATCAACTGCTTTCGAAACAGCTAATAACTGTTTTCCTGATTGATTAAATAAAATGAATTAAACATTTAAAAATCAACATGTGTGAAATGGTTAAGTAAACAATGTCGCTGCATTGGAGAATTTTATAACGATGCTATAGAAAATTGGTTACTTCTCCATCATTCCGTCGACTACTTTCTATAAAAAGAAAAGAACTGTCGCCAGAATATATCATTTAACTCCAAACGTGCATGATCGTGGCGTCGCGTTACATTCAGTTGGCATCAGATGCGTTACAGTTATTAGTTATTTCAATGAGGGATTTTTAATGTAAGGTTTAGTTGTATAATTTAAGTTTTATTTGTCTTTTTGATACTTCTCCACTATCCCGTCGATCAATTTTCATAAAAAAAATCGCCAAACTGTAACGCCAAATAAACAAATAGAAGAATTTTGGGCACAAGTGTCATATATACGCACCACGTTGGCGCGATATTTTTCAACCGCCAATTTGACGATAGCTTTGTTTTTACCATAAATACCATATTGTTCATGATATTTTAACAATTTATTAGTTAATTCGATATTTTAAAGGTAATTATTAAACGTAAAAATATAGTTTTTAATTGAGAGGAAATTTTATTTACGCTGTCTAAAAATTTGCAATAACAGGTAAAAGATTTGTTGAAGCAAATTAATCTCTCGTGTAAATATAATTTTTAATTGAAATTGTTTGGAAATATTGCTATTTGAGCATTTTAAGTATGACGTATGTTTCCCTACTTAATGCTTTGCAATTTCCTAATAATTTAATTATTTCTCGTTTTAATATTCACGCGTAAGTATCTTTTTATTACGTAATTTTCTACATTTACAGCTTTTATCACGTGATAATTTGATTATTATTTTAAAGTTTTATTTCTATTTTTAATAGTCACGTGCAAATACATTTCTTAATTGAAAGGGAATAGTATTTATGTGCGTTATTTTTCAAATTGGCAACAGTTCAAATAATGGATTTTATGAAATATGAAATAAAACTCCATCAAAATAATGAAAATTTTGAATAAAAAAATGAAATATAACCTCAAAAAATTACTCAAATTAAAAAAATAATTGCAGTGTGCACACCGCAAACTTATCAACTATATCCTTGCAAATTATGGTTAAATTCCTGTGCATAGTTTTCATTCCTATAAAACTTTTTTCAGAAAACTGTTTTGACAAACTTTGATTTTAAATATCTCTTAAAATAATTCTTCGATTTAAAAACTGTTTGCTTCAGCGTGTTTATCGAACATTTCTTTATAAAACTACCAATTTTTTAATTTTTATATGCAATAGTTCTCTGGATATTAGTCCAGAAGGACTTCAAGGCACAAAATCTTAATTGACAGCGGCGGCCGCAGCGGTGGTTACTTTTTTTTAATATAGAGAGAAAAATATGAGGGGGTCGGGGCAAGAGCGTGCCAAGCCACATTTTTGAACTTCTGAGATATTTCAATTTGAAAATTTAATCCAATACTCAAATCAAGATATATAGCCTAAAGTTTTTTCGCCAATGTCTTACTAACGTTTGAGGTAGTCTGAGTAACAATATGGCATTACTTTAATAATATTACAATTGTGTTTTTTGTAAATTAGCTAACTTCATTGGGGGCATAAACATCTGGGGCAAAAACGAAACCTGGCACATATGCTGCCAGTAAGTGACATTAGAAACAAATTATATGTTGGATATTATAATTTACAATATTAAGCAACAGATTACAGTGTTAGATTTATTTCACCAAAAATGTGGCTTGGCATTTTCTTAGCCCGACCCCCTCATATTTTGAAAATACGTTTTACAGCAAAAAAGAAAAGAGAAGACAAGTCATTTTAAGCTTGTGTAATTACTTTCTGAAACCTACAGTGACGATTATTTGTCAGGCTATAAGTAATCGAAATTAAGTAATCGAATAAGTAATCGAATAGGTACTAACACAAAAAATGAAATTTGTCAAGACTAACAACAATTCTTAAAACGTAATATCTTGTAATGCACATACACTTTGTATAAAAAATACCAGGAGTGTTATGGTTAAAAAAATGAAATTGCGTTATACATTAACACAGAGTAGAAAACATTAGCACCACCGTGAAAAGAACAATATTTGACCTCCCGGGCGCAATTTGAGTATACGCACACAAAAAAAAAATTTTTAAAAATATTAAAACAGAAAGAATATACTTAATAAGAATTAACAATAAATCTGAAACGTGTATATTCTCCTTATTTGCTCAAAAAGTCTTTTTATTTTCGTTATATATTTACGATAATCATTTATAGGGAAAAATAACAAGATTCTATGTATGAAACATATTATACATATTGCTACAGTCACGCCACAGATTTCCAATTTGTTCTCCGTTCAGAACGTAACACTGATGAGATCCATTGGCATTAAAAGTAAATACGATACTTGAAATATACGTATACTTAAATTAAACGTATACTTGAATTATACGTTTAACCGATATACGCTTATACGTATTCGGATACGTTTAAACGTATAATTTAAGGGATACGTATTCCTTAAATACGTATTATACGTATGTACGTATATCGGTTAAACGTATAACTGAAATACGTATCGCATCGGGAGCACTAGAAGAACGTCCAGTTATTGCACCATTAAAAATGAGGTACTTCTCCATTATCCCGTCACTACTTTTCATAACAAAAAACGGTACTTTTCGGTTAGCCGGGCGCCAGTGAAATTTATATATCTATGTATACATATATATACATATATCTATACATACACACATTTATATATATATATACATTTATACATATATATATACACATACATATATGTGTGTATGTATACATAGATATGTATATATAGATATATACATTTCACTGGCGCCCGGCTAACCGAAAAGTACCCAAAAAACTATCGCCAAATAAACAAATGGAAGAATGTTGCCATTGGAATAGCAAAATAAAATAAATAAATAAGTAAATAAATAAAATACAAGAAATTCGGAAAAGCCCCGCTCACCAAAGTGTCAACTATCAGTAAGTTTAAACAACATATCCTCTTTAATAAAAAGGTATGCGTTGCTGACGACTGGACTTTTCGCTAATCGTTGCCACAGATTAATCTCGGAAAACGAAACATTTGAAGTTACTAAAAAAATTAAATGCTCGAAAAGTATTTGTCAGAAAATTGCTAGACAAACTGCGTTAAAAAGGGTAAAAAATTGTATTTTTCTTGATATAAATTTCAAATCTAATGATTATGCCGTTTTTCAAATATTTGAATTTCAAAAGTTACCAAATTTCACAATGGAGTACCACAGCGAAAACTTCACGCGTAAAAAAAGAATGATAACAGCAATGTGTCAGCACGAGTTGCAAATTATAGTAGCCTTATTATTCTGTTAAAATATAAAAGTGAATTATGATGTCACGAGTGCATGACTTTTATTTAATTCTCGACAAATACTAGATACGCCATTTCTTTTCAGTTGTGAATAATGTAGGTTAGTTCACGTTATTGAAAAAAATGTAGCTATAAAACATATAAATCAATGGAAAACGGTAAGTAATAAATTGTAAACGTAATAATAAACCGTATTAAAAAAAAAAAAAAAAACATAACTTAGTGAATAAGTATCCGTTTTTATGTTATTTTAGGATATTCCAGGTAAAGATACAGATTACTTTAAAATATAAGGTTAAATTCACCGATATATTTCGTTTGATTCAAGGTTCTTTTGGAGAAACTGACCAGCGCAGAGGGCGTAGTCTGCTAGTATCTATCTATCTATCTATCTATCTATCTATCTATCTATCTATATTATAAAGGCCAAACGTGTCCGTGCGTAACGCATACGTCATTTTGCGAATGGCAACAGCTGACGATGAAATTTCGGTTTTGTGATTTTTGCTATTGCAATTTTTTCAATTTCTAAACATAGCACATTTTAAATTTTTACACCGTTACAGAGGGAAAAAAATGTACTTTCAAATGCAATTTGTTTGAAAACTATATCTTAATTGCCTGATATATTATGGCTCATAAAATAATTTTTAAGCATGAATTTTGAAACGCCCAATAAACAAATGGAAGAATGCTGCCATTATAAATTTTTAATTAGTTACAGGTAGTAAAATTAATGAATTTTGAAATAAAAACGTCACAAGAATAGAGTGTCTTTATATGAGAGTAGCGTTATACCGGATACACAATATGATTAGTTCAGACGATTTTGGAGAAAAGGAAGCTTTGTAATAATTTAAAAATTTAAAAGAAAATTATTTGTTTACACCATAAACAAACATCGGATATTTTAACAGATAATTTAAACAGAATATATTGTTTTAGATATTGCATTTTTATGAATAAAATATAAAAAAAATATTTCACAAATTTAATAAAAATGCCTATAAAAAGTTAATATGAGCAGTAAGAAACAACGTTTTAATTCATATTTCATCAGTATTACAAATAATGTTAACGGTCATTGCGAAGTTGGAAAAAACGAATATACATGAAATTCGTTAATATCGCGATCACTATATCGCATGCATAAGATGATGAATAATAAATTAACAAAGAAGCATCACTGGATGCAGCGAACTCCCTGTATTAATAATACCAAAAAAATTAAAAATAAACAAAACCCTTGAAATTCGTTAATGTCACGATCACTATATCGCATGTATGAACGCTTAGTACAAAAAAAAAAAAAAAAAAAAAAAAAAAAAAAAAAAAAAAACTGGATGGATACCGCATGTATGAGCGCTTCACGCACAAGAAAAGCAAAGAAACCAGTAAAAAAAAAAATCACTAAATGCAGCAACTTTGACAAATAAAAATATGAAAAATCTATTAGATTTAGGGGGGAAAAATGGTTTTCGCCTGCGTTCTGTAACCCGGGAAGCCCGGGTTCGATTCCCTAGTATTAATAAAAGCAGAAAAAAATAATCTTGGATATTTATTTATTTACATCATTTTTCTTAATTATGCCTCTCGGCTGGTGAATAAATGTTTGTGACGTCATTTGAATCTGATCTATTGCACGTAACTTTTGCATTGCAACATTTTTTCAATGCTTTTTCGCTTTTAATATCATAGCACTGCCGTTTAAGGTCGCAATTGTTATTTTAATTAACGAAATGACTATTAAATCAGTAAAACATAATAAAAAATACAGGTAACTGTCGAATTAAAATTCACTTGATGACATAACAAACACGTGAAATGCTTCTGCGTCAAGAAGTATTCAAGTCAAGTGAATGGGGTTGCATTTTTGCCGTTAAATACTATAGTTTGGCGATAGTTTCTTCTTATGAAAGCGGTCGACGGGATAATGGAGAAGTACCATAAAGGATTACTTAGAAATAATCAAAATGAACTCATTTTTAGGTAGCTTTCAATACTAAAAAGTATAAAGCTACCTATTGCAGCCGTTCGGAGGAATACCAAAAATTCCGGAAAATTTCGATATATTTTCACCGATCATGACCCCCAGACCCCAAAACCACCCTCCGTTCAAATGTTGATTTATATATATAGATATATCCATATATATATATATATATATATATATATATATATCTGACCTATGTCATACGATAACGCTCGTATTGATAAATCGATTTTGATGAAACTAATTGTGTGTATTAAGCTCACCAATGTCTCGACCGAGTTCGTTGGCCAGCTTGGTCCGCCATTTTGTTTCAAGATGGCGGCCATTTAAAAATTTAAAACTAAAATAAATATACAAAAAAATTAAAAATTCAAATTTATTTTTTAATTACGTTTTAGGCCTTGATACAAGGATTCCTGAGCATTTTTTGGTTTACCTCTATCTTAAAAAATGGCTGAGATAGTGCAGTTTGAAATTCTAGGGTGGCTGACATTTTGAAACAAAACAGCACATTAACGCGATTACTCGCAAATTATTTTCTTTCATTGTTGTAATAATTTTCCCAATCATACGCATAAAACTATATATTCATATCCGTTAGCACCAAAATTGGCGACATTGGCGACAAAATTGGCAAAATTGGCGACATTTGGCGAAGTATCGCCAAATTTGGCGACCAAAATAAGTCTTCATAAATGAAGCCAATTTGGCTATTGCTCAATAATTTGGCGAATTTCTTATTCAAATTCAGTATTAACGAATCTTTTGTAAACGTTTCTTTGGATTTTAACTTGCTGTTTTCTTGTAACATTAGCTAAAATTTTAAAACGAAGATATAGGAAAGCTACCTTTTCCTCCCGGTACAGGCCGGAAGGACTTTTTAGTATTTTCTCGGCTTATAATAATTCCGAGTATTTAAGCCTCAGTTAAAAATAAAACAAGCGTACACTTTTTTTTTTAGTAGAAGGAATAGGGGTACGCTACCTTTTACACACAAAGGCTAAATTCCACTTAAAGTGGAATCGACATTCCGACCCACTTTAAAAACTAAGCCTGAAATGTTATTCGAATCTATCACCTCTTGCCTTAGAACAAACGGTTTAACGTCTAGACCAGTGTTTCTTATAATGGGGTAAGCGCATCCGCTGTCTGTATTTGGGGGAGGCTAGGGAATCAGTTGTCCCCTTAATGAATTTGATAGTTCAGAGTGTAGAGGTTATCAGAAGTCAGGCTTAAACAATTATCAGAAATTGCAAACAAGCTAAAATATGTGTGGAATAAAACTGTATCAATTGCTTCTCTGCTGTGCACAACGAAATCAACAGGAACTTTGTCCCCCCCCCCTCTCCCCTCCCACACACGAAGAAAATTTTGAAATAGCGCCCCAACGTATTCCATAGAGTTATGTGAACAGCTTGCATAGCAGCGCCCCTTGAATACTAGGCCAACACGCTGACACAAAAATGACGACTGTCGTAGGCAGATTTTTTTTAAGCGTTTATACGGTCCCTTGAATTTAAATACCAATATTTCTAAAAGTATTCTTCGCTTTCTTTTTCTGAGATTGAATAAAACGAAGAATACATTTAAAAAATACTGGTATTGAAATCTAAGAGAGCATACAACAGGGGTGCCATTTCAGAACTTTCTTGGGGGGGGGATGGGGGGAAGTTTTTTTTAAGGTAGTGGCATAGCTAAGGGTGGAGTTCAGGGGGCTGTACCCCTCCCCCCCAAAGACAGTAATACTTCTCAAACGGAATCTCAAGAGACCTCTGAAAAATTCCGTTTTAGACAGGTTTTTGTCTTAGCAAGCATAATTTTAAAATATTACGAAAGTTTTCCGTTGTAGACAGGTCTTCTAGGTAGACCTCCACCCCTCCTAGAAGTTTTTTCTTCCAGTTTTGAATCCCCCTGTATTAACCATTTGATTACGGCCCGGGACTGGCGATTATTTTTATATTCAACGGTATCACAATTCACAAAGAAATGTCTTTGTGGTAGGTATCTCTTCAAAATATCTTTGTATAAGCGTATGGAAGAAATTATTTCTCAAAACGTGGTACGAATAAAATTAAACAAAACAAAACAAAAAATCTTTGGGACGTACGATGTCCCTACCCTGTAATAAAAATGTTAATTAATGACTTTCAAAATTGGCCGTCAATTACTCAAGTTTTGTATCGCAATTTTATTGCTAGCGCAGCGAGTCAGTTTCATTCGTAGTCTTTAAAGTATGAGTGCATCGTTTTCTTTTCTCATATATTGTTTTTTTAAACACTTCCCAACACAGTTGAAGGTGTTTATAAATTCGGTCTGTCTATCTGCCGTCTGTCTGTCATCTGTCGTGCTTTAACCTGTGTAAATATACTCGGATTGTCATGCAATTGACATATGTTATTGAGGTTTACTATGGCGTGTTCAGTATTGAAAATGAAGTGTGTAACACTTATGATTCTATTAGAGCAGGCATATCAAACACGTGGCCCGCCGACAACTTATCTGTGGCCCGCAGAGGCTTTAGCATTTTACGTGTGTTTAATTTAGTTGTTAGAACAAGCATGCTGGAAATACATTTTGCACGAACACACTTGGGCTAACCGTAATCTTACAGATGGCAAATATAAGAAAGATGTGTATATCAGTGTTACCAGTTTGGCGGGCTTTTTTTTTTTTTTTTTTTTTGATTCAGAATGCTACTACTAATTTTGTATAGTAATATTTGTTTTATCTATTCTGTCATTAAATAAGACCAGAGGGCCCGTGCGAGGATTTTGCACTGAAATCGAATATTTTTTAGGTACGTCTCTATTATCTCGTCGACCACTTTTCATAACAAAAAACTATCGCCAAACTGTAATATTAAACGCCAAAAATGCAGTCCCATTTACTTGATGTCAGAAGCATTATACATGTTTGTTACGTCATCAAGTGGTTTTTAACTCGACATTTGCGTGTATTTTTCATTATGTTTTACTGATTTATTAGTTATTTCATTAATTAAAATAACAATTGTGTCCTTAAATTCTTATATTTTATTTATTTATTTATTTTGATATTCCAATGGCAACGTTCTCCCGTTTATTTGGCGATAGTTTTTTGTTATGAAAAGTGGTCGACGGGATAATGGAGAAGTACCATTTTTTATCAATATGTAATATTTCTTAGATGCAGGTTTAAACTTCTAAAGAAAAAGTAAGGATAAAAATATCTGCAAACAACATTTAGTTTTTAGTTAAGCCAGAATATCATCTAATTTATTCCATCAATGTTATAGTAAAAATTGATCCAAGATTGCAAAATGCAAGCGCGAGAAAAAAAAATAACAATCGTATTTTAACTGCATTAGAGGATGACGTCATCCGCTTCGGGGAAAAACATGGAACATAGAAATATAAATCTAAACATTTCAATTTCAATTTCGCTTTTTAATCCTAAATATAAAATAAACCCGTGCGGTGTTTTTTATAATAATTGCTGAGCATCATATAATGTGGTATTTTATTTTTGTGGCAACAATAATTTGAAGAAAACCTTTCATTTCTTTCATGAAAACAATGCCGATTTAATTTTTAATTTTCAGCCAATTTTAATCAAAAACATGTTTTAACGGAATGTTAAGTGTGCTATGTCAGAAGCCTGTGAAAAATCCTTTCATATGGTATCTCATTCGCCGTTCTGCGTTTCGTATTTTCTGAGAAAAAGGGATGTTGACAGGAGAAATAATATATATGATGATGATTGAATATTTCTCTCCAGAATACGGTAGCATTCTGAATTTTAAGAAAATCCGCTCATCTGGCAACAGTGATGTATTATAGACAGATATAGCTCAATTTTGCATTTTAACCCCCTCAAAAAAAAAAAAAAAAAAAAAAAATGTATACAAAGATAACCAATTGGCACGTAGCAAAGTTTGAGATCTTGAGTCTGGAAATTTAAAGATCGTAAAATTTTTAAAGTATCTTCCTTATATTTTTTATTTGTTTAATATCGAAAATAATACATTATCTTACTAATCTTTTCCATTTTGCACCACTTTACATAATGCTGTATTTATTAAACACTAAGAAATGCATTGTAAAATTAATAACATTCTTCGCTAATTAAGAACAGTTAATTTTTTTTTTAAATCAAAATTGCTGTTTCTTAAGAAATGCCTTGCATTTCGGGGTCCCCTAAAAAACACAACCTTCCTCTACGTCTCCAGTATACTGATATGATTTCCAAATTTCTGTAATTATTCACCAATCGACCGATTTTTTAAAGTATAGTGTGCAATTAGACATATTTTAATTATGTTCGGTAGCGACCTTTTATACGACATCTTTGCGTAGCTGACAACCTTTTGTTATTTTTCAAATCAAATAAGTAGCGCATAGATACAAGACACATTTTATTACATAATTTTTTTGTTTCAAAATATATTTATTTAATTTTTTTACTTGAATAAAACACGGAAGATTGACAGCTATGCATTTGCTAGATCAAGAGTAACAGACCAGCCTGTACAACCAATTTTTTTTAAAGAAATAAATATTTTAAAAAAGCAATTACATTTTATAGATTTGATTAATAAAAATTAATTTTTAATACATATATATTTTTTTAAAAATAAGATAAAACAAACTGTGTAATAATAACTTTGGAATATTCATTTAACATGGCTGTATTTTGTGCGTACAAATTTTATTCTGTGTAATGATAATACGCATTATTATCTACTTTTTTAGTGGCCCACGGCTTTGTACATAATGCTTAATATGACCCGCGGTGGTAAACGAGTTTGACATGCCTGGTTTAGAGGGACACTCAAAAGAATTACTTTATATTACGGTCGATCCGGTAAAATCGTTTTCGGTGTACTTTAATAAGGTTACACTATTTCAAATATATTGAAATTGATAAATATCATTGAGGTATATTACAAGATGCTTACTATAAAATAAGGTGGATATAGCATTCATCGTTCATTTACAGGGACACACAAAAGAATTTGGTTACAGTACTGTCTATCAATAGTAATTGAATAATAATTGCTGGAATTCATTTTCAGTTCTGGTATGCGTTTTTAAATTTAACTCATTTTTTGCATATTACTTGGTACATATAAATTTTATAGATCCTTACAGGGTTGCACAAACGATCTCGAGTACATTTCCGTTTATTGGCGAATTTCTCGTAGGGAAATTTTGAACTGTGCTATCCGTTTCCCTATTGAAGTAAATTTTAGAATACTTTGTAGTATATAGAGTGTTCCAAAATTCGTAGATAGAAGGCATCAGGAGGAAAACTTACAATAGAACATGGAGTCGCAAACCCCGTTTAGTGGGAGAAAATCGCAAAAATACTTATGAAGGGTGTGACGTCGAGTGGAACAAAAAGGGACAATAATAAATAGAAAAAACATTTATTTGACGTAAAGCATGATTACAATGCATTACAGTTCAATGTCATAAAGGAGACGACGAGACATTTTTACAGCAATATGTTTTAACGCGTCCGGCAATCCTTCGTCCGTCGGTGTCGGCTGTGCAATGACCTTCATGGCCACAACTTCGAACAATTTCTATAAAAATGTGTCGTCGTCATTTTTCTGACGTTGAACTGCAATGCATTGGAATCATGCTTGACGTCATATAAATGTTTTTCTGCTTATTATTGGCCCTTGTTTTCCCACTCGACGTCACACCCTTCATAACTATTTTTGCGATTTTCTCCCACAAAACATGGTTTGCGACCCCATGTTCTACAGTAAGTTTTCATCCTCTTGATGTTTTCTATCACCCCTCTTAATTTGTCAGTTGGGATTAGGTTTTCAAATGTGTTATACGTTTTTCAACTGGTTTGCCTACGTGCTGAAACAGTCAAAACTGCTTCAAAAAATAACAGATTGTATGTTTCTGCTAGAACGCAATCAATACTTATTCATGCTGCCTCCATTGGACTTAGTGGAGGTTAAAGATGAAGTGGATTTCTAATATTCCTAAGGACCTTTATACACTACATAAACTCTAACCTTAACAATTTAGTTATTCTTAATGGCATCATACAGTGTTAGTATTTTTAGCATAGTTTTTAATTATTTACTCTAGTATTATTATTCATTCATTATTGTTCATTTAGTACTTACTTTTATCTTCTATCCATTATTATTATTTACTTCAACATCTTACAGTATTATTACATGGTAGTATTATTGCTCAGTATCACATAGTGGTATTTAGTACTGTTATGTGGGTTTGGTAAATTGTATTTTCAGAATTTATATTTTTGGAATCTTGTATTACTTACCCATCATACGTAGTATAGGGTAAGTCTTGTAATCGTTTTGAAAATCGAAAAAAATTTTTTGACGGATTTACACGTTTCAGACACTGGAGATTCCGAGAAACATATTTTTAGAATTTTTTTTTTTTTTTGCCGTCCGTCTGTGTGTCTGTGTGTCTGTAAACGCTCTATCTCCCGAAAAAATTGAGATAGAGACTTGCAATTTGGTATGCACTTAGTATGTAATAATGGGAAGAAGCCTATTTCATTTCAATAACCTCGATTAACCGGAACAATTTTTTTCGGACTCTCGAAATATTCGTTCTGATGAAAGGTATATAAAAATTTTCGAAATTGTTTATTTTAAGAAATGAATATAAAAGACAATAAAAAAACATAAATTTTGAATAAAGCATGAAGTCGATCGGATAATGAGTTGCCGAGATATTTGGAATCCTATTTTCCACACTCTTCGATTTTTCATGACCCTGTATTTCATCCAAATTTCACTTCAAAGATATATTTTAATTGGAAATTTGACGCTTAATCCGATGCAATAAACTGCTAGTTAATAGGATTATTATTTTTGGAGTTATAAGGAAAAACCTCTTTCAAGCAATTCAGTAATCGAGCCTTTAAAGTTTGTGACGTCATCAAGCCACGATTTTATTTGAATTGCAATGCATCTTATAAGTAGTTTACACATTTTTATTTTAATATTTTACATTATGCATATCCATGATGGGTAAGTATTACGGTGACCCCCAACGACTAGTTTTCAGAATTACATAGTAATATTTATTGCTCAATATCACAAAGTATAATTTAGTAATGCTCAGTATAATTAGGTAAACCTGCTGGGAGGGGCTAGTTGAGCTTAAGCCGAAAGGTAGGCCACCCCGCCCGGTTTGACCTTGACCTTGACCTGTTTTCTTAGACATCATCTTTCACCATATTATACTGTGAAGTTTTGCTACAATATTCTGAGTGTGTTGAAAAGTTCTTCATAATCTATGCCTGACGCATGTTTTTTAATTCTTGTTTATTTACCTTTATGTTTCTTTAGGTGAACGATTCAGTCGTAGCTCTTACAGAGTATAAAGCTTGGGCCGAGCTTGTTGCAGTTCCAGCCAAATATGTTTACCCACTGCCGTCTGGTCTGGGGCATCAAGAAGCAGCATCCATGCTCATGAATTACATCGTAGCTTACTGTTTACTTTTCGACATAGGCAATCTACAAAGAGGACAGAAGGTTCTCATACATTCAGCTGGAGGAAGTGTTGTAAGTATATCCGACGTTGCTAAACAATTCTTCTTGCTTCGATACGCAAACTAATAAAAACCTTAACGACACGGATGACATATAAGTACATATACCAGTAAAAATATGTTTTTTTTTTAAATACACTGTTTTATAAGCATTCAATCTTTATCTTCAAAATCACGCATTATTTCATGACTGCAAGTCATGGTTTTTCCAAAAAAAAATTCCGTTACAATCAAAGCCATTAAATAATAAGCCCAGTCAGATAAATGGGAAACTTTTCGCAAGTTGAAAATAGCGCCATCTAGCGGTTGGGAGTGCTGCATTCGGCACCAAGAATATTTTAATAAAATTTTGCTTCTAAAATTAAAGCTTAAAATAAGGAGTTCATATTTTCTAAGAAAGTCGTTTGTAAATTCCGGTGTCAGTCAGTAATTTCACATTTTACGAACATAATTTGTCTGTGCCGGAAAGGGTTAATTGCATAGTGATGTAAATTTCCATCACTTTTTATTTAACTTTTAATAAATAAATCAACTTCTTCGCCACCACTATATTTATATAGAAATATTAATCCAGTAAATTTCCACATTTTTTTTCATTATAGTTTTAGCTTTAATGTAAAAGATCCCAATAATTAGCAAACTTTTTAAAGGAAGTGCAAAAACAAAACATCGATAAAAATCGTATAAAATATCGATATAAATAAATCGTATCGTTTCTCTGCGACCCACTTCTGTTTTGTCCTCCTTCCGCAGCAGAGGTTTGGCGCTAGTGTGTCGCTAACAAATTTAACACTATCTGACTGGGCTAATTATTTAATGGCTTTGGTTACAATACATTAATTTGTCATGGACACCGAACTCGATTACCGAAAACTCGCACTGTGATTACGCTTGGTAGAATGCGCGAGCTAGTGAATTTATTAAAATATATATTTTTTTCCTTTGTTAAGGTATGGAAACAGGGAAAAACAACATGTGAGTAAATGTGATGGAAGACGCACAAAGGGTTTCGTTTAATACTATTCCTTTCAAAACACTTTATCCTTTAATCAATAAGAACATAGATGGCAGCACCATTAAATTTAATAATAAAATGATAACAAGAGGAAGCTATTTTAAAATCAAATTATAAAAATATTCAATAACTGCTTTTCAGACAATTGTAACAGCATATTTTTGAATACCTGAAAAACATATTTATTTTATGATTTAATTTTAGTTAAAAAAAAAAAAACCTTCAAAATGGCAAATATATATATATATATACATGAAAATTCTTTGATTAAATCCATCGGATAATGAAATATAAAAATCGAAAATTTCAACTTCTGTTGTCCAGAACAGAACCCGGAACCTTTGAGCTGGGGGAAAACGCTCTGAACCACCTAACCTTCGTGAAAAAGACTGAAATTAAGATTCTGTTTTAAAATCTAAGAAAATCGCAAAAATGGTCGGATGTCATTAAATTAATCCACTTAATTAAAATATAAGACCTTTTTCAAAATTTTATGATTTGACGTGTGATCGGAGGTATTCATGCAAAATTTGCTCTTTCCTTGTTGGACATTTTTAGATGTTTTGTGAGGAAAATCAAAAATGGGCCGGTGTCCTAGTTTTTTTTTCCCTTTTCCTGGTATATCAAATTTTTAACGTTGGTTTAAAGTTGTATGTTTTAACTTTTAACTTTTAAAAATAAATATATTTAAAGAATTTAAATTTGGAAATAATTATAATCATATACAAAATAAAAATACATTTCAAGAAAAAAAGTTATACTTTAAGGAGAAAAAAAAATTAGCAACAAATATGTCAGGTTTCTGACTTTAACAGAACCTATGTTGAATATATCTAATTAATTTAATTAATTACATTTAATCATTATTGTATATTACTGTATTCATATATTTTTTTCTTTTCCTGTAAGCTTCTGTATGTGATTGACAATGGAATTTCCCTGATCCGCACAGCTATTTGTGGGGTGTTCACGGGGTCATTATGAAAGGAACTAATCCGGTTTTGGAATGTGGATACAATGAGCACTGAATTTCTAGCGAACTGAGTTGGGAAGATAATAGAAAGGGGGAACGTTCTAGAGACATGTATTAACAGATGTGGAAAATCCGTGAAGGAAGAAAGACAGGCCCTGGTGATCTGGAGAGTGGAGTGAAGTGTATGACACGAGGCAGACGCTAGTGTGCAGTGGAGTGAGTAGTAAAGGCAGTGTCATGAGAGAGAGCATCTGCGTAGACGGGCCAGACCGCAGAGAACGTGCGTCGGACAGTTGGTCCGGGGGTGGATGAAATACAACGTAGACGGAACGGGGTGTATTAGTTGTGCTTAACGAAGTAGTGAAAATGTGCGATCAGGGAGATTGTCATTCCACAGTCGCATACGGAAAGTGCTAATAATATATATGGACCAATAAGAACTATCACTGTAACATTTTTTTATGCGAATTTAATCAATAAATTATTAGTTGATTATTTAAGTGAGGAATTCTTTTCACAACGGGTCCGGTATCAGTTTAATACCGGTGGTGGCAGCAAATACCGTACTACTAAGGTCTCAAGGTTAGAAGAGGAACTACGGTGACCGCAAAAGGCGACAAAAACCATAACAAAATATTTATAAATAAAAAATGTAAAATTTTGCGTCCCGGGCCACTTTAAACTAGAAAATATTTGTACTTTTATTTTCTTAATTTTATACTGATGGATTAATAATTAATTATTATAAAATGCTCTGTCTATTTCAGGGCCTTGCCGTAGCAAATCTATGCAAGACAGTTAACGATATAACTATCATCGGCACAGCTTCTCAGCACAAACATGAAACTATAAATGAATCTTTCACCCATCTGTTCGATCACAGTGTCGATTATGTCCAGGAAGTCAAAAAGTAAGTTCAATAAATGTATAAAACAAATTATATATATGTCATCGGCAAAGCTTCTCAGCACAAATATGAAACTATAAATGAATCTTTCACCCATCTGTTCGATCACAGTGTCGATTATGTCCAGGAAGTCAAAAAGTAAGTTCAATAAATGTATAAAACAAATTATATATATGTCATCGGCAAAGCTTCTCAGCACAAATATGAAACTATAAATGAATCTTTCACCCATCTGTTTGATCACAGTGTCGATAATGTCCAGGAAGTCAAAAAGTAAGTTGAATAAATGTATAAAGCAAATGATATAACTATCATCGGCACAGCTTCTCAACACAAACATGAAACTATAAATGTATCTTTCATCCATCTGTTTGATCACAATGTCGATTATGTCCAGGCAGCCAAAAAGTAAGTTCAATAAATGTATAAAGCAAATGATATAACTGTAGTCGGCACAGCTTCTCAGCACAAACATGAAACTATAAATTAATCTGTCACCCATCTGTTTGATCACAGTGTCGATTATGTCCAGGAAGTCAAAAAGTAAGTTCAATAAATGTATAAAACAAATTATATATATGTCATCGGCAAAGCTTCTCAGCACAAATATGAAACTATAAATGAATCTTTCACCCATCTGTTTGATCACAGTGTCGATAATGTCCAGGAAGTCAAAAAGTAAGTTGAATAAATGTATAAAGCAAATGATATAACTATCATCGGCACAGCTTCTCAACACAAACATGAAACTATAAATGTATCTTTCATCCATCTGTTTGATCACAATGTCGATTATGTCCAGACAGCCAAAAAGTAAGTTCAATAAATGTATAAAGCAAATGATATAACTGTAGTCGGCACAGCTTCTCAGCACAAACATGAAACTATAAATTAATCTGTCACCCATCTGTTTGATCACAGTGTCGATTATGTCCAGGAAGTCAAAAAGTAAGTTCAATAAATGTATAAAACAAATTATATATATGTCATCGGCAAAGCTTCTCAGCACAAATATGAAACTATAAATGAATCTTTCACCCATCTGTTTGATCACAGTGTCGATAATGTCCAGGAAGTCAAAAAGTAAGTTGAATAAATGTATAAAGCAAATGATATAACTATCATCGGCACAGCTTCTCAACACAAACATGAAACTATAAATGTATCTTTCATCCATCTGTTTGATCACAATGTCGATTACGTCCAGGCAGCCAAAAAGTAAGTTCAATAAATGTATAAAGCAAATGATATAACTGTAGTCGGCACAGCTTCTCAGCACAAACATGAAACTATAAATTAATCTGTCACCCATCTGTTTGATCACAGTGTCGATTATGTCCAGGAAGTCAAAAAGTAAGTTCAATAAATGTATAAAACAAATTATATATATGTCATCGGCAAAGCTTCTCAGCACAAATATGAAACTATAAATGAATCTTTCACCCATCTGTTTGATCACAGTGTCGATAATGTCCAGGAAGTCAAAAAGTAAGTTGAATAAATGTATAAAGCAAATGATATAACTATCATCGGCACAGCTTCTCAACACAAACATGAAACTATAAATGTATCTTTCATCCATCTGTTTGATCACAATGTCGATTATGTCCAGGCAGCCAAAAAGTAAGTTCAATAAATGTATAAAGCAAATGATATAACTGTAGTCGGCACAGCTTCTCAGCACAAACATGAAACTATAAATTAATCTGTCACCCATCTGTTTGATCACAGTGTCGATTATGTCCAGGAAGTCAAAAAGTAAGTTCAATAAATGTATAAAACAAATTATATATATGTCATCGGCAAAGCTTCTCAGCACAAATATGAAACTATAAATGAATCTTTCACCCATCTGTTTGATCACAGTGTCGATAATGTCCAGGAAGTCAAAAAGTAAGTTGAATAAATGTATAAAGCAAATGATATAACTATCATCGGCACAGCTTCTCAACACAAACATGAAACTATAAATGTATCTTTCATCCATCTGTTTGATCACAATGTCGATTATGTCCAGGCAGCCAAAAAGTAAGTTCAATAAATGTATAAAGCAAATGATATAACTGTAGTCGGCACAGCTTCTCAGCACAAACATGAAACTATAAATGAATCTTTCACCCATCTGTTCGATCACAGTGTCGATTATGTCCAGGAAGTCAAAAAGTAAGTTCAATAAATGTATAAAATAAATGATATATATGTCATCGGCACAGCTTCTCAGCACAAATATGAAACTATAAATGAATCTTTCACCCATCTGTTTGATCACAGTGTCGATAATGTCCAGGAAGTCAAAAAGTAAGTTGAATAAATGTATAAAGCAAATGATATAACTATCATCGGCACAGCTTCTCAGCACAAACATGAAACTATAAATGTATCTTTCATCCATCTGTTTGATCACAATGTCGATTATGTCCAGGCAGCCAAAAAGTAAGTTCAATAAATGTATAAAGCAAATGATATAACTGTAGTCGGCACAGCTTCTCAGCACAAACATGAAACTATAAATTAATCTGTCACCCATCTGTTTGATCACAGTGTCGATTATGTCCAGGAAGTCAAAAAGCAAGTTGAATAAATGTATAAAACAGAGTACATTATACTTTCTGGATGAACATATTATGATTTCGTGTTAAAGATTTTATGAGTTATAATTTTCCAATTGAGTGAAAAAGTGTCCAGGCCAGGATTTGAACCAGGGACTTTTGGCTTAAGCTGCCAATGCTCTGTAACTGAGCTATCAAGGATAGCCCAACAAGTAAAATTCATACATATTTTCGAAAGATGTTCATTTTTTGTCTTTTGATCATTCTTAGAGAGTATTCTTTTAGGTGCCCCTGAAATGTTTACATTCCGATTTATCGAATGTATACTTTTTTTAAATACTTTCCAACATAATTGAAGATAAATTCCGTTTGTCTGTCTGTCTGTCCGTGTGCTACATCGCGTAAATATACTCGGATTGCCCTGTAATTGATATATGTTATTGGGGTTAACCATGGCATGTTCGATATTAAAAAATCCCTGACGGCTCGGCCTACAGGCACAGGTAGATTTCGAAGACGCAGAACGTGGGGTGCCTGTTTGTCGGGAATTGCGGAAGAAATGACCTTTTTGCGGATGATGCTGCAGTTGGAACCGCCTACTTCGAAACGAAACTTGTTTGCAGGCGGAGCCAGCAAGGATTTTTTTTTTTTTTTTTTTTTTTTTTTTTTTTTTGCTATAAGAGTTGGTTCTATAAAAAACATGTCAATATAAAAGTTTTAGATAATATTAAGAGGATTTATAATATATTTAAGCGGATTTGAAATATTGGGAATTGACGAAGTTATGAATTTTTTTCTTCTAAAACCCTCCTTCCCTCCCCCCTTTAAGTCATTTTTTAATTATATCAAAAATCTGTCATACATAAGTTTTTGGTCCTGTTCCTAGAAGTAATAATAACTTTAATCGGATTCGATACGTATCATAATTAAGAAATTATGGTTTTTTTTTTCTGTTTTCACAAAAAGCCCCCCCCCCCCCCCTTGGTTTGATTTTGTCCATTAACGAACTTGACCGAGATTTTATGTCCCTTGATTTTATGTATCAGTTTCGAAAAGATGCGGGAGTTGGAACAGCCTACTTCGAAAAATAACTTGTTTGCAGGCGGAGCCGGCAGGGATTTTTTTTGTTTTTAATTTTTTTTTTGCTATAACGGTTGGTCCTATAAAAAACTTGTCAATATAAAAGTTTTAGATAATACTAAGAGGATTAATAATAAATTTACGCGGATTTGATATCTTGTGAATTGACGAAGCTATGATTTTTTTTCTCCTAAAACCCCCCTTCCCCCCCCCCCCTTGGGGACATTTTTAATTATATCAAAAATCTGTCATACATACATTTTTGGCCCTTTTCCTAGAAGTAATAATAACTTTAAACGGATTCGATACGTATAATAATAAAGAAATTATGAGGATTTTTCTGTTTTCACAAAAAGCCCCCCCATTTCCCCCCCCCCCTTGGTTCGATTTTGCCCATTAACGAACTTGACCGAGATTTTATGACCCTTGATTTTATGTATCAGTTTGGAAGAGATTTATGCAGAATTTTTCCAGTTATCGTGGTCAGAAAAAAGTGACATAGATAGATAGATAGATAGATAGATAGATAGATAGATAGATATATAAACTTTTGAACTGGGGGTGGTTTTGGGTTCTGGGAGTCATAATCGGCGTAGATCTGCAAAAATTTTTCAAAATTTCCAACTTAGGTGAGAATGTAATAGGTAGTATTTCTTACGAAATCTACCTAAAATGCAGTGCCTGATTTACGGCAGGGCATTCGGGGCACGGGCCCAGGGCCCCCAATTTTCAGGGGCCCCCAAATGCTACTAAAGATGTTTCAATTATTGGCCAAAACAGTTTTAACTGTCAAAAAACAAAATTTAAATGGAAAAATCTGTTTGTCAGAGACTGTCTATGATGTATCAAAGTAACTTTATTTTTTGCTGATTGTCTTTTAACAATTTATGTGCAGTAATGTACAGAACTCCATTTTTGGGATCACCATATTATTTCATTTTTATTTATTTTACGTGTAAGGCCCTCATGGTTAACATGGACAAAGCCGTGTTGTTCCGCTAGTTACTTGTGTATTTTTTTTTTCATACAAAGCTTTTATTTGAAAGAAAAAGTTGTTTGATTAGTAGGATATACTAATATTTTAAATAATTATAGCTTGGTGCTGCGGTAAATTTATTATTAGTTTTTGCATACTTTATCATTCCAGATATATGGACTTGCATAGAGAAAGGTAATCAGCACCACACAGTTTATTATAAAATTCAATTCAAAATTCATAATTATCAAATAATTATTTAAAAGTAAATTAATGATTATCAAATTTAATTTTTTAAATTTATATTTTAAAGAAATTATCAAAGTCAATAGTGGTTATCTTAATAAGTACTGCTTTCGATATTATATTTTTTTATTCAAAGAATCTGTGCGAGGGGGCCCCCCATACGCATCTGTGCCCAGGGCCCCCAAATTTCTAAATCGGTCCCTGCTAAAATGGAGTGTGTAGCATTTATAACTCGTTTACAGGGGACTCAAAAGAATTCCGTTACATTATGGTCTATGGGAAAAATCGTTTGCGGAATATTTTAAGGATGCTAAACTATTTCAAACATATTGATATACATCATGAAGGTGCACTACAAGTTGCTTACTATAGAATAGGGTGTGCATAGCATTTATCGTTCATTTACAGAGACACTAAAAAAAAAAATCGGTTACAGTACTGTCATGAGCAATAATTGCTGGAAGTGTGCTTTCAAATGTGGTATGCGATTTTAAATTGAACTAATTTTTTGCATATAATTCTATGTGTATAAATTCCATAGATCATATATATTGGACTGCACAAAAGAATTCGAGTACATGTCTGCTTATTGTCGGAAACTGCTGAAGGGGAATTTTCAATTGTGTTGTTTAATAATGGAACTAAATTTTCGTATACCACGTAGTTTATATGCAAATCTATAGATCATATACAGGGCTGCACAAAAGAATTTGGATATTTTTACGACTATACATGGTAATTGCAAAAATTGGGTTTTTATATGTGTTATGCGTTTTCCAAATTGTTTACTTAGACACTGAGCGGGGCTAGTTGAGCTTAAGCCAAAAGGTAGGCCTCCCCGCCCGGTTTGACTTTGACCTTGTTTACTTAGGCATCATCTTTCACTTTATTAAACGGTGAAATTTTGTTACAGTATACTGAATGTGTTGGAAAGTGTTTCATAATCTATGCTTGACGCATTATTTTTCTTTCTTGATTTTTTCTCGTTTGCACGAAATACACGCGCGGAACTCTAAGTAAATAAATAATATTGCGTTTCCAAGCTAAGATCATTATCAAAACACCTGTAATACAATAATAAAAAGGTTTTATTTGCTATAAAACTCATCGTTACCGTTATCTAGATCTCCATCTGAATCATCAAGGTCATTTGGACGAGCGAAATCCAATTTATTAGCTTTTTTGTGTGCATAATGACTGCATATTTCTATTACAAAAAGATCTGAACGAGGATAGAAAAAGAAATCCAAGCCACTTGTTATACAATAATTTCTTCTGATATCGCTCAGCAGAAGACACGAAATCCAAATGAGCAATGTACCCGAGGGCATTAATAAAATAAACTTTTACAACAAAAATATAAACCGACTTTAAAAAATAAAAAAAAAACACTAAAAAGTATTAAATAATTCTTTAAAATTCTCTAATGACAAAATGTTATCCATTAACCACAAATCCGATATCATTTGTCGGAATAAAAACGATAAATGTAATACGTACAGTTGCATACCCACCAAACATGGATTTTTGAAAGAATATGTTTTACAAGAGATGAATTTACAGACATGATTTAGTTTACGAATATATACATATGAAAAGCAATTAATTACTTTTTGAAGTTGGTGCCAAACTACCTTAAATATAGTAAGAATTGTGAATATACTGTACCTAGTATCTACTAATTTATCGGTTGGGGTTTTTTGAGACATTTTTTCCTAAAGACCTTTTTTCTATATAAATAGCTATAGATTCCTACAGAATTTTTTTATAGGAATCTTCTTTATGTGCAAATTTCACAGCAGACTGTTCCACCACATGCTTCTCGAAACAAACTATGCGAAGGACGTCCTTCAGTTAGCATTACAAACTTCGTCAGATATACTCAGTGTCGACAAATATCTTTAAATTTTCAAAAAATGATTTTATTTTTTATGTCAATAGATATCCCTGAATGTTGTAAAATTAAAATGACTTTTACGACATTGGTCAATGTAAAACCAGATATTAACAATAAAGCGGTAAAAAATGTAATTTCTTAAAAGTGGTAAATTTTGTAAATTTATTTTTTAGAATACTATTTCTGTATTATATAGATTTCTAGTATAAGTAATGCACACGACTTTTCTAAATACTTTCTTTTAAACAATAATTTTAAGCTACATCAGTGAATATCAACAAATGTCGTAAATGTGACGTACAACATTCAAAATATTGACCAATATTGATAAGGACATTGGCCGATATCTTTGTGCCAGTTGGTACGAAGCCGAAGCCATTGCATTTCGATTATTTGGCGCATTTCACTTACTGCTACGTCTTCAGGACCTAAATTAGAATTATTTAAACGATTTCGACAGGTGTAGTTCAATTTATATATATATAAACTCGGTTTATGGCGTCAGGTGCCGGCATCCGAAAAATCTACAAGAGGACACTCCATTTCTCCCGGTCAAGGGTCTATTCCTCCTCCAGACACCTATCCCTCATGGTGTTTTTTTTGTACCATCCATCCAGGTCTTTCGTGGTCTTCCACGTTTCTTCTTTCGGTTTGTTCTGTAATTAGATTCGATTTTGGGTAGTCTCTCGTCACTGATTCTTTTAACATGACCATACCACATTAATTGCTTCTTTTGGCGATCGTCTAATATGGTTCCCTTTATTTTCATCATTTCTTTGATTCTTTAATTTCTTATTCTTTCTATTCTTGATATCCTGCATGATCTTCTTAGGGCATCCATTTCCACTGCTGCTAATTTCTTTCTTTCTGTCGCCATAATTCTCCATCCTTTTGCTCCATATAACAATATCCTCTTTACAATAGAATTGTATATATTATATTTTCTTTTCCTGGAGATCTCCTCACTCCACCAAATAGAATTTAATAGTTTTACAGCCTTTCTTCCTTGACAGATTCTGTATTTAATTTCCTCTGAATCTATGCCTTTTCTATTAATGTTTACACCAAGGTATCTATAATACAAACTTTAAACATTTCAAAATATGCTGTTGGAAATGGTAATCAATTTGTTGTGAGCAGTATCGGCAAAGACAGAAACAGAGATACCGTACTCCATTTTGCTAAAGAAAAAGTTTATATATATATATATACCGCTAACTAGACTCCTACCTGCCCAGCATGAGTGCCTAGCTTCACGAGTTACGCTAAAGAAAAAGTTATTATTCAACAGGAAAAAGGTGACTATGAAGAGATTGTGCGTTGGTTATATTTTTAACCGAACACGGAGCCAAAGCCATTGCATTTCGATTATCTGGCGCATTACACTTATTACTGCGTCTTCAGCACCTGAAATAGAGTTATTTGAACTGTTTAGACAAGCCTGGCTCAATTTAACTTTTCAAAATATGCTGTTGGAAATGGTAATCAATTTGTCATGAGCAGTATCGACAAAGACAGAGACAGAGCTGTCATAATCCAATTTACCAAAGAACAAGTTATTATTCAACAGACAAGAGAGGACTATAAAGTGCTCATGCAGTTAGTTATTATATTTTATAAGCAAACGCAAAGCCAAAACCGTAGCATTTCGATTGACTGCTGCATTTCACTTATTACTGCGTCTTCAGCACCTGAAATAGAATTATTTAAACGGTTTAGACAAGCCTGG
Source organism: Maratus michaelseni (assembly GCA_963931845.1). Lineage (NCBI taxonomy): Eukaryota > Metazoa > Arthropoda > Arachnida > Araneae > Salticidae > Maratus > Maratus michaelseni. The sequence goes on along the minus strand of OZ007597.1, from coordinate 150,785,130 downwards.
CTCAATTTAACTTTTCAAAATATGCTGTTGGAAATGCTAATCAATTTGTCATGAATAGTATCGACAAAGACAGAGACAGAGCTATCATAATCCAATTTACCAAAGAACAAGTTATTATTCAACAGACGAGAGAGGACTATAAAGTGCTCATGCAGTTAGTTATTATATTTTATAAGCAAACGCAAAGCCAAAACCGTAGCATTTCGATTGACTGCTGCATTTCACTTATTACTGCGTCTTCAGCACCTGAAATAGAATTATTTGAACGGTTTAGACAAGCCTGGCTCAATTTAACTTTTCAAAATATGCTGTTGGAAAAGCTAATCAATTTGTCATGAGTAGTATCGTCAAAGACAGAGACAGAGCTATCATAATCCAATTTACCAAAGAACAAGTTATTATTCAACAGACAAGAGAGGACTATAAAGTGCTCATGCAGTTAGTTATTATATTTTATAAGCAAACGCAAAGCCAAAACCGTAGCATTTCGATTGACTGCTGCATTTCACTTATTACTGCGTCTTCAGCACCTGAAATAGAATTATTTAAACGGTTTAGACAAGCCTGGCTCAATTTAACTTTTCAAAATATGCTGTTGGAAATGGTAATCAATTTGTCATGAGCAGTATCGACAAAGACAGAGACAGAGCTGTCATAATCCAATTTACCAAAGAACAAGTTATTATTCAACAGACAAGAGAGGACTATAAAGTGCTCATGCAGTTAGTTATTATATTTTATAAGCAAACGCAAAGCCAAAACCGTAGCATTTCGATTGACTGCTGCATTTCACTTATTACTGCGTCTTCAGCACCTGAAATAGAATTATTTAAACGGTTTAGACAAGCCTGGCTCAATTTAACTTTTCAAAATATGCTATTGGAAATGGTAATCAATTTGTCATGAGTAGTATCGTCAAAGACAGAGACAGAGCTATCATAATCCAATTTACCAAAGAACAAGTTATTATTCAACAGACAAGAGAGGACTATAAAGTGCTCATGCAGTTAGTTATTATATTTTATAAGCAAACGCAAAGCCAAAACCGTAGCATTTCGATTGACTGCTGCATTTCACTTATTACTGCGTCTTCAGCACCTGAAATAGAATTATTTAAACGGTTTAGACAAGCCTGGCTCAATTTAACTTTTCAAAATATGCTGTTGGAAATGCTAATCAATTTGTCATGAGTAGTATCGACAAAGACAGAGACAGAGCTATCATAATCCAATTTACCAAAGAACAAGTTATTATTCAACAGACAAGAGAGGACTATAAAGTGCTCATGCAGTTAGTTATTATATTTTATAAGCAAACGCAAAGTCAAAACCGTAGCATTTCGATTGACTGCTGCATTTCACTTATTACTGCGTCTTCAGCACCTGAAATAGAATTATTTAAACGGTTTAGACAAGCCTGGCTCAATTTAACTTTTCAAAATATGCTGTTGGAAATGCTAATCAATTTGTCATGAGTAGTATCGACAAAGACAGAGACAGAGCTATCATAATCCAATTTACCAAAGAACAAGTTATTATTCAACAGACAAGAGAGGACTATAAAGTGCTCATGCAGTTAGTTATTATATTTTATAAGCAAACGCAAAGCCAAAACCGTAGCATTTCGATTGACTGCTGCATTTCACTTATTACTGCGTCTTCGGCACCTGAAATATAATTATTTAAACGGTTTAGACAAGCCTGGCTCAATTTAACTTTTCAAAATATGCTATTGGAAATGGTAATCAATTTGTCATGAGTAGTATCGTCAAAGACAGAGACAGAGCTATCATAATCCAATTTACCAAAGAACAAGTTATTATTCAACAGACAAGAGAGGACTATAAAGTGCTCATGGAGTTAGTTATTATATTTTATAAGCAAACGCAAAGCCAAAACCGTAGCATTTCGATTGACTGCTGCATTTCACTTATTACTGCGTCTTCAGCACCTGAAATAAAATTATTTAAACGGTTTAGACAAGCCTGGCTCAATTTAACTTTTCAAAATATGCTGTTGGAAATGTTAATCAATTTGTCATGAGTAGTATCGACAAAGACAGAGACAGAGCTATCATAATCCAATTTACCAAAGAACAAGTTATTATTCAACAGACAAGAAAGGACTATAAAGTGCTCAAGCAGTTAGTTATTCTATTTTATAAGCAAATGCAAAGCCAAAACCGCAGCATTTCGATTGACTGCTGCATTTCACTTATTACTGCGTCTTCAGCACCTGAAATAGAATTATTTAAACGGTTTCGACAAGCCTGGCTCAATTTAACTTTTCAAAATATGCTGTTGGAAATGCTAATCAATTTGTCATGAGTAGTATCGTCAAAGACAGAGACAGAGCTTTCATAATCCAATTTACCAAAGAACAAGTTATTATTCAACAGACAAGAGAGGACTATAAAGTGCTCATGCAGTTAGTTATTATATTTTATAAGCAAACGCAAAGCCAAAACCGTAGCATTTCGATTGACTGCTGCCTTTCACTTATTACTGCGTCTTCAGCACCTGAAATAGAATTATTTAAACGGTTTAGACAAGCCTGGCTCAATTTAACTTTTCAAAATATGCTATTGGAAATGGTAATCAATTTGTCATGAGTAGTATCGTCAAAGACAGAGACAGAGCTATCATAATCCAATTTACCAAAGAACAAGTTATTATTCAACAGACAAGAGAGGACTATAAAGTGCTCATGCAGTTAGTTATTATATTTTATAAGCAAACGCAAAGCCAAAACCGTAGCATTTCGATTGACTGCTGCATTTCACTTATTATTGCGTCTTCAGCACCTGAAATAGAATTATTTAAACTGTTTAGACAAGCCTGGCTCAATTTAACATTTCAAAATATGCTGTTGGAAATGCTAATCAATTTGTCATGAGTAGTATCGGCAAAGACAGAGACAGAGCTATCATAATCCAATTTACCGAAGAATAAGTTATTATTCAACAGACAAGAGAGGACTATAAAGGGCTCATTTAGTTGGTTATTATATTTTATAAGCAAACACGAAGCCAAAACCATTGCATTTCGATTTGGTGAAGCATTTGACTTATTACTGCATCTTCAGCACCTGAAATAGAATTATTTAAACGATTTAGACAAGCCTGACTCAACTTAACATTTCAAAATACGCTGTTGGAGATAGTAATAAATTTGTCATGAGTTAGTATCAGCAAAGACAGAGACAGAGATACCATACTCTATTTTTTCAAAGAGCAAGTTATTTTTCAACAAACAAGAAACCGCTATAAAGAGCTCATGCAATTACTTATTATTATTTTAGGTGAACACAAAGCTAAAGCCATTGCATTTCGATTATCTAGCGCATTTCACTTATTGATACGTCTTCAGAACCTGAAATAGAACGAATATAAAAAGCGATACGACTATAAAGAGATCATATATTTTTAAGCAAACCCGAAGCCGTTGCATTTCGTTTATCTGACGCATTTCAGCATGCCAGATGGATTACGAAAGCTATTTATTGCTTTAAAATATTTCTTTTTCGAAATGAATTCTCTTTCACCCAGCAGGAATTGAAGGGTTTGAGGGATATATATATATATATATATATATATATATATATATTTTTTTTTTTTTTTTTTTTTTTTTTAAGATATATATATATGAAAGCTTAGCACTTTTCTATTTTTACCTGCAAAGCAGCATCCCAGGATTTGATGTTTTAAAGGATTTAACCTATATTTTTACAATGACATAAATGAAAAGTTTTTCCAAGCAACAACGAAACCCTTTTGCAGTTATTTATAGTACCTCATCGGAGAAACAGTGGCTTTAGGATTTTTTTTTTTTTTATGATACAATTCCTGTTGAACAAAAACTAAATTTACACAGAAAGAAATACATAACTTTGTGTCAAAAAGCCAACCAATTTTCTTTAAATGGTTCGAAATTTCATCCGATTTTAGTGCGCGTGATGATATGATATGAAATTTGCTTTTTGATTGTCAACATGGCCATACTACAGCGACTATATAGTGTGGTAAACGGCCACAAAATAGTACTAAAAAATTGAATCCGATAAATGTAGAACGATGCTGAAAAGATAACGATTCGATCGCAGCGACATCTTCTAGCAGTGGCATAGACAGGGTGGAGGTCCAGATATTTTGGATACCACTAATTTTGAAAAAATATTTTTGATATATCTAATCGGAGAATTTTCTGGGATATTGAAGGCTAAGAAAACTTTATAATATTACTGATTTCCAGAGCATTTTGACCCCCCCCCCCCTTCCCCTCTCTGGCTACGCCACTGTCTGCTAGCTCTTTTTAACGCAAACATTGTAGAGAATCGAACTCGGAAAACGTTTCAGCTGGTGGTAAGCATTTAAAAAAAATAAATTATATCCTATTCCCTTTGACTTGGATAGTGATTTTCATAAGCTTTGTAAATATAAATGATATTGATCATGGCCAAGAAACGTGATACGCATTCTTTTGTGTCTGGTTGCAGTACTCGATACAAGACAGCAAACTAGAAACTATCCCTATTTAGCATACCAAAGGATGAATCTCTGCTAGAAGAGTGGAAAATATTAATTCCCTGATTTGATAAAAATACTAACTTCAAAATCAGTTACATCTGAAATATACACTTACAAGAAGATTTTATTAACAGAAATTATATTCATGCTGTCAATAGTGAAACGGTTACTTTTGCTAGAGGTAAATCTATTTTTAAAGCAGATATCGCTGCGATCGCCTTATTATTGTACCGCATCGTTGCACGTTTATTGGCTACAATTTTTTTGCACTTTTTAAAGGATTACCACTTTGGCCCTTTTTAAATTCCAAAATTTCACATTAATACCAGAAATTCCCTAAAATGTTCTTTTCGTTACTTATGGCAGATATTTCGTAACTTATTAAAGTAAAAAATATTGTTTCAGAATTTCCGGTTTGAATTCGAAAACTTTGAATTAAAAAACGATACAACTGTTTTCCACACTATGTTTTCCACACTGTAGCCATACTGCAGTCAGAAATCTTAGATTGCCACTGATATCGCAGAAAGAGGTGTGAATTTTATACAGGAATTTAAAAATGTTTTAAAACAAGATGAAGTGCAAAAACAGTACTCACTGCAAGCTGTAAAAGACTATACGATCTATTTTCCATCTTTCTCGAGAGTTCATCATCCTTTTATTATTGTTATTTAATGTAATAAAAACTTATTTTGAGTGGTTAAGAAATTTTAGGTCTTCTTTTAGTTGTCTTAATTCCTAGATATTTGTCTTAAATTTAAAGCAAAAATAAAATAAATGTATTGCGAAAATTTAAGCATTAACAAACATATTTTAATTTTAATCTCCTTGCGGCGCGAGTTAAATTTAAGTTATTTAAAAAATATTTTCACCTGTTAGATATTAACCGAAAAAGGGAAAAAATAGAGTGTCACTTATATAAAAATATATAATTAAATTTTTAGATATATGTTAAGGACCACCCTAATATATATATATATTTCATAGTTTATGTTGGTGTTACGGCAATGTTTCATTAATGGTTATGTATAAATAATATATATATATATATATATATATATATATATATATATATATCCAAGAGGCGAGTTCGGAAAAAAAAACCACCGCTGTAGTGTGGCGCTGGTAGTAATGAACGGAGCACCACTATTGCTATACTGCATGATCTGACCTCTGACACAGTAAGCATAAAACAGTGACAACTTCATTCTTTCGCCCATTCGCTTGTGATAACCTCAAAAACTGGGTGCTGCAATAGAGAATCATGTCAAATGCGAGATGCGTGTTGTAATAAGATTTCTTTGGGTACAAAACGTTTCAGAAGCTGGCGTTCATCGTCAGTTCAACTCATCATTGCCATCGTCATGACAAAGTTCGTACCCACAGTGCTTGAAAAATTCAAGAACTTTTGAATCAATTTAAATGGAAAGTTTCTGATCATCCCCCTTACAGCCTGGACTTGGCGCCGAGTGATTTTCATCTTGAAGAAGTGGCTTGCGCAGCACTCACTTTGGTGGTGATGACGAACTTCAAAATGCCGTGAAGGTTGGCTACATACCCAGGCGGTCAAATTATATAATAAAATATTTTTTCTATGCATTTTTTAAATTTATAACCAAGTGGAGATCGCTTTCCAAACTCGCCTAGTATACATATCGTCGCTACCATGTCAAACTATGGAATGCGAAAAAATACAATGTTCATTACTTTTAAAAATGGACCGATTGTCACCACTAAATTTTAGTATTTTCCATTCACCATTTCATTATTCTACTCACCAGGGTTGCCAGTTTGGCCTCGTTTTCTATTCAGAAATTTCGAATCCGTACCAGGAATTTTTGCTTTATCTAATGACGGACATTTCGTGATTACATAAAGTAAAAACATTTTTCCAAATTTCCGGTATGTATTCGGCGTCGCTGAAAAAAAATGGCCACACTGGCAAAACTCTGTTCTTTTCAGAAATTTTATTATTATTATTATTACTAGGCAAAAATTTTAATAAAATTTAGTGGTGACAATCGGCTCATTTTTAAAAGTAAGGAAAAATGCATTTTTCATATTCGATACTTTGACAAGGTAGCGGTAGCGACAATATATATAAGTGGGTAAGTGTGTATTAAAGTATATTTTTATTAAACTCAATTTCAATATGTTTTAAATTTCTCTCACCTTTTGGCGAATATATAAGCTATTTCTTATTTTACAGGTTATTTCCGGATGGTGTCGATCTTGTTCTGGACTGTTTATGCGGTGAGGATGCTAATAAAGGATATAGCTTGTTGAAGCCCCTTGGACGATATATTTTATATGGTATGCTCTTTTTTAAATTCAAGCCAATTAATGATACTTAAAAAAATATATATATATATATAGCGATCTTGTGTATTTTTAAGTAGCTATTGGTTTTAAATATCGTGTTATATGTTTCAGGAACTTCAAGTATTGTATCAGGAGAAACCAAAAGTTTCTTTAGTTTTGCAAAATCCGTAAGTATATAAGTTATTATATGGATAAATTAATGTTTAATTTAATAATTTTTTAATATAATCTTTTGTATGTAACACTTTTTTTTTTTTTTTTGTAAATAAAGAAGTTACAGAACAGATCTTTTAAAAATAATATTTTATAAAGATCTAAAATATTAAAATCTATTGGGGAAAAAAGGCCATAAAATTTTATAAATCACTCAAAAAAAAATTTTTTTTCTTTTAATTAGCAGTATTTAGATAGTTTTTTACAGATATGAATGTTACTAAAATAATAACATTCATAAATTAATATAAATATTTAAAAAGTTTAAAAATATCAATGAAGATTTAAAAACAATTTGCTGAAATGTATAAAACATGTATTTATTTTTCAAACTACAGTTATATTTAGCACGCGCTTTTTATTTCAATGTTTTTATTAATTTAACTAAAAAATAATTTATTAATATATTTTTTAACTTTTCTGTTCATTTGTTTTCAAATTACCCTCGGTATACGCTACCGAAGGGCAGTGAGGGCCTGAACCCCAACTCTAGGTTCGTCTGTATAGATTTTCGTTTAAAAATATAAAATCATACAAATTCATGTATTGCCAAAGGCAGTGGTATCTCCAACATTAGGTTCTTTTGTAAAGATTTTCGTAAAATACTTCAACACTGGTTTTAGGTATATTTAAGATTATTACCACGACTCGGACAACACAGGTGAGGTCAAGTTCTGGCAAAATCGGGTTACTCTACCCCAGGGGTGTCAAACTGTGGCCCGCCGGATACCACTAAAATTCTAAAGTAAACCTTGCCTTCTAATCTAATCATCGAATGTCTGCGATTCAAGAAGTCGAGTATTTCTTTTAAAAATTACTAGTATCTGGCGGGCCACAGTTTGACACTCCAGCTCTACCCGAAACCCGACAAAAGAATTTTCGTCGACCTAAAACCCGCACTCAAAGAAAATTTATCCACTATTTAATGAAATAGAAGACTATTTTATAATCAAAACCCGAAACAGCTAGTGTCATCCCGAACCGAACCCGACCCCAACCGAACTGCGAATTTGCGAATTGGTCCGGACAAAATCGGGTTACTCCACCCGATGCAGGACTCTTTATCGAAAAATCCAATTTTAACTGTGAGTCGTTTTTTTTTTGTTTTTTTTTAAAGTACGTTTGTGATTATCATAGTTTTAATTTATAATTACTCTCGAATTAATCAAAATACTTCAACATAAATTCCTGCATTGTGTCAGGTAAGCCAATTTTCCTGCGGGTCGGGTTTGTTTTTTTCTTTATAACTACGTTTTTAATCATCTTAGTTTTAATTTATAATTATCCTCGATTAAATAAAAATACTTAAAGTTTGAGAGTCCTGCATCAGATTGAATAACCCGATTTTACCGAGGGTCTTTTTTTTTCTTCTGGTAAATACATTTTTGCTATATTGTTCAGGTAAATTTGTATATCAATTTTTTTTTAATTATTTATGCTGTTCTTTTTTTTCTTCAATGTCCTTTATTTTTTCTCATCCATCCCTTTTTTTTCTAGAATAAACACTAAGATAAAGGCGTCCGAAATATCGTGGTTCGATCAATTTACGACGAACTCCATCCAATATATATTTTATTTTCTTTCTTTTTGCACTAAGTGACAGTTTGGTAGAGTGAATCTAATAAAAAATTTACTGACGGTGAAATTTTTAAGAACTATTTGAAATATAAATACAATTTTAAAGTAACGAATTTTTTAAAGTACTTTAAAGATAGTCCCAAAATACTCAAATAATTTCCAAGGCATACGAAATCCGCAATATATTTTGATAAATTAAATTATTTATAAAATAATCATGAAGTGCATTTAAAAAACACTCCTCATTCCTAATATAAATCATTACTAAGAATATTACAACTCATATTCATTTTATAGCAGTGGCAGATTGATAAAGCGAGCTCATTAAACTCTTTGACTAAAATTAAAAACTTGAGCATTTACAGGGTATTCCAAAAATGATGGGTGCATTTGAAAAATAAAATAAAGAAAAATAGAAAGCGATAGAAATGCACCGTTTGCTGGATTCTACTTAGATTCTACTAAGACATTTTCAGTCATACAGAATTTTAATTTTAGTTACGAAGTTCACTAACAGATGACGCTGCAGGAGATCTTCAAGTAGAGAACCTACAACTTAGTAACTTGTAGGTTCTCAATCTTGCAATTAGCTGTAGGGAAACGCACACCGTCAGATGTTCATTCTATTCTTCGTCTTCGTCGTCCTGCCCCTAGTGTGTGCTGCTCAGAGATAGAAAGCTGCTGTGCAGAAATGGTTTATTCGTTAGAACAATGGATATTTCCTGTCTTGGAATGTCACCGCCCGAAAAACAGTATTGTTGAAACAAGGCGCAGTTTTCAGGGGAAATTTAATGTGGCAGAGAAGGCCCGAAAAGGAATACAATAAAGACTCTGTTTGAAAATTTGCAACGAGCTGGAAACGTTAATGGTAATCGTGCAGGAAACGTCAGACACCTGCGTGTGGCAGTTACAGAGCGAATGTTGAAGTCGTTCAGCAAGTGATCCAACAGCGACCCGGGTTTCTGTTCGCCATGTTGCAGCTCAGGCAGGACTACAACATCCACACATCGCATCATGCGCCATAGCCTCTACCTGTTTCCATACAAGATTCCCTAACTCCTTAGTGCTGCAAGCGAGACGTTTGCAAACGCTATGCTGCTACAGCTCGATGCTTGCGAAATCGATGTGAGAAACATTTATTTCTCCAATGAAGTGTATTCTTCCCTGGACGGCTTCATCAATAAGGAAAGGGCATGTTTACAAACAAACAGTACCATCAACCAATCTACCACTTCATTTTTGTCGACGCTACCATTGCAGGAATCGTCATGGCGACGTAGGCCAATCATATTATAGACCAGTTTAACGTTGACCAATCAAATTTCCCCATTCCATGCGTTCAGTAGGAGTCATACAGAGCAAACAGGTTTTTTTTTTTTGCTAACCAACCTTAATTGAACCAACAGTGACGTCAGGTGCCCTTTCCTTATAAACAGAACTGGCGCATTTGTGGAACGGAAAATTCCTGTGTTCCCATGATTGGAACCGCTAGCCATTTCCTCCAATGGACTCACGGGTCCTTTTTTCCGATGTCAAACGATTACTGCAGCACTTTATCTGGACATTCTGCGTAAATTTGTGGCGGTACAAGCCTTGGAGGGCCGTGGGAACACCTTTTAATTCATGCAAGACGTTGCCCGTCCACATCGAACGACTGAAGTCTTTTATTTCTTCAACGAACATTTCGATGACCGTGTTATTGCCCTGGAATATTTCAAACATATGGGAAGCGGTATGGATTCGACTCCCTGTAATTTGTTTCTATTCGGGGGGCAGGGATTACCAGAAAGACAAAGTGTACCGCCAAAGTCCAGAAACGGCTGCCGAACTGAAACAGTACTTCTCTACTGCATGTGACACTTTTCCAGTTGTGATGTTAGCACGAGTTTCTGCGATTTATCTTCTCAAATTGCGCAATGTCGTTGCTGCGAATGATGGATATAGTGAAAATATCGTTATTTAGTTTTTGCAGACTTCTTCGCAATATATTCATGCGGATTTTTTTAAAGTTTTCCCATTTAACAGTGCCATCTGTTGGCAAGATTCGTAACTAAATTTGAAATCTCTGCGACGTAAAATTTACTGGTTTCCAAAGTAGAATGCAGCAAACGGTGCATTTCTATCGTTTTCCCTTTTTCTTTATTTCATTTTTCAAATGTACTCGTCATTTTTAGGACATCCTATATGAGAAATCTGCAATGTGTTTTAATAAATTAAATTTAGTAAATTCGCAAAAAAAGACGTTTAAAAGAATTTTTCATTTTTAATCTAAACTAAAATTAATTTCGTACAGGAGTGCGGTTTGCACCATAGACTTGCCAAAGAGTCGGACTTTTTGTGAGAAAAAAGAAAGAGATCCATAAGTAAATTCAGATTTTAAAAAATCATAAAAAAAATAACAAATTATCGTAACAAAGGAAGTTTGAAGTATTTTTTTCTTTTGCCACGAAAAATCCGACACTTTGACAAGTATTATGGCGTAAACACTCCAATACGAAAATTTGTTTTTGTTTTTTTAATGTAAATGGATTTATGGGACAACCTATTGGGTTCCACGGAAAGTTCTTTCTGTTTGGAAAATTACTTCAAACGGGAAAATTCCATCATTTAATTATTAGACATTAATTCCGATATTTAATGTGTAATAATTGATGGGCATCATTTTCTGGTACGAATTGGTTTTCCTAAACGGAAGGAACTTTCCGCACAACCCAATATATATTTTAACACGTTGACGGACAGTTGCGTCTATAGCCGTCAAAGCGAAGTTCACAATGTGGCATGACGGCTATAGCCGCCCAAAACGAAACGGTCGTTTTTAGACACTACGGCTATAGCAGCACAAATGTGCATTTACCGGCGTACACGTAGAAGCCCAGTGTCATGTTTTGGAAACAATTTTTTAGGTTGAAGTTCGTTTTCCACCTGTTATACGAGTTGCAGCTTCAGTATGCACGTGCAGGGTGGCTAGTGGTCAGGGAAAAATACAGTTAAAAAAAATGATAATTACCAGTATATTCTTATAGAAAAATTCAAATTGATTATTTAATCGAATAATCAACATAAATTTTTCTATAAGAATATACTGGTGTTTATCACTTTTTTTGACTGTATTTTTCTCTGACCACTAGCCACCCTGACGTGTTTGTGTAGGGAGTGTGCAACCTAATTAAAGGTGCTGAATTAATCAAAATTAAGTTTATTTAAGCAGAAAGAGTAAAACTATACCTCTAATATTCTAAAAATTACAAAAACATATAGTGTCAATTTTCGAACTTCACTTGTTCCTACTGTCCGTCAATGTGTTAAATAATTTTTCATTTTCAATACATTTCATTACTATAAATATTGCAACTGAAATCATTCACTTTATTTATTTATTTTACAGTGGTGGCAAGTGGATAAGGTGAGTCCAATCAAACTCTTTGACGAGAACAAAATCTTGGCTGGCTTCCACCTCCGACACCTTATGTATCAGCAAGGCTGCCATGATTATATACGGGGCGTAGTTAATAAGGTTTTCAAATTATGGCAAGACAATAAAATCAAGATCACTACAGATTCAGGATGGGCCTTCGAAGATGTAAGTATTGGCTGTTTAGTAAATCATTTATGTCCTTTGTATTGTTAAAGAATAAATATTAGGTTGGTGCAAACAGGGCTTTACAAATTTGATGAAATCTGAAAGCCAGCAAAAAATTCTAGTCAAGTAAATAATTTTACCACTTGTTATTGATTTTCAAAAAGGATAAAGGTTGAATTAATTGAGAAAAAATAATAACAAGTATAGTTTAGAATTATTAATTATACCTACTTTAGAATAGTACCGGATTTTTTTAATTAGATTTTTTAATTTATTTTTAATGCGATTTTTAACGTTTTTTTTTTCGTGTTTCGCCACGATATTTTTTACATGCCTTAACCCTTTCCGGCACAGTGGTCCCACTCCGGGCACACCTAATTTTAATTCCAAACTTGCATATGACACCAAGAATATTTTAATAAAATTTTGTTTCTATAATGAAAGCTTAAAGTAAGGAGTTCTTATTTTCTAAAAAAGTCGTTTGTAAATTCCAGTTTTTTAATCAATAATTTCTCATTTTACGAACATAATTTGTCTGTGCCGGAAAGGGTTAAAGGAATCCTGTTTCAGCCTTTTAGTTCTCTACTCTTTTAGTCCAATTTTGTCCTCTTATTTAGAGATTTTTTTCGCGTTTCGCCGCGATTTTTTTCAATAACTGTAAAAGGAATCCGGTGTCAGTCTTTTAGTACAGTGTATTAAATTTTGTCCTGTGATATTTTTGAATTTTTAGCGATTTTTGAGTTTTACGGCGATATTTTGATATTCGTAAAAGGAATCGGGTTCATTATTTAGTCCAATAAAGCAGATTTTGTTCTCTGCGATTTTAAAACTTTTCCAGAATTTTTCACGGGATTTTTAGCGTTTTTTCGAGTTTTGCGGTGATTTTTGAACAATTTATTTCTGAAACATAAAGAACTTTCTGGTAACTATTCTAAATGATGTTTGTGTCTTAGGTCAATTTTTGTACAAAAAACAAAGAAAAACAAACACCGCCAAATTAAATAACTTGATCGCCATAAAAAAAAAAAAAAAAAAAAAAAAAAAAAAAAAAACACCGCCAGATTAAATAACTTGATCGCCATATTTAAAAAAAAAAAAAAAACCTTGGTCGTCAGTGGTGACCTGTTCGATCCCATTTGTCAAGCCCTGGTTGCAAAAGTTCCATCATATTTTAATATCCAATTTTAATACCGGTAACATTTTAATACCTGGTAATTTTAGCTATCAGTTCAATATAATAAAATAAAATATAATATAATATAATCAGTATAATAAAATTATCAGGTATTAAAATGTTACCGGTATTAAAATTAGGTATTAAAATACGACAGAACATTTGCACCAACCTAATACGTCAAGTGTAAAAGCAATATATAAAAAAGGGTCCAAATGATTTAAATAAAAGCAGCATACAGGATGTATGAATATGTTGCATAAAACAGCTATTTCAAGTGTTCAAAAAAGAATTTTTCCTTCAGTGTAAATCAAAAAATAGAATGAAAAAAGAACTAGTAAAAAATGAGTAAATATTTCAAAGACTACTTGACTAGAACTAGAGACGAAAAGACTTTTGGAGCTGTTTAGTCAGATGTCAACGTTCTTAACATAGAGGCTAAATAGATATTTTAAATAGAGGGTATTTAAAACTACCCCACAGCACAGAGAGTTCAGTTGTATCTCAAAGCATGAATTGTTGTTGTTGTTATTTAACCGTATAACTGTGAAGTTGCTCGTCTGACATATTTGAAGTCTCTGGTTTTGAATATTTGTTACTGAAATTTCTGTTATATTATGTTTTGGTTGTTTGTGTAATAGTGTTAATATGTTTTTAAAAAATTCCTGTTTTTTTTTTCTCAGATTACTTTTAAATGAGTCATCTGGAGGATTGACCCTTGTGATAAGCGTGCAATCCTTAATTTTTCTTAGAAGTAATTTAGAATAGAAAAGTTCGTCTTATTTAATTACAGAATATATTAGATTAAATAATGCGATTCTATTTGTAAAGACAGGCTTTTAAAATTTTGCATAGGACTCTCGTTTCGAAGGGGTTAATCGACTTTCAACTACACAAATCCCGAAATTAGAATCAAACAATTGATAACTAGAAAAAAAAATATATTGTAAGTCAAGACAAAACTCGGTGCAGTCAAAAAACGTTATTGAATTTTTTACGTCAAGTCGGTAAATAGACAAAAACCCAAATCAAAGGAAAAACATAACCGTTGATGTAAATTTTGTGTCGGGGCATTAGCTTCAGCTTTCTGAACATGCCAGACAGACCTAACCCTTTTTCTATCTAAATAATGGGCAATCTGATATAAGTAAAATAGGAGTTTTACCAATTTTATTAATGCATATGAAAAAGGTTAGCTTTGCTGTGTATACAATCATTAAATAGAATCTCAGCTTAATGTCTCCATAATTATTTTTATAGGTAGCAGAGGCCATGCAAAAATTACATGACAGAAAGAACATCGGCAAAATTACGCTACTACCAGATATGGCTCCGAAAGCACAGGTGAGGAAATTTCTCTTCCTTTGATGCATGTAAACTGGGCGTAAAAAGAATTACATGAACTATTCATATGGCTATATTTATTTATTTATTGCAGGCAAATAAAGGGAAAGTAACTTCCGGAGAAAGTACTGACACAGAAAGAGATGCTAAAGATGAACAAACTCCACCTCCTTGTAAGTCATTTTCTTTTCTCCCTAGTACATGGTGTTCATAAAGGACTCCTTAACTTTAAAATTCAATAACTCATTAACAGACAGAAATGTGAAATGCTTATCAAGTAACTCAGGAATTAATTATATAATTATTTAAAAAGCAATTCAGTTTTTTGTCAATAGATGGTGCTGCGCTATCTTAAACTGTAAAAATTATCAAACTAACAGGTAAAACTTCAGCAAAAGTTTTGCAGTTTTTGTTTTATTTAGATTGTCCAGTGTGAAAAAAAAGTTTATATTTTGAAGTTAATTTTAGTATTCTTATAGTTTGAAGCAGCGCGGTGACATGTATTGGTAAAAATGTGAGCTATTTTTAAAATTACTTCTTGCAAAATTTATAAACTACTTGTTAAATATATCACTTATTTCATCTTCATATTTATTATAGTTATTGAATTTTTAATTTCGGGATCCTATATGAAATACCCTGTATAAGGCTCATTCAATAGGATACGAAAGGTGTTAAAATATTAAAATCCCATTTCAAGTCTGAAATTTAAATTAATTTCCAATTAAATATTTTCTATCTCTAAATAAATGTCTAATTCTGAATCTGCCCCTTTTAAGTTGTTTTCCTATATCAACAAATATTACTTTCAGATATTAAATTGTAACCAACGTTAAGATTTGAAATGAAAACGTCAACGCAATCTGCAGTTGATTGTGGTTGAGGCCTGCAAAAGCACAGGTCCGAGAATCGTACGGGTCTTGAATAGGGCTGGAGTAATTATCAATATCGGTCAAATATTGATATTTTTTAATTATCACAATAACGATATCTAAGCTCTGACTACCAATATATCCCAATAAAAAAAAAAAAATCCGCAGCGTGACTTCGAAACCCTAGAAAAAGCGCCAAATATTCCGTACGAATATCGGAATAATCCTTTCTTTTCATGCATTTATTCGCTGCCCGCTTCATTCAAACAAGGATATACATTATGAGTATCTCTCTTTCGTTTGATATCCGAATATATACCGATACATTCTCTGCTTTATTACTTACCCATCATACGTAGTATAGGGTAAGTCTTGTAATCGTTTTGAAAATCGAAAAAAAATTTTTGACAGATTTACACGTTTCAGACACTGGAGATTCCGAAAAACATATTTTTAGAAAAAAAATTTTGCCGTCCGTCTGTGTGTCTGTGTGTGTGTGTGTCTGTAAACGCTCTATCTCCCGAAAAAATTGAGATAGAGACTTGCAATTTGGTATGTACTTAGTATGAGATAATGGGAAGAAGCCTATTTCATTTCAATAACCTCAATTAACCGGAACAATTTTTTTCGGACTCTCGAAATATTCGTTCTGATGAAAGGTATATAAAAATTTTCGAAATTGGTTATTTTAAGAAATGAATATAAAAGACAATAAAAAAACATAAATTTTGAATAAAGCATGAAGTCGATCGGATAATTAATTGCCGAGATATTTGGAATCCTGTTTCCACACTCTTCGATTTTTCATGACCCTGTATTTCATCCAAATTTCACTTCAAAGATATATTTTAATTAGAAATTTGACGCCTAATCAGATGCAATAAACCGCTAGTTAATAGGATTATTATTTTTGGAGTTATAAGGAAAAACCTCTTTCAAGCAATTCAGTAATCGAGCCTTTAAAGTTTGTGACGTCATCAAGCCACGATTTTATTTGAATTGCAATGTATTTTATAAGTAGTTTACACATTTTTATTTTAATATTTTACATTATGCATATCCATGATGGGTAAGTATTACGGTGGCCCCCAACGACTAGTTTTTTATTCTCACCAACCTCATATGCCACTGTCTGTTAGTTACTGAATAATACTGTTATGTCAGTGTTTCAATACCGTCGCTGCTATTGGTCTAGACATATTGCGATACATCAAGACCAATAAAGAAGTGCTAAAATATGTACGAGTTATTGTGGAGTCGATAATATAACCAGAACTTAGTTTCGCTAGCAACCAATAAAAGTGCGCTAATGGTAAAATTTTGCCTTTCGCTACTTTGGTCTTTGGTGAAGCGAAGCCTCTTCCGATCTTTCACTGTGATTGGTTACTTTTGAGCGGAGCTTTCTAGCTATTAATGTCTAGTATCGCATAGCTGAATATCGGACAATGCTCCTTTCTATTATTTTTTCTGTAGTATTATGGTTAGAGAGAGCATGAATCCGAGTGAATTTAATACATCCTGTATTGATATTTCAGCTTAAAATGAACATTTGTCACAAATAATAAATTTTAATTAATATAAAACGATTCCGAAATATGATTTGAATATTTAGTTTTCAAAAAATATTTCAATGTTGTATTTACGTATGTATAGTAAATAGATAGGAAGTTGTAAATACTGTAAAAAAAAAATCTATTAAGAATGCCTTGATACCTTAAGAGAAAGATGGAAAAAGAACATTTCTGCTGCATATGTCATCCATTGAAAGCTATTTAATAAATTACAAGTATATTAGCATGACATGTGGCATTAAATTGATTTAAGTTTTTGCTGTTGCTTTTTATTTATTTTAATCATATTAAAATCGACAACGTTCCAAATTTAACAACACTTTATTTTAGTTTCTTTTTTATAAAAATCTCAGTTATAAACGAGGAAATTAAATAGTTAAAATGCTGCATAAAATAGGAAGAATAGGGAACATACTATTTTTAAAGAAAAACACTATCCAAGTAATGGTATAAGCTGAAATAGATACCGAACAATGTGTTCTTTTCCTAAAATATTTGTTTTGTATATAAATATGAAACTATAATATTTAAAGGGTGCTGTGTGAGCAAATAGTTATAGAGAATTATTCGTTGCTTTCTACACCTATTTGTACTTAAAATGTTGCTGCTACCATACCGTTTATCTTTGGAAATTAACAATTTTTCTATTCGATATCGTCCAGCCCTAGTCTTGACCACACATCGATAAAAAGCTATTATACCATTAAGTTTAAGCTCCCTCCCACTTTGACTACTACTCGTTTCCTGCTGAAAAATATTGCAAGTGCTGATTAAAAAAATTTAAAAAACCTGCGCGAAAATGAGAAATTTTGTAGTTTTCAGCCGGCTTACTAAGTTTAGGATGATGTAGGAATTTAATGAATACTTTTTTAAAAAACAAAGACATCTTTAGAAAGGAGAAGGTACTATCAGTAAGTGGATATACGAGGGGCAGTCGAAAAGTAACTCATGTTACCTTTGAAAAAAATAATCAAAACCCTTTGAATCATCAGAGGATACAATATCCGACCAGGGGTTACCATGTAAGGCATTAGATATTTCTTTACAAATCAAAGGAATTCGCATCATTTCGTCTTTTAAATGAACTTTCTCAAACCATATCCAATTTTAATGGATACCCTGTTCGCATCGGATATTTAAGACACCTTAGATTGCTATTTTTGAGGTGGTACCCTCACGGAATTGAATGTCTGTTCACACCGCAAAACTCATCTAAGATAACTCACTGAACGTCACCGTGTCCGAGATCTGAACAAACATAGAATGTGCGCATGTACATAAATTAAAGCCAGGTTCAACAGCCAATCAGTTACAGATAGCCTCAGGAGCCAATCAAAGTGGGTGGTAGTGACTGTATCTAGCAATAGATAGTTCGAACTCACTGAGGGAGTTTGTGGAACTCCCTCAGTGAGTTCGGCGGTCTAAGATATCTTAAATATCATATTTGAACCGGGTTTTAGCGTATAGGTGACAAGGGGACCCCAGCCGCGGGTGCTAAACCTTTAGCGGTGCCGGAAAATTAATGCATAAAGAACTATAGTATAAAAAAACTATTAATGATCACAAGGATGGGATGCAATAGTTTCCTTTGCCCCAGTCGCTCGAAATCTACCCTACGCCACTATCTAATTTGCTTGAAGAGAAAAAAAAAACTGAAATTCGTTTTTAATAGTAACTGTTTAGTAAAAGGATTTAGTTTTTGAAGAGAAGAAACAGCATTTTAAAGAAATAATATATATAATTCTTATTAATGAAAGCCAAACGGAAGATGAATTCCCATGAAGCCAAAAGTCCTATTTTATGACGAAGCGCAACTAACTCAGAAATTGATCACCTTGATTTTGCATTTGAGTCACGAAGTGATGGTCGCCTACGAGTCGCAGTGTAATAAATTAAAGGTACTCCATCTCTTGGTCTTCGTTGTAAATGTGACACTTGTGACCATTTGTAATGTCACAGTGATGTCGCATCGACTGCATGTGCTATTAAGGAATAATCTATCGAAATACACAAGAAAATTAAAATTCGTAAATTGACAACTGTTAACTTCTATTAAGGGTTATATAACATCTATCAAGAATTACTATCGAACAATTACTATCAAACAATTACATACTTAACAGAATACTTCATCAAACAAGTATGTGCGTGCAGATACAGTAGTATATAAGCACGAATAACTTTTCAGGAATTAATTCATTGCGATAAAATTTACCCATCAAAAATTTAATCTATAATACTCTTAATTTAATCCTTAAAGGGCAATTTAAGCGCAAAGATTTTGATTTAGAAACCAGTCGCTTTTTAAAACATTTGCTTTAAAAAGAGACTGGTTTCGAAAATATGTAAAGCTTGCCCTTGCTTAGGTTTTGCAAGGCGTAGGCTTTATTATGATCGCAGATCGCATGTACGAGCAATCGCCAAAAAAAGAGATAGCAAATCCAGTTGGAAGAAATGCTTTCTACTTCTTTGAGGTATAATTTAGTTTGAAAGTTTTAATTTTCTGAAAAACGCTATTAAACAAAATATAAGGCTACATGTTTCAAAAGAATAGATTTTCTTCATCAGTCTCAAAGCAAACCAACAGCAGAACAATTTTTGCTCTTGAAATTCGCCGTGTTTTGTCTAAAACGAACAAAATATACCAAGGGAAAATTAAATTATCCTTAAA
The DNA here is from genome assembly GCA_963931845.1 of Maratus michaelseni. Classification (NCBI taxonomy): domain Eukaryota; kingdom Metazoa; phylum Arthropoda; class Arachnida; order Araneae; family Salticidae; genus Maratus; species Maratus michaelseni. The sequence goes on along the minus strand of OZ007597.1, from coordinate 150,765,278 downwards.
TATTTTTTCCACTTTTCATTGACGAGTGAGTTTTAACATAGTTTTTAAATAATTGTTAAAATGCATATACTGCAGATTAAGATCTGAAGTTCAATTGTGATTTTTCTTTTTTTAAAATAGGAAATGAAAGCAGCTCAACTATCCAGTAGTAAATTAATGAGAATTTTTCAACTTCTTCTGTGGACAACTAAATCTGTGTTTAAAGAACCATGGCTTATTGTTGAAGTTGCTGTGTTGTGGTGCTTCTTGTTCCATTGTTGATAGTTTATGAAATTTCTGATATTTATTTCTGTTTCTGAATCATTAATGACAAAGAATTTATGTATTTCATTTGCTGAAATTTTATGACAGAAAATCAAACTCTCCTTATTCTTTATTGGCGATTCCTATTTTAAAGGGGAATGTCCATTTTTGGCTCAATTTTGTACAAAACATTGAAATGAATTAATCTCTAAAAAATTATATATCTAGCCGCTTCCCTCATTAATAAAATTGTAAAAAATGATAAAATGAATCATTTTTAACTGCATTTTTATGCATGAAAACTTAAAACTTGTGTTTTGGTGCTTCTTGTTTCATTGTTGACAGTTTATTAAATTTCTGATATTTATGACGTTTCTAAAACATAAAAAACCTTCATTTTGAAGAAATTTTATGACAGGTAAAATCGGTAATAAATGAAAAATCAATATGATATTCAAGAATTATAAATATTGAAGTCTTTAAAAAATTGGATTTAAAACTGCTTCCCTTTTTAATAAATTGTTTAAAAATACAAAAATTCATCACGATTTTGTGTTAAATATCTGAAACAAAGAACTATGACAGTGATACGTGATATTCAATACATTATAAATATTTAAAGCTTTGCTAAGACATATAAAAATTCATAATAATAAAAACATTACGATTGTTTCGATTCTTTAAATTTTACACTTCTTAGTTTTCACGGAATAATAGTAATTTAAAACCTATACTAACACGAGGTAACTATGGAGTGGTGGTGATTTATCAGGGATACCAGGGAAGTGATTAATCAATTAAAAAGGCGGCATGCCCCACTTCTAAACAACTTTTCGAAATGTCTTTATTCTTGAGAATTTGAATGATTTTTTTATGAATTTTTATCTTAAGCTGAAAATTTTATTTGATGATTATTTGAGTTTTAGTTGTCTAGTAATGGGCGGATATATAGGAAAATTGGTAACTATACCTTTCATTTGTTATTATATGCGTACTCCAGTGATGGAACAGCATGAACATTTGGAGTAGGGAAAAGCAAAACTGGGTTGGCAAAGTTTTCTTTGAGGGGCAGGATTTGAAATAGCGTGTGGGATTGCACAAATCGCGCACAAAATAGGAAAATCTTGCATAAAAAAATGCTATGCGCCTTTAATTTTTTTCACAGGCATGCGATTCTCCGGCGAATACTTTTTCCATTTTCGTTTTTAATTTTTGCAAAGCTTTGCAAAATCAATCGTTAATAGGGAAATAATAGAAAAAATAATCACGAATTTTGCTAATCGGGCGCGGAAAAATTATCGCGAATTTCCTCAAACAACCGTGGAAAAATATCGCGAATTTCGTTTAACGATCGCGGAAAAGAATCGCGAATTTCGAACAAAGATCGCGCAAAAAATCGTGAATTTTGTCGGTCTATTGCGGAAAAAAATCACGAATTTCAACAAACTATCGTGGAAAAGAATCGTGATTTTCATCAAAAGGTCGCGGAAACAAATCGCGAATTTCGATAAATGGTCGTAGAAAAAAATAGATTTTGTCAATCGGTCGCAGAAAAAAAATCGGTTATTTCGGCAAAGGATTGCAGAGAAAAAATCGTGAATTCCATGTAACGATCGCGGAAAAAAATCGCGAATTTCGTCAAACTGTCGCGGAAAAAATTGTGAAATTACGAGCCGAAAAACATTGCTAGGAGAAAACTTTTGTACTTGGGCGCAGTTTGGAGCAATTTTGTTGAAAAATAATAGATTGGGCGCAAAAATGCGCAGCATTATCGTTTGGGCGCAGCTGTTCCATCATTGGTGCTCTATATGTTTCTCATATATATTTGCGTAGTATCGTTGATACTACGCAAAAAATGTAAAAAATGCGCAGCATTATCGTTTGGGCGCAGCTGTTCCATCATTGGTGCTCTATATGTTTCTCATATATATTTGCGTAGTATCGTTGATACAGTGATCTCAGAAATTTAACTTTAAGAGATGAGTTAGTTTAGCAAAAAATTAACATCTTCCTTCCTAAATTATTAAAAATAAGAAAAAAAGTGCAAAACATCACAAATTTTAATTGCATAATAAACTGTGATAATTCAAACAAAATAAAATGGTTTTATGCTTAATGTGAAATTTTATTTTATTTAATACTTTTAAATTTTACTCGTTTCAGTGTTTTATCATGATAATACAGGTTTACAATATACAAACTGGCTATAAAATAATTTTCTCTTTATGGAAGCTTGTGTAGATAAATCTAACGAATGGTACGAGACTGCATTTATATTTAGACTGTTGAAGGTATGTGAAGATAAATTCTCCTAATAAATAATTTTTTTTTAAATATCACATTGTACAAAAGTTGTCGATATGGAAAATTTTGGCAGCCAGATATTTGCATATCTGAGATGCATGTCAGATGTATGATATGTATGTCTGATATATTTGTACTAGTCAGATATGTGTGTTAATGTTAATCACTAGTAAACTGGGATATTCTAACTGTTTTGTGTGTGCATGACAGCAGTGTCACTAATTTTCCCTACATAAATCATTAAAAAGATTCAAGCAAATAAATTATTTGAATAACTGGCATGCTCAGTATGCATTCAGCCTTGTTGAATGCTGTACAGAAAAGCTTTCGTACTTTAACTTTTTTTGTGGAATTCATACCTTACCCCACGCTTTCAAATATTTAAATATATTATGTAGTCTAATTCTATTTATTGAATTTAACTACAGATGACTCTAAATAGGGAAGGTTATTTTATAACAACCTTGTATATTATTCAGGATATCAAACTCTGGGCTTCAGAACATACAGCTTGGAGTACAGAATATGGGTAAAAGCATTTTTAATTGAAAACTAATAATTTATTTTTTACATTTTTTAAATATATAATTTTTTTTAATTATCCACTAATAACTCCAAAAAATATTTTTATATGAAAACTATGTTTTGAAATTTATTAAAAACGATACTTTCGTATTAGCCGTATGCTAGCCAAAGAAATTGCCAAAGATTTCACTATTTATGCTAACTTTAAAATTATTTCAGCATTTAAGCATGTTGTTCAATTACTCAACTGTTAAACTGAGATTTTATTAATTTATTGAGGAAGTTTGAAATGAAAACAGGTTTATTTTTCGTACTCAAGCTGCTTGCGATAATTTAAAAAAAAATCCATTTTTGAAAATTATTTTAAAAACCATAAAAAAAATCAATAAATTGAGATGCAGTTTTCAAACTAATTTCGTTTCAAAGTAAATTTTTTCCCTATTTGATGGTGTAAAAATTGAAATTGTGCTATGTTTGGAAGTGAAAAAATTTCTGATAAAAGCAAAATTGGTTGCTCAGGCTGTTGCCACAGTTGATATGACGTAAGCATTACTGACAGACACATATTTGCTTTATAACATAGATACGAGTTATATCTGGATAATTGGAGAAGCAGTTAATCAACTAAGCGACATAGCAGTCTTCTGAAACATTTTTATCTTGAATATTTTGATTTTTCTGTTCAATATCTTTTACGTTAAAAATGTTTCATTGGCTTTCAATTTTCAGTTATCCATAATCAGTAAGCTAAAATGTATAATAAAAATGTCCATTCCCCTTTGATTTGTTGCTATACGTGTATATGTTTTTCAAACACATTCGCTTACTTGTCAAATTCATCAAACCTCGATATATTAATCTTAGAAAGAGTAGATTGAAATTAATAGTTTCTCTTATAAAGAAAATAAAAAAAAAATAAAACTTAAAACAAAAAAAGAACTTAATGAGATTTTATTTGGTATTTTGAATTCCAGAGTATTTATTTTTCTTTTTGCGTGTGTTTCTGGATAATATTGATATGCAATATATAACACGAAATAACGCAAATTAAATAGGAAGTGGTTAAGTAGGCTCTTATCACGAAATACCATGTTAACCCATGCAGAAATTTAAACATTTGTTTACTTTTTATCTAAAATATTTTTTTTTTTTTTTTTTTTTCAAAATTCAGTTTTCACCATCAGAAGATAGACATCTGATACCAACGTACTGAGTTTTTAAAAATTCTCTCCTTAAATTTTCAGTATTTTAAAGATAATAAAATAAGAAAACTTTGCTCAGATAAAGATTTAAAATACTTAAAATTTGGGAAAATAATTTTTTTTAAACACAGTACGCCATTATTGGATGTGAATTTTCTGATGCTGAAAACAGAATTCCTATGATTATATTAATTTATGAGGTATCACCTGTTTAAATTTCCACGTAGATTAATACAGGATATCGCAATCAGGGAGGAAAAAACCTGATTTGTTGAAGAGCCCTTTAAGGGTATCTATCATATCATATATGAAATTGTGTAAATACATCAGGAAAAAGCAGGAAAAAAAAATTCTAATTACTGAAAAGTTTGTACTATCGAGGTTTGATTGGATGTTAATTCTAGTCACAAATAGTTTAGCATTATCACATATTTATGGTGAAAGCAGATGCCTCAAAGGTTACAAAGGTGTTTTTTTTTATATAACTGTCTCATATTTACGAAAAGGGAAAATATTTTGAGAATTTGATTGAAATGCACATGGAGGACTTAAAAACTTTAATTGTGCAAACTGATAACTATGTGTAACACTGTTTTCTAATTAATTTTTATGTTTGTTCCGAGCTTCTATAATTTAAAGTAAGTGTTATAAAAATTGTTATAAATATAAAACTTTAAAATTAAGGGCACAGATGACATAAACTACTTCCAAATTTTTATTGTTTAAAAAATAAAACAGTCTCAGTCATAAACATTTAGACAGAGATTAGTAAAAATTAAAAAGTCACACTGACTAAAATTATATGTAAGAGGTATATTTTGTATTATATCTATTTTAAAGCATATTTTTAACTATCTTTATAAATAAATTACATTATTATAAACATCAAGCTAAACCTGCTTTGCCTACACTGTTTGAGATGCCATCAGTGTCCTTAATAAATCATTTTTGAGATATTAAACAAGTCATGCTATCAAGGTTTTACTATATCAATTCTACTAACAAATAGCTTAGATAGCATTTTCACGTATTTATGGTGAAAGCATTTATTAAATGTGAGGCCACAAAGGTGTTCTTAAATAAATGTCTTACATTTAAAAAGGGAAAATAACTAATAACAAATGCTTTGAAAATGTGCATTAAGGAGGTCTTAGAAGGAGGTGCATTAAGGAGGTCTGAGTTGCACAAATTTACAATTAAGCACAAAACTGTGATTTTAAATTTTTTCTATGCATAGTTGAAGTTTTCAATAATTAAATCCGAGTATTATAAAGATTAATAAAGATAAAGAAAACATAAATTTTATAACTGAGAATCTAGTATTAAATTAACTTAGCAAAGAAAATGCTACTATTTTTTAAAGATATTTTAAAATATTTTTTACATGGAACAAATTCTATTTTTAAAAAATATTAAAATGAAACTGAAAATTTAGATTTAAGAATTACATTTTTTAAAACAAAAATTTTATAAAACTTTTTTTAAAAAATAATTTACTAAAACATTTAAGAAGTTTAATTTTATGAATAAATTTCTGAAACTAAACTATTAATACAAATTAAATACTGTTTTTCATTTTTTTCAAATCTATAACTAATAATTTAAAAAATTGAATTAGAAAAAATTTATAAATTTTTTCTTAAGAACTAACTTATTCTATTGATATGAGTATGGATTACATAAAAATATGTGCTTTGGAAATTTATCATGCATAATTTAATAATAAATGTTACATTAATTTTAATCCAGATTGGAATTAATTTAATTCAGATATTGTACTTTTACTATGTTGAATTAAAAAACTACATGTGTATATATTCTGCAGAATAACATTCACAGTTCTTTTAGCATATTCCAAAATGTAATATTACCACCATAATTAGTTATAGACTTCAGATATATATATATATATATATATATATATTAACAATCTTGTAAAAACATATACTTTGTTACAATCCCTTTTTCTTCTTTGTTGCAAATGTTACAAAAATTTTTGTTTATACTGTTTTAGAGTTGTAGGTTGGAAAAGTAAAAATGAAATATTGATATTAATAAAGTAAAATGAGGCATTTAGAATCAAAGTGGATCAAGTCTATAAAACGTTATCCAAAGATATTTAAATGTAAAGTTAACACAGCTTTCACATGTGCTCATAAAAATCACAGAAGACCATTTGCTGCTCACATTTTCAACATAGCTACTTGGTTTGTTTCGCACCAAATAAATTACTGTCAAGAGAGAAAAGGAATTCACTTCAAACTGTTAAGGAAAAGGAGAGACTTTTAATCCACTTGGGTTCTGAATGCCATTTTGCTTGATACTTTTCACAATCTTTCTAACAGTAAAATTTTAAAATGCATTTCCTTATAACAATTTTAATTTTTCATTAAGTTTCTCAAGAGAAATGTGAAATAAAAAATGAGGATCTATGATTGAATTATTGATGTTTTCTTTACTGTTGGATTACCAAATAAATAAAATTATACAGAAACAATTTAACCCTTTCAATAGTCACAAGGGCCAATTTAAGAGGAGGATCACTGGTGCTGTGACTCCGAAATTTATGACTTCAACTCTCATGTGTCACTGTAGATACAAATAAAACTTTGGTTCCTAGGAACCATGATTGATAAAATTTTGGTTCCTAGAACCATGATTTAATGAACATTCAAGAGATAATTTGGATTTAACACAACATTGTAAGAAAGAAAATGGATAAAATGATTTTGGAAGAAAAAAAAAAGACCACATATGTTTGTTGCACATGTGCAGCATGGTGTTATAAAGGGCTAAAAAAAATTATTTGTTGACTGTTAATCAAGTTTCACAAAGCAACACTACAGCATGAAATATCAGAGCACATGCACAATTTTCACCTTCTAATCCACAGTATTCGTTTAAAAAAAATGTTTTGAACAATCCTTTGCTCAGGACCAGTCCAAAGCCCATATGACAGATGTGACTACACATAGGGTGTGAAGCAAAAAGTCCTGTTCCAGCAGAACTTTATTTCAAAGGCAGCGGTGATAGCGGGTTTTGAGAGCAAAAACCGTGACTTCCTATCTTTTGTAAAATGGGGTTGGACTAGCCCTGTCTTTGTTAGTAATACTGATATGTAGAATTATAATAGTATTTGAAATAGTTACATTAAATATAGATGTAAAAAAGTGCTTGTACAGATGCTATGGACAACACATATTTTTCATTATACAGCTGTGTTTGTTTATAGCTTAGCTAGTGTCAATGTTACTGAGTATAATTGTAATCAAAATGCCAAAAAAAAAAGTTTATCAGATCAGTTACTCTCAAATAAAAGAACTTTGCCATTGATCCACTCATGTTAAGTGATGCACTGGAAAATTTATCCAAAATATCTGATGAATGATGAAAAGAAATTCCTTGCAGTCCAAAATTAAAGGTGTTTAGATTTTAAACTTTTATATTGTAATTTACCATAGAAAGACATTTCTTAAATACACCAAGAAAAGTAGCAAGCACAAGATGTCTCAAAAGAATTAATCTTTCTCTTCAGACAGAAAAAAAAGATGTACTACTACAGCAGAAAGAAGACAGTAACAAAGGAAGATTTATGAAGTTTCTTTCCATGGTATTGTTATTTACACCAGTGTTTCAAATCTTTTTTAGTATGCAGTGGCCATTGCAAAACTTTTCTATAACCCTTCTAATATATTAATTTAAATAGTGCAATTGTGCTATTCTCGATATTGTGTCGTGCCATCTAGTCTACAGTTTTTTGAAGCACATGCCGTGTTGTTAAAATCTGTACTCCTTTCTTCATTTTACCCATGAGGTACACTAACTACAGTTGGGATGTGTTAACCACTTACCTAAAACATTTTCTAAATAAGACATTTTCCCCATCATCCCCAGGCATGTTTTACTTACTTGGCAATTGTTAAATTTGTAAGTATGCAGTTTAGCGCTTCCCCACAGCAACACTAAAATTTGGTGCATTTTTACACAATAGAAACTGGGATACAGCTATAATATTCATCACAAAAAAGCATAGCATAACATAGCAATGCTTCCTGTTGAGTAATCAAAACCAATATTGAGTCAATAGTTTTTCATAACAAGAGTCTTGAATATTAAATTTGGCACAATTCCACAGCATAGATGCAGATATAGCTATATACAGACCATGCAAAATACAGCACAACAGTGTCAACTATTGGACTGCATATGCCAAAATCTAATGAGAACTAATTTATGCAAAGTCCCAACTAAATATGAAGTTTCATGGGCTTCCAGAGTTTTAGAGTTGAAGCACACACAAAATTTGCCTAACACTCAGGTAGAGACAGACATTGGTCCAAAAATAGTAAAATAGTATTTAGGACCTCGAGACATACAAATCAATACAAAACTAGAAGCCAAAAATTATCACGAATGCAGTACTTTCTTCTTATGAATATAGAAGTAAAAGAGATGAAGTTAAAAAAGAATGATTTACTAAAAAGGAAAGGGCTCGAACCTTAAAAAGAAATCAAAACGTTATCAGTCTTAATTGAATCTGTTACTGAGTTTGTTTTATTACAAGTGGTTTGGCTTTGAAGCTTCGAGCATTTTCATGTTAAACATAAAAAACTACTTTAAAAAACATTAGTCTGTACAGAGAATAGATATTGTATAAAAACTAAATTATATACAGTAAAACCTCCGTAACAGACACTACCATATAGTAAGCATCTTCAACATATATATATTTGCATGTTTTTATCTCTAAATAACGAAGGAATTTCAGAGTCCTGAGGTGTCCATTATTCAGAAGTTTTACTATATATATAATGTCTGAATGAAATTAAACCTTGCGATTGTGGTACGATGGCCAGAAATTAGCCACTTGATAATTTAACTATATTAGAGTAAAAAATCTAACATTAGAAAATTTGACTTTTTTAAATTTTCAAATTAATTTTTGCATTAAAATCCACGTTATGATTTAAATTGTGTACAAAGAGGGCAGTAGAGAGAAGGAAGCAGTGGGCAGCTCCAGATTAAATTGTTACACAAGGAACGTCCAAATTTTATATTTCTTTGTACTGCATATAAAACAGGTTACACTGCAAGAAAAAACTTTACAAACTATAGTAAAATGCCAACAGCAAAATATGGCTTATAGTTCTTTATTTTTAGTATTTTAAAGCAAAAATGGCTGTAATAAGGCCAAATTTTATACGAAAAAAAAAGCTAGCAATTGGTGTGCCCAAAAACTTTGCTGCTTTTTCATTCAGTACTTTTGATGATAGCAACTAAGCAAAATGCTAAAATATGATGCACAACATATGGTACTCAACTTGACAAACTGAAAAAACATTAAAAATTAGCTTCGATTTGTCTTCATTCAGATTTTTCTCCCTTTCCCCCTCCAATCACTGAGAAGGCCAAGAAGTTTTAAACAATAAGAAATATGTACATTTAGAAAAAGCACATATGCTCAACATGCAGCTGACACTACAGTCCTCTGGTGTCACTAGAAATATATACTTGATTGAATATTTTCTTAAATATTCAATGACATATAAGTTAAAAAGTTAGATAACTAGATAGAAATCTCAATCTTAAGGAAATTTGATATTTTATGTCTGATATTAGTTGATGATTGCAGGATTAAAAACATCCAATTTTAAACAAACAATATTTTTGAGCATGCATTGTTTTTAAGTCCATCTATTAACGTACAAAAAAAAATCCAGAAGGCACAAGTTTAAAGAATAGCTGAGTATAAATTTGACTGAAATCAAAAATTAGAGCAATAGATTTAAAAAAAAAATCTATTTTTCTGCTATTAAGCCTATTTAATATTCTTTGGAGTAGCATCTCTGTTAAATAAGAAAAATTCAAATTAGAATATTTTTTAAAATTGTGCAATTATATATACAAAAGAAATTTAATTTTGATATAAACAAAATTGGTATACATATCAAGATTTTTTATGATATACTGCAGTATATTTTTAAATTTTATTACCTATACAAAACTAATCCGGTATTAATTTTTTTTTCAGGGATGCTTTGATAAATTGTGTATTTTTGTGAGGAATATTTGTTAAATGTTGCTTATTTTTCTTTTGTCAGTGTATTGAAATTATATGAAATAAAAATTTTGTGTGAAAATATGTCTACTCTTTCATTGACTATAAAAATGTGAAGTTTGATTACACAGTATCAGTTAAAAGCTACATATAGGAATGAAAACAGCAAACATTCAAAGAAAAGAAAAATACGTGAAAGTAAAAATTAGGGTAGCTAAAATTTTATAATGCATGTAACAAAAATTTATTTGCATGAATTTCCAGCTTTTAAATAACTCTGTTAGTACTAAATTTTTTCCCCTGAAAGTCTGGCTGATTTTCAGTTTATTTCTCTATCTTTTCTTTGGACCATATTTGTGAAGACTCTCTAAAATCTTTGGATCATTACTTTTTTTTTTTTTTTTTTTTTGGTGGGGGGGGGGGGGGGGTTAAGATTTTTGGAATAAATAGCAAAGAATGGGAATCTATTTTTTTGTTTGATTGCAGTTCATTCGAATAGCACAATAATTTTCATGTAGTACTCATGTCAGTAACTATATTTTTACATGTTTTAATGAATTATCTATACCAGCCATACTCAACCTTTTTTTCTTGCGGTCCGCAAACATGTATTTGCGACGTTAGGTGGGCCGCAACACATTTGTATAATAATGTAAGAAAATATAGATTTCTATTGCAAGATTGTTGTTTTGAAATAGTGGTATAAAACTTTTTGCTGCCAATTTTTTCTGTGACAAATATTTAACCCTAATAAGCCTTATTAGCTATATGATAAGTATAGACGTAAAAACAATGCAACAATTCCAAATTCTCAAAAAAAAAAAAAAAAAAAAAATCAGGGAATTTTTTCTGATAAATCAGTTTTTTTTCCTCAATGCAATTTTTTTTTTTTTTTTTAATGTAGAAATATAGAGTGCAAATTAAATAAATTTGGAATAATGTTTGTTTAGAGTTCAGGGTTAAGAAATGTATACACCACTATAGCACAAGTAAAACTACATACAAAAAGAACTTTGACTAAGGAAACGTCATTTAAGATATTTTAAGGTAATTTTAAATTAGCAATTATAAATAACAGGAAATTGTCTTCCATGAAAATATATAAAAGAACAATGAAAATATTAAAAACATATCTCAATTAATTTTATAAATAGGGAGAAATGATTATGTGTCTCGAGCCACACATAAAAGGTCGTTGGGCCACATGCGGCCCGCAGGTTGAGTATGGCTGATCTATACAATTATATAAAGAGAGAATGCCTGACTGGCTCATCAACGCCCAGCTGAAACAATTTAAGTCAGGATCCCAAAATTTGGACAGTCGATTGCTGTTACGACCTAGGCAAGAAATAAGAAAGGATTTTATTCTCTCCCAAAGAGAGTTAAACGGAAAGGGGGGGTTCAAACGTTTTAGGTCATTTCGACATATCTCAGCAGCAGTTTTAGGTAGGAGCATGAAATTTAGGAAAACACATCTACTAAAAAAATTGGTAGACACATATTTCAGTGATTTTAGAAATTCACCCCCCTAAGGAAATTAAATGGGGTTTTCAACAGTTTTTCATCATATCTCAAAAACAGTTTTAGGTTAAAAAAAAAAAACATTAATCTTGCAACAATACAGTTACAAAAATAAAGTCACAACAATAAAATTATAACAATGAAATACAGCTAAACCAATCTGCCAAAATATAGTTAAACATGTATTTCAGCTATTTTAGTGATTTTGTCGACAACATCGGCAATGAACCTGATTATGGAAGATTAGACGAATAAAACAACTATTGCTAATTTTTGATTAGATATTTTGCGTAAGATATTTTTCCAAAGAGGACACAGTCCATCTGAGTGAAGAAAGGGCGAGTCGCTAGAACAGTATAAATTGGCTGTGCTCAAATTTTGATCTATTGTTTTGTTTTTATACATATATTTTGAATTATTCATAAAGGTTGCTGAAATTAAAACTGAAAAAAAAACATTGTACCAATAAAAGCATCTCTTAATTGTATTTTAAGTTTGGCTGAATATTAATGGACATCTCTACAAATTTGATTTGGTTTTGAAAGCTATATCAAAAGAAGGTTGTTCCTTTATGGAATTATGTTCTAGAACCACTAAAAGCTTAGGCATAGAAAACTTAAAAAATGCTTTATGGGAAAAAAATAAAAGAAAGGTGAGGTAGGTAGGAAGTAAAATATACATATGAAATTTTATTTGCTAATCTTTTATTAAGAGGGATGACAATGCAAATTTTCTCTGCACCCTTTTAAAAATCTGATCCAACCTAATCAATAAAAAGCAAAGTGAAGAATTTCGTAATGAAATTTACTATCTACCTATTTCACATTGCAATAAAAATTAAAAATCACTAATAAATTAAATACAGATATCTAAGATTTTGCATTGCTTTATTCCTTTTTGGTGTTCAGATTTTGCTGAAGTATAACAACACGAAAGTTAACATTCATGCAGCAGATGGAAAAGGATTGAAGATAGCAAATCACAAAATGATTTTCAGCAACAGATTGCATGAAATATTAAACTCCTTTAAAATAAAAATTTTAAAAATGTAAAACATGTAGGACATGATTTACGCTTAAAATCAGGAGTACTCTGACAAATTCAGCACAGTTGGCATCTGTTTATAACATTGCATTTCACTAGCGAAAGTTGTTAGGATTGGAGGGAAAAATTATAACTATCAAAAAGTTTAAAAAATAAAAAGGGTTTTATAAAAGTAATAAAAAGCAGAAAACAATGATATCTGCAGAAGATTTTCATTCTTGTAAATACAAGAGGCATAGAGAAATTAAGATATGTACTTTCTCATCAACCATTTCCCATTATAAAAAAAAAAAAAAAAATCAGGAACAGTGTTATTTTTACATTAATATTTTACGAAGCTTAAAGAAAAAGACACTATTTAGTCTGAAAATTGACAAATCAATGTAATAGATATAGCATTTAAAAAATACATTAAAAAAAAAAGCTTTGAAATTATCAGCCAAACAAATGCCTCTGTTAATTAATGTTAGATCTTTTGACAAGCTATAAATAAAACTTAGTGCAGTCATAAATGTAATTTTGGTGCCATTGAATAATGTTCATTTTTTTAAAAATAGATACTAGATGGAACCCGTCAAAACTTGACGGCAAACAACTTAAGGTGCCATAGAATGATAGATAGTATCTGTCAAGATTTGACGGTGAACAACTTGAAAGTTTCATAGGAAAAATTTTTGAAATTTTATTTAGTTGCTTTTAAATTAAGTATTGAAAACTTGAAGTGTTATATTGTGCAGCTATGCCTATACATATAAGGCGATAGATGGAGCTGTCAATACAAGATACTCAAGTGAAAAAATTTTAAAGCAGGAGTTTAACTAAAAATATTAATTGAATGTGTAGGGAATTTATTTTTACTCTCTTTTTTTAAATATCAATAATTAATATTTTGTAATTTTTTTTAATTATGTGACATTTAAAATTTTTTCATTAGTTTTATTTTTATAAGCTGACAAAAAACCATGAACTTAAAATTTGCTGTTTGCTGCTCACGATTTATAATACATATTTTTTCATTTACTTGAATTTTATTTTACTTTTTCATGCATTATTTATATATTAAACCATGGATATCAAGGTGATTTCTATTATAGTTCTTATATTAATATTTTTTTCTTTCCTTTTAACAAAAAATAATCTCACTTTTCTTAGTATAATATCTTCTTGATATATTTATATACTATATTATAGTATATAATGTCATACAAAATATAGATCAATTCATTTAATCGATAACAATATGAAAAATCTTTTAATTTAAATATTTTTAATACAGTCAAACCTCGTTAACACGAACATGCTTTATGCAAATTACTTTCAGCATGAACTGTTTCCGATTGCCCGTCCATTTGTATGTCATGTATTTAAGTCCGGATAACACAAACTACTTTTAAGACGAACAGAAAAAGTTTCCCCTAGAGTGTTTGCATTAACGAGGTTCGACTGTATAAAATTAGTAATTTTAAAAAACATTGTTGGCTGTTAAATTTTACTTAATTACAAAGCATTTGAATAAAAAAAAATACAAATGATATCTTTTCCTTCTGAAGTAACATATGACATTATTGAAATGAATTACCTTATCACAATAAAATAACAGAAATCATTCTGTCTGGAGTGGGGATCGAACCAAAAATCTCATACTTGAAACCCATTGTGCTAGACCACTCAGCCACAGAGTTGAGTTACTCTAAAACTAAATACCTTCTAGATTTAATTTCACGCATGAGCATAAACATCAGATTTGCACTGAAAAATTAAGATATTTGCTTCTCGTTTTAATATAAGATTCACTCGTTAATTTTTCTCATTGCATCACCAATATTTATAAGTCTTTAGATAAAGTTGCACACTGTACACATAAATGCTCCCTTTTTCATGAAAGAATACTTAACTGCATGCTGTTTTATAATTAGAAGATCAATTTTTTTTTTCTTAAGAAACTGCAAAATAAGAAATAGTGCCATATTCATCATTACAAAAACTAAACTGGTTTATGCACAAAATAAAAAATAGAATTTAACTTACACGTGTTATGCATTGGCACATTTGACAAAATCACATTTGGAGTCAGCTTATGTTATTTTGGTGTCAAATTGCCCTGTTTGCCTACAAATTTCATTTACTGAAAATGGTCGATATAAAAGAACACAAGTACCCAAAAACAAAGGTATGGAAAAGGCTGCTTTAATTGCAGATTTTAAGTTAAAAAAGGAAACTGCAGATCCATGAAGGATTTTCATCCTAATATAGAAGGATTCATTCTTAAATAAATAAGTTTCCCTTTTTTTTTTTTAACAGAGAAGGGGATTCTGTCCCACTTGAACACTCCCATTTAAAATATTTAACACATTAAATGTTTTTCTTATCCTTTAACCCTCTGAGCATTTTGAAAAAGGGTAAAATTGTAATGTTGTTTACTCTGTATTTTGTTTTAAATGCTAAAAAAATGATTCTTTCGGCATTATAAAAAAACTTAATTGCAAATATGAATATAACCCTTCAGAGTATTAATCTTTCTTCAATGTTTTGAAAATTCATTAAATCTATAGAATTATCTTAAACATTGCATATATTGCAGTGAAATCTGGAGCTTAGTGAACGGAATATTACGTTCCACACACTTAAGAGTGTTAAGAATTAAAAATCTTCCATTGGAGAAAAGGGGCAGATCCCCTGACAAAAATTTCCTGTTATATTATTATTATTTTAAATCATGTCTGAAAAGGAAGATTTGGAAAAATAATAACTTTAAAATCTAGGGAAGGCTCTGCCCCTCCTCTTTTGCTGGCACCCATTTTATCTATAAGGAAGTGCAAGTTTAAATGAAAAATTTTGGAAATTTAATTTCTGTAGAATATCTCATATTCACAAAATTTTAGCACTAAAACTCAATTACACTCCCAAGTACATTAAAGAGTGCAGGAGTAGGTAGGCGGTGAGGCAAATTAGCATGAATTGTTCTGTATAAATAGAAGTGCATGGTGTGCTTTATATGACAGTAACATATGCAAGAACTTGGCCTTTATGATTCTTTAAAATCACAATATTGGTATATCCAAGAGAACTAAAGCATTGGATAATTAAAGAAAAATGTTTAACATAAAGAAGAAAATTTAATGAAATTTGAGTCACTTCCTAAAATCTTTATCAATGTGTTGGATAATGGTGATATATGTAATAATTGACTGTTTTTACACAAATGATTGAAATATGATGTTTGCTATGTTCCACAGAACTGGTGCCTTGAAGACATTTTCTGTGGAATTTCCTTTTTTTCTTCTTTCATTAATTTATTCCTTTTATATTTATTTTTAACATCACATTGATTACACACCTATGGTCTTTCTTGGTTAAATTAACAGCATAATGTTTCAATCTCATAAATTGGACCTTTCCATTTGAACAGATTTTCACACCTTTAATACCTTTACTTTGCATATATACAGTCAAACCTCGTTAATGTGAACACTCAAAGGGAAACTTTGTTGGTGTAAAAAATAGTTTGTGTTATCCGAACTTAAATACATTACATACAACTGGATGGGCAATCTGGAAACAGTTCGTGCTAAAAGTAATTTGCAGTAAGCGTGTTCATGTTAACGAGGTTTGACTGTATATGTATGTATTAAATGGATTAATGTGAAAACATAATTATTTTTCTAGAACTATTAAAAATAATTACAAATATATTGAAAAAGTGAATCAAAATATAATTATATGGTGCAACTTCAAAAGTACAAGGTTGATACAAATTTAAAAAAATCAAATCAAATCAAGAGGCCCAATAAATTTATTTTTCTCTCTCTCTTTCTTTTTAAATAAAACTAGCTGACCCCCACCTGGCATTTGCCCGAGCACATAATAAATTTAAAAAGAAACATCAAGTTTTTATTATTTTACATCATTAACCGGATTTTGTATGAAATTATATTTTTTAATGAAAAATTCGCGAAAAAATATTGATATTCAGTGATAAAAGTGCTAATTTTCTTTTTTTGTTTTTTGACGTAGGGTCATTTCATAGTTTTAAAATAAAGTTATTTTTGTCTGAACTCTTTGAAATCTTTATTGGTGATAAATAAAACTGTTTTACAGCCCATGTAAAAATTTCGTGAAAAAATTGTTATCCAGCTGTAAAAGAAATGTTTTATTCGCTTTTTTGTTTGTTTTCGCGTCGGCTCCTTTAAAATAGCTATAAAAAAATAGTTCTCATCTTCTGAACTTTCTGACATTTCAATTGGTTATAAATACAACTATCCAAGCTCTTTAAAATTTTGTATGAAATATTTTTAAAGGAAAAAAAAATCTCAAAAAATTATTGATATTTAGTGATAAAAGCACTCATTTTCTTTACGTAGGGTCATTTCATAATTTTAAAATAAAAAGTTCTTTTTGACCGAAATCTTTGAAATCTTTATCGGTGATAAATAAAACGGTTTTAAATCCCATGTAAAAATTTCATAAAAAAAATATTGTTATCTAGTTGTAAAAGAAATGTTTTTTTCTAGCCTTTTTGTTTCTTTTCGCGTTGGCTCCTTTAACATAGCAATAAAAAAATTGTTCTCATCTTCCGAAATCTGTGATATTTCAATCTGTTATAAATATAAATGCATCCAAGCTCTCTTTAAAATTTTGCGAAAAAATATGCACATTTAGTAGTGGAAACACGAGTTCTTAAAAGAAAGCTTTAGCTTTCAATCTCAGAGTAAAAATATATTAGAAGGTCTATGCTTTCAATGCAATGGGGACTCCGTTTTCAATCTAGATTTTAAATAGGTGAGGGCTAATCCATCAAGTTTCCCCTTTCTGGGAAGAGAAGCCTTCAAAAAACATTGAAGCATTCACAAAGAGATGATATTCATGTGGAAATTTGACAGAATGCGCTTTTCGTTTTAAATATATAGATGATTGGTATAACTAACTTTACTCTTTGAAAGCATTTGAAAATATTTTTTTCTTTTATAGAAAGAGATACTCTTATGCCATATATATAATGAATAACAGCTTTTTGATAATTTAAGTTTCCACTTCTTACTATTGTATATTTAAATCACACCAGAATTCCAATTCCAAAAGTACATTTAGAGAGGGGGATTTTATTCCCCCCCCCCCCCCCTCCTCCTATCTAAGTAACACATGTGTTCAAAGCAATGTATATTTTACCAAATATAAGGAGATTATTTTGCCAATTCAAGTAATTTAAGTACCTTGAAAATTGTTTTTTGCTTTTAAAAGAATATTTTAAAATTTCATGGAGCCATGAATGCACTATGCACCATGGAACTATGAATGCACCATGCCTATAACTACAGATAAATCACCTTGCTATTCATATTTTTAATAAGTTATATTAAAAGGGTAGTAATATTAAAAAATTGAAGTAAATTAACACCTCAAAAATAAATATAAACTGTAATATTTACATAACAGTCAAAATATAGTATAGACAACCAAAACATATGCAAACCTAATATTTTGTTTAATGCAAATATGTTTCAATGTAAATAATTAAATCAATCACAAAAGTTTTTGTTTAAAACACTTTGTTTGGTGAACATTTAATTTGTAACTGTAAATTTCAGATGTTAAGAAAGATAAAGAAAAACAAATCAAAAAATTTAAATACATTTTATTTGGAAACTTTTAAAATATATAAATGTTCTATGTACAAAAAACTAATAAACACTATGCAGATCTAACTTTTAAAAGAATTTCAGCGTTGGCTGGAGGTAAAGATTTCACAACCCTTTCAAACTCCGCAGGAAACTCGGCACTAACACTTTTAATAACATTACTTGCTGATGCAGCAGTTTCTGTAAAATGGGGAAAAAATTATAGGAAAACATATCAAGTATTTATTAGCAGGTATGAGATTTCAAAAATGTAAAAAAGAAGAAATATGAAATTGTTTAAGAATGTGTGAGACTATTACAAAGGTTGCATTTATAATTTATTGATGTACCGACTTCCTAAATACTGTCATATTAATACTAATTTTTATATATTTATTAGATTTTTGTTAAAGAAAATCTGCTAATGCAATATGATGTGCAATAGCAACTAACTGTGTATTATTAAACTACATATTATTTAAAACTGTTTTGTAAAACTTTTATCAACCAATATTAGGTTAACATTATCTAAAACCAAAAACTAAATAAGGACACTTAAATAAGTGGAGTGAATTTGAAAAGTATATCATCAAAGTTCAGTAATAAAATTCCAGAAACACTTAAAAAGAGAGAGATTTACATTATATAGTTAATTTTATAACAATCTTTGATTTGAATGTTAAATAAGCGAGTTTTCATATTGCTAATAAAGCGATTGTTGTGCTAACAAAGCACTCTGTTAGCAATATGAAAATTTGTGTATTTAATATATTCAATAATTTAGAGTAATTTTACTGCTGAATATTATTAATTGAAAAAATAATTATAGCTCTTTGAACTTTTAAGAAAACAGAAAAACATACATTAAAAGTTAAGCAAACTAAAAACATTTAACAATTTTCAGAGAGTTTATAATAAGTGTCCTTATATTTTTCATAACAAGTTTAAACACACAATGTTTAAACTTTAATATGATGAAATTGTTATCTCCACACTTTTAATCATTCATAAAAAATTATGCTATTTAGTATACAAGTCATATTTCTTTAAAAAGAAAGCATATTAAATTTATTGCAGTGAAATAGCAGCAGATTCAATTAAATCAATGATGAATTTAATCATTTATTTACCATGACAAAAACGATGTTCGTAAAAAACAAACCGATATGAAAGAAATATTGTATAGTTTTGTTTCTTTCTGGGTTTTAGATTTTAGTAAAATAAATTTAATGTAAATACTCACATTTATTTAGTGGATGGAGAAGGTTTATGTAACATTTAACATAGTTTCCAAAATTCATGATCCATTAACAAAAATGACTTTTTTTATGACCCATTGATGAAAATCAGGACTCAAGATTTGTGACTGGTAGAAATCCTGGAAGAGCTGGAAATCTCAGATCTACGAAAGGATCTCACATCTGTATTAAATACAGTCAGTGGCGTATCCAGGGGGTGGGCTGATGGGGCTACAGCCCCCCCCCCCCGAAATTGTCAAGAGTAAAATGAAAAAAGTGCTTTTTTCTTTCTTTTTTAGATAAATTTCTAATTTTTTTTTCTGACAGCAGATTAGCCATTCTCGTTAGTCCATATTAGTCCGCATTGACATCACAGCATAAACATGGTAAGGAGGCTAATGGGGTTACAGCCCATACATAGTCGAGTATCTCATGAAAAAAGTGCTGTTTTTTCCTTCTTTGAGATAAATTTGTATATATATATTTTTTGTCATACAATAGACTACCAACTCTCTTCTTTTTAAACCCATATTAGTCCTTATTGACATCAGAGCATACCTTAAAAGGAGAAGGGGGCTGATGGGGTTACAGCCCCCCCTCTTCCGAAATAGTCGGACATCTCATGAAAATAGCGCTGTTTTTTTCTTTATGGGGTTACAGCCCCCCCCCCCTTCCCGAAATAGTCGAACATCTCATGAAAATAGTGCTGTTTTTTCCTTTATGGGGTTACAGCCCCCCCCCCCCCCTCCCTCTTCCTGAAATAGTTGAACATCTCATGAAAATAGTGCTGTTTTTTTTTCTTTGAGATAAATTTGTATTTTTTTATTATACAACAGACTATTCACTCTCTTTTTCTTAGTCCCATATTAGTCCACATTGACATCAGAGCATACCTAAAAAGTGGAAGGGGCTTTTTGTGTTACAGCCTCCCCCCCTTTCTAAAATAGTCGAACATCTCATGAAAATAGTGCTGTTTTTTTCTTCTTTGAGATATTTTTTTTTGTCCGAGAACAGACTACCCACTCTCTTCTTTTTAGTCCCATATTAGTCCACATTGCCATCAGAGCATACCTAAAAAGGAAAAGGGGGCTGATGGGGTTACAGCTCCCCCTCCCCAAATAGTTGAACATCTCATGAAAATAGTGCTGTTTTTTTCTTCTTTGAGATAAATTTGTATTATTTTTTTGTCATACAATAGACTACCCACTCACTTCTTTTTAACCCCATATTAGTCCACAATGACATCAGAGCCTACCTAAAAAGGAAAAGGGGGGTGATGGGTTACAGCCCCCCTTCCCGAAATAGTCGAAAATCTCATGAAAAAAGTGCTGTTTTCTGCTCCTTTGAGATGAATTTGTAATTTTTTTTGGTTATATAACAGACTACCCACTCTCTTCTTTTTAGCCCCATATTAGTTCACATTGACATCAGATCGTATCTTAAAAGGGGAAGGGGCTGATGGGGTTACAGAGGGCCCCCTCTTCCCAAAATAGTCGAACATTTCATGAAAATAATGCTGTTTTTTTCTTCTTTGAGATAAATTGGTATTTTTTTAATACAACAGACTACCCACTTTATTCTCTTTGCTCCCATATTAGTACAGAGTAACACGACAGCATATCCAAAGAGGGGGAAGGGGGTGATGGGGCACAGACCACCCACCTCCCAAAATGGTCAAACATGGAATGAAAAAAGTGCCGATTTTTCTCTTTATGTTTGAGATAAAATTAGAATTATTTTTTCTGTCATGCAATGGACAACCCAATCTATTTTATTTAGTTCCATATTAGTACACAAGGGGTGGGGGTTATGGGGTAACAGCTCCATTCCCTTCCGAAGTGGTTGCAGTGAAATTTAAAAAAAAAAAGACTGTTTCTTTCTTTTTGAGATAAATTTGTTTTATTTTCTGGCGCGCAACGAATTTGTTTTCTCGTTAGGCCCATATGCCTCTCAGTTCTGCAATCAAAATTACTTGAGACCACAAAATCTATTTTCAAATGACTGAAAAGCAGTTCCATATATGTTTTAGTGGATAATTGAATACGTATAATATGCTCAATTGGCAAGATCTAGAAGTAGTTTAATTAATTTAAAGAATATTTAACTCTCTTCCACAAATGATGCCAAGACTAAGGAGGTATATTAGTGCGCAATTACATAAAACATTATCGCCAAATCAGCAAATGTACGAACTGATTTTTTTTTTTTTTTTTTTTTTTTTTTGTGAATGGCAATGTCAAGCAAGATTGATTTTCGGTTTTGGAAGGGTCTTTTAAAGATGCCCAGTAGTAATACTAAATAAATAATCTCCTGTTGATTTGTTTGTTCCTGGTCTTTTCACTAGCGAACTAGTTTTATTTACGTTACATGCTTTTCCAGATTTAAGGCTGTTCTCAAATACAAACTGGCTACTTTATGAAATATTTTTTAATTCATTTTTACTTGGAAACGCCTGAAATTCACAGGTCTTTTTATTCAGAAACTTTGCAATCTAAACACGTTTTCCCTTTTTTTTTGTAAAGGTAGAAAATCTTTCAGGAAGCACTGTCCAAGTTGGCGTTTTGAATCGTATTCCCGACGCGGCAGCCTGAGAAATGCGAAAAACGAGTCGTTAATACTTTACCAGAATCACTTATAACTCGATAAGTAATCTATTTACCAAAAAATGGAAAATTCATCTCTATTCCAAATCTCTTCCATAGTCAGCGTCATTTGCGTTTAAAAATGTGTCAGAAAGTTTCCCGTTGATGAGCAGGGAGGAAGATGCCCTTTTTAATATTTCAGTGTACGAGTGATCCAGCAAAAGATAAAAATTCTTAATTACACTTCTATGAAAGTACAATATTACGAACAGTGTTCTTTTCTAATCGCTCTTATTTTGACACGACACACTTTAGTATCGGCATTTTTACCATTTGGAGTATTTAATAAAAGAAGCATAGCATTAAATAAACTCACGGGTTAAAAAAAAAAATTCTTACAATTTTACTTACCGTTTTTTTAAAAAAGTCCAGTAATATTGTTAGCCATAATTCAATAACTTTAACTCTTTTTTAAAAAAGGGAAATCTGATGTTTAGTTTCCAATTAATTCTTAACTTGTCCCTTCCTTCACAAATTTGATGAGTTTTTTTAACATATATTTCTTGAAGGTTAATATCCATACGTTTGATCAAAATACCAGGAGCATGTATACGAAGGGAAGGGGGAGATCAAGAAGGAATGCTTGCTACCCCTAAGAATTTGAATTAAATTTTTGTTGGTATTAAAAAAAGAGATTTTGCAAAGAAAGTTTGTTTATCCTGAACAGACCATGATCATCAAAATTTTGGGCCATAGCAACAGAAAATATTTTTGGCCCTAATCGTAGATTATCACATTTTTACAAATACTGTGAATGAGAAGTGTATTAATATAACTATGTAATGCACCCATTTAAATGAAAAACTGAGAATAAATGTGAACTGAAGTTGGATTATTATTATTATTATTATGGAAATTTATTCGTAAAAATTAACTTGACCGTCTCAAATATCATGTTAAATAAACATGAACTAATGTTGCACGAATTTTAAAAACACACACTTCCCAAAGAAAATGATATTTTATAAATATGATAGTCATAAAATTAAAATATTTTTAAACAATTTTAAAACACATATGAAGAAGCTGAAATAAATTGGGTGCACTATGAGAAACTTAAATCTTCAAATGAGAAGAAAAATTATCTATATACTTATGATATCACTGACAATTTTAACTTACATAAGTTGTGTAATGAATCTAGAAATTTTAATTTCTTATTATTCTATTAAGATTGTTTACAATAAAATTGATTTGAAACACCATAAATTTTTGGGGCCCTTAAATATGTGGGTTCTGGGAAAGTGCCCCACGTGCCTTGGCAGTAATAGGGAATTAATCCTAAACTAGAAAAAAATTATGAAAAAAAAATCGTTTGAGACTGTCCCAAGCAAAATTAATTTATTGTCAAGCAAGAATCGTAGCCAGAATTTAGAGGAGAAGGAGACAACTTCATAGATTATAAGCTACAATGACTTTCTTTTAAATGAAAGTATATGAAACAATTCATTATCACTTTTCAACTTATTTTGGCGAGGGGGGTGGGGATCGAGTTCGGCCCCGTACCTCCCTCCCCCCCCCATTTTTCTCTGCCTACGGCCTTATTGTTAAACGTGATTTCTGTTTATAACGCAGTTCAACATATTTCGTAAGACTCAGAACATTATCGAAATTTAAGTCAGCCCCCCCCCCCCCCCCCCCCCCCCCGAAATGAAATCCTGGATACGCCACTGAATACAGTAGCCCCTTTTTATATCATGCATCATTATAATGCTCATTCAGATAGACAGTACAATTTTTTTTATTACACACACCTTGAGACAGGATATTGTAGATATTATAGATTTCTGCGTTACATAGATCATTTCAAACATCATTCAACTTACCTTGCAAACATGGACAAATATAGCTAGAACATATCAATGTAAAGTAACAGATCTTTATATTACTGCATAATATAGATCATTTTGCACATTGTTAAATTTATCATGTAAACATTGGCCTAAATATGCCTGAACAACATTTTAAAACAGAGCAGTTTTAGAATACAAAAGATTATTAATTAAAAGCACTTATTATTTACTGAAATAAAAAAAACAAGCAATAATCATTAACAATAAATATTTCTTGATCTGCTAAAAAGTTTTGTAGTTTGAGAAAATTTCAAACATTGCTCCATCAATTTAACTTTCAGATACAGCAAATCAGCAGTTTATATGCATATTACAATACAGATATTTGTAATATGCATATCTTACTTATAATAAAATCCAAAGGCGAGAAAGTGTCTGTAACGGTACCGGGCTGTACCACTCTGTTCTGCGAGTCGACCGTAGTTAAACGCCATGTTAGGCTTAATGAAAAACATATACTAACATATGACAACTAAATGTTACTTTCTTCTACGTGAAATCATGTCTGTTCTTCATATTTTCACATATAACATGTATATCTTATCCAATTATAATGTATTAAATTCCAAATTAAAAATAAGCTGTTATGGACACCAGATTACTAAATATAAACAAACAAGCACTGTTGTCATTCGGAATTTCCGAATCGTGAAACAAATGAATGACTCTTTGAAGGCTTCAGTAAAAAAATATAGGTTAATTATCTGATTCAGTTCTTAAAATATTTGTAAAAGCATATTAAAGTCTTTAAATATTTTAATTTTGTTTAAAACCTTCAAAAACTATTTTTGCAGCCATCTTTCGTCAATTAATAGAAACAATCAAACTTTGTTAAAAATACAAGCTAATATTTGCATTAATTAGCATATTAAAATTTAATGTGAATTTTTCAGAAATTACATTTCACTTTGCTAAATTATTATTATTATTATTATTTGGGGGGGGGAAAAAATGTTGCGAGTCATTCATTATTGAGAATCATTCATCAAAATTATTTGTACTGTACAGATTGCTAATTGGCAACGTGTGTTTTACTGTTTTAACATCTTTGTTGATCTTTTAAATGCTGTTTAAACACGCGGTTGTGGATCATTCAGGACTACAGCCATGCAGCTATAGGTCTCACCCCCCCCCCCCTTCAAAGTTCAAACATTCAGTGGATTTGAATCTGTTCAATCAAATAAGTTTTTATTGTTTTTTATGTAGTTTAAAAGATAGTTTTAGTGATGCCTGATGAAAATGATGAAACGCCGATTGAACGTACACGGCGATTAATTAGAGAAAGACAGTCAAGGTGGTTTACTTGGCAATCACAAGCAACATTGGACCGCATAAGGGAAGATGGCGCCATCTACTGGTAGATAATGCAAACAAAGTTTGAAATTTTCTTTCCATCGTAAATAAAATTATTTTTTTCTTATGAAACGTAATTAAAATATAAGGAATAAATAGTAAAGAATAATTTCCATTTAATTTTGCTTATATAATCAAAAAATGAACTATGTGGTGAGTCAAGCTCTTTAGAAACTCATTGATAACACTTTTTTTTACAGAAAATTTCACTCATGGATTTTTTTTTTTTTTTTATATTTAATTTGAATGTTTTTCCATTCGTTGAACTATTTCAAAAATTGAATATTGAGTCAATATCCTGTCATTTTTGACGGGGGGTTTATACTAGTAAATTAATAGTTTGACAAATATAAAAAAATTACTTGATACTTATTTTTGACAATTTTTAAATGCCCTTGATTATATCACACATTTGGATATATTGAATTTGTTTAATGTTTTACAATATCCGTTATATAATGAGGATTTATTGTACTAAATATCATAAATAGAAGTGCAAGTAAACCCAATAAAAATTTTAAAATAGACCATACAAATAGAAAATTAACCTTCCTTTTAAAAGTAAAAGATTAAGGAATTATGTTAACGTGCTAGAAATTACAAATTGTTTGAGTTAAGAGTAATTTTAAGTGAAAAAAAATTGTGTTAAGCAGGGAATTTAGATGATCATTAGTCTTTCACTCAATAAAAGGGTACCAGAATATAACATCTTCCCCTTCCAGCCTCCACATTTAGAGTGTATTTAATAGATAAACTTTTTCAATACTTAGTGCAAACAAGAAAGCTTCAGATAGTCCTTTAAAATGGCAACAGGGATACTGACAGGGCAACATGGATTTTTTAAGCATAACATAACCATTGTTAATTAAATAAAACTTTGTATGAACCACCATCAAAACAAAAGAAAACAAAGGACGCTTTTTTTCCTTTTGGTCTTTTTATTTTATTTTATTTTTTAATTTACTTCTTTTGATTTATTTATTCATTCATTCTTTTTAAACTTTGACTACATTTTCTCTTCCACATGTACTCCTCTACGATTGGTTTTTCCATTCAGCTAGTGCCACTTGTCGCTTTCTCGTAAATTCTCATCTCTATCATCTGTTCATTTGTGAACTTATTTAGGATGATGTGCTGAAAATTTCCAGCCCGGAACACGTCCTGTGTGTTCTTTTGTTTTTATGCTGGTTCATACAAAGTTTTATTACTTAATTGTGATTTATCACCAGTTTTCGGTGCTGTTTCATCTATAACTATTGTTATTTCACACATTACACTCAAAAGTACTTGCAGTAGCTTAATTAGTTTATGTACATGTGCTAGTCATCATCAATTAAACTAAATTAAAAAACAGCAACAAACATGAGAAAACGTTAAATTTACATACTATATCAAAGAGTGAAATTATATCAGGCTTTACTTTCAATCAGAATTTAATAAACTGAACAAAAAGCCAATAGAAAACCAATTTTTTGCATATATAAAAAGTACTATGGCCTCTTAATATCAACTACATTTTCTTATAAAAGGCACTATAAAGTTTTAACAGTATAACACAAACATATATAGAAGCAATGAGTTAATTATTTCATTGTGTTACCTTCATTGAGCTTGTGACTTGCTAAAGATTCAGACATCAATTTTAAAATTTCTGGCAAACTTTGGAAAAACTGAAACAAAATTTAAGTATTTAATTCCAATTAAGCAACAAATTATATAGGTAGTAGACATATACACTATCAAAACCAGTAGAACAAAAAGAAAATTTTACAATCTAAACTAAAATAGAGATTCTTTAAAAACATCTCTAAAGAAATGTCCCTAAAAAATGACTGCAAAATCTTAAATCATGAAGCTATGAATACCATTAACCTTCGGATAACCAATAGTCCAGTAGAAATAGCGAAAAAAAGGGCCTTGCCTTACAAAAATTCGGGTAGTTCTGATTTTTGGGTATGCTGTAAAGGTTGACCCTCTAATAAAAAAAACCAAGTTTTCGACCTTCTAGACCTTGTGCGTTTTTCACAATATTGAAAAAAACAATATTTTTTGGCACTTTTTTCGATTTTTCTTAAATAACTCAATTTTAGTGCATCTTACAGAAAAAAGCAATGTTATCATTTTGTAGAGCATAAAATTCTCTACAACATGCAGTATTCAGGTTTGTAAATTGTCCAAATAGAGGGTAAGATACAGAGCCGGGAAAATAAGGTAAAATTTTCAATAAATGCAAAAATCCACTAAAGACGTTAGGTTTTGCTTAATAACCTACTTTTAGTGTGTTTTATAGACAAAAGCACTTTCACTATTTTGTAAAGCATAAAATTCTCTACAACATGCAGTATTCATGTTTGTAAATTGTCCAAATAAGGGGTAAGATATGGAGCCGGGAAAATAGGATTAAATTTGGAAAAAATGTAAAAATCTACAAATGACGTTAGTTTTCGCTTAATAACCTACTTTTAGTACGTTTTAGAGACAAAAGCACTTTCACCATTTTGTAGAGCATAAAATTCTCTACAACATGCAGTATTCATGTTTGTAAATTGTCCAAATAGGGGGTAAGATACGGAGCCGGGAAAAGGGTTAAATTTGGAAAAAATGTAAAAATCCACAAATGACGTTAGTTTTTGCTTAATAACCCACTTTTAGTGCATTTTAGAAACAAAATTGTCATAATCAACTTTTTAGAGCTTTTAAGTAGGTTATTAAGCAAAAACTAACATCAATTGTGGATTTTTACATTTTTTCAAAATTTAATCCTATTTTCCCGGTTCCATATCTTACCCCCTATTTGGACAATTTACAAACATGAATACTGCATGTTGTAGAGAATTTTATGCTCTACAAAATGGTGAAATTGCTTGTCTCTAAAACGCACTAAAAGTAGGTTATTAAGCAAAAACTAACGTTTTTAGTGGATTTTTGCAAATTTTACCCTATTTTCTCGGCTTCGTATTTTACCCCCTATTTGGACAATTTGCAAATCTGAATACTGCATGTTGTAGAGATTTTTATGCTCTACAAAATAGTGAAAGTGCTACAAAATAGTGAAAGTGCTTTTTCTGTAAAATGCACTAAAATTGAGTTATTTAAGAAAAATAAAAAAAAAGTGCCGAAAGATATTGTTTTTTTCAATATTGTGAAAAACGCACAAGGTCTAGAAGATCGAAAACTTGATTTTTTTTATTAGAGGGTCAACCTATAATAAATGAAACTATCGACTATCTCATGCTCTAAAAAGTTGATTATGACAATTTTGTTTCTAAAATGCACTAAAAGTGGGTTATTAAACAAAAACTAACGCCATTTCTGGATTTTTACATTTTTTCTAAATTTAACCCTTTTCCCGGCTCCGTATTTTACCCCCTATTTGGACAATTTACAAACCTGAATACTACATGTTGTAGAGAATTTTATGCTCTACAAAATGATAACGTTGCTTTTTTCTGTAAAATGCACTAAAATTGAATTATTTAAGAAAAATCGAAAAAAGTGCCGAAAAATATTGGTTTTTTCAATATTGTGAAAAACGCACAAGGTCTAGAAGTTCGAAAACTTGGTTTTTTTATTAGAGAGTTAACCTTTACAACATACCCAAAAATCAGAACTACCCGAATTTTTGTAAGGTAAAATGCTATTTCTACTGGACTACAAGTGAATTTTTAAAACATGAAAGGTTATGTAAGGTAATTCAATAACTCCATTCTGAGGAGAAAAAAAAAACTTATTTGCTTTCCATCCATTAAAATCCAAAACTCAGGTTTAGATATTTTATAACGTATATAAGATGCAATTGTAGTCAAAAGAAATTTCAATACATAATTTAAAGTGTTTCACAGCTATATTTCTAATACAAAATGCTGTCAATAGTGTAGATTTTATGTTATTTAAAAATGAAAATTGAAAATTTGTTCACAATCAATATTAAATACTAAATTTTAAAGAACCCCATCAGCTACATTTGATGTGAACTTAGTTTATCCTATCACATACTAGAAACCAATTAGTGAAAAAAGGTTTTGCAAATTTTTTATTCTTTATTTGTACTTGAGAATAAAATCTAATCTTCAAAATGTTTTAAAGTTTTTAACACTTTGAGTGAGAAAAAAAAAAAGGTTGGGGATTTTTTTTTTTTTTTTTTTGGGGGGGGGGGGGCGATGAGTAATTTAGATGACTGATTGTTAGTAAAATGTGAAGCTTTTGTGTGAAGCCAAGAATAACAGGCTGGTGCAACCCTAAAACTGATTACAATTCAACCCAAATGCTTGTCACTTGATTTGACTAGCCGGTTTGACACATGTGTTCAAAGAAAACTTTTTGTCGAAAAAATTCAGCTCCCTCTCTCTCGAACTTGTTCTGCTTGGGCCAAATAAAGACATTTAAATTTGAGTGATAACTGAGCATGTATTGCAAATCCATTTGGATGGTATTTGCCATCTCTCTTTAAGGAGACTTTTCTAGAAAACTGCATAAACTTTGCAGTTATACAAAATAGTAAAGGAATATGAATCAGGAGAACCTGCGCGTTAAATGTTGCTTTGTTGTATATAAGGACACGCCTGGTTAGAGGAGAGTTAAGTAATCTGCGTTTTCAGATAATGGAGTCGAAAGAGGAGCGTCTGTGTATGCATATGTACAAGTTTTACGAGGCAGTATTCATCATGGGAAGAGGTTCACCGTGAACCATTTTTTCACCAAAAATATTCCCAAAAGAACAATATACAATATTTTACAACATTACAAGAAGATTCCTGGCAGAAAGACAACCGAGATATTCAGGGCTGGGTTTTTGCTGGCAGAAAGTGCTTATAACTGGTTTTAACCGGCAGAAACTGGCAACAACTGACAAACACATTTCGTGACATAATCTGAGACTTTTTTACTAATTTCATTTTTAAATTCCTTAAGCACATTTTATTCAGGATAAATAACAAATAAAATACTGTGGATAGTTTTAATTTAAAATAAATAAATTTGTATTAGAAAAAATGAGTAATGTAACATAAAATTTTTGTTATAATATGGTTGTATAATTTTACATATAAACTAATTATTAGAGTATTTAAAATCTCAGTTTAAAATTCAAAACAGAAAACTTTTTTCAATACTTATTTTAAATTAAACACAGAAAAGAAAAATAATCAATACTTACTCAAAATACTTTTCTGTAATTTAACATAATAATTAACTGTAAAAAATCTTTCTCATAGAAATGTTATACAGCTCCAAATCAAAAAATTAGAATAATTAATTCCATTTGTATTTGGAATTGCATTTAGCTTTATTTCACTGTAGTGCAATTGAAAAAGATCAGCAGTGGATGTTTTAATACATTTGCATGTTATTAAAGAAAATTAAAACTGTAAAATATTAAATTTTGAGTGAATATTTTATTTTTGTAAAATCATTTTCATTATTCAAAATATTAGAATACTAAAATAGGTGGTTCAAAAAATTAGAATACTTGTGAATTTTCCTGATTGGTTCAGAAGGTTGCATAAAATAAACAAATTTATCTTCTGCGGGACTTATTCTTAAGGTATTTAAAAAATATATTTTTCCACGCTCAACAACTCATTTTCTGATACATTTTCAAACTCATTTTTAAAAGTAAAAACATGAAACTTGGCGGCGTGATTCATGAAGAGATTTATAAGCAACTTGTGTTTTTATTTTTCGTTCAATTAATAAGAAATTGATTTACAAACAATTATTCTCGCAGTACGGTAATTTTCTTTTGCTTCCAGCGCTATCTCTTCGGGAAATTTGGTTCAAAATGTCCACTTTGACAGCATTTTTTGAAATATATTCAGCCTTTATAAAAAAAAAAAAAAAAAAAAAAATCAACCAATACGGACATTATGAAGTTTCTGAATAAGAGAACCTGCCAATTGTATGTATTTTAGAGAAAAAATGAATTTAAAAATAAGTCACAAAATAAGATTTTTGATTTGAGTACACCCTTATAAGTTATAAAAACGCTTTTCATCATCATTGTTTTCCTTTTGTGTAAAACATAGGCCATTCGTCTGACATAAGAGTTTACAAAGCATTGTATTATTGATTTGCATAAAGAAGGTCGTAATCAGCAATACATCGCCAGTACGCCAGTTACTTAAAATGTTCTCAACCAAGTGTTAGTAGAACAATAAAGCAGTATTTTAACAACGGACATTTTGAAAAAAAAAAAGCATTTGAATACCGGCCAAAAGCTACTCAGAGAGATGATAGAAAGCTAGAGTAATGCTAAAAAAAACTGTTTGGAAGTGCGAGATATTTGTATCGAAAGTGGAAATAACACTGTGTTGCTGTGAGTAAATCTACAACACTAAGACGTCTCCAGAAACTTGGATTTCAATCTTGTGTACCAAAGATAAAGCCCCTCATGACTATTAAACAGAAAAGAGAGAGTGAAGTGGTGAAAAAAAAAAAAAGCTATATATGGGGTCTGGATGATTGGAAAAAGATATTGTTTAGTGATGAGAGTGTGTTTTGCGTAACATATGATGAACGCTGTGTTCTTGTATGGCAAATGAAGCAAGAAGCATGAAACTATCAGTGAAATTTGCAGTCAGTGTAATGGTATGGGCTTGCATGACTGCAGGTGGTCCTGGAAGGCTATGTATCATTAACGAAATGATTAATTCTGAGATACATCAGGAAATCCTTGAGCATTTCATGATACTATCGTCGGAAGATCTGTGTTGTAATGATTTTATTTTCCAACATGATTTAGCAACTTCACACAGGTTAGTGGCAACCAAGAATTGGCTTAGCCAACATTAAATTAACGTACTTCCCTGGCCAGCTAATTCTCTGGATTTAAATCCAATGGAGAATTTGTGTGGAATAATGAAGAAAAGACTGCATGATATTGTGCCAAAAAACAAAGTTGAGCTTCTTTCCAGCATAAAATCAACATGGTCATGTCTGAGCAGAAAACAAAATTGTGAACCACTTGTAGCTAGGTTGGGAAAGTGAGTTTGTGCTGTTATAAAATGTAAAGGTGATGCTACAAAATATTAAAGAATAACTATTTTTCCTTTTTTTTTTAAACACATTGTTTACAATGCATTATTCTAATATTTTGAAAAAGGTAAATGGTTATTCTAATATTTTAATTTTTTCCAAGTGTGAATAATTATTTTAATTTTTGTATTATTTCCTTTAATTTTAATGCTAAAAGATTCTACAAACTATGTAGATTCTTACAATATTAAGTTTTATTCTGTATTACTTTTTGTATAAGCGATACATAAACTTTTTTTCACAATTCTTTTTTTCTATTATTCTAATTTTTTAACTTGGTGCTGTAGTTATAGGTGTTTCTTGTAATTCCGTAGATTTAAAAACCTTTCATTTAAATATAGTATTCAAAGGAACAAATCTGACTTATTTTTTTTAATTTAAGACTGTTAGTTGAAAATGTTCCAACCATATATATATAACCATATTCCATATAGTAGATAATCTTTAAGTTATTGCATTATATTATTTATTTAAAAATTCTCTGAACAGTGATTTGTTAAAATATCATAGAATTTTTTGTAAATTTCTTTTTACTTTTAAATAGAAATTTAACTGTAAATAATAATATTAATAGTTAAACTTGATTACTGTTCAGAATATTATCATATTACTACATCAGATTACTATTATGAAAATTTCTGTTTTCCAAGTAAAAGAAAATTAGTATTATATAAACAAAGTATATTAGTATTATGTAAACAAAGTATATTTATATGATATTTTGAAGCTTTTTGCTACTTTAAATAACATTCATAATCTTTTGTTTTAATTTTTTATTTAATTGTTTACATATCAAATACATGTGTGAATTATGAATCATTGCAGTTAAAGTTCTTATTATTTCTTAGTTTCTGCCAGTTTTTGCCACTTACTGGCAGAAAGTAGTTTCTGCCATGCCGGTTTTAACCGGTTATAACCACCCCGGCAGAAACTTGCCAGCCCTGGAGATATTACAGCAGTTGAAACTACAGTTTGACCAGAGCAACCAAGTAACAATACATTCAACGGCTGCCAAATTCAGTATTTCATCCAGCTACCTACATTAGATAATCACCAAGAAGCTTAACATCAAATATCACAAGAAAAGGATCATACCAACAAAAACAGAAAAGTAAATGGTTGATTCATCTTGGATGACGAGTCATACTTCCCACTCACTCACTCCTCTATTAATGGTAATGGTGGGTACAACACATCTGACGTCTCCACGACACAACCTATTATCAAATTTGCTACTAAAGTGAAATTCGAAGACAAGGTCCTTGTATAGATTGTGATGGATCTGAAAGGATTGAGTCGTCCATTCATCCAAAAGTCTGGGTTCACTGTCAATGGTCAACGATATTTGAACGAGTGCATTCAACATCGTCTCATCCCTTACATCTGTGCCAAGTATGACCATAGTAATTCAAAATCATTCTCCACCACTTGCACCAGCAAAACATCACTTTTGTAGAGAGGTCAGACAACCTGGCCAACATTCCCGAAATTCGATAAATTGAGACCTAGATTTTGTACAATGTCTAGCAAGTACCACCAAAAGTAAAATCAATAATGTCCTATGAAATGGTTTAATTGAAACCCGATAACTGCTTTACAGACTAATGTGGTTATATTAAAGTTACCTTACAGTGCCCATTTGTGTTAGTCTCTTTTTTAATTTTTCATAGCTTTCCCATCAAGAAAAAAATTGTGCGGATTTCTAGGAAACAGTCTTTATTCTGAAGGATAAAGTAGCAGAAGATTATCAAGGATCAGGAGTGTCAGAAAACACTTGGAAATAGGACACTTGGTAAGTCTGTAAAAGTAATAAAATGCAGAAAATGTGGATCGGCAGAAGATTTTCATTCCTAAAGCTATGTATGTCAGTAATTAAGCATTAAAGCAAGATTAGAAAATATAAGTAATATTTTAGAAAACATTTTTTAAGAAATGTTGTTCATGTCATGAGATTGTCAAGTTTTCTAAATTCCTTTAATGCAACTTCATTTACCCATACATCAATTTTAATCAAGGCTTACATATTGTGTTTTAAATCTAAAACATTAAAATCACTTAAGGTATAAAAGCTTAAATAAAATACCACTGTATACCTATAAACAGATTGAAAGAAAGGGAAGGTTTTCAAGTACATGTATGTATATAATATGTTAGTGAAGCATATAATCTTTATACCGAAGAACAAGAATGTTTTTATAGGTTTCTTGTTTAGAAATCAAACTTACGATATCTAGAAAATAAAATTAGCCATCAATTCAAAAAATAAATATAGTTCTGAAAATTAAAGTGAGAATAAAGCATCTGCAGTGTATTCAAGGATGAGAACAGCCAAAATTCAAAAAGGAAAATATTTGCACCTTCTTCCATATGCCTAAAACTTCTTTCTTCTGGGGAAGAAGCAGGCATTTCAGGAAAGAAATTAAGATAAATAGTTAATGGTGATACAAAGTAACAAACAAGACAGAAATTTTATAAAAAATATTTAAAATTTTTCAAACTGCATGCTGGAGAGGCAGGGGTGAAATCTTGATTTTAAAATTTTGTCTGAACAATAAAGATTTTTAAACTTTGTAAACTGGGTAGGAATTTATTTATTTATTTTATTTTTTTTTTTTATTTTTTTTTTGGGGGGGGGGGGGGGGGGGGGTGCAGATGAGTAATTTAGATAACTGATTATTGTTTTGCTACAGAGTTACAAATGAAGCAGAAAAAAGAAATTTTAAAGATTGAATTTTGAATGATCAGTATTGCAGGAGGGAAAAGAGGGTGATAATTTTTGGGATGGGTGAATTTGTAAGATTGTTTATTGCTACTATAAACTGACAAATAAAGCAGGAAAACTTTTAAATATAAGAGTTTTCAAGATTTTAAACTTTGTGTTCTGGGAAGGGCTTAAAAGAGAAGCAAAACTTCCAGAGAAGGAGATTTAGAATATATATATATATATATATATATATATATATATATATATATATATATATATATATTTTAAGCAGAAATATGCTGAAATGCAGAAGATTCTCATCCCTGTTTTGTGCTTCTTTTAATTCTTTTAATAATTGTTTGTAGTTATACAGACACTTTAGACTGCCTCTGCCTATCTGGAGATTTTAATAAATAAAATGTATGCATGTGCATTAAACACGATACATTTTTATATAGAAATATGCATATTAACTCAATCCTAAGCTATGTATATTTATTATATTTAATAATGGCTGAGAAACTATATGGCAACATTACGGTTCCCTATTAAATTGCAATAAAAATTACATGGCCAGTTAGTAAACCAAATAAGTAATAAAAACACAGGCTTTAAAAACATTACATTATCTATTTTTATTTTCTACTTTTCAGTGTTTAAATCACTTTTTTGTTGCAGTTTCACAGCCAGTTGCCTTTTTTCTGACAGTGTGGTTTGTAACATCATTATATCCATTGTTGTTGTAACCCTTATATAATTGTAACCCTAAAGAATATTGGTCGAATGAACACCTGCGGCAGGCTAATGAAAAAATGCCATAAAATTTAATTTATAATAAAGTTCTAAAAATATTAAAATGTAATTTACTTATGTGTATTGATCTATGCTAGACTTTGTGTGGATTTATGTGTCGTCTCAATTTTGCCATAGAGTTTCTGTGCTCATGATGACCTTTCCATCTTGTGTTGTGATGGTAGCTTTACCAACACTAGGGCATCGAACCCGGGTTTCCTGGGATAGAAAATAAGTAAAAACCTTTTTTTTTTAAATTTTAATAGATTTTTTACATGTAATAATTTTTTTAGATTGCCCACCAACAACACCAAAGAGCATTTTTATATGAAATATGTCAATTATATATTCAAATAAAATTTTGAAATATAATAAAACAGGTAATTTCGTATTGGCCTCTAGTCATGAGTTAATAGCCAAAGAAATTGCTAAAAATTTAGTTATCTACAGCAGTTTTGAACGCTTATTTCAACTACTTGTCTGTTAAATCTGTTTTATTTATACTATTTTAATTATTGTTTTAATTTTATATTGAATATTAACTGGAAACAAATGCTGAACTTTTTATATTGTTTAAACTGCAAACGGATTAATATTTTGTAATCATCTGCAAGCGATAGAGATAGATAAAAAAAAAAATCATCCCTGAAATTGAATTTAATAAATCAGTCAATTGAGACACAGTTTTCAAACAAATTGCATCTGAAAGTAGTGTTTTTTCTATATTATGGTGTAAAAATGAAAAACGTGCAATGTTTAGAAATTAAAAAAAATTGCAGTAGAAAAATCGCAAAACCGAAATTTCATCGTCAACTGTTGCCATTCGCAAAATGACGTCAGCGTTACGCACGGACACGTTTGTCCTTTATAATATAGATATGTGAATGAGAGATGCCATGTTGGGTATCGTCCTCGTAGTTCAGCGGTAGAGCCTTGGAGCATTATTCCAAGGGCCTGGGTTCGGTTCCCGGCTTGGACATTTTTCACTCTGGCAGTTTTTATGCTCAGTTTAGCATTGTAAAAATTCATATGTTTATTATTCATAAGAAAGATTGTTTGAGAACTGAAAAGCACATAGAGAACCTAACTTACAGCAACATTTAAAAACTGACATATTTACTTATACTTCATGAAATTTTTAGCTACAAAAACAAAAGTTAAAAGGTAAATTTTAAACAAAAATATAGCTTTTAAAAGATAAAATTTCAGAGACCATACACATTAAAGCAAAACATACCATTTCATGGCGTATACTGTATAAATAGGCGAAACAATTGTGAACTGTGTTGTTTTCTTCAAAATCTTCTCTTATTGGAAGAGTATTTAATAGGACTGGAAACACCTAAAATATTAAATATTTGATTATGTTATTATTACTACTGGTACTACACGAGTCCCTTATATTAGGATGCCAGAAGACGAGAAAAAATTATATAGATTAGGGTATTGAAAAATTAAGATAAAAACTAAGTAAAATAATTTATATTTGTTTCAAAATGATAGTTTATATGTTGTACTATTTTTAAAATTAACAAAGAATTACATTTATTGCAATTGACATTTATATCAAATTGCTTAAAGACAGATTTTTTTTTTCTCTACGCAAAGCATAGAAGAAGAAAAAAAAGTTATAAGAATGCACTGTATAACAGGAACTATTGTATTATTAAATTGAATATTTTAGAGTTAGCATTTATTTACGCTAAATCTACAGCAATGAATAAAATAATTTAATAAGAAAAAGCTATATTTTAATGCATTCAATTAAGCATCTTAAATGGACAAAAGGTGTATTATGTAAAGATGCAATGTTCTCAGACCCTTAATTGAACTATCACAAAGGCACATGGAGTCTGTGTCAGGGTACAAAATTTCTAAGGGGGTGGAGAGAATTAAAATCTTCTATAACATCATTTAATACATTTATGAAATTTACTATAAAAGTCCAATAATGCCACAACTTCCCCTTTTACAAATTGAATGCAATAATCCTATCTCAATCTTAGAATGGATTCTTTCATTTCCTTTCCTTTCATAATTATTGGTCCATTTCAGGCAATCTGATTTAAAATCATTTAGAAATTTAAGGAGAGTTTAGCAAAATTGATTATTTTAGAGACACTTATTTTAAAGAAAGAAAAAATTCATTTCTAAATACTGAAATTATCTCTAGTGCCATAAATCTCATATTTTTTCTATAATTTTGTGAACAACAAAAATTTTAAAATCACAATAGGAAAAAGGTTTACAGTTTAGAAAATCTTTTTCTTTCCCTTAATCAATACAATTCAGACATGAATACTATTAATACAGAAAAGCAAACTGCAGAAAAATACACTATCTTGTCTCTGAGAGCTGTTTATCATTTAAAAGATGCAAGTTTTAATTCCTTGTATGTAAAAAATGCTGGTAGCACTCCCAAACCAACCAAACAATTTAGAGAGAGGCACAAAAATTTTATAGTACTTTAAGTACAAAAACCTGTTAGCCAGGCCCTCACTGTTCTACTTTGATGTTAATCCATAACAGATTAAGTACATTTCCACATGAATGAAACACAATTTTAACTCTTTCACAAACTCAGGTGGCAAAAATCAGAAATCCATTTTTGCAACAATTTTGTAGCAGGACAAACTGCAGTTTGTAGCAGTATTTAGCCATTTTGTAGCAGGACAAACTTATGTTGTACAACTGAAATCTAATTATGCTTTCCATTTTTTAAAATAAAGAAAGGATATTTTAGAAAATGTTGTTTAAGTTTGTATTAGAACCTAATTCTGGGAGGTTATATATCTGGAAAGGTCTTTAATATAACAACTACTTATAACTCAAGATACAATACATTTATCGAAAAATGAAAAATGCTATCAAATCCAAAATCACTTCAGTAGTCGCCCTGCGAATTTCATACTTTTACATATGAATGAATTTACATAAATGTGTCAAACTTCCTTGCTGTTTTGGCAGGGAATATTTTTCTTGTGAACAGCCTCAATGATGAAAATCTTTTGCAATAATGCGTTTTTGAGTAATCATCCTCTTTGGATTAAGATGTGTAATAAATATAGTAATAAAAAGAAAACTGCCCAGTTAAACTGAGGGCACTGAGCTCACAGGCTATTCACACTAATTGTATATTATACTCTTATTTCAAAGAATTTTAAATAAGACCCTCGAAAAATAAAGAAATTGACAATATATTAAAGGAGGTCATCCCCCCGTTACACCCCCTCATAGTTAACTAATGAACCCCTTAAACTAATCAGGGAAGCCTCTAATTACAACGAATATATATACAAAATTTGAAGAAAATCTGATCATTCTGCATTAAAAACCCATTTATCTAAATTAAAGGGGGATTAGCCCCCCCTTTCCCCCTTTATACTTAACGAATGAACCCCCAAAACTATTCAAAGAAGTACATTATCACAATGAACCTGTATACAAAATTAGAAGAAAATGGGATAATTCTGCATGAATAACCCATCTATCTAAATTAAGGGGGGTTAGTCCCCCGTTCCCCCCCTTTATACTTAATCAATGAACCTTCAAAACTAATCTGGGAAGCGCCTTATCCCAATGTGCCTATAAACAAAATTTGAATCAAATCTGATAATTCTGCGTGAAAAACCCATTTATATAAAATGAGGGGGGATTAGCCCCCCATTCCCCCCTTTATACTAAACCAATGAACCCCCAAAACTAATCAGGGAAACACCTTATCACAAGAAACCTATAACCAAAATTTGAAGCAAATCGCATATTTCTATCAAGAGTTATCGCGTTACGTACATATAGAACGGGCGGGCACATTAGCTCTCAGGCTTTGATAGCCTGTGAGCTAAAAACTGAAATTTAGACATGCAACCTGTAGTAAAATCAATTATTCAGTTAGTGATAAGTTTCATCAGCTTTAATTGTGCAACATACCGTAGCTACAAGCAATATCTGTTGACATTTCTGTAAGCCTATACAATGTCCATAAAGGTTTTTTTTTTTTTTTTTTTTTCCCCCTCTCTTTTTTAGATTAAAAAATTTCATTTATATAGCAAATTGCAGAATTCAGAAATTTTACTATTTTTGTAGCAGAATGTAGCAGATTTTCCACCCCTGCAAACTAGACTTTTCTTTTACACATAGCACTTTATTTTTTTTTTTCATGCTCAACTTTTAAAACAACCTCTCATGGTTGAATCCTACAAGCATGATTTTTACAAAAGCTTATGTCAGATCTACAAGTTATTTCATTTGCCCAAGTGCACACAGACATCAACATGCTCCAGTGATCTCACAAATGCAAAAAAATTCTCAAATGCTTTCATCAATATCTTTTAGCAAGCACCAAACTTCCAATTATCCGACATTTGCAGGACTAAGATTAATTTGAGTAATTGATATTGATGGATAAACAGTAACCAGGAGAGCATTTTACATACAAGAAGCTGTAATTAAACATGCAATAAATAATTACTACAGCAAAAATGAAAATAAAAAAGACAAAAAACGAGAGAAATTTAATAAA
The DNA here is from genome assembly GCA_963931845.1 of Maratus michaelseni. NCBI lineage: Eukaryota > Metazoa > Arthropoda > Arachnida > Araneae > Salticidae > Maratus > Maratus michaelseni. The sequence goes on along the minus strand of OZ007597.1, from coordinate 150,724,630 downwards.
TCTGTAATTACATATGAAATCTGTAATTACATTTTAAAACACCATCAGCAACAATAAGCCAGATATTAAGGGGAGGGGAGAATGGGGAGAAAGTAATAATATTATTAGATTTAGAACAAAGTAAATTGTCAAGAAACTTCAGGTTAAATACACTTAAATGAAGCTATAAAAAATACTCCAGCAAAATTAACTTACTTCTTTGAGAGGAACTAAATTTATATTTGTTTTGATAAGTCTTGCGACAGCCCCACATATATTATCTTTGGCTCTGGGGTCTTCTTCTGTGACAATAATATTTGACAGTGCTTGAAGGTATGTTGAATATTGACTGAACAGTTAAGAAAACTACATTTACTGCAATAACATGCACATAATATAAATAAGATGAATAAATAACACAACATAATTTTGGCTAGATTTCCCAAAATATATGTTAAATTAGCAATTTTTTTTCCCTTTTTTTTTTCTTTTTAAGGAAGTTTTAAAAGTATCAGAATATATTAAAATTTCTTTACACAATAATGTGAAAAAAAAAACTACATTAGTGAAGTAATACATAAAAACAACAAATATTAGTGAAGTAATACAGTGATTTAAACAATAGTTTAAAACACTGGACAACTTTTCTTCTCAGTTGCAACGACTTTTGACATTAAGTTTTTTTATTTGATGTATTCTTGTTGATAAATTTTAACCATTTTTAAACCTTTCCCTTGTTTTTTGTATAAAATTAAAATTGTAGCAAGAACAGTAAAAATTACCAAAAGATTCTTTCTAAAATGAAATGTTAATAAAATCAAATGCTATTAGTTAGATCAAAATTGGCCAAATTTATAAAAGGCACAGTCACTAAAAAACAACTTTAAAAGAAAAACTTTTTTTTTTAATTACAAAAGTTGGATTATTAGTATTTTGTGCATGCCTTCTCCAATTTTGTTCTTAAATGGTGAGCTATAGCACATCCTTGTCATCATTGAACATTAAAAAACTGATATTTGCTTACACAAGTTATCCGGATTAATATACTCTATATGCAAAAATCTCTATAATTGAAATAATCAATAAATAACATTGTGTATAACAAAATTTTGTCTGATATGATTTTTTTATAAAAAAGGTAGGCATGAATTGGATATAAGATAACTTTACAGCAAACAGTTACAAAAAAATACAGTATAGCACTTTAAAAGGTTGAAAATATCCAACAAAGTTAATTGCTTTGCCATAGACACACATTTGCGAGTTGCCAGGCTCCACAATTTTGTTATTAGTAGCAAAATACTAAGACTTTGAAAACTTCAATTAAATTTTAATGTTGATTTAAATAGAAATTGGAGAAATTACATTTCCATGAACAAATACATGCAGTTCACATTTTAATAAAGCTTTTAGGAAATTTATCCCCCAATGATAGCAATCTGGATATTTTGAAATTTGGATGACTGGAGTTTCACTATAGTACAAAATTAATCTTTTGAAAGTCATTTTACTGTTTTAAGAACTCATGTTGAAGTGTGATAATTGCTGTCATAACCCAGATTTTAAAAATTAAATCAAAATTACAGAGGTGGATAATAAGTGCAGGGCTCTTATATTTCAACTTTGGAGTACCACTATTTCTAAATAAGGTGAGATGAAGATTATTATTTAAAAATAGTGGAACTGAAAAATAGGAACCAAGCATGCCATGCACGTATGTATTTTCCACCTCTGAAACTAGTAAAATAATTTTATATATGTATAACTTACAAAATACAGTAACAGAAACACTTTCTTTATACATAAAATTTAGAAATTTGAAGGATACTCATATACTAATTCTCCAGCTGCTTCTACAAGCACTCCTAGACCATAACAAGCATTACTTCGAACTTCTTCATTTTCATCTTTCATGCCAGCGAGAAAAACAGGCTGTAAATGTGATATAAATGGCTGAATAGTTCCTGGTTGCATTGAGCTGACGATGTCTGCTAATGTTCCAACTGCAAATGACTTTTCAGAAACAGTACAGGCTTTTTTCTACAAAATAGTTTTATTACACATAAGCTATGGATTTGAACAAATGCTTCTGTATTAGAAAAATATTACTGATTAATGATTTTATGTATGAGCAATATTTAGGCTTATTAAATCTTTAACAGGTATTAAAAGAAATAAAAAATAAGATTTTGTCAAAGTGGTTGGTACGACCTTTGGCTAAGGTAAAAAGAAAAAATATATACAGAAATAGCAAAGATTGCTGCCTATTGACAATTTTTTTTTAATATGAAAAAATCAATTGGTCACAAATATATTCTCAGTGCCTTGTAGAGAATTAAAGACAAAATATATATATTGTATATAAACTAATACAGATTTAGGTATTGTCAATAAACAAATCTAGACAGTTGGAAAAGTTATTATTTTTTTTAAATGAATGTAACTGAAACAAACTTGATAAAAATGTTTAAAAACTTATGCTTTTTCTAACACTTCTCACCTTGTAATAACCACTAGGGCTGGACGATATCAGAAATTTAATATCGCAATATATCAACGAATTAATATTGATATTGGTGATATATTGTGATAACTACCTTAAAGTATGTAGGAATAGAAAAAATGTTAATTTCCAATGGTATGGTAGCAGCAATTTAAGTACAGACAGGTGTAGAAAGCAACGAATCAATTCTCTATACATATTTGCTCACACAGCATCCTTTAAATATTATAATTTCATATTTATACAAAACAGAAATATTTTAGGAAAAGGACACATTGTTCGATATCTATTTGGCTTATACCATTGCTTGGATAGTGGTTTTCTTTCAAAATACTATGCTCTCTATTCTTCCTATTTTCTGCACTATTTTGACTATTTAATATCCTCGTGTATAACTAAGAATATTATAAAAAAAGAAACTAAAAATGTTCTTAAATTTAGGACGTTGCTGATTTTAATATTATTAAAATAAGTAAAAAGCAACAGCAAAAATTGAAATTAGTTTAATGCCACATGTCGTGCTAATATACTTGTAATTAAATTGCTTTCAATGGATTACAGATGCTGCAGAAATGTTGTTTTTCAATCTTTCTCTTAGATATCAATGCATTCTTAATAGAAAAAAATTTAAAAATTTTAACTGTATTTACAGCTTCCTATCTATTTACTATACATAAAAACAACATTGAAATCTTTTTTGAAACATAAATATTCAAATCACATTTCGGAATAGTTTTATACTAATTAAAATGTACTTTTTTGACTTTGTTTTAAGCTAAAATATCAAGACAGCATATTAAAATCAATCTGATTCGCGCACTCTCTAACAATAAAATGACAGAGGAAATAGGAATAGAATAAACACTGGCTATTCAGTGCTCGCAATAGCAGACGTTAATAGCTAGGAAGCTCCTCTTAAAAAAAACGAATCACAGTGAAAGAATGTGGAAGCTTTGCTTTACCAACGTGGCCGAAAGGAGAAATTTTACCATTTCGCACTCTGATTGGTTGCTCGCGAACCGAGCTTTCCAGCTGCTAAGCTCTGGTATTATCGACTCCACAACTAACTCGTACGTATTTTTAACGCTTCTTTATTCGTTTGGATTTGGACATATCAACATGTGGGATATATTGCAATATGTCTAAGCAGCGACGGTATTGAAACACAGACGATAACAGTTTTATTCAGTAACAAACGAACAGGGGAATATGCAGTTTGTTTAAATAAAAGTAAAGCATAGATTGTATCTGGATATATTGGAATAACGACGAAAAAGAGATAATCATTAAAAGGGATATTCGGCTTTGAATGAAGCAGGCAGGAATAAATGAATAGGGGAAAATGATTATTCCGATATTAGTACTGCAATTTCGGTGCTTTTTCTGGGATTTCGAAGTCGCGCTGCAGGAAAAAAAATGCTATTGGGATATATCGGTAGAGTTTCAGCTTAGCTATCGTTATTGGGATATATCGTCAGAATCAGAGCTCAGATATTGGTATTGCGATAATTAAAAAATATCAATATTTGACAGATATATCGATAAATAATCCAGCCCTAATAACCACACTCTGAATTAATCTCTGTGCAAACCAAGCACTTTTATCAAATATTTTTCTGTCTCCTCAGATTGTTTTAAATATACATGCTGTTTAGTGTTGCCATAGTAACATTCCATAGTATTGCTGTTACATAACGGTTTTGAACAAGGGCCAGTCTATTAATCTGTAGGGGTGTATATCTATAAGGACTTTTTATACACCCAGATAGATTAATAGACTGGCCCTTGTTTAAAACCATTATGTAACAGAACAGTAGAAGTGACACTTCAGTTAACGTATCCCCTTGAAAATTATCACGTTTGTGATCGAAAGATCTTGGGCTTAAAGTACGTAATAACATTTTTTACATATGTCTTAAATAAATTTTATGCACCTTTTAAGTAATTTTAATAAGTATTTTATCATAAGTATAGTATTTTTAGATATTTATATTCAGATTTTACTTTCAAAAATAACAATCTTTCATATGAACAAATTTTTTTAATTAAAACTAATCAAATAATATTACAACATTAAGATAACACACACGCTTTTTTTTTTTTTTTTTAAATCCAATGCATGAAATATGTCCATTTTTGTACAATCCCAATGATCCTGGTTCAAATCTAGGCTTGGACACTTTTTCACTATGTTGGTTTCACTTCCGATTTATGTATATAATTTTTTAAAAATCAGCGATTATAAATTCATCTAATAATAAGTCTTGTTTACAACTTCCATTATAGCAAACTCCCATTACAGTGACCTTTTCCAGTAGAACTAAGGGTCATCATACAAGCCATAGACTATATAATTTCAATATTTAATTAAATAGTGCAATAAATTGACTCCCAGTAGCTTAGTGGTAAGCGCACTGCACTGACTCATTACAAGTCTAAATTTTGGCTTTGGGCAAGGTTCGCTTAAACTTTCCTCCCTTTGGGGCTGATTAAATGAGTACCAAGCTTACTTGGGAAACTGAACACTGGAGATTCTGTGTCAGGCTGACTACTTGACCAAGATATGCCATATAACACCTGGGGACCATGGTCATGTAAGCAGATTTGGGCATCGCATGCCATATTACATAACATGGATTATAGTTCTGTTTTGTTTAGTTTTTTTTTTTTTTTTTTTTGTATCATACATTATGGTAGAATACTTTACTAAAAGAAGAAACTCATTACAATGAAGAAAAGAAAAATAAGAGTCCTAATCAAAAGGTTGAATTTTTGAAATTCCCAAATTAAAAAAAAATACACAAAAGATAAATGTGGATAGGACAAACAACTCAGCATTAAACATAATAAAGAGAAAACTGCCCAGTTAAACTGAGGGCATTGAGCTCACAGACTATTCACACTAATTTTATATTAAACTCTTGAAGTACCTTATTACAATGAACATATATACAAAATTTGAAGAAAATCGCATAATTCTGCATGAAAAACCCATTTATCTAAATTAAAGCGGGATTAGACCCCCCCCCATTTCCCCCTTTATACTTAACCAATGAACCCCCAAAACTAATCAGGAAAGCACCTTATCACAATGAACCTACATACAAAATTTGAAGAAAATCCGATAATTCTGCATGAAAAACACATTTATCTAAATTAAGGGGGGTTAACCCCGTTCCCCCCCTTTATATTTAACCAATGAACCCCCAAAACTAATCAGGGAAGCACCTTATCACAAGGAATCTATAAACAAAATGAAAGCAAAACGGTTAGTTCTATCAAGAGTTGTTGTGTTACGTATGTACGTACGTACATAAATACATACATACATACATACATACAGAACGGGCGGGCACATTAGCTCTCAGGCTTTGAAAACCTTGAGCTAAAAAGGATAAAGAAACTCGTTAAATAAACATACAGTTCTGGCAAAAAGAAATGGCATCAATCCTGCTAAATAAGGACCAAACTGTTGCCATGGCACAACTTTGTTGAGGCAAGCAATTAATTCTCCAGCATATTCCATAAGCATACTATCATATTCAGCTTCTTGGTCGTCTTCATCCCCTTCAACATCTTCATCTTGACAGGCAAGCTATAAAAGAACATTCCAATTATAAAGACATACTGAAACTATAAAATTACTAACATATCAAAAGAACTGCAAACAGGGTGGGACAATTCCATATTTAAAAGAAAAAAAAAATTAACTTTCAGGGTGAATGCCATTTTTTTTTTTCTGTTATTAGAAAAACTGTTGCATCAAGACAAAATATTAATATGCAAGTGGAAAAGCCCCAAATAGTCAAAAATTTTAAGGCATAAAACTGTACAATTTAAAATAAAAACAGAAATATAATTTTACATGAAATAATGCTGAAGATATGAAATATGTACAGGAATGCTAAAAAATACATATTTGGGTTGAATCCTCAAACAAGGGCAGTGCTTGGCGGCGTCGAAGTTGGTGAAGCGATAAATGAGATTTTCTTGCTACCAGTTCGTTTGTTATGTTTCTTCCACACCTACTGTGGTTGATTGGTTGGTTTATTGTTGTTTGTTCTGGAGATTGGATTATATTTTGAGCTCAATGCAAAGATGTAGGAAGGTTATGATTGGAATATTGTGTGTCGGATTTGTTGAATTACGTTTGTGGAATGTATTTTGTGAAGTTTAATGATTTGATGTTTTGTCGTATGTCATAGAAGGATAATTCCTGTGAAATAATGAAAAAAAAACAAAAGATGAGAAATATGAGTGTTATATAGTTATATATATATATTATTGTAGTGCCAACACTATTTTTCTATAGACGTTTTGGCAACAAGACTGTTTATTTTTTATTCCACACATGCCGCTGCGTTTGCTTGTATATGTTTATTATTGCTAATTAAAATATGGGTTAAATAGAAACAAAAATAGCAAAAGGTAAGTTAATTTTTGTTGATTTTATTTGATAAAATGTATTTCACGTATTCTAGAGACTACATCAAGTTAACGTTCATACATCCAGAGGTTTTTTTTTTTTTGGAAAATGTACGCTAAGTGTACATGTATGTTACTAATTGCTGCTTGTATGAGTTTCGTATATTCTAGAGACTGCACACTGAGGTTCATGCATCCAGAGGTGTTTTTTTTTTTCGGAAAATGGACGCGAAGCGTTCAAATATAAGTTACTAATCGCTGCTTGTACGAGTTTCGTATATTCTAGAGACTGCTGCTCATTGAGATTCATGCATCCAGTGGTGTTTTTTTTTCGGAAAATGAACGCGAAGCGTTCATATATAAGTTACTAATCGCTGCTTGTACGAGTTTCGTATATTCTAGAGGTCGCGGCACGTTGAGTTCCATGCATCAAGGGGTTTTTTTTTTTTCGGAAAATGTACGTGAATCGTACATATATGTAAGTTAATAACTGTATGTTTGTAAAAATTGAAATATTCGAAGGAAATATTGCTAAAAGTTTGTAAAAATAGAAAAATACGGAGGAAAATATTGCTAAAAGTTTGTAAAAATACAGGGGAAAATATTGCTAAATGCTTGAAAAAATCGAAATATCCGGAAGAAATATTGCTAAAAGTTTGTAAAAATATATAAATACGCAGGTAAATATTGCTAAAAGTTTGTAAAAATCGAAAAATCGTAAAGAAAATATTGCTAAAACTTTGTAAATAATCGAAAAAAGGAATAAAATCGATGTTTACTTTGTAAAGAGGCTTGCCGGAGGAAGCATGCGTTCTGATTGGGTGGAATTTGGAGGTTGCCGAGTTTTGGGTTGCCGCGTGTAAAAAAAAAAATCGCCAAATCGGGGGTCGCCCTTGTTTGAGGATTTTGCCCATATTTGTTTAATAAATAAACCAAACATTTTCTTTGAGAGAAAACTTAATTTCCACATACATTATAAAATTAAAATAATTAGAAAAACAGAAATGGCTATGTGATTCTGTTGGACTCATGTGGGAATATTTAAAACTTTTATGCATATATATAGAAGAGAATAACTAATAATTGTGTTACAAAAATCATTTGGTTGAAAGATGAAAAAAATTTTAGAGCAGCCCTAAAATCCTGTGATTTAATCCTCTAAAACTCAGGCATACATAAATAAAGACAAAATAAAAAATATAAATAAAGAGTACCATTAACATTTTTATCTGGCTTATAAGAAAGTTGAAGCAAATTTATCATAATTTATGGTTTATGACATAAAAGCCACAGCTCAAAACAAACCTAATCCAAAATAAAAATGTTTAAAAATTTAAATTAGTTTCACACAGATAAGGCTATAGTCAAAGGGTGCAGGGGAGTTTCTGGGTTTAAACCTTTTAAAATTTTACAGAACAATGCTTTTAACAATTTCAGGAAAATTAGGAAAACATTCGAGCCCTACTATATGACAATAGAACAGATTTTGATATTAAATTAAGAAAAGTTAAATGATAAAAAAAAAAATATTCAAGTTACAAATAAAAATTTGTAATTTCAGTTCAATATAGTTCGAAAACCTGCATAACAGCATAACATGTACACTTACATAACATTATACTGAATATGTTTCATCTCCGTTAAAATAACTTATTTAGAAATTGTTAAACTTAAAAGAGTTTAATATTTAATAGCAGATATTTATTTTATTAAGTTATAGCACAAAAAAAAATATATTTTATTTGTTTGATAACCCTGCTGCACAAATGCAACAAATACAATCAATTTTAAAAGTAGTTTTCAAAAACAATTTTAGTTGACACAACAATGCAACTAATGTAAATTATTAGTAAGTTTCTAAAGATTTATGTTGCTTGCTGAAGGTTAAAGCAACATCACTTGCAATTTTAAATATCATTTGATCTTTAAGTAGTTACATAAATCCTAAAACTGTGTGGTTCATAAAAATTTACTAACAACTAGAAATAAATATATTAGTAAATTTGCAGATCAGGAGCCTAAGCATCAGTCTCTGCAAATCATTATTATTTTATTTATTTATTTATTTTTGTCACTTTACATATTTAATATCCTACAATCCACAATTTATTTATTTTTGAGGCTATATATAAATTTATAACCACATATGGGGGGGGGGGGATTTTGAAATAGCTCATTCTTGTAATTTTTTTAGATTGAAATGTACATTTCTTCAGGGGCATTTGAAGAATAGCTCATTGTGAAAATTTATTGTAAATTGTACATGGTTTAAACATAAGAGTAATGTATTCAGACAAAAGACAATTTATAAATAAATGTTCTTAAAAATAAAGAAGCAGAAATTACCTTATTGCTGAAAACATCTTTAATAAGAGAGCACATCGATTCCAAGTTACCACCGTAGAAAGAATTCTGCTTGAGCTTATTTACAACATTTTGCAAAGTCTCTAAACAGGCAATAACTACTACATGTTCAGTATCTTCTCTGGCCAAGGAAAATATTTTGGGCATCAGGATATTAAGGTTAGTTTCGAGTGCTAAAAAGAAAGTAAAAAAATAATTCACATTTTAAACTGAAAATTGCAACAAACTTGTACATAACATAATCATTATAAAACACAGTTTAAAATCTAATAAATAAACTTAAGTCTGGTAAAATTGGGTTACCCAATCTAAAGATTTTATTGTTGCTGGTAGGATTTGGATCAGGTTAGCTTTTTTTCTCCTTCTTCTGGTGGTGGTGGTGGTAGTGTGTGTGGGGGGGGGGGGGGGAGGGAGTATAAACACAGTAAAATTTCCTAATTATGTAGAATAATTATTACATATTTCATATCAACTGGAATGCATAAAGCTTTAGCCATGATAGGCAGAATTCCACAAGTTTAAAATAAAAGGTAGAGCTCATGCCGCATACCACCTTCTCTAACATTACATTTCAATAACAAAATAGATTAAATGTTAATCCATTATGTAGAACCACACCTTATCTGAAAAATTTGAATAATGCAAGTTTCCAAAAATAAAACATCAGCAGAAAATCCCTTTGAATGCAGCTGTATGGAGAAGTTCCACAAAATATGGAGTGACTGAAAAAAAGAGGGGAAAAAAACCAGCAATGTGTGGATCCAAAGGATTTTGCTCGCAACTCGAGAAAAGGTATTGGTAAGATGAACATAAGTAGATGAAGACCTTTTAAAAGTTCGTGTTTCTTATGCAACATATTGTTACTCTTAGACTCTGAAGAAAGGATGTCTAAATTTTGGTTTAAAATAAAAATATGAAAATCTACAAATGGTGTGAAGTTTTTAATCAGCTGGTAATATTCTTCACTGTGCTCAACTCTGCCCTGTTCCGAGTTTAAGTTGCTTACCCCCCCATTAAGCCAGACTAACTTGCACAAAAAAATAATGCGAGTCTGACTTGTTATTACACATTGTGGCCACAAAAATACACCACTAATCGGATTCATTAATCTGCACAAATGGATTAATATTTTTTTGCAAATTTCACATTTCTAAATATACACAAAATAAATTAATTATCAGTTCCTTCAAATAATTTCATCTTGACATCTAATTTTCAAAAAGTTAGTTTCTCAAACATAACATAGAAAGAGAAACGATAGTTATATTAATTGCTGAGAAACATGTTAAATATTTTTTTCAACATAACTATTACAATAACATACCTGCCAATATTTCTAGTCAGAAAACCTTACAATTTTCCCGACGTACTTGATTGTGCATCTTTAAAAATTTATGTGTAGTAAAAGGTGTTTGTGAAAGCATTTGGTACGGTAATATATGGTTTGATACAAAATTTACTGATAAATACAAAAATAAATAAATAAATAAATGAGTAACTGTTTAAGTTAAAAAAGAAAGTCAAAGACATAACCCAAATAATTTTAGCACTGATAATTCTTTTTTAATCTACTTTAAATAGGCTTGGTTTGGCTTTACCAAACAATTCTCTGTCATACATTTCTTCATAGCAATCTTTTCATATGCTTTTAAATTATTAAAATAAAAAGATAAAATTATAAGTAAAAAAAAAAAAAAATAAAAAATAAATGTCTAATCAAAAAAGTTTCAAAATCTCTTAGGTTTTGCATTCGGCTTTGCTGCGAGAAATTTTTAAAATACACAGCACGACTAAAAATTCTCTGGCATAGAATAACGCGTTGTGAATTACTGCTTGGCTGCCATGTCGTACCATATTGCTGATCGCACGCATTTTTTGTAACATAAACACAATGTGTGCATCAGTTTTATTCTTTTACTCAATAAGTAACATATTTGGAAAATCATTTCTAGTTATACCCAAAAACCTTACAATCTTACCTGTCACCCTTACAACCTTACAATTTGACCTAAATCCTTACATTGTAAGGCTAAACCTTACAAGTTGGCAGGTATGCAATAACTATAAAATAAATTTTTATCCAAAAGGGGAAAATTTCACTAAAAAACTCCCAAAAGTTAAAATGAAGTTTGGAGAAAACAAAATGAAGAGGAAGAAGTATTTCAAAGGATCTTAAATAACTGGATTAAGTAACATGTTACTATACATAATACATACCTGCTCTGAACTCAAGCTTTCCAGTCTCTAAATGAGCTTGATTTAATGCAAAACAAAACTCTCCCATTGCAACAATAGAAGCTCGTCTAACTTCATCAGATGGACTCTCTATAAGCTTACGAACCTCATTAAATGAAGATTCAATATAAGGAACAAAAGCCAACCTGAAAGAAGAATAGAACTGCTATTTTCTTGTATAAATTATATGAAGTTAGCACACACATCTGGCACATAACAATATTTGAATTCATATATTCATAAAATGGTATAACTTGGAAGATAGTTAGAAGCTTTAAAGCTTAAAACTTTTAAAGTTTTTCAGAAAAGTTGAAAAATGTTTTCAACCAAGAAAACAGTGTTTGGTCCTTTAAAATGGATAGGTAAATAATTAAACATTTTATTGGAGAAGAATACTTATTGACGATTAGTATATTTTATTGGATTGACTTATTTTACTTCAATGTGAGCTACATGACATCTGATTATCTGAAGTTCTGAGACAGTAGGGTTTTATAACATCATAAGTAAAATCATAAAAATGCTCTTATTCAGCCATTTTAAAGGATATTTAAATGTACTTTTTTAATTATATATGTGAAAAGTATGTTTATTATTCACTAATATTATTCATACCTAAAAAATCCTGTTTGAGTTTAATAAGTATGTAATATTTATAGTACTGAGAGAGCATTATTCCTTAGATCATATATTTTAAACCAAGCCAGTTCAAGTTTCCAGTAAGCATGGGTACACCTCAACTTGTAATAAACAATCAAAAGCCATTATTTACATATTGGAAACATGTAACCATATTTTCTAACTATAGTAGTGATACATATTTGTCTGAGAGTGGTAGTATAAGTATTAGGTATAACCAAATGTGATGGGCCAGAAGACTTCCATTTGTTTTCCATTATAGCTAAAACTATCTTTTACAATGAAAGAGTGCAATTAAAAGTTTTTTATTGCAAAATTGCTATTATTTAAATGTATAAAGTATTATTTATTACAAGCAAAAATCTATACAAGACTGAAATCAGTCCTGTGACCGAGGTCTTGCACCTATATAAGTGGCAGCTATAAAAACACAAAATGAACAAATTTTAGCATTTTTTTTTTTTTTTTTTTTCAGTAAAGGAACCCAAAATAATGTCACTTATAATAAAAAAGATTAATGATTTAAAGCAAAGCATTTTTTATTAAAATGATTTTTATCTTTACTCGCTGATGAGAAACTTTAATTTATTTGAATTTTTAAAAAAGGGGAGAGAACAGTTACAGACACATTCAAAGGGATGTCATTGCCATGTCGGACAGACAGCTCTGCTTTAGACCATAACTTTCAACCATTGAATGCAGCACACGGATGCACCTCATAATTTTTTATAGATCATTATCTTTTTTAATATTTTTCAGTGGTAAATTTTCAAAAATTGGAATATTTGCTCTATTTGCAAAGCCATATTTGTGTGAAGTTAGATTTTCTGCCTGAACACATCCACAATTTTTTTTTTTTTTTTTTTGCTGTTTATCATCATAATTTAAATGCGGTGAAGTTTTAAAATATAGATTCAAGTGTGTCATGATCAATAAAATGTGGACTTTAAGATTTTAAATGTTAAACAATAAAATGTTGACTAACACACAATTGTTATAAACACATTCAAACACTAGAAAATTTAGCTGTGAACATATTGTACAGTACTGAAACAATATAATATAACATCAGTAAAAATTAACAAAAAGGAAAAAACAAATTAACTGTTAGCTGTCAAATGGCACCTCAGATAATCGAAAATTTTGTTTTAATATGTCACAAACTACAAAGCATTGAAAAACACTAATCTAGACAATTCAAGCATTAAGATATTTAACCGCAATCATTATGTAATACTTAAAGATTAGAATACATCAGCTAAAATTAACAAACACAAAAATCTAACCCTTAGAAGTCAAATAACACCACACAACTAGTGACAATTAGGGAAGTTACACATTAAAAAATAGAGCAAATTACAAAGAAATTTACTGCTTTCACAGAAAGATAAAGAATAATAACACTGTTATTTTCCCTACACAAAATTTAAGGAGTATGTAAGGACTTTTATGTATTAAGTTTTTTTTTTCCTTAATAGCTAAAAAAACATGCAAAAAAAATTAAAGTTTAAAACTATATACATAAAATAAATTTGTTACACAAAAAAACTAATGCAATGCTTCTTGCAAAAGAAACCTATAAACCATTTCAAAAAATTATTCATAAGAACAGTTGCCATACATAAGAATACTAGCTAATATATACATACATATTATATATATATATTAACAAAACATTTTAAAAAGCATTTAAAAATAAAATAAGTAGTTTTTAAGGACCATAGGAACCCCCCCCCCTTTTTTTTTAAGAGGGTGGGGGGTGGGACAAATAGACAAAAGTTAAGAGAGACTGTGCCTTAAGTTGCAGCTGTGTCTGTGGCATGGTTGTAAATACTTCAAAGAAAGATCAATAATTTTCCAAAATAGATAAAAACTACATAATGGCATTAACTTTAGAAAACTCACCCAGCTTCTTCACATATCTCCTTCAAGGCTAAACAAGCACCTTCTTTTTCTTCCATAAATGAATTTTCTACACTATATCTAAAATTAACAAGTTTGGTTTATTAGCATAGGGCAATAAAAAGGTCCCAAAAACTAGATATAATTTATAAATATTGAGCTGACTTAACAAGAGACTTGGTGCATTATGTCAACCTTTTACTAATTGAATAACTATATCCATATTGGAAAAAATAAACAAACCCTGTGATATCATCATCATCTTCATCCTCTTCATCATCGTCCAATTGAAAGTTTTCATCCATGTCGCCATTTTCAATTTCTTCATCCTCTTCACCATCTTCAAAAAGAGTAAATGCTGTTGTGTTTTCACCACATCGAGTCTAAAATACAAAAATATAAAAACTCAAAAATTTATAAATCAAGGCATTTTGAATATTTAATATTCAAAACTGGGTCTAAAAGTTAATCTAACTGGGTCTAAAATTAAAAAATATATAATCATTTCAACATCATTTAAGACATCATTCACTGAAATTCTAGTTTCTGTAAAAACTGGCATGTGAGATGCAGACCGACAGAAATACATTAAGAAACAAATTTTATTAAATATAACTTACTAGCATCTTACTTATTTGACTACATTTATTAAGAAAGATTTCAGTTCAAAGCATGTTTATTTTGTGGCTCTTTGCGCTGATTTGTATGATAATTAAATTTCAAACATAAAAACATTGAACTCATGCATACAGGGTTCCAATATATAATCAAAATTAAAATAAAGACTTTAAACATAAAATTATTATTTTTTTTAAGGATTAAAAATTCAAAAGAAGCATTAACCTGAAATTTACTAAAAAAAAACAAAATTAACTAATATGTTGTCGTAGAAAAAGACATAGAAAACAGCAAATAAACTGTATAGTCCACTTTTCCCCCCATTCAATTTTGCATATAAGTCTTGTTATGCAAACAGACATGTTTCCAAATCTCCTTCAATGCTGCTAGTAGCCAGTTTTAATGCCAATCTGGTGCTTATAAGAAGCAAAATATAAGGAAACTGCATACCCTAAAAACGGTATTCTACTTAAAAAATAATGACTTTAAAAAACTATTGCTGAAAATTAAGTATTTAAATGCCTGTAAAAATGAAATATTAAAATAAGATCTTCAAAGCACTTTATAAGGAGAGTGGGAATTCTGTGTATAAGATAAGAAAATGAAAAATAAAATAAATTGAATTTAAGAAAAAGGTTAATTTAAAAATGTATTATTATTAATGCGTTTGCAAAGGCTAATAAATTTGGAAAAGACTAATAAATTTGGAAGAGACTAATGAATTTATAATAGATTAAGACAAACAAGGTTCCCCCACCCAGGTCAAAATTTTAACAAACTTATAATTTCAGAAGGAAAAATAAAGAAAAAAAAAACACTCCTACCATGGTAGACAACAAACTTTAACTATGTCCTTTAAAAGGTTTCGTTGCTGCAATATCAGAGATAGCTAGAATTCAAAATACTAAGTTTGTTAATTTAACCACTTAACAGCCTCATTTTTAAGGCTATTTTAGTGACTAAAAGAGATAATTTTGCATTAGAAATTTTAATTTTATGATTCATTCTGAACTTGGAACTGAAATTTGAATGACAATATTTTAATATTTTATATAGTTTAGGAGGTACGATTTCTATTAACTACATGTTTGCACATTTAACTGAATGCCACAGTGAAGCAAATTCTACAAAAAACATGCCTGATGACAGAAACTTGTACAAAGTGGATAAGGGTTTCAGACCAAGGCTGTCCAATGTACCACCTAGCATGTGTCATGGCACCCTCTGAGGGTTTCCTTGACATTTGTTTGAATGTTTCCTGTTTGTAACTTTTATTTAATTCTATACATTCTAAGATTACATCTTTTCAAAATCTTGGATAAGAGGAAAAAAATATTTAAAAAAAATATTTTGAAAGCATTTCCCACGCTATGTGGTTTAACTATGTTAAAAACATTTTTGCAATGGTACTGGAAAGACAAATATTTTATAAGCAACTAACAAAAAAAAAAATTACAAGATAATTTGTTTTAAAATAATGATTGTTTGTTTTCTTTTTTAAGTTCTTGGCTTTTGAAATGGGAAAATTTTTTTGAAATGGGCTTTATCAGAAATATCCAAGTGTTAGTGTTTTATATTTTCTCTGCAATTTACTTTGTACATGGAGACACTGCACCATAGAGTGCCTTGTGAGATGTATGTATCATGCAGACATGTGTATTGCTTTGCTATCACTAATATAGTATGATGATAATGTTGCACAATTCCCCATCATGTGAATAATGGCACACTTCATTGCTTTTCACCAGCTGAGGTGCATACATGCTTCATAAAAGATTGGCCTGCCTCCACTGCTTGAGTGTTTGAAATATCTTGTTCAGTTTTAAACAAGAAGCAATTACATAAATAATACATAACACAAGAAGCAATAAAAAGAACTTCTATGGATAAATATCATAAGCTTTCAATATGAAATTAATTGAAAAATTAAATAATGTACTTACACTAATACTAATACCTTCTGTAGATTTCAGAGACAGCAGCATACGCTCAACAATAGGGGACAAATACTGAGCCATGTCCATTTTTAAAACTGTGGCAACTGATGAAAATAAACTGTAGCTGTGAGATAGAAATAGTGAACTTTGTTTAGCTTACAATTAAAATAAGTACGAAAATGGTCTTCTCTTTAATAGCAATGTTTTTTAAATTAAGTTATGCTTAAATGAGAGAAGAGCAAATAGCTACCAATTTTAAAAGAAAAACACAGAAGAGTATAAAAAATAGAAGAGTGTGAAAATAGAAGTATATTCAAAGAATAGAAGCAATGTTTATACATCATATTGAATTCTCAATGAGAATGTTATATAATAAACTAAACCTTACTTTCATTCTTGCAGTTTATTTTATATTAATTTCCTAGATCACTATTAATGATGCTAAAAACAATAAAAACTTCTGTGTTAAATAATCACATAATAAACTGCTTTAATTAAAAAACTTTGATAATTCAAATTACTGGATAATTTATATCAGAGTTCCTTTCCCTTGAAATATTTATTTTATATAGATTACTTTTTTAAAGTTAAATCTTATTATGTGATTGTGCTAAAAAAAATAACCAGAATTTTATTTATTTTTAATCGCTAATTATCCATAAGAAATCATTGGGGAGAAATTTTTTTATTTAGACCTTTCATTAACTTTTCAATGACATGGAATTGTCTACTTGTATATGGGATCTTTTAAATTTTACCAAAAGATTGTCCAACTGAATTTATGCCAGCCAGGTCTCATCTAGATAGCTCAATTGGTAGAGCATCAACAATTTAAGCCAGAGGTTCTGAGCGACTCCTGTCCTGAACACACTTTCACTCAGCTGGAAAAATTTACAACCTACTAAGTAAGAAGTTGTACTGTTTTTGTTCTCAAATGAGGCAAGAAAAACAAGTTCCACCAGTTGGCATGTATGCTACAACAGGGATCTATTTAGAGGAAAGTGGGTTCTTTAAATAACCCTTCACATTTTTTTTCATTTCAAATCAGGATCTTTCATAAAATTTTTCATCTTAAAACAGGATCCTTCACAAAACTCTTAAAAATAAACCTTTCACAAAACTTTTCCCTCTCCAAACTTAACCTTTCATAAATTTTATCATTTAAAAATAAAAACTGACTATCACTTTTACATATATAAAGAAAATGGTTATTTTACTATTTTACATGCATATATAGTCTTAAAAATATATAAACAAGAACCTGAAGATAACGATTGTTTCAAATTCACAAAATTACAACTAGATTTTTCACTAATGTAAAAAGCTGTGTTCACAATTTTACAAAAACAGGACCCTGGGAGAAAAGTCTGAACAGATACCTATATTATTAAAATTACTGATCTTACAAGGAGAGTGCCAAGCTTGGTAATCACAGATTTTGATTATTTTTATATATGTTGCAGGGTAGAAGCCCCTTAGTCTCAGGTTCAACGGATTTTATATAACGCTGCTTAATTCTCGAGAAATGGATGGGTCTAACATTATAACACAACTTAAATACTTATTTTGTAACGAAACAATTGTGTTGGTCATAGCTCAGTTAGTATGGCGTCCGCTCGTTGTTCCGAGGGCCCGGGTTTGATGCCGGAACATGCTACATTTTTTTTTTCTCTCAATTTTTTTTAGGTAGATTTCGTAAGAAATACTACCTATTACATTCTCACCTAAGTTGGAAATTTTGAAAAATTTTTGCAGATCTACGCCGATTATGACTCCCAGAACCCAAAACCACCCCCCAGTTCAAAACTTTATATATATATATACTAGGGGGCCTACCCCCTGCGAGCTACGCTCGCCAACCCCCGCTCAGACTTTGAGGCCTCTAAAAACATGACAGCGTGTTTTATTTTTTAAATATTGGTAAATCTGTAATTGGGTTGCCATGCTTTTAACGTTTTAATGGGGCATTTTTTGATTACCATGGTCTCATACACAGCTGTTGCGACAACTGACGACTGTTTTCGGGATTGATAAGTAAAATCAATGACAACTTGAAAACCAGCTTGTATAAAATGGTTAGGTTTAAATTGTGGCTACCTCTCGGACTTTTATAACAACGATCTGTATTCTATTCTTCCTTTGCGTTTAAAGATGAGAAAAATTCCATCTGCTTGTGAATAACATTAAGAACCACGGTATTGAAAAGTACTATGTTATACACATTTTCATTAACAGGTTTTAATTTTCTCTCTATTTTAGTGCACCATCATGCATATACGACTGTTTTCGGGATTGATAAGTAAAATCAATGACAACTTGAAAACCAGCTTGTATAAAATGGTTAGGTTTAAATTGTGGCTACCTCTCGGACTTTTATAACAACGATCTGTATTCTATTCTTCCTTTGCGTTTAAAGATGAGAAAAATTCCATCTGCTTGTGAATAACATTAAGAACCACGGTATTGAAAAGTACTATGTTATACACATTTTCATTAACAGGTTTTAATTTTCTCTCTATTTTAGTGCACCATCATGCATATTTTCATGTTATTTTAAATACGTAAATTATTTATTTTAATTAATATGTATATACGAATTTTCTAATAATTATGTATCATACAAAATTAATTAAATATTTTGTGCATGCATGCCTGCATTTATTCGGCATCAATTGATGAGATATTTAAACAAATTTGCTATCCGCGATAATTTTACACCATGTTATGTCACTTGAATATTGTCCATAAGAAAATCGGGTACTTTTCCAGTATAGGATCCTTTGCTTTTAGGTTTGGCGTAATTCGAGCTTCAAAAAGGGATATATTCGTTAATATATATAGATTTATTGCCAAAAGTTATGAAAACAAACCCAATGAACTTTTGGTGCTTTTCTATTATAGGGGTCTTTGACGCTTTTTTAAAAAGCTTGGCGGAAAAAACCAAGCAGGATATTTTATACTCCTTCCGTTCAGTTGGGCAATTATTATTTTATATATTCGTTTCAAATATCCGAATTAGTGATTTTATAAATTCGTTTAATTAAATTTTACAAAAAAATAACAAAATGATATCAATAAATATTAATTACTATTAATTCCTTTCCTCCCTTTCTTTTGCGTTTACATAAATGTATGACATTTGGACGAATTTATTCAAAATATTTTCAGTTTATAAATTAAATTAAATGCTGACAGACAATTGAATCCTGACGATAGAAATGTGATTTTTTTTTCAAATTTTCCTGGAAAACATAATTTAATCACAATCTTGTCTTCACTATCGATTGAAATAAAAGATAAATTCAATTTCAATTTGAAACTGACAAATAAAAAGAAATCAATAATCCCTATCGGGATCCTTTTCAATTTTTTTTCCTTTTTTGTCACAAAAAAAACTGAGTAATTAGTTGCCATCATTACAGAATAGAATTATCATTAAAATTAGAAAAAAATTAATATCTCGAAAACTAATTCCAATTTCAAAATTCTATTACCAGTTTTGACATCCGTGGATTTTTTTGGACAATTGGTATTAATTTCACCATCAAGCGTTTAATATTTTATTAAAAATAGCTCTGAAACATAATCAGTCGTTTAATCAGTTGTTTCATAAAATCGTTTCATAAAAACGTTTCACAAATTCGTTTCATTAGGATTTTATATATATAGGGTAGATATATATCCCTTTTTTCTGACCACGATAACTGGAAAAATTCTGCATAAATCTCTTCCAAACTGATACATAAAATCAAGGGTCTTAAAATCTCGGTCAAGTTCGTTAATGGGCAAAATCGAACCAGGGGGGGGGGGGGGGTTGAAAAAAGAAAAACCCTCATAATTTCTTTATTATTATATGTATCGAATCCGTTTAAAGTTATTACTTCTAGGAAAATGGCCGAAAATTTATGTATGACAGACTTTTGATATAATTAAAAATGGCCCCAAGATGGGGAAAAAAAAGGGGTTTTAGAAGAAAAAAAATCATAGCTTCGTCAATTCACAAGATATCAAATCCGCGTAAATTTATTATTAATCCTCTTAGTATTATCTAAAACTTTTATATTGACAAGTTTTTTATAGGACCAACCGTTATAGCAAAAAAAATTTTAAAAAATCCCTGCCGACTCTGCCTGCAAACAAGTTATTTTTCGAAGTAGGCGGTTCCAACTCCCGCATCTTTTCGAAACTGATACATAAAATCAAGGAGCATAAAATCTTGGTCAAGTTCGTTAATGGGAAAAATCGAACCAAGGGGGGGATGGGGGGGGGCTTTTTGTGAAAACAGAAAAAACCCATAATTTCTTAATTATGATACGTATCGAATCCGTTTAAAGTTATTACTTCTAGGAACAGGGCCAAAAAACTTAGGTATGACAGATTTTTGATATAATTAAAAATTGCCTTAAGGGGGGGGAGGGAAGGGGGGTTTTAGAAGAAAAAAATTCATAACTTCGTCAATATCTAAAACCTTTATATTGACAAGTTTTTTATAGGACCAACCGTTATAGCAAAAAAAAATTAAAACAAAAAAATCCTTGCCGGCTCCGCTCCGCCTGCAAACAAGTTATTTTTCCAAGTAGGCGGTTCCAACTCCCGCATCTTTTCGAAACTGATACATAAAATCAAGGGGCATAAAATCTCGGTCAAGTTCGTTAATAGGCAAAATCGAACCAGGGGGGAATGGGGGAGGGACTTTTTGTGAAAACAGAAAAAAAAACCATAATTTCTTAATTATGATACGTATAGAATCCGTTTGAAGTTATTACTTCTAGGAGAAGGGCCGAAAATTTATGTATGACAGATTTTTGATATAATTAAAAATTGCATTAAAGGGTGGGGGGGGGGGAAGGGGGTTTTTAGAAGAAAAAATTCATAACTTCGTCAATTCCCAAGATTTCAAATCTGCTTAAATTTATTATAAATCCTCTTAATATTATCTACAACTTTTATATTGACATGTTTTTTATAGGACCAGCTCTTATAGCAAGAAAAAAAAAAATCCTTTCTGGCGCCGCTTGCAAACAAGTTTGGTTTCGAAGTAGGCGGTTCCAACTGCAGCATCATCGCAAAAAGGTCATTTCTTCCGCAATTCCCGACAAACAGGCGCCCCACTGTCTGTGTCTTCGAAATCTACCTGTGCCTGTAGGCCGAGCCGTCAGGGATTTTTTATAAATATAATTATAATTTAATATTCTCAATTAAAAAATGTTTAACATAATTAAATTTTAATTTAGCATTTTTTATTTTTTTTAAATTACTTTTAAAATGTATTCCATATATGGTTTATCAATGCAACGATATTGAACAATTGTGTCAATTCGTGCTTGTAAAGAAACACCATTTATAAATTGCCTTAACAAGGGAAGTCAATGCGATGATAATACTAATCTGTTTTTAAAGTAAGAAGCATAATTATATTAAAATTTAGCATAAGAATTAAATTACAACATATTAATGTTTTATTTTATTGTAACTAGAGGGCGCCACAAAAGACTGGTTATTTCTTTTTTTTTTTCAGTTTTGTGCAGTTAAGTGGTTTTTGTTTTCAATCTTTATCGCACAAGTGCGTATTATTCTATAACAGCTTATAATCATATAAAAATGGAAGAAGCAAGCTGTAGCTCACAAGAAGATCTATCTGAAGTGTCGAGATTCGATGAAAATCAGAAAAGTGATGTCACAAATGCGTTGAAGTACTGCAAAATTTTATTGCAAAACAATGGATTTTTAACAAATAAACCAGCATCTGAAATATCTTTGTTTTCTATTGCGATGGGAGAAGAATTCTATAATTCGATAGTAAATATGCTGATTTTGTAACGATTTTTGAATTTTTACTAGTCAATAATAGATCCATTTTTTTTAAAGCTCTTTAAATGATGAGAAATGTTTAATAATGATTTAAAAATCAAAAATGCTAAATTAAAATTTAATTATGTTAACAGTTATTATTGTGTTATATATGTTATAAGTTTTTTATTGAGTTTATTAATTTAGAATTACAAGCATATTTATAAAAAAAATGAGAAAAACAAAACATAGCGCGTTCCGACATCGAACCTGGGCCCTCGGAACAACGAGCAGACGCCAAACCAAATGAGCTACGACCAACGCAGTTGTTTCGTTACAAAGTAAATATTTAGGTTATGTTATAAAATTAGACACCCCCCCCCCCCCATTTCTCAAGAACTAAGGAGCGTTTTATAAAATCCCTTGAACCTGAGACTAAGGGGCTTCTGCCCTATAACATATACAGGGTGATTCTGAATTAATCATCAATATTTGGTGGGCAGGTAGGGAATAGGAAAAGAACACTATTTCACATAGGAAAGCATAGGCACAAACGAACGCA
Source organism: Maratus michaelseni (assembly GCA_963931845.1). Classification (NCBI taxonomy): domain Eukaryota; kingdom Metazoa; phylum Arthropoda; class Arachnida; order Araneae; family Salticidae; genus Maratus; species Maratus michaelseni. The sequence goes on along the minus strand of OZ007597.1, from coordinate 150,701,676 downwards.
TGACGGTGTATAGAGGGCGCTTTGTGTCCTCATCTCCCATGAACGCGCATAGCTGTCTGCCGTGTGCAGCCAGTCGTCATTCGACAAGGTGACTTCGCAGAAGTAACATGAACCGGTATACGTTTCAAGAACTTGCAGATATGCATCTAACTTACGGTGCCGCAGGAGAAAGCTGTCTTAGAGCTAGGCAAATGTATGCAGAGCGCTACCCCAACCGGCGCGTGCCACAGCATCAAATGTTTTCACGTGTTCATCGACAACTGTGCGAAACTGGATCATTTGCTGGTATTAATGTTGATCGAGGCAGCCGCCGATCAACACGGACAGTTTCAGTCGAGGAAGCTGTCCTACAGACTATCGAAGAACAGCCAAGTTCTAGCACACGAGGTATGGCTCGCCAGTTTGGAGTTTCACAATCAACAGTGTGGCGGATACTAAACGAGGAACGTTTACATCCTTTTCATTTGCAAAGAGTGCAGTTACTGGAAGCAGAGGACTATCCCAAGCGTGTTACTTTTTGTCAGTGGTGTTAGGAAAATCACATGCCTCCATTATGCTTGTTAGTCTTATTGACTCAAGCAACTCATTAACTTAAATACTTATTATAAAGTATTTCATAATACTATCAGTCATTAACATTCATGCACCCTTAACACTCATCATATTTGACAATAAACATTAAAGCACCATCTTTATTAGATACAAAACACATCTCATAAATATATCTTACTTTTATAAATATATCGTTTTTACTCACCTTTTGCACTTTAATATTTTAATGTTTTTAGCCATCCTTTATGAATAAATGCGTTTTAATGAATCCAGTCTTAGAAACGTAAATACAGAAACACAAACATATTTTTCTCACTTTGCAAGGAACAACGACACACGGCATACATCGTAAGTTCATCTGAATAGTGCCTTGGCTACTCACCAGATGGCGGCACACATTCGATCCGATTGGAAGATCGGACATCGAATCAACAACGGCACGTGTATGCTAATTACGGTAGATTGTTCTGGAAGTGGGTGTTTCTGGAAGTTAATAGTCTTCTTTGCTAGTATATATAGAAGTTAGATCTTTGTACAAGCGTTCCGATTCTTCTTGTGTATTGGATTCTATCGTGAGTCAAGACAACAACGATATTGTTAAGTTATGTTGTTGTGGCTATACGTCTAGGTTGTTCTAGGATTATTAAATAATAGATGGCGTTTTTCTATAATCAATAGTTACTTAATATGTGCAGCTTGGTGCAACGTGGTGAAATATAATGTATTGTGTCTGGTAAAGTTACAAGTGATATTGTTTAAATGCTTATTTGTTATACTGCTACTTCATACCTAAAGATGATATATTGTCTGGAACTGATTGGACTGTGTTTATTACGATGCTATTTATCAAGTCTTGTAAGTATTCTTCCTGTGCTATAATAAACTATTAGTGCCTGAATAAGTATCGTCTTTAATTAAAAGAACTTTGTCATTATTCATATTCATTACTCTATCTTAATGAGTCTATTCCTTAAACCAGCTAAGCTCCTATCTGCGTAATATGCTCTGCTTACTTCAATTACGTCAATAACCTTTATATTAAAATTACAAGTGGTTCATGCAGAGAACAGCCGTTGATCCCAATTTCCCAACGTATGTTCTTTTCACAGATGAAGCGTCCTTCACTCGTGAAGGTGTCTTCAACACACACAATTCGCATGTGTGGGCTAATCAGAATCCACATGGTACGAGAGTTAGAGCTGCGCAACAATGCTTTGCCGTCAATGTGTGGACTGGGATCGTCGGCGACTGTTTGCTGGGACCTTATTTACTACCATCCCGTTTAGATTGCGCAAACTACCTCATATTTCTTCAGACTGTGTTACCGGGTCTTATGAACGCGGTTCCTGCTGTTATTCTCCGGCGAATGTGGTTCCAGCATGACGGCGCTCCAGCACATTTCGCAAATGATGTGCGTTGTTACCTGACCAGAAAATTTGGATCTCAATGGATTGGTCGCGGTGGACCGGTTTGTTGGCCACCACGGTCACCAGATTTATCTCCAGACTTCTTTGTATGGGGTGCCATGAAAAACATGGTGTACGAGACCCCTGTTGCCAGTGCTATGGACCTTGTAGCACGCATATCGGTTGCCGCCGCAAACATCCGGGAAACGCCAGGCATATTCCAGAAAGTTCAGTTGTCCATGCAACGTCGTTGTGTTACGGTTGGTTTCAACCAAATTTTTTTTTTTTAATCTACATTAATTATTTAAATCACTTTCTCAACATTTATTTAAAAGCACTCTTTTTTTTTGTTTCTAATAAAAATTTAAATAAATAAATGTAATTGTAATAATAATAATAAAATCACTTTTTATTTTTTCTTCTTTTTTTTTCTTTTTGCAAAGTAAATTCAACGTTTATAGTCGAGCTTTGCTTCCTGTTTTCAAATACGAAAGATATATAGCAGGGAGGGAGGTTTCTCAATAAAAGACCACACATATGGTATTGGGCAGTCGTGTACGTTTTCTCCCATACCCTTGAATCATGTGTTTGCAGTCACCTAGTCTGGCTTTGGTTAAAAGAAAGACCGTCCGCCCTGTATAAGAATTACGTTATCTTATGAGTGTACTATATACGCAATTAGGCTTTGTAAGTTTACGACAGGCTTCAATTGGCTCTGCTATCAGGCGGATAGCTGGCGCCCATGTAAACAGAGGCTAACAGGACCCCCTTCAGCACACGCCATGGGGGTGATGCATGGCTTCCTTCCCCCATGAAGCGGCCGGCAGAGTGGAGCGGCAAGCTGTAGTCTTCAGGAAGAGTCCATCTTTCCTTTTGTTTCCATTCCCGTACCCCAGGCAGAGTGGATCGGTCCCGTTTTTTAAGCAGCGCGGGAGAATGAATGTTTACGACACTTGTTGCTTGGCCGAGTTACCTGTCGTTTGGCTCGTAAAAAATTGACTTGTTACGGGACTCGAAGATTGGCCTGTGGGCTGGATCGCGAAGTTGTTGAAGGCGGACAGGTTTCTGAAAGATTTTTTTTTTTTTTTAGAGTGGGGCACTGATGGCCCTACACTAACTATCCTAAATCATGGTGTTATGATGAAAAGAGGCTATAAGGGCATTTTCGAGTTAAGGATCTGTATCTGATAGAGGGCGAATGAAAAGAAAATATGTTTGACCCATCATGTAGTAGCGGCGTTCCTAGAAAAAGTATTATCCTGTATTGACTTCTTAAGCGGCGGTTGTTATTGATGCCTTGACGAAAAATGAATTAATGATTAGACGGGCATCATTTCTGGAGATGGGGCATTATTAATCCTAGACTAAGAAGGTTGGCGTGACTAACTGAGTAGACTTGCCCGCTTTACAAGGTATCTGTGATGTGACGACGCTTTGAATCGGGAATAAATCAAAATCTCCAAGTGATGTATGGAGTAACGGTGTTGACTCGTAGAGGCAGCTGAAAAGAATAGGTTGATAAAAAAAAGGACTATGGCAGACTAGCATGTATGCAAAGAAGTGTGCCCACGCTGACGGTAGTAAATATCAAAGTATATTGTAAGTAACCCATATTTCTTCTTTATTACATGTTGTCTACTGTTGTAATATTTATAAATACCTGGAGAAACAAAAAAATTATAATTGTTGGCATTTTAAGATGATTAACATGTAACCTTTTTTTTTATGATTGAACGACATTTGAATTGTTAGTTTGTTAGTAGTTAAAGATTTATGATATTTAATTGTAAATTAATCAATAACTAAATTTTGAAAAGTTGATCCATCTTTAAGTCATGGTATTGTGGTAATTGTAGGGACTTTGCTGTTTAATGTAAAGTGTTATATAGTTAATTTCAGTATTTTTTTTTGATCAACTTTGTTATTGTGTTATTATTATATTTTGTTTGAGAACTACCTTACTTTTATAATTTTAATTATTCAAATAAAGAAAGTTTTTGTTTATTCTCAAATATGGTATGTTTTTCTTTATATATAATTTTTAAATAATTAATTTTTTTATAATTACAACAAACCTATAAGAAGGGATTAACCTCTCAGTAAGTGTGACTAAAAATATGAAAGCTATAATTTTGCTAATTTAATACTTTTAAATTTCTTAAATCTAAAATTCATGGCAATAGTTTAAATGAACATTAATTGAGGTTTACGTAAGGTTATTAGATGTAATTATTGTTCCTATCTCAGTATTGGATATACTGATAATTGATGCTAAAGTAAAATTAAGTCTAATTTCATGATTGATTAATTTAAATTTTAATTATCCTTTCTTTGAAGTATTTTTCAGAACAAACAACAAAATGGTTGTTTTTTAACAAAGTAAAAAAAAAAATAAATAAAAATAAAAATGGTTTCCAGTTATTTTATACCACTATACGATTCTTGGCTAACCGATCGGATCCTGTTCAGAATCTCCATGGTTGTTCTAAAATTTTAGTACATCATCATATCCCTATTCTATTAACGGATTTAACTCCTTCTCCTTTTGGTCCTCATATTGGAGGAAATTCAGGTTGTCTGCATTTTTTCAAATTATATGATGATTACACTTTTGTTAATTTAATGTATATGGAGATTTGAGCTTGATCGGGTTGGAGTGGAGTTGGGTGTTCTTTATGCAATCCAGTATGCTACTTGATTTAGAAATCTGTTGCCCCTTACTACATTTAATATTGTCTTAAAATGATGAGTTCAAAATTATCATTGTTGTATTAACCTATTCGGATTCTTAAGTCTTGATATTTTGATTAGTTCAATTTAATTTACTCCCTTTTCCATGGCAACAGATTTCAGTGGAGTTAATCAAGGTACACTTATTTTTAAATTGTTTAATTGTCAAGTGAGTAATGAGTTGTAAATGAGTCTATTAAGTTTAAGTAAATTATTTTAGAAAGAACACCAAAACACCACAACAAATGGAGCCGTAACAATTCGGTCTCTGGGTTATTGATTTTTTTTTACTTGTATTTATTTATGTATCAAAGAGCAACTGGGTGTTTTTGCAATTAAAATTTTATTTATATGTTCAAGTGTAAAAAGAGGTCTAGGCTCTCTCTCTGTGCTAGTAAGCTACAATTCCCAGTCAAAATTATGTCTTATGAGCATAACCTTTTCTTATTTACAAAAAGCATAGTCCTGTACTTAAGTTTTATGTGTATGTAGGTTTCCTTTTTTTCTTTTCCTCTCTTTTTCTCTTTTTTAAGCTGCCCCCCCATTTTCCCTTTTTGTGGTTGTTTGTTTATCATTTTTCTAACCCTAACCATTGCTGATAAGCATTCAGAGGCAATTGCCACTATTCAGCGGAAAAATGCACTAGTGGACAATTTGTCAAACATTCCCCCATTCAATGGAGAGACCAGCTCAGTCTGCTTCTCAGATTTTTCTGAGAAATTTGAGAGTTTTGCCAAATTATTCGACTGGAATGAGGAGGAGAAAAAATTCGTTTTGTTAGCTAGATTATCAGGAGCTGCTTCTAGGCGAATAAAAATTCACAAAGCAAAAACATCTGATGAGCTATTAAAAATCTTAAAAGAGAGTTATACTTCACAGGCCACACCAGATGTTGCCCTCAGTCATTTTTTAAATTTTAAACAGCCACCCAATATGAGTGTTCAGGAGTTTTATGACAAGGCATATGATATGTCATTAAGAGCCCTTGTAATTGAAGGTATCCAGGGTGAAGTAGTCGATAAAAGCCGAACGGCTCTACTACACTCCATGCTGTTGAGCAATCTTACACCAGAAGTGCGAAAGGGGGTAATTGCGAGAAATCCACAATCCCCAGAAGAGTTCCTCAAAATTGCGCTTCTTGAGGAAAAGGCTTATAGGAGCATTAACCCTTTCTACAACCACCGCGAGGAAATTCTCAACCCTAATTTGACCCAAAACCTACCCTGTGCTGCAGTTTTTCAGCAAGATAGCTCACAAAAGAAGGAGATAGACCAACTAAAATCTCAAATTGATGTTTTAGCAGCTAAGATAGACAGTTTAGTTGATCTTAGGGCTAGGGATGTACAGGAGAAAAACCAAGAGGTAAGACCCGTAACCTGCTATAGGTGCTCCGTACAAGGCCACTATGCCAGAGATTATCCACTAAATTTTGTCGACTATAATTTTAGAAGGGGAGGTGGTCAAAATTTCAGGAGCCGTGGGCAAAATTATAGAAACAGAGGTGAAAATCCTAGAGGGAACCACAATCAGCGAGGCGGATATAGGGGAAGAAGAGGTGGTTATTACCAAAACAATAGGAGCACAGCTGCGAACAGAAATGAAGAGCAGGCGGTAAATAACACCCCAGTAGCTAACAATGAAAGTGAGGCTTTAAACTATTAGTGGCCGGATCAGATGTGGTCAACTCGATCCCCCACAGGCCCCTGGACCCCCCAGCTGTATATAGCGTTTTTCACCCCCAATCATATACATTACCAACTGCAAGAATTTACATAAATAAAGTTTGCCTGAATGCATTATGTGACACGGGTTCTGCAATTAATCTCCTGAGTGGTACTGATTGTAACTATTTAGAGAATTTTGAAACGGAGAATTGCAATATCCCCATTATGACTGTCACCGGTGAGAAAGTTCACCTAAATAAGAAAGTATTTTTAAATTTTATTTTTGATAATGTTCAATGTCAAGCTGAATTCTATGTAGTGGAAGGTAAATTAGCAGAGGAATTTAATATGATTTTGGGAATGCCATTTTTGAAAGAGTACCGGGCAAGTATAAATTGTGATACAAATGCTGTCGCTCTTAAAGTGCCAGTTGCAGGCCAATGTAAACAAAGCGTAGAAACCCCAAGTAATACTTCAGGGTCTAATACTTCTCTTGCTACTAATTCTGTAAATATTTCTAACTCTGTATATAATGTAAATTCAAATAATAATTGTATAAATAATGATTGTGTTGAAAATAGTTCTGTAAATATAAAATGTGTCAACAAAGTAGGGGAGAATTCAAAAAGTAGTAATGCCAATAGCCCCCCTGAAAGTTTTGCATATATTAATGTTCATGACTCAGTCAGTGTTGAAAATGGGAATCATAGTAGTGAAGATATGGTAGTTCAGGACCCGCAGTTGAGTAATATGGGAAAAGATGTTGAGATAATCATTCAAACTGAGTCAGATAAGGAAGTTGAAAGTGTTGCGCAGAACTTTTGCATGCAAACAACATCAGGCGGTAGCTCTGAGGGTAATAATACTGTAAATTTTTCAAGTATTCAAAGTGTCGACAACATTCTTTCAGCAGCGAGTCAGGTAACTCAGGGTAATTTAGCTGAAGATACTACTGAAATTTGTAATATTGATGAAAGTGAAGATTTGGTAAGTATAGAGGATAAGGTACCTGAAGTCGAGGAGGAGAGCAATGAAGATAGCAGTAGTGATAAAACCAATAAAAATAAAAATATAAGTTTCGCTGTGTTATGTAGTAAAATTTCAATTCCCCCGCAGTCAAAAATGTTAGCCCAGGTTAAAAGCTATAAGGAAAATTTTATTAAGGAAAATGATATTGTTATGTTAGAACCTTTGGCGAAAAATTTAAATCAAGGTCTCCTTACCTCCAGAGCCATTTGCACTAAAGAACATGGCCTATATATCTCATTTGCAAATTTTTCAGACAATAGTATTCATTTAAATAAAGGAACCTTTGTTGCCAAAATTCAAAAATGTGTAGACAAGTCAAATGTACCCGTAACTGAAAATAACCTTACTTGTAATGTAAATCTGGCCCCTCCAATTGGTGATTTTGATCACGCTGATCTCACTTGGAGCTCAGAAATTAATTTAGATCATTTAGAGCCCCCATTAAAACTTAAGATGCAAAATTTTCTAGACAAAAACAAAGATGTATTTGCAGCATCGGTCTTAGATTTACCCGGCTGTGATACAATCCCGCATGAAATTAACTTCAAATAAACCAGTAAAAGGCAAAGCTTATAGAGTCCCCTACAAACTACGTCAAGAAATGGAAGACCAACTTAATACTTTATTACAGGCGGACATAATTTCCCCTTCCATGTCTGAATTTGCTTCTCCGGTTATTCTGGTTCGGAAATCAGACGGTTCCTATCGACTTGCTGTTGACTACAGAAGATTAAATAAAAATCTTGTTAAAGATGCTTATCCAATACCTAACATTACCGACTCTGTTGATGCTTTAAGTGGGGCTAAATTTTTTTCAACGCTAGATTTAACTAGTGGGTTTTTTCAACAGGTTATTCGCCCAGAGGATAGGCATAAAACTGCTATAATCACCCACAAGGGACTTTTTGAGTGGACCCGTAACTGTTTTGGGCTGTCAAATTCAGGTAACAGTTTCCAGAGACTTATGAATGCTATTTTCGGTGATTTAGGAAATCTTGGAATTCTTGTTTATATCGACGACATTGTAATTGCCTCCAGTGATATTAATTCTCATTTTGAGAAGCTTAGCATGGTCTTTGAAAGGTTAAGACTGCATAAACAAACTTAAGCCCAGTAAATGCACTTTCCTTTCGAATAAAATACAATATCTAGGTTTTGAGATTTGTAGTGGCCAAGTATCACCTATCAATAAAAATATTGCCGTAATAGAAAATTTTAAACCTCCAACTACCCGAAAGGCTGTTAGGTCATTCATTGGAACTCTATCTTTTTATAGGAGATTTATTCCAGATTTTACTAAGAGGGCCAAAAATTTAATCAATCTAACTAAAGAGACAGGAAAGTTTTCGTGGAATGAAGATGCACAGAAAGAATTTGAAGACCTTAAAATGGCTCTTATTTCAAAACCATGTCTTGCACTCCCTGATTTTGAGAAAGAATTCCACTTATATAGTGATGCCAGTGGCGAAGCATTAGGGGCAGTGTTATCACAATTAGATGAAAATAACATGCTCCATCCTGTTGCCTTTGCCAGCAGAAAATTGAAAGATGCTGAGACCCGCTACTCCACCACTGAAAGGGAATTACTAGCTTTAGTTTGGGCAACTGCCCACTTTAAATGTTACATTGCCAATACCCATTTTTTCATCTATACAGACCATGCGCCTCTAACATTTATGTTAAAAATTCACGACCCGACATCTCGCATGGCTAAATGGATCTGCACTCTCTCAGACTTTAATTTTACAATTAAGTTTGTTAAAGGTAAGTGTAACAGTGTCGCAGATTTCCTTTCGAGGTATGTCAACAATGATAACTCCAATGATACTGTTAATTGTAATTTTTGCATACAAGTCGAAAAGGAAGTTACTTTTATGCCTCATTCCAATCTACTTGAAAAAATTGGTGAATTACAAAAATCAGACAAGAAATGCTGCGAGATTGCAAGAAAACTAGACCAAGGTGTAGAAATTGCTCCTAAATACATGAAATTTTTTTTTAGAGATGACATTTTAGTTTGTGAGGATACAAGGGAGTCAGCTATTTTGAATAAATCTGTAAAGTTAGTCGTGCCAAAAGAATTGGTTACTCAAGTTTTTGCACTAACACATGAGTCCCTAGCGGCTTGTCATCAAGCCTTTCAAAAGACCATTGATCGCATTCGTGAGCACTTCTATTGGCCAGGAATGTCGTCAGATGTCAAGCATCTAGTGGAGTCATGTATTAGTTGCCAGCAGAAGAGAGCTTATAGAGCGAATCAGCTCGCCCCTCTGCAACGTATGCCGACCCCCCAGTTTCCCATGAACAAGGTTCATTTGGATCTCATTGGACCCTTACCGCAAACTCTTTCGGGAAATAAGTATATTGTCGCATATATAGATTCATTTACTAAGTGGCCAGAAGCATATGCGGTTAGTTCAACCACTTCAGATGTCATTGCGGACACTTTAGCTGACTTCATCTCACGCTACGGAGCGCCCTGTTTTATTACGACGGACAACGCGAAGAATCTAATTTCAGATGCGATAGAGCACGTATATAAAATGTTTGGTATTAAACATATTAAGACCTCATCTTATCACCCGGCTGGCAACTCGCAAGTGGAGAGACAGAATCGTACTCTTAAAAATGCACTTTGTCACATAGTCAATCAAAATCAATCTGACTGGGACACTAAACTCAAATTTGCACTACTAGCTATGCGTTCAGCTGTCCACTCTTCAACTAAACTTAGCCCAGCTGCAGTTATGTATGGCAGAAATATGAATCTACCATATAATCTCTTTTCCCAGCCACCTTCTTTTAATTATAATGATGCACCCTCTTTTTGCGAACTCTTAATCCCAGCTCTTCAAAAAGTATACACTGAAGTACATAGTAATTTAATTAAAGTTTCTGAGCAGCAGGAAAAATACCGTGAAAAGACAGCTGTTGATAAAAATTTTAAAATAGGAGATCTTGTGTGGTTATTTACACCCACAGTCGCCCCTGGTAATACAAAAAAATTAAGCAAGCAAAATAATGGTCCTTTTACTATAATTGAGAAGCTAAATGAGGTTAATTTTAAAATAGCGCTAGTTGCTAATCCCAAAAATTGTCAGGTTGTCCATGTTGACAGGTTGTCTTCTTTCAAAGACAGACTCCCCATCTGGTCCAGTAAACCAAAACAAACAATTGGCCTGGGATCGACTGAAAACGTGACCATCGATTCACCACACCAACCGCGCGATTCTCCTCCTGTACGCAGGTGTAAACGCAACCGATTCATTCCCTGGGCACCATATGATAGTAACCGCGCACCAGCAGTAGTGAACGTCAACAATAACGAAACTCCGGTAGCGCCGGAAGTGGAGGAAACAGACAGCGACGCGACTGAAATCATAAATCCCTCTCCCCCACCTCCCATTTCTCCGGAGATTGCAGCGGCAGAGAATAACGAGATGTGCATAAATAAAAATTTAGCAACGGCAGAAGGCAGCGAAATGCGCGTAGGTAAAAATTCAGCCACGGCAGAAAGCAGTTCAACTGCTGAGCACAGCGATTCGCGCAGGTCTCGTTCATCGATTCGTCCAGCTGCTAAATCGAATAGAAGTAGTCGTTCAATATCGATTTCTAGAACCGACTATTCGCTACGGGATAGACGAGACCGTCCGAGTTATAAATACTAACTACCTTTTTTCGTTATTCAAGCATTTTTATTCAATTTTACCTTGTTTATTTGTATTTATTTATAGTTTAGTTAATGTGTATGTATATTTAATTATTTTTTTTTGACATTTTTAAAACGGAACTTAGTTTTTCTAGCGTATTAAAGGTTTGTTTTGGTTGTGTGTTGATACTTTCATGTAGGCATTTTTAACCCTTTTTATGCCTATACTTAAGGTTTTTGTCTGTTTTATGGTAGATTATGTGGTATATACCCGTCCGCACCCCGTTTTCGTAGATTTTGGGTATATTTTTGCAAAAAAAAGAAACTAATGTAATTTTTGTTACTTTAAAATTTTTTTAGGATGTTGTGTTTTGTATGCCCTTTTGCCGAGGTAGATCTGTTTAGTTCAGTTTTTTTTAATGCATCAGTGTTTTGTATATAACTTTTTAAGTATGTGTTTACTTTAATTTCTACATTTTAACTAGATAGATTTATTATTTACTATACAGTTTGTGGTTTTATTTGAGCTTAAACTTTAAGGAGTGTGGGCCCTTTTTCTTTCTCTAGTACATACTGTCTCATGTACATGCCTGTATGTTGTTGTGTGTGGCTAAAAGTGCTAAAATTAACTATTTTATTTATTCTACTTCCTATTTTTGTGGAATGTGTGTTTTCCTTCCTGGTGATATATGTCACCACCCCTGTTTTTTATTTTATTTTGTGGAATGTTTTCCCTGTTGTGCCCAAAAGCCCGAAACTGCTTTTTGCTATAAGTAGCACAGAGGCAGAGATACTCTTTCCCATGCACATTACTTGTACGTGCATTTGTAAAATCTACATAATATCCCGAATCATTAGACTGTGTTCGAAAACAAACATGTGTTCTCATATAAAATTGTTACAATTGTGTGCGTAATTCTCTAACATGGTCTGTGATACCATAATTTGTGTCTTACAGATGTATATGTATATATTTTTTTTGTGTGTCACCAGTTGCTCGTGTATTTTTGTATAATAGAATTAATATGTGTTTTACAAATTTCATTGACATTTACAGTGTTGTAACTATGATATTACTAGTACTTATTTACATTAATAGATAGTGTTGTAATATACGGTGATGCCAATTATTGAAGTTATGTATATAAGCAGTGTAATGACAATTAATCAGTGGGCACTTCTCTTCTTTTTCGGCTAATTTTTTTTTCAAAATTCAATTTATGTATTATTTACAGTTCTGTTACCAGAAATTTCAGGTAGGATGCAGTTATGCGTAGGAATGACAGTAGTAGGGAAGTGAGGTTTCACAGTCAGGTGGAACATGTGTTCTTTTACAGGTGCAGAGAATATCTTTGTCATTTTAGTGGTAAAATCAGCCTTGTGGTCCCTCCTCTGGTAGTACTCTTTTATGGTCATGTTTCAGGTAATTCTACGGATGTGCGAGCTCTGGTTCTATATATCCGGAATATATTGTCAGGGTGGTATTTCAGCGGTGAACTCTCTGGATCCCGTCCCGGATCGATGTATGATTTGTGTTTGTGGGTCAGTTTTTTCAGTGTTGAGGTCCCAGCATGCCATGTGGTACCCAGTTACCTTTCAAAAAAATAATTTGTTTTCTCAAAAAAATTTTTTTTTAATTAGCCGGGGGGAGCAATCTTGTTACGGTTGGTTTCAACCAAATTTTTTTTTTTTAATCTACATTAATTATTTAAATCACTTTCTCAACATTTATTTAAAAGCACTCTTTTTTTTTTTGTTTCTAATAAAAATTTAAATAAATAAATGTAATTGTAATAATAATAATAAAATCGCTTTTTATTTTTTCTTCTTTTTTTTTCTTTTTGCAAAGTAAATTCAACGTTTATAGTCGAGCTTTGCTTCCTGTTTTCAAATACGAAAGATATATAGCAGGGAGGGAGGTTTCTCAGTAAAAGACCACACATATTGTATTGGGCAGTCGTGTACGTTTTCTCCCATACCCTTGAATCATGTGTTTGTAGTCACCTAGTCTGGCTTTGGTTAAAAGAAAGACCGTCCGCCCTGTATAAGAATTACGTTATCTTATGAGTGTACTATATACGCAATTAGGCTTTGTAAGTTTACGACAGGCTTCAATTGGCTCTGCTATCAGGCGGATAGCTGGCGCCCATGTAAACAGAGGCTAACAGGACCCCCTTCAGCACACGCCATGGGGGTGATGCATGGCTTCCTTCCCCCATGAAGCGGCCGGCAGAGTGGAGCGGCAAGCTGTAGTCTTCAGGAAGAGTCCATCTTTCCTTTTGTTTCCATTCCCGTACCCCTGGCAGAGTGGATCGGTCCCGTTTTTTAAGCAGCACGGGAGAATGAATGTTTACGACACTTGTTGCTTGGCCGAGTTACCTGTCGTTTGGCTCGTAAAAAATTGACTTGTTACGGGACTCGAAGATTGGCCTGTGGGCTGGATCGCGAAGTTGTTAAAGGCGGACAGGTTTCTGAAAGATTTTTTTTTTTTTGAGAGTGGGGCATTGATGGCCCTACACTAACTATCCTAAATCATGGTGATATGATGAAAAGAGGCTATAAGGGCATTTTCGAGTTAAGGATCTGTATCTGATAGAGGGCGAATGAAAAGAAAATATGTTTGACCCATCATGTAGTAGCGGCGTTCCTAGAAAAAGTATTATCCTGTATTGACTTCTTAAGCGGCGGTTGTTATTGATGCCTTGACGAAAAATGAATTAATGATTAGACGGGCATCATTTCTGGAGATGGGGCATTATTAATCCTAGACTAAGAAGGTTGGCGTGTGACGACGTTTTGAATCGGGAATAAATCAAAATCTCCAAGTGATGTATGGAGTAACGGTGTTGACTCGTAGAGGCAGCTGAAAAGAATAGGTTGATAAAAAAAAGGACTATGGCAGACTAGCATGTATGCAAAGAAGTGTGCCCACGCTGACGGTAGTAAATATCAAAGTATATTGTAAGTAACCCATATTTCTTCTTTATTACATGTTGTCTACTGTTGTAATATTTATAAATACCTGGAGAAACAAAAAAATTATAATTGTTGGCATTTTAAGATGATTAACATGTAACCTTTTTTTTTATGATTGAACGACATTTGAATTGTTAGTTTGTTAGTAGTTAAAGATTTATGATATTTAATTGTAAATTAATCAATAACTAAATTTTGAAAAGTTGATCCATCTTTAAGTCATGGTATTGTGGTAATTGTAGGGACTTTGCTGTTTAATGTAAAGTGTTATATAGTTAATTTCAGTATTTTTTTTTGATCAACTTTGTTATTGTGTTATTATTATATTTTGTTTGAGAACTACCTTACTTTTATAATTTTAATTATTCAAATAAAGAAAGTTTTTGTTTATTCTCAAATATGGTATGTTTTTCTTTATATATAATTTTTAAATAATTAATTTTTTTATAATTACAACAAACCTATAAGAAGGGATTAACCTCTCAGTAAGTGTGACTAAAAATATGAAAGCTATAATTTTGCTAATTTAATACTTTTAAATTTCTTAAATCTAAAATTCATGGCAATAGTTTAAATGAACATTAATTGAGGTTTACGTAAGGTTATTAGATGTAATTATTGTTCCTATCTCAGTATTGGATATACTGATAATTGATGCTAAAGTAAAATTAAGTCTAATTTCATAATTAATTTAAATTTTAATTATCCTTTCTTTGAAGTATTTTTCAGAACAAACAACAAAATGGTTGTTTTTTAACAAAGTAAAAAAAAATAAATAAAAAAAAATAAAAATAAAAAAATAAAAATGGTTTCCAGTTATTTTATACCACTATACGATTCTTGGCTAACCGATCGGATCCTGTTCAGAATCTCCATGGTTGTTCTAAAATTTTAGTACATCATCATATCCCTATTCTATTAACGGATTTAACTCCTTCTCCTTTTGGTCCTCATATTGGAGGAAATTCAGGTTGTCTGCATTTTTTCAAATTATATGATGATTACACTTTTGTTAATTTAATGTATATGGAGATTTGAGCTTGATCGGGTTGGAGTGGAGTTGGGTGTTCTTTATGCAATCCAGTATGCTACTTGATTTAGAAATCTGTTGCCCCTTACTACATTTAATATTGTCTTAAAATGATGAGTTCAAAATTATCATTGTTGTATTAACCTATTCGGATTCTTAAGTCTTGATATTTTGATTAGTTCAATTTAATTTACTCCTTTTTCCATGGCAACAGATTTCAGTGGAGTTAATCAAGGTACACTTATTTTTAAATTGTTTAATTGTCAAGTGAGTAATGAGTTGTAAATGAGTCTATTAAGTTTAAGTAAATTATTTTAGAAAGAACACCAAAACACCACAACAGTTGTGAGGCATGTACTCTAGCAAATGGTCAGAATTTCGAGCACCTCTTGTAAGTCTGTACAAGAGATGCACAAATAAATGTTTTTTCTCTTACCACTTTCTTGTTATGTTTTCTTTCCATCATTTAACCGGATTCATATTGCCCTACTACATGACGTCAGCGCCCATGCTTTCCTATGTGAAATAGTGTTCTTTTCCTATTCCCTACCTCCCCACCAAATATTGATGATGAATTCAGAATCACCCTGTATAAAAATAATCAAAATCTGATTACCCAGCTTAGCACTTTCCTTGTTAGATAAAAACAATGGGACAACCTTGACAAATCTATTTTAAGAAAATTGATATAGTTAATGGGACTAACAAAAAAATTTTAATCTGTACATAACACCTATATTAAAGTCTTTGGATCATTAAAGCAAAAATCATTACAGATTAGAGCCTTAATTTTTTTTTTTTTTTAATTCAACCATTTTAAAATTCTTTTCCTATTTTGACATTTAAACTAGATTTTCTTTTAACTTATACTCAGGGTGCATTGTTCTACAAACCTAAGTATCTGATTTTTGATACAAAGATTACATCAGAAGAAAAAAAAAATAATTAGATGTATATGGAATAAACCTATGAAAATCACATATATAAGTTGATTTTTTATACAAAAAAAAAAAAAAAAAAAAATTCAAAAAAAAAAAAAAAAAAAAAATCAATACTTAGTTATTTCTTATAGAATCTAAAGACACAGTTTTACAAAATTCAGGCAGCTTGCTCAATTATTGTGAAAGCCTTAGCATTTTGATTACATAAAGACTCTGAAAAAATACGAACTGAGAAAAATGAGTTTAAACATTTCATTTATACAAAGAGGAGATATTAAAGATAGATATGTAAAATTAACTATATCTCCTTTACTATTAATCAGATCAAGAAATTTGGGCACAATGTTCTACAGATGTTAAATTTCAATTTAGAATAAATTCTGAAATTCAACATTTTAGTCATTTTTTATGAAAATGAGAGGTAAGTAACACAAACATAATACCCTTAGGTAATACAAACATATCATAAAAGGATTTTAAAAATATGAAAATATATTAAAATAAGGATAGCAAATGCAGAGAAATTGCAATGCATCTACAAAAATAGGTCTAAAAATTATGTGACTAATTAACCCACCCACCCATCCAGATTTTTTATTATTATTAAACTTTAATTTTTGATAGATTTTATGAAGTGGGTTGTTTGAATAAGATAACAAATGTAGATGATAAATGAAAAGCAAAAGTTACATTATGTGATGAAGTTGAAAATATAACAATTTATATAAATGAATATAAGTTGATAAAAATCATAATAGCAAACTTTGATACATAAATTAACTTAATACTGCTGATGAGTTATTTTCTTTGAACTGAGAGTAAATTTGATTTTTTTTTTATATATAACTTAATATTTAAGGCCTTAAAAAGAAATTGCATAAATTAAAACTTCTTGTTTCTTTAATAACCTAGCACACATAGAAAAAATTATAAGCAATCACTAAATTACCATGCACGTCTAATATCTGGATCATCATTCTCATCCATTAAATGCATCCCATACTTTATACATTCATGAGATATTGGCATAAAGACATCTTTTCCAACACTTCGAGCAATTAAGGATAGAGTATCTGAAAGAATAATGATATGCCTCATGATATGTATCTTATACATTTCAAACAGAATCATAAGTGATTATCTTAATATCTTATATGGCTAAGGAAGTTACATAAAATTCTCATGGCTTTGATTTTACCTCTTATGTTACAGTTGAATAAGTTTATGTTCGATGGCTATCATAACAGCCTATTTCAAATTGAACAGGTTGTAGTTAATGTATTAATCAAGATATCCTAATGTTTATTACTGAATTTTTAAATGTACAGGTGATTTTAAATAATCAAAATCAGGGTGATGGTATAAAATACATTCCAGTGAAAAATTCTATTGAAGTATTAAGTACATCAGAGATTATATTTTTAGTAGCACTAGATTAAACAAAAAAGCAAAAACAATTTTAACAGATTTGCACTTAATTACTATTAAAAAATTTAAATACATTCTACAGATAATTAAAAAAACAAAAATCCCTGTTTGCACATAAAAGTTATTGAACATTCATAAATACAAAGCATTACTTTGACACTTTTTCTTGGACTATACTCTTTGGATAACTGGTGTATTATTTTTCCCCTTCTTTACAAAAAATAAATATTTCTATTGCATCAGATAAAACAGTGTATAAAAAAAAAAAAATCATAGTACAAATGTTAACCCCTTCGCAACAAGCGTCCTTTACAGAATTTTTAATCTTTCGCCAACGGCTTTTCAAAACAGAAATTTGCGCCTAATTGAATCACAGAAATGCTAGGACATAAGGCAAAGCTTACAATAAAAAGTAACTGGTGGGAATAATCGATGATTCTGAGCATCTTATGTCTCACGCACAGAGTAAGGACAGAGACCCAACTTCGCCTGAAAAGAGCGACTGCAGCGGATGACTTAAGAACTAAATCATCGCTTTGGCGATTTTTATCTTCGTGATTTCCGTTTAAGTGTAACCCTATTCTGCTTGGCGTCTTTTGATGTTGTCATTTGTGCATGTACAAATTTTCAGCATTCGCTAATTGATTTTCGAATCTTGTTTAATACTTATTATTAAAATTATTCTTTGAAGATCAAATAGTTGATTATAATTATTATAATTCTTCAAAATGCTACGAAGAGAGGAGTGTATTGTTTGCAAGAACAAGACATCAAAGTTATTTTTTATTCCTAAGAATCGGTAAGTTGTGGTTTATTTCTATGTGTTATTTTTGTTTTTATTTTTCAAGTTCCATTATGTATGAAATATTTTATATATATATTCAGTGTTGGCAGATTTTTAACAAATTTTGACTTTATATTATCGTTAAAATAACTGCCATACCATAAATCTCATTCATGTTAAAAAAATTTCTCTATATAAAATTTTATTCATATACATTTTCTATCGCAATGTAAACATGGTACTAAGTTTTTTCCTATACTAGTAAATCTGCAGATCATTTTTTTTTAAATCTCATTTTAACTTCGTACACTCAGCAATTATTATTTTTTCAATTGCATGCATGTTTATAAGCATATAAAATTCTTCGAATGTTCCAGAAATTAGAATCCTTAAATTAAAGTGGTAAGTAAAAATAAATTATTTTAAAAATTGTAAAAATTATGAAAGTAAGATGTTTATATTTTCCGAACAGATGCAAAAACATTTTCAAATATTTTAAGCAATTAATTTCTAAATTCTATTAAATTTATAAGCAAAATTTTAAAACTATTGGAAATCCATATCGAAAATTTAGCATTCATAATTTTACATCTAAATCCATTATGCAAATATTCCATCTTCATTTCAGATAAAAATGAAATTTGAAAAATCGTCTGCATCCCCACACGAAAGCATTATGACCTGAAAAAAAAATATTTTTTCCGAACGGATGAACCAAATTTAACCAAAAACTATACAGCTTATTCCGGATACCTCGCCAACATACCTACTAAAAATCAACCTAATCTGACTATTTTTACAGCAAACAGACAGACTGAAACCAAAAACATTTCGCGTCTCCACAGTGAGCCTTAACATGACGTTTCGGCACAAATCTGTTAAAACTCAATGTATATAAAATATTTCAAACATATGGAACTTGAAAAAACAAGAACAAACATAACACATGAAAATAAATCAACTTACATTTTGAAGAATTAAAAAAAAATCAAATTTTCCTTTCAAACTTGGAAAAAAAAATTTGTTTTACCACAGCACTTATTTTAAAATAAAGTTGAATTCCGATTGTTTCAGAACATGTTAAAAATAATAAATCTGTTTTCATTCGCGTAGATAGATAATCAAGCATCTTAACATCAATCAACCAACCAACCAAAACAAGAAGCAAGCAGTCGCCGTTTTTTTTTCTTTTTCTTCCCTCACTTGTCGCCAAGAAAGCGATATATAGCTCTATTAGCAACCTCGCTTCTGTTACAGCTGTAGTTTTCGCATCATCTGCAGCTAGCGCCACTGTCTATGTGTAATCCCATGTTACAGAAGTTACCATTGCAGTGTATGAAAGTTGATTCTCGGTTTAAAACTCTTTACTCTGTGGTCTCACGTATACGTGTCGTTCGTCCGCAATGGGTTAAGTAACATTACAAGTAGACAAACCCAAATTGTCCAACAATGCATACTCAGAACTAAATGATGAAATGCTAGAGGGCATTTTTGATTGATGTTTACTTCACAATCCGAGTAGAGGAATGTTTTTATTTACACATAATATTACTGTCAGACAATACTATAACAGATGAAAATTAACAGAAAGAAATTTAAATATTGAAAACTAGTGTCTCTGTTTCATAAACAAAGTTCTTGATAGTAAGGAGAAAGGAATTAGCTAACTGGTGTGAATTATATCTTTTATTGATCATTAATACACATGAGAAATGGCAAAACTAAAGAGCAGGTAGGACAGCTACCCTGGGTGCCAAAATGATGAAGTATAGATTAAAAACAAAAAAAAATTGAAATTAAAAAATGTAATTTTACTTTGGATAACTGAGTATTTACTTTCATTTTTATAGAATCAAATGTAAAAGGAAGTTTATTTAACAAGGTGTCGATTTTTCCGCAACAGTGATTACTCACCACCACCACACAGGCAAGACTTGCAAATGCCATATCTGAAATCCAGATTGTTATTTTTGCTTATTTAGGTTGTTGCTCATATTTTAAGTTTGCAGGTAGGTTTTTCTAGTTGTGGATTGTAGTTACATTAGGCACTATTATTATATACAGCAGGTTGCATTTTTTCAGCTTCTTTCATACTGTATAAACTACTACTTTTTTCAGCCTCTTTAAAAAAAATACTTATCTTTCTAGGGTTAAAGTGCAGCTACAATTGTTTGTACTAGCTTTCTTTTGTTTGAAATAATATATCATGGATACTATTCAGTTATATTTCAATGAGATAACATCACCATTTTTACAAGTCATCACTTATTTCACAAATCATCACTAATTCCACAGATAGTCTTTAATTTAAGAAAACCATCACCAATTCCAAGACCACTGACAAAATAAATTTCATTTAAAAAACTAAGTTTTACTGCAACTTGGCATGACCAATCTGAAATTTATACTTAGTATCTATCAGTATTTTAAAGGAATTACAATGGTTCTGCTTCTTGCTATAAAAACTGTTTCTGGAAGTCAAAAGCTTCAAATATCATACATTTAAGTTAGATCCAAAAATGAAATCAAGTTTGGTTATTGATATACTAAGATTTATACATAATATATGGACTTAAAGATGCTTAACTAAACCTTTCTACATGTCTAATTTTTAAGATTGCAAAATTTTTACTTCTGCAGCAGATTGGAGCTGAATTCAGAAATTTTTGTAGCAGAATGTAGCAAGAAATCAAAATTGGAGCAGTTCGGAGAAATTGGAACAGATTTTCCACCTCTGTGAGGTTTCATAATATAATAGTGCCTCATTATTTTAAGCATGCAGGGAGGGAGATAAGTAAAAAGCATCATATATCTGAAAGCATGATAAAACTGAGGATATCTAAAAAATGTATATGAAAAATAACTAGATGTAGAAGAGGGGAAGGGGTTATTGTAGAAAATGATCCAAAACTCAAAACAAGACTAAACATTTTTGTTTAAATTAATTTTATTAAAAAAGCATATATATAAACTTACCTATTGATTGGATCTGTAAAGGTCTTGTAGCATCCGTCTGTTTTTCAGATATAAATAATTTTAATTGTTCGACAACAGATGGAAAATAAGGAATAAATAGTTCCTTGGCAGCTGCAGCTATAAAAAGAAATTCAAATTAGAGCAATGTTTTATGTGATCATTAACTTATTTTTTATGTGGTCATATAGAATTACTTACCAGCAGCTCCAATGGCTTCAACTGCCAATTCTTTAACTGTTATCGATTTTTCTGTATTGATAGTTAAAAATGTTGTTAAACAGCTCATAAGTGTTGGTAAGTAAGGCTGAATATCCTCTACAACAAAAAAAAAGGACCATTATTCATAGTTAATAATCACAATTTAAAATTTGAGAAAATTTATGACTAAATTTACAGGCTACAATTAATTTTTCCCATAAAAATAAGTTTAAAAATATTTTTTTCCCAATTTCCAATACATATATATAACTAATATAATTTTCAACAATCTATTTCTAGAAGCTTTAAATATGTGAATCCAAAATTTTATTTCTTTCTACAAAGAAGTTTAAGTTATGCTGAAAAAACTACCTGCATCGCAGCTTATTTTACAAATAAAAGGTGGAATTCAACATTAGGAGTTCAACACTTTACATCTGCATAATTCCTAAATAACTTGATCGCATGACTTCCTGTTTGGTATCCCAAGGTAAAATTAATCAAAGAATCAAATGTCAAAATTAGGGAAATATGGAAAATTTCAAGGTTTGATACAATTTCTGTGTGAAGACAGTCCCCTAAGCTTTAACATACATTTAAAGAAAACATAATTCTCAGCTGGATTGAAACCCAAAAGTGTTGCATAAAAATGACAAAATATTTTCTATCCCAATAAAGAACCTCAAAAAAACTTTCCCTTTTAAAATCTAAAAAAATAAAACTTCACTTTGGAAAGATACCTTAAACAACTTCATTTGCATGATTTTCAGATGTTCATAACTTAAGCTGACCATCGATTAGCTCTTCTGCACAGCAGTTTATAAACTCAAACTCCAAGTAGACAAAATGTCTGAGGACCAGACCCACCCTCCATATGCTTCCAATATTCCCTTTGCATTTTTGCTTCAATTCAAAGAATGTCCAAAATTATTTTCAAAAAGGTGGAATTCCTCCTTTAGAAAAATGCATGCCTAGATGCAACTCTGCTTTTTGACAATAACAGGTAATAATTAAACACCCTTCTCATAAAATACCTTACTCTGACCTTCTTTTGATCATCAAAAATTTATCATTTCTTAAAGTTTTTAAAAATTTATATAAATTTAAAATACAAGTAACAATTATACACCATTTTACCACATTACAACATTTCAAAAAGGTGGAATTCCTCCTTTAGAAAAATGCCTGCCTGTGCAACTCTGCTTTTTGGCAATAACAAGTAACAAGTTAACACCTTTCTCATAAAATACCTCACTCTAAACTTCATTTGATCAGAAATTTCTCGTTTCTAAAGTTTAAAAATTTATGTAAATTCAAAATTATTAATGCTGTTAGATTTTTTTTAAAATTAGATTCCTGAAAGTCATCTCCATATATGAGTAAAAAATATAAGATTAGATTGATTAAGAAATAAAATCTATATTGGCCGATTTAAATATATATATATATCCTATTTTGGGCAAAAAATAAAGTAAAATAAAAATTTATAAATCTGTACAATATCCAAATAAACTTTATTGAAAAGAGCACAACATTTACTATATCGAGCAAACAGATTGAATTTGGATTGCTTTTATGAGTGGATAAAAATCACAGGCAAACTTGCAAAATTGGGAAAATGTGAATCACTCTGTTCAATATAAATAAAAAAATCTAATAAAAAAATTCGAAATTAGCCTCAAAATAAAAAAAGGTAATTAAATAAAAAAGGCATATATTTTTCTTACCTATGTTTTCACAGAATTTTTCCACTGCATAAAACGTCCTCATGAGACTGGGAGGATTTTTCCCTTGTTGCAAAAGTAAACATGTCTGCTGGAGGTATTCAAAAAGAACTGGGAGAAGCTCATGGGCATATTTACTTATGTCAGGCTGAAATACAAAATGTTTGATAAATAAACAAATGTGGATACAGAAAAATCTTAATAGTAACATGAAATACCATGCATGGAAATACCTGTAAATATTCAGCATATTGACCAACAGCATATAATGCAGCATTACGAACTATAGGATCTTGATCTTTAATACCTCGGCAAATAACTTGAACAAAATTTGGCAGGTATCTGAAATAAAAGAAAAAAATTTGCAACAAATACTAAAATATATAAAGATACAAAAATGTTCATCAGAAAAATAAGAGATACAAAATGAATTTCAAAAATATATGCAGAGAAAATTTTTAAAAAGTGTTTGGATACATTTACTTTAATATTAAGACTTTTTAAATATTAAAATGAATTATCCATAGACTGCAGGGATATGTTTAGAAAAAAATTGGGTCCTCTAAAGGACCCTTCACAATTTTTTTTAATTTCAAAACAGGACCCTTCACAAAACTATTTTCCCTAAAACAGACCCTTCACAAAAATATTTTTCCTAAAACAGGACCCTTCACAAAATTCTTTATCTTAAAAATAGGTTTTTCACAACATTTTTCCATCTTTAAACTGAACATTTCACAAATTAATCATTTAAAAGTAAAATCTGACCTGTCACTTTTACACATATAAAGAAAATATGTGTTTTACATCCATATATCTTCTTAAAAATGTATAAACAAGAACCGGAATATAACGATCATTTCAAATTCACAAAATTATGAGTAGATTTTTCACAAATATAACAAGAACGAAAAATCATGCGTCAAGCATAGATTATGTAACACTTTCCAACGCTTCCAAAATAATTTTACGAATCATACTCTTTAATAAGCTAAAAGATAACATCTAAGTAATCCGAATACTTTTATTCAGCCCTGTATAGGATCTATAGATTTGTATATATACTACATAGGATGCTAAATTTTAGTTCAGTTAGGAAACACGTAGCACAGTTTAAAATTCTCCGTCTGGAGTTAAATAATACGGAAATGTGTTCCCGAACTTTTGTGCTTCCCTGTATAGGATCTACAGAATTTATACACACCACGTAATATACAAAACGCGATTTAAAATTAAAATCGCGTTCAGTAACTTAAAACGCACTTCCAGGAATTATTGTTAACATACAGTAGAGAATTCTTTTGTGTGTCCCTGTAAATGAACGATGACTGCTATACACACAATATTCTGTAGTAAGTCTCTTGTAATGAACCTTATATAAATTTCAATGCGTTTAAAATAGGGAAACATTATTTAAATAAACCGCAGACTATTTTTCTCCATAGACGTAATGTAACGGAATTCTTTTGACTGTCCCTGTAAAGTAAGTATAAGTGCTATGCACACCCTATTCCATATTAAGCTTCTTCTAATGCACCTTAGTGATATATATAAATTTCAGTGCGTTTAAAATAGTGAAACATTATTTAAATAAACCGCAAATGATTTTTCCCCATAGACCGCAATGTAACGGAATTCTTTTGAGTGTTCCTGTAAAAAAACTATAAGTGCTACACACTTCCATTGAAATAGGGAACATGCTATAGATAACGATTATAACATATAAAAATTGCAGGGCAATCCGAGCATATTTACGGGAGTTAGAGCACGGACAGACGGCAGACGGCAGACGGCCAGACAAACCGAAGTCATAAACACTTTTCAACTAGGTTGGAAAGTGTTAAAAAGCTGTTCACAATTTCACAAAAACAGGACCCTGGGTTAAAAGTCTGGACAGACCCCTGGACTGGGTAGATTAACAAAGATAGTTTTCTGTCAAACAAATTTAAATTTTAAAAGATTCAGTTTAGATTTTTATTTTTACTCATTTTTTGTTATTTATTTTATTTTACTTATTTTTTATTTATTTTTTTTTTGGTTGGGGGGGGGGGGGGGAGGGATAAGGAAATACTATAACACAAAACAAGTCTTATTTTCTTTCTTCATCTGATAATTGTGCAATTAAATTCTATGCCTTGTTATGATAAAGACCAGAATCCAAAACTATCAATTTTAGCCTGTTCACCAATCACAAACAGTCATAGGTATTAAGGGGACAGTTTATCTTTTCAACAATTTTTTTTATTTAAAAAAAAATATGGTTCAAATGGTGAACTCACTGCATTTCAATGTTTAACTGAAAGTACATTTTGAGAAAAAAAAAATTAACTGCATAATTAAATTTTTTTTAAATTGATTTTTTTAAAGCCTTACTATTTTTATAAATATTAATATTTTTGCCCCAAAATTTTTTTAAGATTTTTAAATATGTATTACACAAAACTGCGCATGGATTTTTAGATACATCTAAAATTGCATTTAATATATTTTTTTACTGATATACATAGTGTAAAACTATTAAATTTAACACATTTTCATATACTTTTATTAAAGAAAATAATAAATAATATGAAGGCTAATTACATGCGTAGATTTCTCACATGTATAACAAGGAGTATGTACAAAAAAAGTTTAAATCTGCAGCTCAAATGCAAAAAAAAAAAAAAAAAACTTAACATTTTTAAAACATGAAAGTGGAGAATATATGAACATGGAGAAAAAGCCATTTAAAGTTTTTATTTGTGAAAAAGTACCCTTTAAACATCAATCCTGTACATATTATGCATACAGCATTGTAAACTGTAAATGTAAGTATATATAAAACATTTCATGTACATATCATTCATAAAAAAATGTCATGATGGTAAAAAGATGAAAAGAAAATGATCGAGATGGGCATATTTTAGTTTAAAATGTACTTTTGAAAGCAAATTTAAATAAATTAAAAAGGTGAAACACTATCTGTCACATAAAAAAAAAAAACTTTCATAAATATATATATTATTTAAATAAAAAAAAATGGTACTTTTTATGTGTATCTTCCCTCTTTTAAAAGACATAAAAATGAAAATCCAATCAGGGAAGCCCCAACAGTGGCTGAGAGGTTCTGCTCTCAAAGCTGGTAGACGGGAGGGTGCTAAGTTCAAACCCCTGTCCGCACTCCTCAACTTAACCATTAAGAGTTTTTCCGTGGTAATCTTCGAGCCTTGTGGATCTCTTAGAAAGACACCCCCCGTCCCCCCCAGGGCCTATATCCCTCCTGTTGGCCGGGATTGGCCATCATAAATCAACCAACCAACCAATGAGGAAAAATCCAAGGTCAACTAGTCTAACAAAAATTAGGGAGTTTTAACAGACAGCATACAAATAAGAAACACAGTGAATGACAAACAGATGGAACGTGCATCAGCTGGGAATGTAAACTAGGGATTTAAAGGGCTGTTTTTGCATAATTACGCTGGATATATTAACAAAATTCACAATATCTCGCGATATAATTGCTGTATAGGTAAAAATGAGGTGTCAAAATATTCACAATTAAACAGGCTTTCATTCAATACTTAAAAAATAAAATTGATTTTTTAACTGGCTCAGCATGAACCAGTGATCGGTACTATTTTCAAACCAGTCTTTAGACTGAGGCTCAATATGAAAATTTATTAATTCACAAACTGAAAAAAGAAAAACAAGAAAATTCTTAAAGTGTTTTACAAACACTTAAAAAAATCAATTTGAAAAGAATTTAATTGTTATCGATGAAATACAAGAAGAAATATTTTATCCGCTTCTGAAGCCTTTGCATGTCCAGAGTTAGTAATATAAAGAAGACATGGGATATCCCTTGTCCATGTTCGCTTTCTGTCTGAAGTCCTTTTACAGAAATAGTGGAAAACAGAACTCATGCTTTTCTGCCATAGTTGAACAATGATATTTTAAAAGAATAAGAATCAGACTTGGCAGATTTTTGCAAGTGGTTGAGTATAAATAACAAATTGGTTAATTTAAACAGATTTTCAGGGACATGAAGATCATGAAAACACTGACATGAGAGTAAACTCCCTCATGTCAGTGTTTCAAGATCGATATTTATTTCCATGTAAGAAGATATTTTTAAATGAGAGAATTAGTCTTGAAACCTTTTTTTAATGTTATTAACAACTTTCTACTGCCTACTTTTGTTATTTTTATTAAGCTTGAGCTCTGATTTCAAATTGTTGGGCTTGGGCTCTGAACAAGGACCCTGAACTCATCTCTAATAGGCATCTTTTTTTTTTCTAAAAGAAAGTTACTAACACTGAAGGTATCATAACTGAATCTATTGTAACCTTTTCCCTTTCTCAGCTTATCCTACAAAAACTATTGCATATAAAAACATGAAAACTGGCAGTTTTATAAAGAAATGTATGATAAACACGCTATAGCAGACAGTTTTAAATCTAATTATTTTAAGTACTATTCAATATTCAAATCAGTCAAAACAGTTCAGTTACATAAATTTTATTAGATCAAAAACTATGCATGCCTATTTTATCATCTTTCGCAGGTATATACTTGACTAGATTGTGATGTGCAGTGTTCAAACATTTTTTAAATGTAATTCTTTTAAGTTTATTTCCTCCATTTTTAGGGTTTTATACTTACAGGGTGACAATTATTGAACTATATGAAATTAAACCGTCATAACTTCTGAACGGTTTCTGTGATGAAGTTCAAACTTCGTGGTTAACCGCAGGACATGATGGAAATTAGTATGTGCATGCACACGCAACTTGTTGTTGTCGGCCATTTGCAAGGGAAAATGTAACGGTACAGCATGCCTGAGCGCATTTCGCGATCGAGAAGTCTCTCCATCCTCAATGGGTGACTGTGTGGTGTGCAATGTCCAGTCACGGAATTATTGGTCTGGTATTCGTTGACGGCACAGTGATTGCTGAACGATACGTGAAGGTTTTGGAAAATTGTTTCATCCCCATTATCCAAAGTGACCCTGATTTCGAAAAGATGTGTTTCATGCAAGACTGAGCTCAACCCCATCGGAACAAGAAAGTGTTTGATGTGATGATATTGGCATTATTGGGTGTTGATATTGGCATTAAAAGAAAGTTCAGATGAAATTGTCCTATCTAATTTTCACTTAGAATATGGTAAAAAAATACTAATGAACATTTTAAAATTTTAGTTATGCAATTTCTCATAAGGGACTTTATCAGCATAAAATAACCTATCCCGTGGAAATTTTTATCGAAACAAAAGTTTGCCTAAATTCATGAGAGTTTAAATTTGCATAGTTATACAATCTTCCGGCGGCACTACTAGAATAAAGGAACATACGTGAGAATTTTTACTAAGTGTTATGATTTAAAATTTCATTCTAAATTTTATTCAGTATTTTAATATTTAACTTTAATTTATTCATCCATTTAAATAAAATCATTAAATTCATTTAAATTTATTAAGCTAAATTTCATTATTTCATTTTAAATCAAACATTCTTTTTAAATTGTTTACTTTTGATAAGAGTATAAATCAAATTGAGCATCTTTCCATTACATATGTTTTAGGATATTCATTTCAAATTTAATTTACAGTTTATTCACTTTACAATATTTACTTTAAATTCTTTACTTTAAATAAAATCCACTTCAAATTAAAAGAAAAATATTTATAACTTACTTTTTCTAACTTTTAAATAATATCCATCTTTCTTAATAACAGTCAGTCTAAAATAAATAATTATTCTAAAATATAGCGTATTTCCTTTTCAATAATAATTATTAAAGATGATTAATCACTAATTTTATTCTTTTCAGAAAGTTCAAATTCACTTATTTTGATTCATGCTAAATCTCTTTCAGAATCGTGAAACTTTTTCTTATATCGTTCAAAATTTCTAAGTCCAATAATTATTTTTCAAAATTCTTTAAATTATATAGTTTAATTTAAAAACATATCTATTGGAAAGAACTTTTTATTTTATTACGATTCCTAAATTTTCCTTTATTTTCATCCATTAGTTTGTCAGTTATGGATTTTTGTTTATCTTTCTTATTTTACTAAGAAGTAAACATGAATTTTTAGGCAAGTCGCCATTGCTTCGTCTTCAACGGTATTTCAACAATCGCAGGCTTATTTGAGTGTGTACTCCGTTCGGTCATTCACCGGGTCCACTCAAGGTTGAATTTGTAACGCTACAAGGTCGCGATCGAATGTTCGAAAAGAGATTTGGATGCTGTTGCTAAGGGTGGATGCGTAGGTGAAAGTCTAGCTGTAACTTTGACTACGGTTATTTGCGCTTGATCAGTGATATTCATCCGGCTCCTATTTTTTGATTGGTTATTTCGTAACCGCCAGAAATTTTTACCTGAGTGGGAGATTGTAAAGAGTGTTCAGTTCCTGACAAAATCTCAAAGATGTAACATGAATTGGATTTCGCTCTTCGGAGCTTAAGCCATTTTGGCTTGCGGTGAGAATAATGAATGTCATACATCGAAATATGTTTCTTCTCAAAATTAATTCTTCATTTTATTTAAGTTCAGTCAACTGATAATGTGATTGCTGTCATTGGTAATTATCGGGGAAAATGTGCTTCTACAAATTTTTAACAACTTAAGGTCTCAAGATATATACAACATATCTCTAACTTACTTCTGGCGTCATGGTTAATTCAAGAAACTTTGATTCTTTCTCAGAACTGAGTGATCCTGATTATGATTACGTTATCTTTCCTCATCTCTTTCGTCTGCTCTTGTGATGTTTACAAAATATACAGGGTCATTCATAATTCCCTCCGGGGTTTCGAAACGTTATAGTAAAAAAACGAAGACGAATATGAAAAAAAGAAACATATGAAATTATTCCGAAACTATTCAAGTTTTACTTACATACATTACAGGTGTTCTATGTGTGAACCCTTGGTCTCACGGCATACATCCATGCGATAGTCCAGTTCCTGCCATACTCTACTCAACATGGTACTGTCTATGTTATTGATAGCATGTGTTATCCTTTCACGCAGGTCAGCTAAATCACGTGATTTAGCTATTTATATGTTTTTTAGGTATTTGGAATTGTTCCAGCGCTGGTTGCTGGCAATTCATCTTTTTTTATTAATCTTTCCTTTTATATTCTTTACGATCCCCGAATATCATTATACTAAGACAAAATATTTAGCATGGCAGAGCTCATTCAGAAGATCTGAGTGAAATGTGTTCATGGGAAGAGAGTTTATATTTCAGTCAAGTAATTTTTCACAAGGAAAGCAAAAAATCTATCATGTGAAAGTTTTTTAGAAAGCAAAATTTGACCATGGCAGAATCTTATTCCAAAGATCTGAGAGAAATGTGTTCATGGGAAATTAGTTTAAAATGTGTAGTAATGTAACTTATCGCCAGGGATGTTACTAGAATAAAAAACCTATCATGAGAAAAGTTTATAAAAATATAAATTTGATCATATCCGAAGTTTATTCAGAAGAATTGAACAAAATTTGTATTTGTGAAGTAACTTAAATTACATAGTTATGCTAGGAAAGCTACTAGCATATCTCACTGCATGAAATTTTTTATCAAAACAAAATTAATCCTGACAAACTAATTCTGAAGATTTGAGCGAAATTTGTTCATAAGAAGAGAGTTTAATTTGCATAGTTATGCAATTTCCTACCAAGAGTGCTACTAGCATTAAAAAAACCTACTGCTATTTTTTCAAGATTTTCTTTATTATTATTATTATAATGCAATATTAACCATGACAGAGGCCGAAATCTTCTATTAAAACATAAAATTCACCATGACAGAAGTTTATTTCAAAGATCTGAGCAAAAATTGTTTTTAAGAATTGAGTTTAAATTGCATAGTTAAACAATTTCCCACCAGAGGGGACTGCTAGAATTTAAAAAAAGAACATATCAGATGAAATTTTTTATCGAAACATAAAATTGATCGGGACAGAAGCTTATTCTGAGGATTAGAGCAAAATTCATTCTTAGGCAGTGAATTTAAGTTAAATCTGAAAAGTTAGATGAAAACATAGTTATATATAGAAATACATCAAGCATAATAGTTTGACTAGAAGTCAGAATTTAAAAAAGAGAGAGAGAGAGAAAGAAAAACTTATTTTCTAAGATAAAAAGCTGTAGTATTATCTCCAGACTATTATCATGATCAATTTTATTTTCATTCTCCACACACTCACCCTAATTTGCTACTATACTGCATCAAATTTTCATTTAAAAAAAAATCATGGGTGTAGGAAAAAAAAAAGTAATATCAAATACCAGAAACTTCTATGTATTACACCTAGATAAAGCAAATGAATTTATAATAAATACAAAATATGCACCTAAACTAGGAAATATCATCCATACAAGAATATCCAAGAAGAAAGAAATATAGTTCTTACTTGTGCCGAATAAATTCTGAGCATCCTTCAGCTATAACGGATATGGCAAGATAAGCAGCTTTCTTGTGATTTGTTAGTTGACTTTCTAGAGCTGGCTCCAAATGATGCATCTGAAAATATACCATAATGCTATTTAATCTCAATATTTAACAAATCCTTGTAAAATTCAAAAGCAAAAAAATAACATGTCTAACTCAGCAGTTCACAGTCTGTGATCAGTGGAGTTCTAAGGGCTCCTTGAACACCTTCAATGTATTTAACTGGTGTTCAGGGAACATAAAAATTTAATACAATTATAGATTTTTTTTTTTAAATTGACCCACGAGAAAACTAGAAATAGTACACTTATGCAGCAGAAAATACAGGAAATTACAGTGCCCCTAGCAGAGAGAACCAGAACTGAAATGTTGGTGATATTAGTGGGAAACTAATGATCCAAGTTGTGTGAGGATTGGACCCATAGAACCTTAGATATCAAATAAAGAAAAATAGAGTAAGCAGCAGAAATACAGGAAATTGCAGCACCCCTAACAAAGAGAACCAGAACTGAAACGTTGGCGATATTGGTGGGAAACAAAGTTGTGTGAGGATCAGACTCATAGAACTTGAGATATTGAATAAAAATAAAACGTACACTAGAAAGACATCCTCTCAATAAGTATCCTTCATTTTTGCACCCACATCGATTCAGGTAGAGTCACATTTTTATTTTCGTTCAAATCGTCACAGACATTGAATCGATACCATGGTATTGTTTCAACATGGGTAGTAGTAATTTACTTTTCTTTTAAATCCCCATTGCAAATCAATATGATCAATCTATCCCCGTTCGCATGTCGATCTTTCTGGGGCTATTTTAGAGGCAGATCTGTCACCAAATTTCGTATGTCTTTTTCTTTCCAGGTTAAATTGTTATCTTTTTAGTTTACAGCCTAGTTATTTGGGTTACTAGTTTATTAAGTTGTATTTTTCGAGTTCGTTCTTTCATTCATTCCTTCTCTCTCCGCCCCCACCCCCCTCGCTTCCTAATCACAACTCTTTAATTATGGTTCAATCTGAACGGGAACTTTTTTTACACTCTTCCCAAGTCATTTGGTTACCAAATAAACATTGATCTTATTTCTGCAACTCTTTGTGATCACTATTCATGAACAATAAAAAATTTCAGCATTTTTTTTACAGTTCAAACATTCTATCCTTGCTTTAGGAGCCACTTTACTCAGGATTCTCACTAGTTAAGTTGTATCTCTCAAAGTTTCCCTTCCTTAGAAAATGAAGTCTCCTCCCATTTCCTTAGAAAATAAGAGTCAAACCCAAAACAAATTCCCAAACCAGAAAATTCCATTTGAAGTCAACACACAACCTGATCAGAACCTGACAAAATAAATTTTATCAACCCGAACTCTACAAAATAATTTTTGACCGCAACAGACATACTTCAACCAGAATCTGATCTGCAACCTGAAATGAAAGGAACTCAATTCATGTTTTCATGTATAATCTTCAATTATGTCTCTATTCTCTAATACCAATTTCATCTTTTATCTTTTGTATGGACCATAATTAAGAAAGTTATGATTTAGGCAGAAAGGGGTGAGAGGAAGAGGGGACAAACTTGAAAAAATACAACTTAATAAACTAGTAATTTAAATAACTCTGCTCTAATATAAAAAAATAACAATTAAACCTGGAAAAAAAAAGCCCTTATATGAAATTTGACAGCAACTCAGCTGCTAAAGTAGTAAAATCAAAAGAATAAATATATTATATAGTGTTATGAATATTTAACCAGAAATATTGATCTATTGTCTAATCCCCATTATCACGATTCACAGTCAAATTTCCTGCCAATTGATCGATAAATTTATTAATTACTCTTTTTAAGCTATCTGCGCGAGAATAGAATCTGGAATATCAATACAAGAATTTGGGAATCTATTATTGCGATTGATGCTGTTTTATACAATGCCTATGTTTATCGATATTCTATTTTTCCAGAATTGCCCATCACTACCGAGGAGTGCTGAAGAGATAGAGGCGGGGCGATAGAATAAGTTGCTTTTCAGAGAGGTTTAGAAAAAACGAATAAGAAAAGATAAGCAGAAATATAAAACTCAAGGTAAATAAATACTACAAAAAGATTAACATACAGATACACTACACACAACAAGAATTAAATCTTACCAGAAGAGGAATAAATTTAGCAGGAGGTAAGTGTAGAGCCATTACATCAATTACCTATAAATAAATCAATGTTAAAATAAAGCATCTAAAAGTAAACAGGTTAACTTTAACTATAATACTTACAAAGTACAAAGCTAAATCTTTTTAACACTTTCCAACCTAGTTGAAAAGTGTTTATGACTTCGGTTTGTCTGGCCGTCAGGCCGTATGTCAGTCTGTCCGTGCTCTAACTCCCGTAAAAATGCTCGAATTGCCCTGCAATTTTTATATGTTATTGTCGTTATCTATAGCATGTTCCCTATTTCAACTGAAGTGTGTAGCACTTATAGTTGTTTTACAGGGACACTCAAAAGAATTCCGTTACATTACGATCTATGGGGAAAAATCATTTGCGGTTTATTTTAACGATGTTACACAATTTCAAATACATTGTAATTGATATATATCACTAAGGTGCATTACAAAAAGCTTAATATGGAATAGGGTGTGCATAGCACTTATATTTACTTTACAGGGACAGTCAAAATAATTCTGTTGCATTACGTCTATGCAGAAAATCGTTTGCGGTTTAATTAAATAATGTTTCACTATTTTAAATGCATTGAAATTTATATATATCACTAAGGTGCGTTACAAGAGGCTTACTACAGAATATTGTGTGTATAGCAGTCATCGTTCATTTACAGGGACACAGAAAAGAATTCTCTAATGTCTGTTAACAATAATTCCTGGAAGTGCGTTTTAAGTTGCTGAACGCGATTTTAAATTTAACTCACTTTTTGTCTATTACTTGGTGTGTATAAATTCTGTATTTCATATACAGGGCAGCACAAAAGTTCGCGAACATATTTCCATTTATTGAAAGAAACTCCTGAAGGAGAATTTTAAACTGTGCTACGCGTTTCCTAACTAAACTAAAATTTAGCATCCTATGTAGTATATATACAAATCTATAGATCATATACAGGGCTGAATAAAAGTATTCGGATATTTTTCCGAATATTGTATATGTTGGTAATATATGTTGGAAATTCCTGAAATTACGTTTTTAAATATGTTATGCATTTTCCAAATTGTTTACTTAGATGTTATCTTTCAGCTTATTAAACGGTAATAATTTGTAAAATTATTTTGGAAGAGTTGGAAAGTGTTACATAATCTATGCCTGATGCATGATTTTTCGTTCTTGTTTAATCAAGAACATAAAAATTTTAGATTAACTTTTATCAAACAATCAAGTAAAACATGGATTTCATGTAACTCTTTACTTAAAAAAGAAAAATTAAGAAATTTTACTTTTTTGATTGTTTTTGATAGTAACAAAATGATTAAAAATTTTTAATCCCCAATTTAAGTTTATTTTTAAATATGCATTAGAGTTATACATTTTAAAAAGGCACACTAGAGTGGCTACGATTAATAATTTATTATTTTTATTTTTTATTCTTCCACTTTGTGCTGTGTAAATAAAATTGCAGATGAAGGAAATGTTAATGTTTTCAATTGATAATTTAAAAAAAATAATAATTTGATAAACCTTCACAAGGGATATGAAATTTAAGATTATGAATTAACAATGAGAGTCTATATTTTGCGTTTCATTTGTGTATTACAATAGCATGCCCTTAAGGCTGCTCTTCAGAGTAAACTTCCAGACTCCCCTCGCTAATGTTATTCCTATGGGCGTAGGATGCATTCGTATTTTTAAAATATCTCCTCGGAAAATTAATATTTTTATCTTCTGTTTTCTTCGTATTATTCTTAAAGAATGTCTCTTTTTTTTTTTTAGTTGTCAATTTGTTTCTAAAATATATACTTAATTTTATATGAAACGTTAAAATCTTATTCAGTTTTACTAAGATTTTAACGCATAAAAATATAAATTAAGCACATAATTTAGAAATATTTTGATAACTAAGAAAAAAAGTGACATTCTTTACGAACGGTACAAAGAAAACAGAAGATAAAAATATTAATTTTCCGAGGAGATATTTTAAAAATATGAATGCATCCTACGCCCATGGGAATAACATTAGCAAGAGGAATCGGGAAGTTTACTGAAGAGCAGCCTTAAAGAGTAGAGTCATTTATTGGATGTTAGCTGCTGCTACTTTTGAGTCAAATGCATTAGGCATTTTATTATAACTGTACTGATTTAAACCACCATAACTGGCCTTATATTAATGCATACTGCCTAATAATGATGGCTGGTCATTTTAATGCAACATTTAAAATTGTACAGAAGCAATATGTTAAAAACAAGACAGAAAATGGCTTTTAAAATAAATACTTTCAAAAATGTAATCAACAAAAGATGCAAAAATTAGAATCTTACCTGCCCAGCAGCAGATGGTATAGATTTTTCTAAATCCTCCTCTTCTTCTTCGTCATCTTTGTCACCAGGACATGGACGACACATTAAAGGAAACAACACATCTAATATAGGCTGAGTTAACCTCTGTTTCATAACAGTCTAGAAATTAAAAAATAGAAATAATTACAGTGGAACCCTTATTTTGTGCTCTCAAAATTTACATTGTCTTGTAATTTGGATAAAATATGAGCATGCACAAAAAAAAAAAAAAAAAAAAAAAAAAAAAAAAAAAAAATTATTTTACACAAGGTTTGTAATCAAACATATGATTTGGTAATTGTGGATAATTACGTTTTTTGGTATGAAACTGAAAAAGGAATTATTCTTCTTCCAACAGTTATTTTCAAAATCAATGTTTCATAAATTAACAGTTTTATAATATAGTAAAAAAACTTATAAATTGAATAATTTGACAAGTTTGTAACATTTTTTTTTAAATTATTTGGCAAGACTGCAGTGTTATGAGTTTATAGTTTAACATTGGCCATTCTTTATTTGGAGTGTTATGCTTATAAATAAAACTTAATTTTTCTTGAAGAGTGCTTGTGCTATTTTTAAGAAAAAGATGAGGTCAGGTAAAAATAAATAAAATATGAAAACACTTCTGATATTTTCTTTTGAGACACAAAAACACAAAGATTGCATGTTTGTGTTAAAACAAATTACAGTTATTCTCACCTGACAAAAGAATAGGGTCATATTTCATACCTAAAAACTATAAGTAATGTTAATTTATATTTTTATGATGTTTTATTGAAAAGTTTTTGTATTTTACAAAAGCAATAACTTATTTTTTAAAGCATATCTAAATTTAAAGATCACATTCTGTAGTATAAAAATTAAAGGATGATGATCAAATGTTTAAAATTTTAAAAATACGACTAAAATATTAAGAACTAGAAAAACATGTGGCTTGTTGACATAGTGCCAAGTGGTATTTGTG
This sequence comes from Maratus michaelseni, assembly GCA_963931845.1. Classification (NCBI taxonomy): domain Eukaryota; kingdom Metazoa; phylum Arthropoda; class Arachnida; order Araneae; family Salticidae; genus Maratus; species Maratus michaelseni. The sequence goes on along the minus strand of OZ007597.1, from coordinate 150,664,688 downwards.
TGTAACATTAGGGGGAAATTACACTGCTGCAGATAATTTTATTACTACTAATTAAGCCATTGTAAATGAAAAAGATGGGAGGGGGGGGGGGGGGATTCACAAGGATCTAGTAAAGTTTATTTTAAATGAAGGCATTAGTCACAATGTTTTGTCATCTTTGAAAGCTGGGTAAATTCAAAAAGTTTATATCTCTGTCTTCTGTCAAACTATAAAGATTTTTATAACTACAAATCATCTATACCACCCAAAAAAGAAAAAAAAATGTGCTATTACATGAAAAACGAGGTATAAAGTGAAAAAAAAAAAAAAATCAATATTTTAAATTATTAAAATTAATATTTAACGTTTGCATAATTTTAAATCATAACTGGACCATACATAAAATTTGGCCTCTAACTTATAAAAAGTACTATATCATATTTTAACTAATAATATCTAATCTTACTTTCCATATCATTAGCTTTAATTTTAAGCTATCTTCCAAAATAAAAGAACTTTTGATTTGTGTGTTTAATTTTTTACAATTATTCCTTACTTTAAATTTTTTACTCAAAATAGCATTATAAAATGAAAATTTCTGTTAATTCCTTGTTATTTATTAACATGTCTTTTGCGCAATATATTGTTTTGTTCATTTTGCTATTCAGTGTGACAAAATTTGGAAACCAAGTATCATTTTTAAACATTTGCAAAATTTTTACATTCTATCAAACTTGTTATTCTATTTCACTATTACTTCTTTATTTATGAATAAAACCCCCAAGCAAAACTCACAGCTGCTTTACATTTTAACGTGAAAGGTTTAAAAAAGTGTGTTACACATCTTGCATGCGCCAAGTACATCTTAGAAAGGGAGATTGTGCATTGCAAGAAAGGAAAGAATGAAAACTGCAGATCCTGTAGTTTTCCCTAATCAATTTTAAGATTAGGGGGCAAAGAATCTGTAAAATTCCTACAGAGCTAACATTTATATGCTTATTACATTTATGATGTAAACTTAATTTTGTGCTATTGCTCTAAAATTTTAATACCTTAAACTAACCTTTTTGCTATTATTCCAGTAAAAGTTTGGTTATATAACATATAGGGGTAAAATAATCAGTTTGGAAAAAAAAATTCCAATAAAATTTCAGTCGATGAGAGGCAAAAACCTTATAAGAAAAACACTGCTTTTTCAACTAAATATCAATATTTTAACATGAAAATTATTCACAGACTTTGGTAATATCATATTTGTAACTCATAAAAATTTCAAAGATTTTGGACAATAAGAATATTTTTTAATCACCTGATGTGGAAAAAAAAAAAAAGTGAGAAAACATTTTTAGCTGTCGTCCATTATTAGGTTCATTTGCAAAGATTTTTGTTTAAATATATAAATTCATTCAACACAGATTTTAGGTACATTTAAAGCCTGAGCTTTGTCGGTCTTTAATTAAAAAATATATTAATCAAAACAGGCTGGAGCGTGCGTAGCATATTTGGTTTACGCTGCCGAAAGCAATGATGCCCCCAACTCTGTTTGGACATATTTCATTTGAAAATAAAAATCATAAAAAAAAAATCGAGGGTGTACACCAGGGTTGGAAAAAACCCAGGTTTAAAAAAAAAAAAAAAAAAAAAAACCCCGTCCGGGTTTTATTAAAAAAAATCCAGGTTAAATGGGCAATTTTTTTCGGGTAAATTGGACTAAAATGCCAAAATGTGGACTATGATTCCACCTTCCTCACAAATAATAATCTGCAGGGTTGCCACTATATAGGGAAAACTGGAAAAACTGAGGGAATTTAAAAATGAGTATTAAAAAAGAACAAAGAATTTTACTAAAATTTTGGTACTTTGCAAAATTTATCCATTGAAATTTTGAAAATTCGCAGAGGAATTATTCAGGGCAAATTTAATTTTCTGCTCGGGAAAGTGAAACGAATGACTGCCGAAATAAGCAGCAATCCTGATCTCAAATCCAATCTTTGTGAACACTTCATAGTCTAATAGATGGGAATGAATTCAGTCTTAATTACCTCAATATTTTTCTCTGTTCTTAAAATACATATATGATCCCTTTAATTTAAATAAACAAATTTTAAATTGCAAAGCTATCAATTGTGTGTTATTTAATAAGAAAATATAAATAAAACTTTAAAAAACTTACTCCTTTAAAATTATCATAAGATTAGCAAATGCTGATAAAAGAAAATATCTTATAACAAAAATTTTTCTTATATGTATATATAATCTATTCATATATGGTTAAATTTTTAGTTTTTAATACAATTCATTTAGAAGAAATTATTCCTATTTGAAAACTTCACCTAATATTACCATGTGACCTCCATTTTGCCTTAGCCTATAATATTTGCCTAAAATATTTTTGAAACTACCACAGGCCAGGCGGTTGGCTTCGTGAAAAAAAAAAGATTAAAGCCTCAAATTCCTAATTTGACAAGATGGAATAGTCATGATGCCTGCATCGAAACAATTTTTAAAAATTATCAAAAAATGTGTGAAATTTGCATGGAACATGAGGCAGATATTGAACAAAATATAAGCAAATTACTAAATAATGTATCTATATATTCTGAAGCAATAAACTTTCAACAACAATTACGTCTTGTATCAAAATGCACTAGATAGAACAGAGAGAACATTGTGACCTTGGAACTACTGCAAACATTTGGTTAAAACTTCTTGAGTCATAAGTTTTAAAGCCATACTACGAGATTTTGAAGAAACGCTTTGATCAATGCATCACTCCCTTACACCTAGTAGCGTATGAAGCTCACCCAAATTGAACCACCAATTGGAAGAAGGGAATAAATCCAAAAAATAAGAATGGAGATAGTTAAAAAAAACTTTATAACTTTTTACTTTCAACTTATAGGATCATGTGTTATCAATAATAATGAAGAAAGTATAAATTCTGATTTATTTACTAATAGAGCTGGCTGAGATATATATAATATTCATTTATATATGTATATGTAAATGTATTGGATTTATTCCCTTCTTCCAATTTTTGATATACAATATACAAAATAATTTGAAATAATAAACAATATAATGACAAAAACTATTTATTTATTAGAAAAAATGTAAGGACACAATTATTCATCTATTTCTTCACTTTCGGATCTTGTAATTGTCAGAATAATATCGTAAAAATCTTTGAATTCGTCAGGAATATATTGGATTATTTTTTGTATGTCGTTCATTTTTTTTCTCATTTATGGGTATTTTAGTACCATATGCCGGAGTGTCTGTTTATTTTCGGGTTTGTAGAAGGTTTTTGGAGCAAAAATGTAGCTTTAATGAAACCATCGATAAATTCGGAACATGTCAAGTAACCTTTATGACTTGAACTATACTCAAAGCTTCTATATTGCGAAATCTTGAATGTTGTTGCCTTGTCCAATGACTTACAGCTTTTCTTGAAACATCGCTGCCATGAGTTTTTAAAATAAAGTATGTCGTTAGAAGTAACAAAAACCCCTGATTTTTGCTGCCAAAATAAGATTATTATATTCATTTGGAATGTAAATTCTGTCCTTTCTCCTAATGAATCTTTTAGCGGTCCCGAAATTTCTGTCACACTGTAAAAACGAATGGCCACGCACAAGAAAGTATTGATATATTTTCTCAAAACGATTCATTGCAACAAGAGTGAGAAAGATTCTTATAAGGGTGTTATTTCTATTTTTTCTCCCGCAAGCATCGCTAAAAACGTGTAGTTCTTTGACAGAGGGATCCATGTTCTGTATAGTTTTCCAAAATAAACTGCATACTTCATCCGGGCCCCGTTTAGCTTCACCCTCATGGTAAGTGTAGAAATCAGCTGAGTTCGTCTTTAAGTAGTGAACACAAAACACATACAGCCATAGTTTTCATAAATAAAACATCTCATGAACTGGGATCTTAGGAATGGGCAGATAGGAACAGGCAAAAAGAAACACTATTTCTGTACTCATACAGTTGATAGCTGGAAGAAGGGAATAAAGGAAGGATTTGTTTCCTTCTTCAAACTAACTATTTTTATGGCCGCATGAATCTATACGAACCGAATGGTTTTTGTTCTTTTCTTCGAACTCACAATTAAGCGCTACATCTAAAGAATGTAAAAATGTAGAAAAATGAATGTGTCAAAAAGTGGCGTTTATTCCCTTCTTCCAATTGGTGGTTCAATTATAAAGGTGAAAATTTAACTAAAAACCAAGAAGAAAGTGCATTAGAATGGTTAAGATTCATAAATGAAGAATTTGTACCACCTTTAATAGCACTGAGTATTGAAGATACTGATATTTATCCAAAGTATATGCTGTCTTTCCATGTTTGCAAAAATACATCTGCATCAAAGTGGTGGAAAATTGTTGCTAAAAGAATAATGGAACACTTAACCCAGAATTTTGTTCCTTTATGGTAAAAATAAGTTCTTTGCCTGCAAGCACTCCATCTGTTGAACGATTGTTTTCAAGTTTTGGTTTCATTCATAATAAGCTACGTAATAGATTAGGCCATGAAAAAGCAGAAAAGTTAGTGAAATGTTACCAAGTATTAAAAAGTGACACTCCAGCAGATTGGTAATGTAAAAATATATTATAAAAAGTTTTTTAATGGTAATTCTATAACTAAATTTTAGTATTATAACTATGAATAAAATATTTTCTGTAACTAAATTTTATTTTTATAACTATGAATAAAATATTTTCTTTGCATATACTATTCTAATTAATTTAATAAATATAATACTCTTGAAGCTAACTGAAAAGCTTAAATTTACATTTTAAATTAAAATCTAAAATGTTTTAAAATTACAGGGTTCCCAATCTAAAAGTGCAAGTAAATTAGTACAAATATATTTTCTAAGATTCAAAGAAGATAATAAATAAAACAAAATAACCATAAACTGTTAACAAATACATCATTTGTTCCTTTCCAGAAATATATTTTTTTTTAAACCCAGACCCGGGCAGCTGCCCACTACAACCCTGGTGTACACTACTGCAAGTTGGAGGTTTCAGCATTAGAACCATTTAGAAAGATTTTCGTTTAATTATATAAAATTTTTCAACATTGATTTTAGGTATATTTAAGGTTATTATCACAGGCCCGAACAATGCAAGGCAGGTAGGTCAGCTAGCCTGAAAGAAAAGTTAAATTAAGCTTGAATTTGCTTTGCAATGTTAGCACAGAAATGATTAAATTGTAGAAATATGAGTATAAAAAAAGTTCAAACTTTAATCAAATATGCACTAACATGGAATTTTTTTAAAAAAAGGTGCATTCCATACCTTCTTTTTAAGTCTAATTAAGTAAGCTACAATATTGATAGCTTTAATCCTTAATTCTTCATCATATCTTTCTGTTGCAGCCAACTGTAATAAATACAAAGAATATTATGTAGTATTACATTGATATTTGCAAAAGAAAAAAAAAAGAAAAAAAGAAGGAAAAAAAATGATTAGCCTTACTTCTAAACATAGTTCAATAAGACTTTTGATATGAGGGGCAATAATTGCAACTTCTGATTCAACCAATTCATCAAATATTTCCATACATTCACTGGCTTTCTCCTAAAAAATGTGATCAAAAGTGTAAGAAAAAAATTACAAGGAAAATCATGCGTCAAGTACATATATATTGAAACACTTTTTAATGCTTCCAAGATACTTTAATAAAACTTCACTATTTAATAAGGTAAATAAGATACTTACGTAAACATTTTAGAAAACTCATAACACATTTGAAAACCAAATTTCAGAAAATTACTGTCCATAGTAGAGATGCAACGATTATTTGGCCGAAGCCGAATATTCGGCCCATTCGGCCTACATGCCGAATATCAAGTCCATTATTCGGCCAAGGCCGAATAATGGATGAAATGTAATGTAAATGTGTGGAAAAATGTGAAAAATGTAATGGATGAAATGTAAATGTAAGAAATGTTTTTATATTTGCACAGAATTTTTTTTAATTTGACACTTTATATTATAATGCCATGCATTATAAAAATTTCATTTGAAATTAACTAACACTTCTCCCCCACCTTAACTTTCATACCCTGAATGGGTTTTACCTACCCATTTTTGCATAAGAGGGTAATATGTTAAAACTTTTATGCTATATCAATAAGTACAAATAGTATCTGTTGTAATAAGCTAAGCTAATCTGTTAAATTTAATTTATTCAAAATTGTCCTAATAGAGCCATACAAGCAAATTCTAAAATTTTAAAGCATAATGGGAAGTTTAATATTTATCCCTTGTTACATTAAAAAAAAAAAAAAAATTGTTTTCAATGATATTTTAATTATACCCATAAATAACATAAATATGTGTGATAGATTAGATATAGATGTATTGCATGTATAGCATAGATATTTAAGTTGTATATGCTGCAAACTTGGGAGTTTTTTGGGGAGGAGTAAAATACGCAAAGTATAATTTTTTTTTAAGCGATTTTTTTAAAGTGTGTTACTAATATTAAATAATGAAAGAAATGTAAATATACTGAATTCTTTCAATTATTATATATGTATGTTTTACATAATATTTTCAAGAACATCATTGTAATGTCTAAATTTATACAGTGAACTTCCGTTAAGACGGCCCCGTTTAAGATTGATTTCTCGTTATTACGTACAGAAACAAAATTCGCGGTTAAGGTCTATAGGAACTGCATGTAACAGACATCGTTTAATACGTACAGTTTAAGATTTCATTCGTTAAGATGGACAAATATTCATCAGGACAACGAAATCCCAAAATTTTTTCTATTCTATTTCTAAGATGAAATGAGTAGAAACCTCGCCTCTGACGTCATGGAGCAGCCGACGAAGAAATCTCTTCTCCAAAAGTGCAAGCTATTCATTTGGGTGCAAGATGTCCGTGATATGCTGGTGACAATTAGGAAATTTTATCAATCAACTGAAAATGTTTCTGAGACACATTTGAACATTTGGCTAAACTTGAGAATGATATCGAAAGAAGGTCGCTTACCAAGAAGAAACAAATGAAGACCTCTGAAAACTCTTGACCGTTGCCTTTCGTGTACTAATATTTTGCACCTTCAAGTAACAATGTAAGCATGCTTCAATGTAAATTCGAGTTTCAAATATATATTTTTTTTTCATTTTAAAGTTGTTCTTGTACATTTTTAGTAAAGTAGCATAAAATGGTCTGAGAAATCAAATTTTTAGTCATATTACAATATATATGTACATAATAAGTATGTTTTACTGTAGTGTAAAACGTCAAATTTGTGAACTCCTGTTATAATGGACTCTCGTTAATACGGACAAAAAACGCTTCCCCTTGACTATCCGTCTTAACGAGAGTTCACTGTATTTACCTTAAAAAACAAAATTGAAATGTTTTTAATAAATGTAGATTACAATGCAGAAATAATAATAATTCAGCATTTTCAGGTTATAGTCTATTTCTTTTTTTTTTCATAAATGATACCTGCTTCTTCCGAAAATAATCGTTCACTATATAGGGTACATCCTGGTGAAGAAAGGTATTTTTTGGCTAATTATGTAAAGTTTGAAAAGTTTTCTGAATTTTTCGCCCACCACTCCAAAGGACACTGGACTGGGAAAGAAAATTACTAATTTCTTTTACTGCTTCACATTGAGGGGAATTTTCTATAGCAGCTTCACTCTGTGACTGGCTTGCAATGTCATTAAAGCATGCACACAAAGAATTTGAAATTTGAGTTTGAGAAACTGGAATGGTTATGTTGGAAATATTTTGTTCAGATTCTGTTACTGGTTTTATACTAGCCTTTCTTAGTCTTACTATAGCAATTAATTTGGACTTTACATCTACATCCTTTGCTTCATCTTTGTTGAAAAATAACACTGTAAATCTGCGGTCCAAAACAGTTGCAATGAAATAAGTGTTCCTTGTCTTGCATCAATCCAAAATGCTTCTCCAAATTTTGTAGAACGGTGTCTTTTATGGTGCCTACAGCAAAAAAAAATCTCCAGATTTAGATAAATATAATTTTAATGTTATAACTATCGGAATAGGGATGACTTCAGAAATTAATGATCTTGATGAGGCAATTTGTTTTGTTATTACTTCAAATGGTTTTAATAGATTGGGCAATTTTTCTAAAATAGTCCACCGGTTCATTGTCAGATTATTTATTTCAACAAATTTAGTTGTATGTAAAGAAAGTGCATTTTTTTTGTTCCAGTAATCTCTCTAGCATATAATAGGAAGTATTCCAGTGTGTTGCCACACTTTGAACTAATTTCTTCTTAGGAATTTTCAACTCATTAATTTGTATATAAGTTAATCTTGAACATGCTAATGGCGAATTATTCAAATGCGTAACAATTTTTTTACCTCAATTTTTGTTCTTGCCATTTATGTGCATTTCATTTGGTTTTCACTGTTTAATTTATATTTTCTTTCATCTGAAACTTAAAATTTATGTTGTCTACTACTTTTAAAATATAACAGCAAAAACATACATATCTATTAAAATGTAACATTACAGTACCTAAGATACTACATATTCATTATTTTGTTATTTATATCTATTTTGCTTTTCCTTACGGATATTTCTTTCCTCTGAATCTGAAAACATTAATTATGCACTTCTTAATAGTTCAGGGGTCGATGCAGGGTTTTTTTTGGGGGGCCCATTTTGTGAAAAGTATAGGTTATTTTTGTGAAATTAATTATATTTTTGTGAAAAATAACATTTTGTAACGAAAATTGAACTTCAGTTAATCAAATTCAAACCAAGCATTTATAAACAAAAACTTCTTTTAAATCCTTTTGCTGAAGTTTTCCTTTCTGCTGAACGTGTTTGTTTACAAATTACACATTTTAAAACATCACAAAATAATAAATAGTAAGCTTTTATGGAATAGAATTTTGTGAAAGGGCCTACTTTAGTAAAAGGAACTTTGTGAAGGGACCCATTTTATCAAATTGATTTTTGTGAAGGGAACCTAAATAGGCCCCAAATTTTGCCTGGATCAACCCCTGATAGTGCTGTCTACTGACATAGCAAAAATAAAAAAATGAAATTAAAAAAAATAAATACATGGCTCTTTTGATAATTGTGAGCTTTATAAAGTCTACACTGATTTCTTTTCACCATTTTAGAGGATATTCCTTTCTATCAGTGATTTTTTCTTAAGATAGTAAGATTTCTTATTTTTTATTTTCTTTCATCAGAAAGTTGAAATTTATGTTTTCCAGTATCTTTAAAATTTTGTCATTATTTTAAAATGTAACAACATACATACATAATATCTATTAAAATGTACTAGACAGTAACCAATGAGGAACTTTTGCTAAGAATTTTTTTTTTTTTTTTTGGGGGGGGCGAATTATATTACTAAGGCAATTTTTAGGTCGAACATAGCCAAATATAAATAATGCTTTAAAAAATTAAAAATTTGCATATAAATAATTTTTAAAAAGAAAATAATACGTTTTAATTGTGAAATATACAAGAATTCTGCATATAGTGCATACTATATTTTGTTTTTAGACAAAAATGAGTTCATTATTCGGCAGCCGAATAAGCCGAATAATCGGTATTCGGTTATTCGGCCAAACCATTATTCTTTGCATCACTAGTCCATAGCAGGAAAAGTACTCCAATTCTTTTGTACAGCCCTGTATATTACCTACAGATTTTTATTCATGCCACTTATTAAAATTTAATTCAGTCAGAAACACACTTAAAACTACTGAAATCACACTTCCAGGAATTATGTTCCATAAGTGTACACGTATACAGTTGCACTGTATAAGATTTTATTTATACTAGATAGTACCATCAAGATTTCACGGTGAACAACTTGAAAGTTTCATTAGAAAAATATTTGAATTTTTATTTAACATTTATTTTTACTTATTACAGTATCAAATTTTTTTGGAATTTAGATAAAATTTCTAAACAAAAGGAATCTATTGAAAAACACATAATTCTCAACTTTGCAATATTTGTCATCCTGGGCAATTTGTTGTTTACAGTTATAACAGATTCCCAAATATCCCTCCCTCCCATTTGGGAAAAAGAAGACAGGCTGCAAATTTCTAAAAGTTCTTATTTCTCTTTAAGCACACCTGCAATCCAATTCTAACCACTAATAAAGTTTCTTCTCTTCAAATTGTTTAAATTCCAAGATCTAGTATTTGGCCATTCAATAACACATTTAAAGAATAGTACAGTATGGAACCATTTATCCGAAAATCAGTTACCCAGATTCATATTTTTGATCAACTGACATCACAATCTTTCCAGAAAAAGTGCCATACAGTACCAATTCGACATGTGCAGGGCTTGACAAATGCAGTCGCCAGGTCGCCACTGGCTACCAAGTTCTTTGATCTGGCGACCAAGTTATTTAATCTTTTGGGGGGATTTTTGTAAAAAAATTGACATGAGAAATGAGCACAATTTGCATTTTTCTCTCCCCTACCCCTACTTGTGCGCAGCAAGCAGTGATCTTCCTCTTCTCTCATACTTTTAATAGAAGAACTAAATTTAAAAAGCATTTTCCAAATCATGCACAGAAAAAAAAAAACATTCTATTCAGCTACAGCCCACTACTATATGTCACATGATTAGTATATAGGGGGAAGAGGGAATATTTCATTAGAGCAATAAAAAATAGTGTCAATCTAGCCTCTGTGGCATCTAAAATTGAATACAGCGGCAAAAAATGTTCAAGTTCCCCCCCCCCCCCCCCCCCCAGTGATCTCTGCATGCTTTTACTTTAAAATGAGCCTGTAAATATATCAGAAAAGTTTTGCAGCGGAAAATACCTTTGAGAACACACTTAATAATCCATTTAAAATAAATTTTAAATGCAAAGTACTTTTCATACATTAAAAAAAAATAAAAAAATAAAAATAAGGAGGCGAGCAAAAAATAAAATAAGACTTACCTGATCAGTAACTGCAAGAAGCCTAATAGTCACCATGATGTTAGGCAATAGTGATTGAAATAAAGTCTAAAAATGAAATATATACATGAAATTAAATCGGTTAAAACTAAGAAAACATATGAAAAATAAATAAGTACAAATAGTAAATAAAGTATAAATAATGAATTTTTATTAATTCAGACTTTTACAAATGATATCTATTTAAAATAATTTTAAAAGGTTTCAACAAAAGGTAAAATATTTTTTTGCTTTTCCATGTAATAGATCCTATATCAGTGCATTAACATAGCAATTTAACATTAAATTGTAATACTTGAGAATTGACAAAAATGCATCACATCAGGGGTTCCTAAATATTTAGACTGGCATACTAGTAAGTTGTAATTTATACTTTTGCTGCACCATCAGATAATGAAGATAGGCTAAAAGAGACCAATTTACAGCAGGGCATTTGGCACACGTGCCTTGGTTTCCATCCTCAAAGTTACCCCGAAATTATAAATTAGACACATTAAAAGAATATATATTATATATAAAATGTTCTGGGAAAAGGGCTTCAAAAATTAAGTATTCTCAGGTCTGCCAAGTTAATATATCAGTCTCTGAATAATATTTAAAACTGTATTATTATTATGAAGACACTCACTAAAAGGATCCTTAATTATCTTTTTATTGGGTTTGGCAAATCATGGCTGCCAGGTTACCACGGCGACTGGAAATATAGGTTTGCACCTAGCTTTTTTTTTTTTTTTTTTTTTTTTTTTTTTTTTTTAAGTATTTAAGTGCAATATTATGCCATACACTTTTTACCACACAGGAGTTCAGATTCTTGTGTTCTTCCAATAAGTTAAATAAATTAAAATAAACACTTTATAAAATTGAATTCCCAATTTTCTTTCAACCCCAAATATATTTGATTAAGGTTAATTGTGAGCGTTGACACTTTAAATACCTTATATACTGAGATGTCAAGCGAGTTATTAAAGTATCCAATGCAGACAGATTTCCAAATTTAGCCAAAGTTATTTGACACTGTGTCAGTGTTACCCATATCAAGTGTCTCTTGTGAAAGTAGATTTAGTTTAATTAATCTAATCAATCACCATTGGAATTGAACAGCCTTAATAATTTGATTTTTACTAACATGAACATTGTTTTGATCCATCAAAATCTGTGAACAGTTAGCATTTTAATGTTCAAACTAAAAGAAAAGAAAAAAAATGAGACAAAAATAAACCACTGTGATTTGTAAAATTTATTATTTCATATTAATATTAAAGAAATGTACAGCAAGGTAAGTTCAAAACTTTTATAAAATAACCTATCATGACAGATCAAAACGTGTTGGCCTATGCATAAAATTGTACTTCTGTTATTGTAATGCCAGGTGTTTAGAACTGGCACCACCTAGTTCAGGCGATACTTTGTTGAGCCCTGTCAATGACATTCATACATTGATTATTTTTACCACCTAGTTCAGATGATACTTTGTTGAGCCCTGTTAATGACATTCATACATTGATTATTTTTAACCGTTAACAAACAGCCAAGTTTTTTTTTTTTTTTTTTTTTTTTTTTTATGTGTGCATGCCGGATTCAAGCAAAAGCAAGACATAAGGCCTTATTTAATTCAGAGCCCTTTTTATACATCTCAATAAACTATTCATTTTCAATGCCTTAGCTTATATATGAACATATACAGTAGGGTCTCTCTAATCCGCGCCCCTATTATCCGCGATCCCCTATTATCCGCACTCACTGTAAAATTAGTTTTGGTTTCAATAATAATTGTGTAAACAGCAAAACTTTTCGTTATCAATTAAATTTTGCAAAAGAAATCTCAAGTATACGAAAAATATAACATAATTTAATTTTTTTTATATATTTTTCACACTTAGAAAACTGTTTAAAGCTTTTTTCTTCACCAACAAATCTATTGAATTACGCTGAACGAACATACGTTCACGGCACTGAACGATCTGCCGATTTTGCAATGACTATGAATTCATTGCAAGTGAATCCGATAACGAGCGATCGCATCGCATTCTGCGGTAAAGAAGAGGAACTACATAACTGCGTAGTTAACTCTGACCGATGTTCGACTTTCGCATTTGTTTATGTTTATTTCTCTTGCCTTGTGCTTGAATTTTGTGCTCTAAGCTAAACTATTTGGATGTTACACTATTTTTAGTTATATTTTCTTTAATGTCTGGAATTAAACGTACCCATGATGGTTTGTCTAAAAGAAAGCACGTTTCACTTACGATTCTACAAAAGGTAGAAATTATTCGTAAATTAGATGCGGGTACAACAGCACGGTTGATTGCAACGGAGTTTGGTATTAGTCAGAGAACGGTGTATGATATTCGAAAGAATAAAGATAAAATTTTGGAGTATTATGCATCAACTGATACAAATGCTGGCCTCTCTGATCGTAAAAGCATTCGTGTGGTGAAATCTGCCAATCTGGATGCAGTGTTGTACGAATGGTTTCGGCAACGACGAAACGAAGGGATTCCGATTACAGGTCCATTGTTGCGGGAGAAAGCCCAGGAATTGCATGTTCAATTAGGAATAACTGAACAGTGTCATTATTCCAAAGGATGGCTCTCTCGTTTTAAAAAACGGCACGGAATTCGTTATCTCAAAGCGTGCGGTGAAAAGTTATCGGGCGATGTCGACGCTGCCGAAAATTTCGTTGATACATTTTCGGATTATATAAAAGAGCAGGGTTTAAGTCCAGAGCAAGTATATAATGCGGATGAAACTGGGCTTTTCTGGCGCTGTTTGCCCAGAGAAACATTAGTATGTGCTGGGGAAAAAAATCCATCGGGGTTTAAGGAGTCAAAGGAGAGGGTGACTGTGCTGGTATGTAGCAATGCTGCAGGCACACATAAAAGCAAGCTCTTGCTTATTTCTAAAGCTTCCAAACCAAGAGCACTGAAAGGCATAAAAAAGTTGCCTTTGATTTACAAAGGCAATAAAAAGGCTTGGGTAACACGGGATTTGATGGTGGAGTGGTTTGAAAATCACTTTGTTAAGGAAGCCAGGGAACACACAAATAAAGTGGGATTGCCTCATGATTGTAAAATATTGCTCATACTAGATAATTGCCCAGCACATCCACAGCATTTGGAGAAAGACAATGTCACAGTAATGTTCTTGCCCCCAAACACCACTTCATTTATCCAACCAATGGATCAAGGCGTTATTCGTAGCCTTAAATCTAAATATAGGATGGAATTTATGCATAGATTGTTAGCCTTGAATCCTTCTACTGACACTTTAAAAGATTATAGAAATTCCTTCACTATCAAAGACTGCATTTTTCTTTTGGCAGAGGCATGGAACACACTACCACAAGATACACTTATTAATGCTTGGCACAATCTTTGGCCAGCATCATTATTTTTTGAAGAGGAAAACAGCGAAATTTTGAGTTTGAAGGTTTTCACATTAATTCCACTAGAAAAAAAGCTGCTGAGTTGTTTAATTATGCCAAATCCACATTGAATAATGTACCCTTATGTTTGGAAGAAGAAGTAGTATCAGAGTGGTTGGAATGTTTAGATGAGGCTCCCACTATTGAATCAATGACTGATGCTGAAATAATTTCAAGTGTTCTAGATGCAAATGATTCCGAGTCAGAAGACAATGATTGTGATATTGATGAAAATAAAATTAACTATGAGCAGGGTTTAGAATTAGGATATAAATATGTGACTTTCCTTCAGCAGCAAAGCTTTATAACTGAACAAGAAATTATGACAATAAATAGAATACAGAAAAAAATAATTGACAACAAGCCCAAACTCAAACAAACAACAATTACATCCATGTTTAAAAAAATAAACAACCAATAAAATAAATTTTTTCTCATCATTTTAATTTACATAAAAATATCCATCTTAGTTTAAAATTTATTAAAGATCCTGCACTCCAAATGCAACTTTGATAGGTGTTAGTAGAATCAATAGTTACTTCTAAATTGCATTTATGTGTGCCTTTTCAAATACTTTATCATAATATTGTATTTTTACTTTAAGTTATAAAGTTACATCTAGCACTAGTTAAAATTATAATTCTTTTTACTTATATGTGATCATTTATAGTCTGTTTGAAAGTGAAAAAATGTCCAAAGTGAAAGGACCCTCTAATCCGCCAACCCCTCTTATCCGCCAAGGCTTCGGTCCCAAGGTTGGCGGATTAGAGAGACCCCACTGTATATTGTTTGTAGCTTCATTCTACTGCATTATCATACCCATGCATTACACCATGATTCGTTATCATTGGTAAGGATTAAAAACAGATTAAAAAATTCAGAATAAAATCTTTTAAGAGAATAACATACTTAATAGAAAAAGCATGCAACAAAAATAAGGATATAAATTATACTATTTCAATATATTAGAAAAAAACAAAAGGGGAAAAATTGTTCATGCCTAGGTACATTATACAGTCGAACCCAGTTAAGACGTGTTTCAGGGGACTGGGCAAAATTTGCATATTAAAAGTGATTTGTAAAATGTTGCAGGAACACACATCTAATCACATAAATGCAGTTTAGTGCTTTCACTTATATGTTTATAGACGAAAATAGTGTCTTTTATGCATATTTAGAGTAAAATTTAACCGTATTCAAGTTTAATTTATTGTGTTTTTCTAGGACCAACTAAAAAAAAAAAAAATATAGATTCAAATATGACTAACATATATGTTACAACAAAAATAATTTTCCTACAACTTTTTTTTAACACAACCAAAAATATTAAATCTCTGCAGAACCCAGTTATTAAAATCATATTTATTACTTAGGATAATGAGCAACGTCCCTTTGATTTTATGATTATTCTACATATTAACAGAAAATTTGTTAAAACTTGACACACAATCAGAGGCAACTTGACTCCATGAAACTCTTTCTGCAAGTAATGCACCGGACATGAATAAAACAGGAGAAGGCAGGAATCAGAAGAAAGTAACGAAGCAATACGATTAAAAACAAACAAAAGCTTCCATTTCTCTTCAAACCCGTTTAAAAGTACACAGTTCTAAGACGACTTAATTTACTACAGGTTTTATTTAGAGGCAAAAGCTAAATTTGACAAAATACACTGTGCAAAAAAAAAGAACAATAAATAACAAAACTAGTCGTTGGGGGGGGCCACCGTAATACTTACCCATCATGGATATGCATAATGTAAAATATTAAAATAAAAAATGTGTAAACTACTTATAAAATGCATTGCAATTCGAATAAAATCGTGGCTTGATGATGTCACAAACTTTAAAGGCTCGATTACTGAATTGCTTGAAAGAAACATCCTTATAACTCCAAAAATAATAATCCTATTAACTAGCGGTTTATTGCATCTGATTAAGCGTCAAATTTCCAATTAAAATATATCTTTGAAGTGAAATTTGGATGAAATACAGGGTCATGAAAAATCGAAGAGTGTGGAAAATAGGATTACAAATATCTCGGCAACTATTTATCCGATCGACTTCAAGCTTTATGCAAAATTTATGTTTTTTTATTGTCTTTTATATTCATTTCTTAAAATAACCAATTTTGAAATTTTTTTATATACCTTTTATCAGAACGAATATTTCGAGAGTCCGAAAAAAATAGTTCCGGTTAATCGAGGTTATTGAAATGAAATAGGCTTCTTCCCATTATTACATACCAAATTGCAAGTCTCTATCTCAATTTTTTCGAGAGATAGAGTGTTTACAGACACACGGCAAATTTTTTTTTCTTCTAAAAATATGTTTTTCGGAATCTCCAGTGTCTGAAACGTGTAAATCCGTCAAAAACATTTCTTTTATTTTCAAAACGATTACAAGACTTACCCTATACTACGTATGATGGGTAAGTAAAATGACAAAAATTCGTCGATCTTTCTCCACTTCAGTAAAACCATACACAAAGCAAGAGACAAAGAATATGCATATATTAGGATGGCAAGTACAAAGACGAGTTCCAATGTTGCTAATTCAGCGAGGTATTTTTATTCAAATAGCTACCACTATTTCCAATTAGTAGTATTCACCTTAATTAATCCGTCATTCAATGAACCGAATATTATGAGAAATAGTGGTAGATATCTGAATAAAAAAATCCCACTAAACTGTCAAAACTGGAGAAGAGAGGAGAAATTCGCATCTTGATCTATACATTTGCGTATTAAGAGAGTTTTTTGCCTCAAGAGACCAAAACTTTATCACGTATTAATCGTGATATTTTTGAATTAGTCTTATGGGTGATGTTCAAAGAATTGGAAAAATCTGCATTTTAAGCAGGGTCACATATTAACCATGAGTGTCTTTAACTGGGTCCAACTGTATGTAACCATAATTTCAATTATGCAGTTATGTCTTTATCAGCATAAAATCAACATACATGCTTAATATTAGAAAAATGTGAAAAAGGCAAATACTAAAAATAATTGAGGCATAAAAAAATAAGTAAATTTGAATGTATACTGGGCAAAATAATAAACTTTGTTATTTTCACTTGCTTTCAGAAGTACACATTTTATGAAATATTGTTTTCGCAAAATATTAAGACTTAACCAGAAACATTTGTAGATTTTTTTATAAATTATTATTTAAATAACCAAAGAAATCCACATTAAATTTGAGTGCCCCAGAAATAAGGATCTCATGGCCTTGATCAGAATGCATATTTGACATTAACTTTCCAAAAGAACCCTGCTATTTTTCCAATACAATAATAAAATATAATTGTATCTAATAATAATAATTCTATTTTTTAAATTATTAAGAGGGTTCTTCAGCAATTCTACATGATCATAAAATCACATGTTGATCTATGAGAAAATTTAAATCATATTACAATACGAGCAAATGTTGTGTATATGTGGTTATGCAAATTTTATTTTTAAAATGACAAACAATTTTCATGAAATTTTGTATGATACTGCTGTTGGGCATGAGAAGACCATTAGGTAGGTCAGATTCGAGAAAATTCGATTAGTGAGTCACTTTGGGTCAGGGTCAAGGTAATTATTTCTAAAAAAACAGCTCAAACGATTGACTACTTTTGTATCTAACCGTTTTCGGGCACGAGAAGATGATTGGGCTAGAAGATAAAATGATAGATATTAGGTCCTCTATAGGTTGACATGAGATTTTGTGATGTAAAGTAAAAACTTATATCAATAAAACCTCCCACATTAAAAAGGTATTGAAAAACAATTATGGAAATATTTAAAATAGAAAGTAAAATAAAAAGTGAGTAAAATAAAACATAGCTCTTAAATCCTATGGCTAT
This sequence comes from Maratus michaelseni, assembly GCA_963931845.1. Lineage (NCBI taxonomy): Eukaryota > Metazoa > Arthropoda > Arachnida > Araneae > Salticidae > Maratus > Maratus michaelseni. The sequence continues at coordinate 150,646,476 of OZ007597.1, read as the reverse complement.
CAAGTAAAATGTAGTTAATTTGTCCATTTTAATGTAGCTCCCGATGGAAGGTTAAAGAAAGGAAAACAATATTTCAAACTAATGCATAAGTGACAATGAGCATTAACAACAATTAGTCACTGAAAAAAGTCACTTTTTATATGTAAATATAAAAATATCTTACCAATTCTTCTGTTCCTATGTTGCAAACCATATGAGTTAAAGCTCTAAAAAAAGATAAAACAAATGTAAGACTATAATAGAATCAAATCTGGTTGGTTAAATAAACAGCATGCAAGTTTAAGTATACTTTATAATTACACAATCTGAAGACAAATATTTAATATGCAAAAAATATACAAGATAAACCAACATATATTTTCTTTTTACAAAAGTAGCCCTAGACCATTAAGCTATGTTGACCGCATTAAAGTGTAAATCTAAAACCTGTTCAGTTTTAAGGTAATCTCATGCATGCACAAAAGCATTGAATTTGCACTGAAAATTTTAGCTAGTCGTTTTAATGTATAGGATTTTAAGGCACAATAGGTTAATAAATATATTTATAAACTTGGAATCTCGCTTGCCAGCTATAACTTTGCATGTGAGCATTTTACACACTTGACTTGAGGTTCTAATCTCAATACTGGCGAATAAAAAGTCTAGAAATTTATATCTTTTAGGTGTATTCATAGTAAAATATTTAGTTTTATGAAAGAAAATGCTCATTTTCTTTTAAACATGTTATTTTCAATCATTGAAGAATTAGACTTCCTCTGAGATTAGTGTCTCAAGCTCAGCATCAGCAGATTGAAAAAATATTGAAATGCAAATAACATGAGTAAAAATACATGTTTTTTTTAAACATGACGTCATTTTTCTGTTGATTTTTTTTTAAAGTTACTTTTAATTGTAATGAGAAAATGATATCAGTAAAGATATAGTAATTCCCATGATTTCCCTTTTCTCTGTAACAATGGAAGTAGATTGCCACCACTTTGAAGAAATTTCATTAAAAACTTTTTTAATTAAAAATATAAAAATGAAAATATTTTTTTAAAAATGCTTGATAGAGGTCATCTACTAACAAACAGCTTTCAATTAAAAATATAATTATTAAAATTAGTTCAGTAGAAAGCACAGGGTAGATGACAAAAAAAGGTGGTGGCTTGTGTTTTAAATATATAGATAGCAGCCCTGTAAAAAAATTATATAAACTATACCTTTTTCAGGGCTGCTCTGATTCCAGGAACCCAAATATGTTGTTAAAAGTGAGTATTGTCATTTGAAAAGTCAAAGTCTGTGCACTTTTTAATATGTAGACAATCTTCAAAGCAAAATTTATGAATAGCATTCAATAGTAGACATTATTCCCAGTTGACTGGTACTTATGACTTTTTATATGGTTATTAGCAGAATTAGTAGAGGGTGATCACTTTCCCTTTCGCCTTGCCACCCCAGGATTGCATATTATAAATTAAATATACTCAGACATTCATACACAAACCATAATTTTTCTTGTTTCAGTATTTTGTGATCATTTGAAATGTGAGTTGTCTGTGTTTATCCAAAGTAATTTAATATAAATTGCAAATCAAAGAAAGGTCAATAATTCTATAACAAATCATTCATGCATGGTTATCTTTCACAATATTGTTATTGCTGTTAACAAATGTAACTCAATATACTGTAAATACAAGATTAAGTGAATATGCCTTTCTATGTGCATTTACATGGCCCCATTGCTATATTTGCAAGAAACTTTATTACTGGCATCTAACAAACCAACATTTGTACAGTATTAAAGATAATGATAAAAATTAATTCTCAGTGCTCAATTTTTTTTTCTTTTTTTTTTTTTTTTAACAGAAAATTTAAAACATCTAGCAACTTACTTTAAAGTATAATATGGGATTTCAACACTAGATCTGTCTGTCAATGTGTTTTGGAAGAGGCTAAGGAGACTTTTATAATGAGGCTTGAATTTTTGTCCTAGTGCTTTTGTTATAACACTCAAAGAATATAAACCTACCTACAGCAGAAATAATTACACATTAAATAAACAAATACACTTTATAAAATCACAAAAAACACATTTTTTTTTTTTTTTTATCTTACTTCTCTGTCAACTGTATTATTACTTCGGATACTCTGATTCAATAATTCCATCAGCTCTGGCCATTTTCCTACAGACAATTCATGTTTTGCTATCACCCCAATCAATTCGGCAATTCCATTTCTGACAATTTTTCTGTAAAAGAAAATTAATTAGCCTTAATGTACAATAATAATAATAATAATATACATGAGTTTCCCCCAGGTTTAAATAAAAGGCAGGGTGCTACTAGTGATAAAAGGACACTTTTTGGATTCTTCAGGGCACTTTTTTTTATTGTCAAAGGCATTCTTTTGTTGTTTAAAGCAACTTTTAATATTTAAAAGTCAGGACACTCTTTTCAAGACAACATTGAGTCAATTTTTACTATGAAAGCAATTGGGCAAGAAGGGTACTATAATTATTTTTATGAAGAGCAAGTAGGGTGCTATTTTGTAAACCAAAGGGCAGGCAGGGTGCAGCACTCTTCTGAAACTGTCTAGGGTAAACTCTTATACACATACAATGTGTTCAAAGTCTTTTTTACAAATCCAAGTTTTTTTACGAACACAAATGACCAGATACATGTTAAGTAGTACAATATTAGGAGTATATATATTGAAGTGCTTTTTTGCAAAAATTAATAAATCTTTATATATATGTGCATTGGTTGCCAAAGCACATCAAGGCAATAATAGTTGACCTTTTCTTCCGATACTTTTTGTCTACTGATACCTTTCTGATACTTTTTTGATAACTGACAACCAAAAGTTTAAAATTCTAGAAGTAATATTAATTAAAAATAAAACTTTAAAATTTGAATTAGAAATCTTGGATTGCTAAAAAGATTTTAAACTACAATGACATTTTTTAAAATAGTTAAGAAGCTTAACATTATGTTACTGCCATTTCAATCACAAATAAGAATGATAAAATCCTTAGTGTTCTTAAAAACACAGATATTGAATTTATGCATAGTTTGAAATTTCAAAATACTATGAGGCTATCAAAATTTAAATAAGCAAATCTTAAATTTAAAAAAAAAATTAAAGTGGCCTCAATTAACTATTTCTTAATCCACATCTTGCTAGAAATTGCACAGAAACTTTTTTTTTTTTTTTTTTTTTTTTTTTTTTGTTATTTACTTATGTGATTACTGTACTTAATATTTTACAAGCCTGAAGAATTAAGCTTACAAAAATTTGAGCTTTCGTGTGTATTTATTCATAAGGCAAAACACCTATTAAAACTTTCCAAATTGTGTTCATATTAAATTTTAATACTTTAAGTAATTTTAAAAATTTACAATTTTAATCAATGCTTTAAAAAAAAAATCAGTTTATTAAAATCACAATTCAATCACAGATTTAAAATAGTTGACACCCTAATCAGCATTATTTTTTTTAGAGTTATTTCATTTTTACTCTGTTAATTAACAACAACTAGATCTGTTATATATACTTTTATCATTTAGTGGTTACTTTATAACTTATAGCCACTTAAGAACTCCGAGATTTCACAATACATAGAAATGTGGGAGAAACAAATCATATTCATGTAAAACTATTTATCATGCCAGAGATGGTAGATTTTGCTATTAAATATAATACTATGTTGTTAAGAGAATACTTAAAGTTATTAAATGAAATCAATAAAGGTTTAATTAAACATTGCTGTCATAACCAATTATGTCTAACTGTAGTTTATTGACAAATACAGGCTACATTTTTTAATCTGACTCCAAGATTACTTTTAAAATTATTTTGATTAATGCTTTATGAATGAAAACCATGAAATAACAAATATCTAAAAATAACAAATAAAACCTTTGTGCAAGAATATTAAAAGGAAGAATACCAACATTAAAAATGCACAAATAATACACATAAAAAAGCAGCAAACATCTGTTTCGAATCCACAAGCGAGATTCTTCTTCAGTGCAACAAAGAACAAAGCACAGCGTGCTAGAAAAAGCTAGACTGGGCAAAATGACAGAAGGGCAGTGGCTTATATACCTGATGCAGTTAGAGTATGCACCAAAAGCAACCAATGAGAAGAAAGCAGCTGCTTTCTTCTGGCTTTTTCTAGTACGTTGTGCTTTGTTCTTTGTTGCACTGAAGAAGAATCTCGCTTGTGGATTCGAAACCGCTGTTTGCTGCTTTTTTTGTGTATTATTTGTGCATTTTTAACATTGGTATTCCTCCTTTTAATAATAAATATCTGTTCTTCACTAATTTCTCCTTTAAGATTTATATGAACATTGCTAATTTAACACACTAGTTCTAAGTTATTTCTTGAGATTCTTTGCCTTTTAAACATACAGGTCTTTCCTTCTCAAGGTTCGTAAATATATTTTCGAAAATATAAAAAATATCAGATATTTTCAAAATAGTCAACTTACTGCTGATAAATATTTTCAAGCATAATATAAATTAGAAACTGAAAGACATTGCAATTAACATTAAAACTTAAGCAATATAATAAAAATACTTTTTTTTTTCATCTTTTATTTTTCACTTTCAACAAAATTGAAGATCAAATAATCAACAAAACAGAAACAATTTGTTTTATACACTTATTTAAAAAAACTAAGATTTAGTATTAACTATCAAGAATCAAAAATTTATAAAACAAAAAATTAAATACAAAAGTTTTTTTTTTATTGAAAAATTTAAACACAAATGTAAGCTTTTTTATTTTTTATTCCCTAACATGTACAATTTAAGCTGTTTTTTATTTCTTAACATGTTGTACAATTTAAGCTCAACAACACCAAAAATTAATTCTTTTCTAAGGAAGTAGATAGAAAAGATTTTCTAAATTACACAGTTTATCTTTCTACAACTGTCCTGAATTAGTTATGTCCCACATAATTATTAGTCCCATATAATCTACATTTAAAAATAAAAACTTCAAACAAAGCTTGGATAAGATTTTTTGTTTTTTTTTCTTTAGCTAGAAACGAGTCTGGCAGAGACAAATGTTCTTTATCTACGGAATAACACAGTCAATATCAGTTGAAATTTTCTGACACTTGTTTTGACTTAAATTATCAGAAATATGTTGCACAGTGATATTTTGAAAATAAATATTCGATATATATATATATCATGATAGATATGATATATATCCATTAATATATATCAACGAAGACTGTCCATCTTCATCTATCAATGCCTCGAGATACATTTGGCATTTATTGTTGAATTGTAAACTTGATAGTAAAACTTGCCATTGAGAAACATCACGTTAAATGAATGGAAAGTTCATGGGGTAACACGAAATCTAGTAATTCGATTTTATCTCTTTTTTTAAAAGACAAGTTGCTGCCGTAATTGTGATCTTTTCACTTTCTCAGATTATCCTGCAAAAACTACTGCACATAAAAACATATAGTTTTATAGAGAAGCATGTGATAAACAAGCTGAAGCAGACTTTTTTAAATCTAGAATTATTTTAAACACTAATGTTAAAATCTGTCAAGGTAGTTCAGTTACATAAGTTTTCTAGGATCAAAAACTATGCATAGCAAATTAACCCTCTTCTACAGACATATACTTGACCAGATTGTGGTATGCAGTGTCCAATCATTTTTTGTCTAATTTGTGTTTTTATTCAAAATTTTATTATCCGAAAGATTTCATTCATATTTTGAAATACAAATTTTTATCAACTGTTGTCAAGATTTTAAAAAGGCCAAATATTTTCAAAAACTGTATTTTCAAATAAAATATATATTTACATGTGAATATTGAAAAAGGAAAACTAAAATTATTATGCGCAAAAAACATTTAATGGTGAAAATTAGGTCATATTCAGACCTGCCAAGTCTCCGGCTTTTTGGATACCAGTAATTTTGTACAAAAAATGTAGTTTTCTTTAATCGGAGCATTTTGAGATTTAAAAGAACAACATTTTCTCTAAAAAATTACTGGTGTTCAAAAATCCGGAGACTTGGCAACTCTGCATATTCAAAACTATTTTCTTATAGCATCTAAAAGAAAACTTTACTGCTAGACATTATAATAGTCCGGGAGGCAGCAACATTTACTTAACAATTTAGTACAAGCTGATTTCCAAATATGTAATTGATAACTAATAATGTAAATTAGATTTTATTTTCTACAGCATAAATAAGTTTCAAGTTAGTGTACTTAAATTCTAGGGCTTGACAAATGCAGCAACCAAGTTATTTTTATCTGGCGATCAACTTATTAAATCTGCAAATTTTAAAATAATAAAATCAGAATTATTTCACAGACTTCGACAGGAACAAAAATTGTTTTCCTGCTTCACTAGTTCATCAATGCCTCCCTCATTACATATAGATTTTGTAGAACTCAACTATCTGGTAATTTAAAGCATTTAAGAATCAGTATTTCGAAAATGTTAATACCACATTTACAGTAATTTCTTCTTTTTTCAAACATGTATAATTTTGATAAGTTTCATTAAAAAATTTGACTTAGAAAACTAGTTTGTACTATCTTTCTAAATTATGTACTATTCCAAACTATGTAACTAATAATTCTAAACTTTGCTTATTATATTTTCTCAATTCATTCATAAAATACTTTTGTACTTTTTGAAAATCAATGACGGGGAAGGGGAAAGGAGAGCGGTAATTATTTTTTACTGGCAACTATAATATTTTGCTGGCTACCCGATTTTATCAAATTTGTAAAGCCCTGCCCCCCCACCCCACCACCACACACACGGCCTAAATACTTAATTTTTGATTTTCGTTCCAGTCTGATTTGTCACACAATTTCACAATATTACATGATTAAAATCTTAATACAGTACATGAACCAACGCAGAAGGTCTTGTAGTTCCTACGATGGTCTTCATACATCATCGATGGTGATCAATCAGATGGATCTTGGTGCATTTTAGAATTTATAGATGAATTTAGCATGGTGTGAATCTTGACTAGCAAGATCTGTTGCACTAAAATTGGTAGACAGCCAAGCAAATTAGAGGGTAAGGAAGGGGGGGAAAAGGACCCCAGAACCATATATTTTCTTTTTCCTTATATAAATTAATTGTACTAAATTAATGCTTTGCAAATACAAAGAATAATAAAAAGAATTAAAGAACTATATTACAAATTTTACCATTATAAAAACTATATTTAACAAGATACTAAATTTAAAATTACAAAATGATACTAAAATAATTAAGAAAATTACATGAAGCACAAGTAACGAAAACCAACCGCTTTTATGAATCAAGTGTTTGAGAACAAGCTACAAATCAAGGTTAATTTTGATGTGCATTGGAATAACTACTGATTCAGTTCAGATTTTTTGTTCATAAATGTGATTCATATGATCAGCAGCACTTAATGTAATTAACAAAAATTATGAAAAACTTACTCTGTATCCTTAACATATGCTTCAAGTATGTTTTGCTTCAACCTAAAAAAGAAAAAAGTTATGAATATAAATTTTCAAAAAATTTTGAAAGTAAGTTAATTGCTCAAAATGCTTGTGTATTTTCCTGGGCATGGCATAGTCTGCTATTATTGAAGATCACACTTTTCCATTGCCATTGCCTAAAATCTTGATTAAAAAAAAACTTCATTTGACATAACAAAAAGATTAAAATTTCCAAATTATGAGACTTGCAAAAAAACATCTGTTCCTTTCAGTGACCCTATTGAACAAAAACAGATTTTTTTTTTTTAATGTAACTTATTTATATTTTAATTTTTTTCAGAACTCTTTTTTTTTCTTTTTATTTAATTTACTAACATACTATGTCGAATTCAGAGTTGACTCAGATTTTGTTTCATAATCATAAAACTACAGATAAATCGGGCTACAAATTAATTTTCATAACATTGTAAAATATCTAGAAATATCTAGCTCTTTTTGAATGTTTTCCTTGTTCCCCTTCAAATATTTCCTGTTACTGCCATTCTTATCCCTCATTCGCTTACTTTATATAAAATGTAGGATAACAGAAAAAAGTACTTTTGAAAAAACAAATAACCAAATCGTAACAAAAGACTATTACAAAAAAGTAAGGAAAACAATGACAGGAAAATATTTTTAAAAAATCAAATTTTTCATTAGTAGGTAATAAAAAAAAAAATTTCTGCCTTAAAACTATTAGTTTTTTTTTTGTTGTTGTTGCTGTTCTTTTATGCTACAAGTAGCGTAATTTTTTTGGGGAGCTGATAGCTGTATTGTATGGCCCCATTAAAAATTGGGATTGCTACCATAAGCAATTCTTGTCACGTGACTTCTTTTTTTGTTGTTTTGTTTTGTACTGGCATGTCAGGAATTAGATTCAAAATACTTTAACAGTATTTTCTGAAAAAAAAATCTTTTGTTTTTACCAAAAAAGGGAAAATATCTTTCAATTACAAAATTTCTAAATAAGAGCACTTGCCAATTTGACAAAACGAACAAAAATGAATTTAAAAATGTGCCAAAGTAGCCAGTTTGAATTTGAGAACAGACTACAGCATTACATATGCATGTTTTTAGCTCGTTCCAGTTGCATGGTAATGGTACCACATACACCACTGTCTTTCACAAAGTCCCACAAGAAAAGTTACATGGCGTACTGTCTGATGACTGAGTGCTGAGATGCCATACGTTATACCAGTAGTGCTACCAGCCAAGGGAAATATAAAAACTTTTGAGTTCTTTCATTTTGAACATGCTCTGGTAAGTATAAGTATGTTTAAAAATTAGTTTATTATAGCATTTTAAAATGCTGTACATCATTTTGAATAAACCTGAAATTTTGGAGGACGATTTATTTTAACTCATGAACTAAAACAACCCACAATTTCTCAAATGCTTTTATCGCTGGTAAAAGACAGAATGGTGGTGAGTTTGAGAGAGCTGGCAATAACATTTTAGAAGGGTGGGAATAATGGTTTGTCAATTTACAATTGTTAACCTACAAAGTTTGCAAGTCATGTTTCGTGATTTTCTGGGATTTACACAAAATACGAGTAAATGTGAGCCTTGTAAAGAATGCAAAGAAAACTTTGAACTTTCTTTTATATTGTATCTAATTTTTTTCCTTCCCAATATTATGTATGCAATGAAGATATTGTCATTGGAAATCTGGCATTTCATATCTTGTATTTCTATGGTTTAATCTAGTGCTAGCCAAATAGCTAAAAAGCAAACTGAAAACACCTTTTGCCCCCAAAGCATTTAGTGGATTCGCCAAATAGCAACAGCCAAAAATATCAGTGGTCGATGCAGGTTTTTTTTCTTGGGGCCCATTTTGTGAAAAGTAAAGGTTATTTTTGTGAAATGTTATTATATTTTTGTGAAAAATAACATTTTGTAATGAAAGTCGAAATCCAGCTACTCAAATTCAAACCAAGCGTTTATTAACAAAAACTTTTTTAAATACTTTTGCTGAAGTTTTCTTCTCTGGTGAACTTGTTTGTTTACAAATTATACATTTTAAAAGTCAAAGATAATAAATAAATAATAAATAGTAAGTTTTTATGAAATGGAATTTTGTGAAAGCACCTATTTTGTTAAAAGGAATTTTGTGAAGGGGCCCATTTTATCAAATTGATTTTTGTGAAGGGGCCGGGCCCTAAATAGGCCCCAAATTTTGTCTGGATCGACCCTTGAAAATATATATCATTTCCATTTTTTTGTTCTGCATTTTGTAAACCTGCTGCTGCCGCGTAAAAAAACTCCTCTATCCCGGCAACTCACTTCAAAATTTGTCTCTTCTCCCTGTACAAGCATCTTACAAATAGTGTAATATCATTTGTGTTAGACGTATTGAGGAATTAAAAGAGTGTTTATTTTTTGTTGATGATCACAACTTAGGAAATGAAACCAAAACGGTTCATGAATGGAAGTTGTTTAGGCAGGTTCTGGCTACAAGGGGTAAAGAAATGAAACCAGCTGATTGTATTATTTTTTCCCATAAAAATGGCATTACTGACATGTTTCCCAATATGACTTCTTTGTATGAATTTATAGCAACAATTCTGTTGTCTACAGCAGATTGTGAAAGAGAATTGAGTCTCATGAATATAACAAAAACTGACTTGAGAAATAGACTGACAATCAAAAATTTAAGTAACTTTATTATGATAAATTTGGAAGGGGAAGTTTGAAAAGAATTTCCATTTAAAAAAGCATTTGATGTGTGATGTATAGCCAAATCTTGAGAGGGTCAATCTTACAGAGTGGTGTACTGTTTGTATATTGTATAATTAAAAATAATACTCATTTATATAGAAATTTTGTATAAATAAGTTTTTTGTTTTTGGCTAAAGCTATTTTTATTTGGCTAACAGTTAATGGCTGCAATTCGCCAAAAAGCTACAAATCTCTTTTTCCTAGATTAAACTAATTTCAGTAATAGCAAATCACAGTACAAAAAAGAATAATTTGAATGTTAGTAGGACACATAAAATATACATTGGTTGTAAACATTAGTCTTTGAATTTTGAATGTATGTTATTGAACAACTATTCTGAGTTTTTTCACCGATTTTGTTTTACTACAGATGGTAACTTCAAACTTTACCAACTATCAGCTGAAACTAATAATGACTTTCAAATTTATATTTTTAAATTCAATATATATGTCACTGGAATTCCAGTAATTTAGTTAATTAAAATATTAAATTCATGACAATACAATAATAAAAATACAGAATGCATATCTATACTATTATATAAAGAGGAAACGGTGACTGACTGACTGAGTAACTCATCAACGCCCAGTCAAAACTACTAAAGTCAGGGTCACGCAATTCGGACTGTAGATTGCTGTTATGGCCTAGGCAAGCAATAAGAAGGGATTTTAGAAATTCCCCCCAGAAGGGGGTTAAAGGGGGGTGGTCGAATGTTTTAGGTCATTTTGCCATATCTCAGCAGCAGTTATAGGTAGGATCTTGAAATTCCAGAAAACAAATTTACTAAAAAATGATTAAACACCTATTTCAGCGATTTTAGAAATTCCCCCCAGAAGGCGGTTAAAGGGGGGTGGTCGAATGTTTTAGGTCATTTTGCCATATCTCAGCAGCAGTTATAGGTAGGAACACTAAATTAAGGAAAACAAATCTACTAAAAAATTGGTTAAAAACGTATTTCAGCGAATTTAGAAATTTCCTCCCAAAAGGGGTTAAAAAGGGGCCCCTCCCTTTTTCATTCGACCCGAAAGTCATCATTTCGTCATATCTCTGCAGCAATTTTAGATAGGAGCGCGAAAATCAGGAAAACAAATCTACTAAAAAATGAATAAAACACATATTTCAGCAATTTTGGAAATTCCCCCCCCCCCCCACAGAAGGTGGTTAAATGGGGGGGGGGGGGAGATTGAATTTTTTAGGTCATTTCGCCATATCTCAGCTTCTATGTAGGAGGGCGAAATTAGTTAAAACAAATCTACTAAAAAATTGGTTAAACACGTATTTCGGCGATTTTGGAAACTCCCTCCCCCCCCCAAGGTGGCTAAAGGGGTATTCAAAAGTTTCGGGTCATTTCACCATATCTCAGCAGCGGATTTAGGTAGGAGCGTGAAATTCAGGAAAACACATCTACTAAAAAATGGATAAACACTCATTTCAGTGATTTTAGAAATTCTCGCCGAAGGGTTTTAACCCTTTCAAGGGCAAAGGACTTCTTTTACTAAAATGTTGAAATATTTGAATGACACCAGAATTAACGATAAAATCTTTTTGAAAATAACCAAAAGATTTTCTTTGTGTATATTATAATAGCAAAATTTTATAAAAAATTTCTGGGTGCCAATTGGCAGTTTGGAATTAAAATTAAGCGTTCACGCCTTGCAAACACCGCCCTTGAAAGGGTTAAAGGGGGTGGTTTAGAAAATTTTAGGACATTTCACCATATCTCAGCAGCTGTTTTATATAGGTGCGCGAAATTCAGGAAAACAAATCTACTGAACAAATGATTAAACACGTATTTCAGTGAATTTAGAAATCCCCCCCCCCCCTTGAAGGTGGCTAAAGGGGGATTCGAAAGTTTTAGGTAGGTCATTTCGCCATATCTCAGCAACAGTTTTAGGTTTTAAGCGCGAAATTCAGGAAAACAAATGTAATAAAATAATTACATTGTCTACCCGTGCAAAGCCGGGACGGGCCGCTAGTATTATATTAATATAATATGCAAGCGCAAGGCATTCACTTATTTCATTGTTTCAGAAATAAAAGATATAAATTTTTAAATACCCTTGCTGCACTTCAGGAGTAACTTTTTTCCAGCGACGAGCTTTTAACAAACGACGTCTTAGCAGAAGGGCTGCATATCGTCTCACTTCTGGGTTTGGAGACTGTGTAATGCAATTGCAGAGGGAAACATTTATCATAGGATCTTTAAAAACAGATTTTATTTCTCTAAAGCCCTGCAACACAATATTAAATGTAAATTAAGAAAATTGCATAAAAATTGAATCTTTACATTTTTAATCAGTTTTTATTGAAATCAGATAATTTATTATTTTAATTGGATTAAATAAAAAACATGTCTTAATTTATTGTATTCATTATTTCCTAATAAATTGTGAGGATTTTACATTAAAATAAACTGTTTCATAATAAAATAAAACTAACATGTTATTTTCATACATTATATCTAATAGGTATTCAAAATGGGATTTTCTTGCCAAAATGACAAACAAAAAATAGTACCGACCCTGGTGCTTCTGCGACATCTGTTCCATAATAATACAATCTGAAGAATTGTGGGAACAGGTGCTTTACACGCACGCAAACGTAAGTTTGGCGACTTTTTGGTTGGCACGATTTTCAAGACTGCGCCAAACGAATAACTTAATACAATGGCTAGGTTGCCATTAAAGGAAAAAATCCCCTAAATTTGGCAACTTTTTCCCTTTTTATAACTGATTTAAAAAAAAAACTGTGTGTGAGTGTATGACATCATAGCCCAATTGTGAAAAGCTAATCTATTAAAAAATAAATGGGCACAGATGTCATATACGCACCACATTGGCGTGATTTTTCTCCCCTGCCAATTTGGCGAAAACTTTAATATTAACGTTATAACATTTTATTTTTATATTGAAATAAAAAATTGTAAAATTATAATATAATTGTTTTGAAGTAAGCAGAGAAGTAATGTATTACGCAGGTAGAAGCTTAGTTGGTTTAAGGAATAGCATCATTAAGATAGAGTAATAAATGTATATGATGAATAATGATAAAAGTTCTATGATTGAAGACAACAAATATTCAGGCACTAATAGTTTATTATAGAAGAATACTCACAAAACTTGACAAACAGCATCGTAATGAACATAATCTAATCAGTTCTAGATAACACATCATCTTTAAGTATAACGTAGCAGTATCACAGATAAACATGTCGACAAAAGATTTTCGTAAATTCACCAGACACAACACATTATATTTCATCCATTATTGCACCAAGCTGCACATATTAAATAACTATTCAACATAGAAAAACGCCATTAACTTTTGAATAATCCTAGAGCAGTTCAGACATAATACGGACACAACGACATAACTAAAGTATATCGTTGCTGTCGTGACTCATGATCGAATCCAAACACAAGTCTGATACGGAGACCTAACATCTATATATACTATCAAAAGAAACCGATCATATTCCAGAAACACCCACTTCCAGAACAATCTACCCTAATTAGCATACACGTGTCATTGTTCATTCGATGTCCGATCACCCAATCGGATCGAACGTGTGCCGCCATCTGGTGAGTAGCCAAGGCACTATTCAGATGAACCTACGATGTATGCCGTGTGTCGCTGTTCCTTGAAAAGTGAGAAAACATGTATGTGTCTGTGTTTACGTTTCTAAGGATGGATTCATTAAAACGTATGTATTCATAAAGGATGACTAAAAACATTGAAATATCAAAGTGCAAAAGGTGAGTAAAAACGATATATTTGTAAAAGTAAAATATATTTATGAAGTGTGTTTTATATTTAATAAAGATAGAACTTTAATATCTATTGTGAAATGTGAAGAATGCTAAAAGTGCATGAATGTTAATGAGACAGTATTATGAAATACTTTATGAAAAGTATTTAATTTAATGAGTTGCTTGAGTCAATAAGACTAACAAGCATTATGGAGGCATGTGATATTCCTAACAAAAATCACATGCTATTATTGCATACTATTTGTAACTAATATTCATAAACAAAGTTTTTGCTAAATTGTCAGGGAATAAAAAAAAAAAGCGGGAACAGATCTGTTACACTCGCACACCGATGTTTGGTGCAATTTCCAGGCTCACGTCAAACCAGTAACTTAACCCCTTCGGCCCTGACGTCCTACTAATAGGACATATCTTTTATTGAGTATTATTTTGTCTTAAACATTATTTTTATTAATTCCAGCACCTAATAGTGACAGTATGAATCTCTACATTTCCTATTATGACTTCACTTATGTTTAGCATTTAGTAATAATAATAATAATTTTCATAATTATTAGCAAGCCGTTGGCATTTCCTTTAATTAAAACATACGTTTCACTCTTTAAATTAAAATTTGGGAATCCTTTTCCGAATTGTTAATTTGTGATAAAAGATAAAAAATATTACTAAATTTTTATGCTTGTTTAATTTAGTTGTAATACGACATTTTCAAAACGTCTTCAAAAATTCTTCCTTAGACTGTTGTTATATGAAAAACACGCAAAATAACTACATTTGTGAGGTTTTGATAAAGAACGCATGCGTTAACTTTCATTAAACCCTAACTTCTGTGATTCCGAAAGCTATTTTTAATTTTGTTTGCATAACAGTAATTTTTTCCCAAAATTGAAAAAAAAATCAGGGCCAAAGGGGTTAATACAATAGCCAAGTTACCACTAAAGGAAAAAATCCCCAAAATTTGGCGACATTTTCCTTTTTATAACCGATCAAAAAAAAAAAAACAGATAGCCAAAAATCACACCAATGTGGTGCGTATATGACATTTGTGCCAATAAATGGCTCCAAAATTCCATTTTGAAATGAATTTTGCTTACAGCTGTCAAAAAAATTAAAACCGATTAAATGGGGAAAAAAAATATTGTTACTTGTATTTACTCATTTTCTAACTAAATAAGGAGCAGTCTGTTTCTTTAAACTTCCAAAATTAAATTAGTTGTTTGGTGTCAGATTTTGTTTAATATCACACGCAACACATCTAATGAAACATTTGAAACTTAATCCGAGTAACATCAGAACCGTCCTTAGTAAAAGCGAGGCCGGGTGCAAGAATTTGTGCGAGGCCCTTCACTTTCCAAACTAAAGTTAATCCCTCAAATTCCCATCAATATTCATCATTAGCTCTTTTTTTTATTATTCATTTTCTCTAGATTTAATGGTAGACCATCCGTGGTTAAATAAAGTAAAGGCAACTATTCGGAAATTCTGGTAAGTATGTTGAATAAAAAAATCCACGAAATTGGCAACACCTCTTGGCACAACGCAATCGCCTTTTGTAAAAGCTTGCATGACATACACAGTGACGCACCAAGGATTATGCATTTTTGGAGAGGGAGGGATATGTTTTAGTAGAGTAGAGATTTATAGACTTCCCAGGCCAATTTTCTTTCCTAATACTCGGACTGGTATAAAATATTAAAAAAATCTAATTATGATCGACATTAATTTGCAGAGAAAACAAACCATAATTGTAAAAAAACATGGGTATTTACAACTCATTTCAATCATCAGTTTTTGAGATAAATTTTACTGTTTGATGGCCTAAGAGACTGTCCTGTTATCATCAAACCATTCACAGAAAAAAAAATTTACAGATTAACCGAAAAAAATAATATATATTATGATATTTTATTACATATGAAGAAAGTTTGGTGTACAATAAAAATTTTGTATAATTTTTCTGGTAACCAATTTAATGTTCTCAAAACATTTCCTTGTAAGACATTTTTATTTTCTAAATTTATGTATAATCTAATAACTCTTTTTCTTTCATAATTCTATGAAGAATCTAATAACTCGTTTTCTTTTATAATTCTATGAAGATTTAAGAAAAAGTATATAAAAAATATTTCCTTTTGAGCTGCCTTAATTAAAAAAATTATGATATCTAAAGTGGGTGTTACCATTTTAAAATTTAAAGTTGACTCACTTTTTTAATAGGTAGACATGGCTTTTAATTCATTGTTTGTATTCCTATTTGGAAAGTAGACAAAATTCCGAATCGGAAGATACTCCTCGCATCTCTTTTCCCCAATTTAACCATTAAAAAATTTGGGGGGTTCTCTCTCTCGTCTTTTTTTTTTTTTTTTTTTTTTTTTTTTTGCTAACGCAATCTGTAGAAATTTATTTTATTTTAATAAATTATAAAGAAATTAATTTTTTTTTTTTTTTTCCATTAGGAATATAGCTTTCCTTTATAGAGAGCGCTTCGAAATTATGACTTTTTTAATCATACTTTTCTTTCCTTCTAAACTATTTAATTTAAATGAGTCTTCAATTGAATGATTGTACAAGAAGGAAAGCAAACCAGTGTTGTTACATTACAAACAGTCATTAAAATAATAGCAAGCAGTTTGTCAGAATTATCATCAGCACCGATCACTTAACAATTCACTTTCCGTCGATGCGCTTGCTTAGATTTATTGTACATGTCATGGAGATAGAGAGAAGGAGAAGAAAGATAATGTTTCTACTTATGGAACTAAAAGCGATACCTAGTATGGTGGCGTTTGTTTTTTTGGGCCTTTGGGGAGTGTAGCACCCTCTATTTCCGGTTTCCACTGACAACTCTTTACCATGCTCGAATCCAAAATGCAGGAAGCACAGACAACAATTTGTCATGTTTGACAGGTCACATGACCGGCCTTTGGGAGCACCAGCGCCACGAACTAGGTACTAATTACCGGTCCGTGTTCTGATCTTGAAAGTTTATCTTCACTGTTCTCCTTCTTATTTCTATCTCCATGGTACGTGTACTGCTTAGGTTAGAGTATAACAATGCATGTAGACTGAATATAGCCTACAAAAAACTATTTTGTTCTCGAGCGTCCACTACTTGCCCGAATACTTTACTGATAAAATATTTTCATTTTATAAATAAACATGTTTACACATACAAATTTTATTATGAAATAAATATTCACAACAAAGGTAATAATAAATGTTTAGCTATTTGTATTAAACATTGTTTTTTCAGACGCGAGGCCTTCCTAAGTGCGAGGCCCTGTGCGGCTGCACCTGTCGCACACTCCTAAGGACGCTTCTGAGTAACATAAACCCTAAGGAAACATCGGCTTAGATGCTTTACACTCACGCTAAAAAAAAAAGAAAAATTAATCGGTTAAAAAAAAGAAAAAAGTCGCCAAATTTAGGGGATTTTTAACTTTAATGGCAACCTAGCCATTGTATTAAGTTATTCGTTTGGCGCAGTCTTGGAAATCGCGCCAACCAAACAGTCGCCAATCTTTTGTTTACATTTTAGCGTGAGTGTAACACATCTGTTCCGAAACATCTTATGTTTTGATGTCGCTTATCAATTATTGCCAATAAGTCACAATGTTTGCACATCACTTTTATAGAAAGTGATACATGGGAAAGTAAACAAACACCAGAATAAATAAGCAGCAAATTTAGAGGAAAGGCTTTGAGATCATGAAGATTTCAAAATTTGTTACAACATATTTGAATAGTCTTTTTTTTTTTTTTTTGAGGGGGAAGAGTAGTGCTTCTATATCCTGCAGCCGTGCAGGAATCAATTTACTGTTTGTATTTGCATCCTTTAATCTGGTCACATTATAAATCATTTAAATATGTATACTTTTAAAAGTTAATTTAAATATTAACAAATACACACCCAAGATTTATTTCTTATATTAGATAAGCGATTTACAGCCCAAATGGGTTTTATTTGCGAAAAGACATCTACGAGTGGCTCACCGATATCACAAAACATACTCTCGCCAATCTTTTATATAATGGTTGCTAACGAGGAAATTTCGAAATACTAATCGTAAATATTCGTAACTAAATAGATGTTACCTTTTATTTGTAAATGACGGCAGTAAACTTTAACAAGCAATTGTTTCGTACGCAAATTTTATTGGTCAATTAATGAAAAAAAAAATAAGACAATATCAAAGATTATGATTGCATTTTATCACTCAGTTCAAGTACTATATAATTAATTTCCTGCGGTGGTCTCAATTTAAATTGGAAAATATAAGAATAATAATTAACTGAAAAAATTGACAAATGATAAAGTGCCGGTTGCTATCAAAGCCACGTGGATTTAACTGAAATATTTAGTACTAAAGAAACATAAAGAACAATATATTTTACAAATAATTCAAACAAAATTTATCCCCAGAAAGCATACTTGATCTTGGCCTTCATTAGTGGTATTATGTATTAAATTCAATATTATATTCTCCAAGGATTCCATGTTTATTTTGCTGAATGTTGACCAGATACAGTTTACGAACAGTAGAAAAATTTAAAGAGAAGAGAAGGGTGGGAACTGCCGACAGTTATGAATGCAGTTAAACATATAAAATAATAGTAAACTGATGTCTCATTTTCTTTGTTCATGCTCTTTCCTTTAAATTTAGATTTTTTTAAAGACTATTTTCAAAGGATAAACACAGAGGAAATAAACCGTTCCGTAAAAATGGCTTGCAATATGCAGCCGGTTATCCCTCAAATCATTAGGCCCAAACAAGAGATTTCATTGGACAGAGAGAAGCTACAAGTGGAACAAGGACTGAATGGGGAGAGGTTTTCAAAGTAAGTCACCATTTGTTGGGGCCGAATGTAAGGATACATTTTTGCCGTCATGCCAAACGTAAATATCTCACCTCCAGTTCCTCTTTAAACCGAATCATTTCTCATTTTTCGCAATTATAAATGATATATTTTTATTCATTTTTAATGAATCGATTCAGGTGTCGGTCCATTACATGTACTCTATCTCTCTGAAAACTATTTTATTTAAATAAAAATAAATTGTTTTCTCTCAAAATACCAACCGTTTTTTTTTTTTTTTTTTTTTTTTTGTTTGGTTAAAAAAGTGTGTTTTAGTTATTCGAGTAATTATGTAATCTATGGCGTGGCATACGTAATGAACTGAAAGACAGTTCTAATTTGTCAATAGCTTGCATTTTTGTCTTTTGCATTTTGTCTTTTTTTTTTTTCTAATCTCCATTTTGTAGAAAATGAGGATTTTTTTTTTTTTTTTTTTATCGACCAATTTCTATTCCTGTATTTAATGCTTTATCCATCCAATCTTTTGGTTGGTTGGTTTGGCCCAAAGGCCTGGTGAGCAGCTTTTTATTTCTATACAGGTGGCATGATTCATATAACAGAAACTAGTCTCCTAATTTTGAACCAATTCCAGATGAAAGACCTGCATCTGGATTGGCACCCCCAAAGGTAACGCTTATATAGAACTTGGAGGACTTTAGAGCCACGAACAGATTTAACGTGCACAGGTTCCGATCAACGTACACGGTCCCACAGCAGAGGCAGACGAGAGAGGATCCTCCCAAACAGTGACCTTGGTCGATGCTGCTTGACTTTCGGTGATCTTACGAGAACCGAGCTTTACCGCATAGATAAACATACATTATTATTTATCTATGCTTTACCGTCCGCGCCACTGCGGGAGTCCATCCAATCTTATATTTTACACACCTGTACGGAACGACGATCTATTCTACGATTCCTTTCAGGAATTGATTTAAGAAAAAAAAAAAAAAAAAAAAAAAAAAAAGAAGAAGAAATTTTTTTTTAAATTAATTATTAAAGTAAGTAAGGCCAGGAATTTTTCTCTGAAACGTAGTGAAGAAAAAGAGGGAAAGTTTCAGCGTTGATTTCCTAAGTACCTCCCTCTATCGCATAGGACTCAACATTTCTTTTCATAGCTCATGATGTTACCTCGAGGTTGAGAGCTTTTTTTATTCCACGCCTGGAAAAAGGTGACTTGGGCTTCTACGATTATTAATGATCTTGAAGTGCAATCCACCTCCCCTTCCGGAGCTACAGAAATACACTGATTTTAGGTACATTTAAGGTTAATAGCGTCGGGATCGATTTTTGCAGATCACTCCAGTATATATCGATAAACAGTGATGCAGCCAGGATCTTCCCTGGGAGTGGTCTTAAATAATTATTTACTCATAACATGAACAATTTTGTTGTGTTGCATGTTCATTAAGTATTTTTTAGCAAACACGTGACGCTTAAAAAAGTAGACGTCGAGCAGGCTAAATAAATTTAGAATTCAGATGTTCCAATTTCCAAGGATTTATAATAGGACAGGCTCCTATTATGAAGCTTTAAAACAGTTTCATAATAAAATATTTTTTAATATTTATACTTTTTTTTTTCATTTAATTTTAGACCATGTTTTTATCGCTCTCACGGGGGAGGGGTGAATGCATCTATCAAATTTATGTGTTCTGGTAGGGGATTTAACCACCAATCCCTCCCCCTACATTGCACCATGGTGCAGATGCAGTTGTAAAGTAGCACGTTTATTTCGAAATAATTTTTTCTCCAATGTAAAATATATTTTTTTTAATCTTAAAACTTGGTTGTCTAAGCATGCTTGATTACAAAATTACATTAGATTACAAAATATTTTCCTAGTTGTTGAGTTAAAACTGTTTGGTTCGAACTCTGCTTGTGTTATATTTTGTATGTAAGATGAATCAGTATTTTTAAAAAGCTTTTTTAAAAGTAGACTATAAGTACACTTTCCCTTGTGAGCAAATTAAAACATCCACACCACTAATTCTTAAAAGATATAATTTTGTAGAATTTTTCTCTAGATTTCTTCAACGATTCTTCCTCGGATCATAGGGAAATGATGAGTCGGGCTACATGCTCTTGCATGATACGTGCAACGCCAATCTTGTTACGCATGCAGCACGCAACCGACTGATCCCTTCTGGGAAGGATCCAAATAATTATTATCTCAAAGAAGAGTACGTGAACATGCAGAGCAGAATAGTAAAGCTGATTTTTGCTCTAGCGAACTAGCAGTTCTTTCTGATAATGGCTCTTTACAGAAGATTTTAACTGCGTATGATTTATACAGTGGCGGCTCATGGATTATTTAAATGAAGGTTCACAATGCATAATTTGTGAAAATAAAATCTACAAGTACGACTTAATGCACGGGTTAAAATACATTTGTGTTTTCAAAAGTTAAAAGAAATAATAAATACTCATAGGTAGAAAAAAAAAAAGGAAGATAGTACATCAAACAAATAAAGAAAAATAATGTAGCAAACTAAGAGAGATTTTAGACACGAAAGAAAGAAAAAAAAAAGTTAAATATGCGAACTCCCGCAAACTGAAAGTTATGCGATGAAAAGATATGATCCGTGCCTTTTAGTCTCATGCTCCTCTCGCCGCATCCGACCGCATAAGCTGGTTTCAAAAAGCATTTTTTCGATCGCACGTGCGATCCAGGAAAGACCGGTCGCTCTCAGCTGATATTTTTCAGAATTTACATCAACACAGTAACGCTTTGCCATGGATGTATTTAAAAGAAGAGGGAAAGGGGGGGGGGTTAAATAAAGCTCATCCTGAAAAATCTGGAAATGTGTTTAATATTATTTTATTTTATTTGTTAATTTATTTCTTCGTTTTTCTGTGGGGGCTCACGTGCTTAATATGCATCAATAGAGGAGCCGCCACTGGGTTTATAGGTTTACGGTAGCGTTCCCAACAGTCCAAGGAGCGTTGATCCGCGACAGAGCCGTCCTTAGTGAAAGCGAGGCCCGGTGCAAGAACTTTTGCGAGGCCCTTTCCTTCCTAATGCGTTAATCACAACACCACCATCCACCCACAACGCATAAATTACAAATAATCACTGAAATAATAACTACCGTTTAGCAAAAATCATTAACGGTTTTTTAACAGTTGACATTATAATTTCAAAGTAATAGATGAATCACAAATGTATCGCATTGGATGTTTCTGGAGCTTAGTTGGATGCCTCAGTAGATTAACATAAAGATCTTCACCAGGGCTTAAATTGCGCCGGAGCCCATAAATACTGGGCTCCGGAGCCCAGTGCAAGCGCTTCCGAAAAACCGAAGCCTAAATTTCCCTTTCCTTTTCCTCCCATATCGAAGTTCATATCTTTGTTCGATTCTTCAGCATATAAATATTAATTTTTGAAAATTTCATTCATTTTTTCATAAAAATGCATAGCTGCGAACTATTCTTTTTTTGTGTTAACACTATTTCCTAATCACAATCCTTACTTTATTTAATCGCAGAATTCTGCAATTAATTAACATTAAAATTAGGCAAAGATTTCTATTCGGCCGGAGTGATAACTAAAAAGTTGAATGATTGACAGCTAAGTAAATGCAGATAGATATATTTAATTTTTTTTTATTTTGCTAAAGAAAAAAATTGCTTTAAATTTTGCAAATACATATAATGTATGAAATATAAATATGCAGATTGGAGTGACGGTGGAGGAGGGGGGGGGGGCACGCTACGGTTATTAGTACTGCAGAATATTAGGGCTCCGGTACTTTTTTTTTGTTGTTAGAAATTAAGCCCTGATCTTCACTGGTCCATGCCTGGCCCGAAATCCAAGCCCTGCCCAAACTCGGGCTTACATTTTTCTGCAGACTCTGATCTCACATGCGCTTCATTCTTTCCAGGTCGCCCGGGCCACGATTCCATTTGTTTCTGCTGATTCGGGCTGGATATGGACTTTATTTTATCTGGGCTCAGTCGGGCCTGGACTTTATTTTATCCGAAACAAATCGACCCTGAACTTTATTCTTTCCAGGAAAGACAATTGGCTCAAGCTCATGTAGGTTTTATTTTTAAGTAACATTGATATTGTACTTTTGTTTAACGAAATCTTTAGAAATTTTATTTGGTTTAACAAATTACTAAGGTTTTTTTTTTATTATTATTCTTTTTTTTCCTTACAGAGGTTTAAAATTATGATTTTCTTTAACCCTTTTTTTTTCTTTCATTCTAAACCACATTATTATTAGGGTTTCGTTCATATGACAAAACCCTATTTGTCTCATTCCTCTGGCTGGCTGTCATAGAGTTCGTACTCAGAAACTGTATAAGTTAGGGATTTGAAATTTTGCTTACTTAAAATTTGATTTTTGCTTTCTGAAGCTACATAAAACACACATTTTATTACACACAACTATTATTTGGAGAAATAAAATTTCGAGAATTTATTTTAAATAAGAACATCAAAAGATACAAATGTGATAAGTACGGTAAAAAAAATCTGATTATTGTTTTATAAAACTACATAAAACAGCTCGCTGTAAAACTAGATTTCTAAAAATAATATATTTTCAAAGAAAATCTACCATATATATAAAACACAAACGGAAATTTCGTTCCGTTCCTTTATAACTTGAGTTCTGCCGAATGGATTTTGATGGAGCTTGCACTGTTCGATAGATAATTTGTCAGGGAAGGTTTTAGTATATAACACAACGTTCTACGTAGATTAGTTATAGAATTATGATTGAAAATTCTGTTATTTTGTACGAAAAGGTTACCACTGGTTATTTTTTGGCGACCATTATTGTTGCAGAAAGAATTGAAAAAGCTATATCTCAAAAAATAAAAGAAAAAACTGTGCTAATTTTATTTAAAAAATAAAAGAAAGAGAAAGAAAAGAAAAAAAAGAAGAAAAACAGTTTTGATGAGAGATAATATTACAAAACGAAAATATTTAATTTAAACATGATTGGGAATATTCGCAATGCTTAAAAAGTTATTCAATAAGCAAGATTGCTATTGAAATATTTGGCGATTTATCTTTGTTTTTGACAATTTTGATTTTACTTTTGACCCCAAATAAGCCAAAATATTATTAGATTTTAAGCCAAAAAGTGTTTTTTTTTTTTTTTTTTCTGCAGAAAAAATTAAAATGGCTATACATCTCGAAAAATAAAAGAAAAGGCTTAATAATTTTATTTTTTTTAAAAAAAGAAAGAAAAAAAAACTGTTTTGATGAGAGATTTTAAGCCAAAAGATGTTTTTCCAAGTGTACGACATCATTTTTGCAGTATTTTTTTGGTACTTTTCGGTTAGCCGGGCACCAGTGATATATATACATGTTGTATATATACACAAACACATATATCTACACACACACACATATATATATATATATATATACACTTATATGTATGAAGATATATATACACATGTATATACATATATATTTATATATGTACATATATCACTGGCGCCCGGCTAACCGAAAAGTACCTTTTATTTATTCAAATGTAAACTATATTAACAGCAATATACTTCTATTTACTTCTACCTTATATATTAAAAAATTTCGTTCCGGCTACTTATAACTCGAGTTCTGCTTCATGGATTTTCGTAGAACTTAAACTGTAAGATAGATAATTTTTCAGGGTAGGGTTTATTGCATAACCTATCGTTCTACGTAGCTTAGTATATTATTATGGGAAGTATAGTACTTAGTATATTATTATGGGTTAATTATTACGGGAAGTTCTATAATCAGATCAATCCGACTATAAAAGATTAGCTTTTTTAAAAGATTCTGCTGAATGGATTTCGATGAAACCTACACCGTTAGTTAGATAATTTTGTAGGGAAAGTTTTATTATATAACATATCATTCTACGTTGCTTAGTTCTAGAATTATAGGGGGAAATTCGAAAATCGGGTGACCCTTTTTTTTTATCATATAATAGCCTTTTTAATATCTGATTCCGATTATGAAAGATTAGCCTTCTGAAAAAGTTCTACTGGACGGATTTTGATGATAATTGTATTGTTAGTTAGATGCTATTTCAGGAATGGTTTTAGTGTACTACATATTGTTCTACGTTGCTTAGTGAAACAGTTATGTGTGAAGGTTATATAGTCAGGTGAACCCCATTCCGAAAGATGAGCCTTTTAGAAAGTTTTTACTGGGCGTATTTTTTGCGACTTGCATTTTTAAGTAGATAATTTTTATGCATGATTTTAGTATATTTCATATCGTTCTATGTTAGTTTTAGAATTATGTGGAAAAATCCTAGAATCAGATGAACTCGATCATCAAAGATTAGCCTTTATAAAAACTTCAACTGGATAGCTTTTGTTATTTAATTTTTTTGCATTGTTAGTTCGATAATTTTTGGTGATTGTTTTAATATATCGCATATAATTTTTCGTTGTTTAGAAAACCCTAACTGTAAATTACCAAATAAAATAGATTGTCCTTAACAGCTAAAATTTTGACTGCACATTAGAAAATATACTAGCGCAATGGTGTCATTTTTCAGTAATGTGGAAGGATATTCCAGGTAAATATAGAGATTGCTTTCAAATACAAGGTCAAATTAAACGATATATTTCGTTTGATTCAAGGTTCATTTGTAGAAGCCGACAAGCGCAGCAGGCGTAGCTTGCTATTATAAAATAATACAACTAATCACATTTTATTATTATTATTATTATTGTTAAATCGACAGAATTAAATTTTCTTTATGCAATTTAATGTTAAATTATTAATAAATTTAAAAGTTTCATTTATTTTAAATTTAATAGAACTGAACTACAATTCCCAACATTCCAACCTCAACTACGGTGCTACAGTTCTTACAAACAACTGTCTTCGCTTTACTATGCAATTCGGCTTTGGGGGAAATTTCCTAGATCTAATAATTTAAAAAAAAAAAAAAAAAAAAAGGAGTATTTGGAATAGTGACATTGCCAAAGAATTTACAATCTGGAACTTGTATACCTTCTTTGGCAGTTTTTTTCTCCAAATTTTGGGGAAAGGAGTATTTTTTATTATAGTTTTAAATATTTTGCAGAGAATTTTGTCGATGGAATTCTGAATCTCATCAACCAATACGAAAAGGAAAAAAAAAAAAAAAAAGGGCTTTTTCTCTATAGTTGCCATATTTCAATATATATCGTCAGTCAACAAACCAAGTAAAGATCACAAGAGTTTTTATCAATCTTCTGATTAGGCCTTGCGTTTGTGCATACGAGTGTGAGGTTTCACCTTGTTTGTATGCCTAGAACATATCAATTTTTAAATTATATCCTTCAAAAAATTGTAATTGTTATTTGTACCTATGTGCAAAATTGGATTTTTAATTATTATTATTATTATTTACTATATTTGAGAAAGATAATGATTCAGGTTTATAACCTAATAAATATATATATATATATATATATATATATATATATATATATGTGTGTGTGTGTGTGTGTGTGTGTGTGTGTAATGGCATTTATTATTTGGATAAATAGAAGTAGTTTCTATAATATTTCAATGTATCAAAAATAATATATTCATAAGTCAACTATGCTATGCAATTTTTGAATAAAATCAAGATAATAAATATTATTACCGACAGTAAAAATTATAGAAATTACTATAGATAAAATAGTAAGACAATATTAAATAGACCTTTAGGTGGCTACTCAAATTTATCACCTCTTACAGGGCTTCCAAGTGGTCCGCCAACCGAATACCTGTATTTTTTAAAAGAACATTTCAAGGTAGATTTCCTTAAAAATTTACCTACGAAGGTTCGTTTCTTCCACATTTACAAGAAAAATCTAAAAATAAATTTTTTCTAAGAAAATACAGGCATTTAAAAATCGGTCCATTTGTGAGCCCTGCCTCTTTTCAATCACAAACAATTTAGAATTTGAAATTTCATTAGATCTTCCATTGAAAATACTTTCGAAACAGATTTTCCACATCAAATTGAAGTACATTATCTCTTAAGCTTGTTTTCAAAAATATAAACAAAGTATCAATTGCACTTTAAAATCTATACAAACAAACCACATGCGGTTGAATCTGAAAAGTTTGAGTTTGGTATTGCCCGAATTAATACAATTACAACATGACCAAAATATTTTATTCATACCGGTAAAATTAAAGAATAATTTGTTAATGAAAAAATAGCTGTTAATGAAGGTCTATCTTGCTCAAAATGACCAGAATTGAAATAACGAGTGCACGGTATTAAGTTCTCCTTGTTGAATTTTTAAAAAGGCACAGCATTATTACTTAAATCTTCAAGTGTTATAAAATTAGAAATAAATTTTTATTGCTTCCCAGCATATCAATCATAAAATTGTTGGGCCTCTCAGAAGACAATTCTATTCGTATGTATGAATTTTGTATTTTCGTTTCTGATGCAATTCCCGAGAATAATGTAATCTTTAAAACTAAGTATTATTGTTTCTTATTAATTTTCTGTTAGGGGCCGTTCAAATGGTTTATCTTGATTAAGTGGACCAGAATTGAAATAACGAGTGAGCACCTGCACGGTATTAAGTTCTCCTTGTTGAATTTTTAAAAAGGCACAGCATTATTACTTAAATCTTCAAGTGTTATAAAATTAGAAATTAATTTTTAGTGCTTCCCAGCATATCAATCATAAAATTGTTGGGCCTCTCAGAAGACAATTCTATTCGTATGTATGAATTTTGTATTTTCGTTTCTGATGCAATTCCCTAGAATAATGTAATCTTTAAAACTAAGTATTATTGTTTCTTATTAATTTTCTGTTAGGGGCCGTTCAAATGGTTTATCTTGATTAAGTGGACCAGAATTGAAATAACGAGTGAGCACCTGCACGGTATTAAGTTCTCCTTGTTGAATTTTTAAAAAGGCACAGCATTATTACTTAAATCTTCAAGTGTTATAAAATTAGAAATTAATTTTTAGTGCTTCCCAGCATATCAATCATAAAATTGTTGGGCCTCTCAGAAGACAATTCTATTCGTATGTATGAATTTTGTATTTTCGTTTCTGATGCAATTCCCTAGAATAATGTAATCTTTAAAACTAAGTATTATTGTTTCTTATTAATTTTCTGTTAGGGGCCGTTCAAATGGTTTATCTTGATTAAGTGGACCAGAATTGAAATAACGAGTGAGCACCTGCACGGTATTAAGTTCTCCTTGTTGAATTTTTAAAAAGGCACAGCATTATTACTTAAATCTTCAAGTGTTATAAAATTAGAAATTAATTTTTAGTGCTTCCCAGCATATCAATCATAAAATTGTTGGGCCTCTCAGAAGACAATTCTATTCGTATGTATGAATTTTGTATTTTCGTTTCTGATGCAATTCCCTAGAATAATGTAATCTTTAAAACTAAGTATTATTGTTTCTTATTAATTTTCTGTTAGGGGTCGTTCAAATGGTTTATCTTGATTAAGTGGACCAGAATTGAAATAACGATATGTTTTGTCATATTAAATTAAATTTTATTTTATATGGATTTAATTTATTTTTCTTTGTCACATGTTTTACCCCGAAGCGAATGATGTCATCTTCTAATATGTTTTTTTTTTTTTTTTTTTTTTTTTTTTTTTTTTTTCTCTCGCGTGTGTCTTTGCTATCTTTGATCGGTTTTTACTGTAACTTTGATGGAATCAATGAGATGACATTCTGTCTTCACTAATGTTGTTTGCCGATATTTTTAATCCTTAATTTTTCTTTAGAAGTTTAAACCTGCATCTAAAAAAGTAATAGATATTAGTAAAACATATTAGATTGCAGTGCGAAATCCTCGCACGGGTTCACTGATAGATACATAATTATTCAACTAATTCGATGTAACTTTTTTAAATAATTCAGTTAGACATTTATTAAAAACTATTATGTACCAATATTTTCTCAAATCACTCAACTACATCCGCCCTTCACCCCAAAAATCTTTAATTAATCCGAATTTAGATATACTTCATAAATCAGAAATATTTCATCTTTGATATTATCTTTGCAATGATATGTTGGAACTTATGAATTTGTTTTCATAAGTTACTTTATTGTTAACAAGTAATTTAAAAACTTTTTTTTTAAAGTCAATTCCTACTTAGGTCAAATACAATTTTTTTTCCAGCGATCTACACGCTTCGCCACTGACGGTATTTATTCCTAAATTTATATCCTGCTAAATATCTTACGTAAGAGAAATTTTTGAAATGTATTAAAAATTAAATAAAAAATAAATAGCTAAAATACCAAAAATTAATAGCTCGAAAAGTATTTCTCACAAAATTGTTAGACAAACTGCGTTAGAAAGGTAAAAAAATTGTATTTTTCTTGATATAAATTTAAAATCTAATGATTATGCCGTTTTTCAAATATTGAATTTCAAAAATTACCAAACTTCACAATAAAGTGCCATAGCGATGTTACAGTTAGCGACAATACAGTTTTTTCAAATATTAATTAATTAATTAAATTTTATTATTTAATTTTAGTTTTATACTTCGTTCATTTCTGTTTAAAAGTATAGAATCACTCCACATTTATAGTCTCCTTCGCCCGCGAGCCGCCTGATCTTCGTCCTTGAACAGCTCCATTATCTTTTTACGTGTGAAGGTGAGACTATAAATATGGAGTGAGTCTATACTTTTGAACAGAAATGAAATATAAAATTAAAATTAATTAATTAAATTTAATTAATGAAATAATATTCGAAAAAACTGTATTAACATCAATTGTCATCCAGTACAAGTTTAAAAAAATTTATTTGAACTTGATAGGATGAAAAGAAAATATTTTATTAACGATTGAAAATTTGAACAAGATATATAAATATAGAGAGAGTGTGAGCTAATAGTAGGAATTGAAAAAAAAAAAAAAAAAAAAAAAAGTAAAATTCAATTTCAATAAATAGAAGTAGTTTCTATAACATTTCAATATATCAAAAATAATATGTTCATAAGATAATATATTCATAAGTCAACTATGCGATGCAATTTTTGAATAAAATCAAGATAATAAATACTATTAACGACAGTAAAAATTATTGAAATTACTATAGATAAAATAGTAAGACAATATTAAATAGAGCTTTTACAGCGAAATACAAAATATTTTTATTGTTATAATGTTTATTGAGAATTTTGGTCAATCTGGAAATGACAGACCATTTTTAGGTGGCTACCGAAATTTATCACCTCTTACAGGGCTTCGGAGATGCTTCGGCAATGCTTAGGAGAAAAATACACTATTGATTGATCGAAGCAGTGGTATTTAACATGTAGCTTAATATGTATGTTTTGTCATATTAAATTAAATATTATTTTATATGGATTCAATTTATTTTTCTTTGTTTCGTGTTTTACCCGAAGCGGATGATGTCATCTTCTAATATGTTTTTTTTTCTCTCTCACGCGTGTCTTTGCTATCTTTGATCGGTTTTTACTGTAACTTTGATGGAATCAATGAGATGACATTCTGTCTTCACTAATGTTGTTTGCCGATATTTTTAATCCTTAATTTTTCTTTAGAAGTTTAAACCTGCATCTAAAAAAATATTAGATATTAGTAAAAAATATTAGATTGCAGTGCGAAATCCTCGCACGGATTCACTGGTAGATACATAATTATTCAAATAATATGATGTAACTTTTTTAAATAATTCAGTTAGACATTTAATAAAAACTTTTATGTACCAATATTTTCTCAAATCACTCAACTACAGCCTCCCTTCACCACGAAAATCTTTAATTAATCCGAATTTAGATATACTTCATAAATCAGAAATATTTCATCTTTGATATTATCTTTGCAATGATATGCTGGAACTTATGAATTTGTTTTCATAAGTTACTTTATTATTAAAAACATTAGGGATGCATTAGCAATTTTCTTATTAGGTGTGCTATAAGAAAAAAAAAACAAATCAGAAAATATTTTTTAATTCCAAAATTAAAAAAAAAAAAAAAAAAGAGAAAAAAGTAAACATTGCTTGCTCTTTTATTACTATTACCAGAGGGCCCGTGCGAAGATTTCGCACTGAAATCTAATATTTTTTAGGTACTTCTCTATTAACCCGTCGACCGCTTTTCATAATAAAAAAACTACCGCCAAACTGTAAGATTAAACGCCAAAAATGCAGTCCCATTTACTTGATGTCAGAATCATTATGCGTGTTTGTTACGTCATCTAGTGGTATTACATTCGACATTTGCGTGTATTTTTCATTATGTTTTACTGATTTAGTAGTTATTTTATTAATTAAAATAACAATTGTGTCCTTAAATTCTTAGATTTTATTTATTTTTCGATATTACAATGGCAACGTTCTTCCGTTTATTTGGCGATAGTTTTTTGTTATGAAAAGTGGTCGACGGGATAATAGAGAAGTATCATTTTTTATCAATAGGTAATATTTATTAGATGCAGGTTTAAACTTCTAAAGAAAAAGCAAGGATAAAAATATCTGCAAACAACATTTAGTTGTTAGTCAAGCCAGAATATCATCTAATTTATTCCATCAAAGTTAGACTAAAAACTGATCTAAGATTGCTAAAGGCACGCGCGAGAGAAAAAAAAAAATCAACAATCGTATTTTGACTGCATTAGAGGATGACGTCATCCGCTTCGGGAAAACCATGGGACTTAGAAATATAAATCTAAACATTTCAATTTCAATTTCGCTTTTTAATCATAAGTATATAAAATAAACTCGTGCGGTGTTTTTTATAATAATTGCTAGAGCATCATATAATGTGGTATTTTATTTTTTTTGGCAACAATAATTTCAGGAAAACCTTTCATTTCTTTCATGAAAACAATGCCGATTTATTTTTTTAATTTCAGCAAATTTTAATCAAAAACATGTTTTAACGAATTGTTAAGTGGGCTATGTCAGAAGCCTGTTCTAAAACCTTTCATATGGTATCTCATTCGTTGTTCTGCGTTTCATATTTTATGAGTAAAAGGGATGTTGACAGGAGAAATAATATATAAGGATTAAGTGCGGTCGTAATTATATAAATACGTAGCACCTATTGTCGTCGTCTTGTCCGTCCGTCCGCATATAACAACGCAAAAACTACCCAACCGATTTTGTTGAAATTTAAGATATCTTATCTTTGCAGAATTTTGTCGAGACACTTCAAATTTTATAAAAATCGAATCAAAACTTTAGAAAATATTAATAAAAACATTTATTAAGAAATTTGATTTTTTTTTTTTTTTTTTTAATCGATGCTTTCTTGTTATAGAAGGTTTCGGAGTTTAATAGTCAAGCAACCGAGATACTTATTTTATGACAGAAATGAATCTGCAGACGATATAATTCATTTCACAGAATTAAAAATCACCAAGATCTGAATATTTATATAACTAGCTATAGTACGAACGCACCTCATTTGTCATGTTTGACGTACAATTTCCAACTTGTTATTATTCTACAATACATTGAATATTTTTATTCGGAGTAGCAGATTTTTGTGAGCAAAGTTTATTGAAAACTGGGCTTATTTTTTTTTTTAATGAAATGATTATTTATGATTTGGATTTTATGTAATGAGTAACCGCGGTGTTTTAATTAAATTTAATTTTATCTCGAAAAATCTTACCTAAATCACCAGCACACAAGTTAAAAAACTCTTTAATGTTTTAAAATTTCTTTGCCCATTTTTGTTAATTTGTTTAAAATAAATAAATAAATAAATAGTGATTCATTTAAATTCCCCCCCCCCCCCAGCTTTTTAGCATAAAGAGTTTAAAATCTTTTAATTTTTCCCCCATATTTGTTATTTTGTAATAGCAATAAATAATGTAATCAATCATCTCAATCAGCGATTCTCAAACTTTTTTTCCCTTCTGTATCTCTTGTTTAGGCTCTTCATTTATGATTATGCCTCCTTTCATAAATTTGTATCAACCGATGCCTCCACGCAAATATATTTTTCTTAGTAGTAGTTAGTTGGGTAGCCAAATAATTAAAAATTCAAATTAACGGCATTTATTATTGATGATTTTGTACTTTAATTTCTATAATAGCAGTCTAACATCAAGACAAATAAAAACAGTATTTAAATTGTGATGAAGATAAATGAGTAGATACACATGCAGCTACAAACCACATCGCAGCCAAGGTAACGGATGCGAGAAAGGTATTCTTTCTTGAAACGCCCCACCTTTCGGCGGGATTCCAAAAATTAGTTTTAGGCTCACCACGGCTCCACCTTCCTCTCCACGGTAATCTTTAGTAAAAGGCGAAAGATTAGCTCGTATATTGAAGAGAAACTAGAGCATACATACGACTTGACGGGTGAAAATTATATCAAACCGTAGCTCCTTCATATTACCGGTGTGGAAAGACTTAAATTTCTTCATGTACATTTGTGCTATCCCTACACCGGCGTAGCAGCGCCCTCTTTTCTTATACTCTTTTGTTGACTCTCACAAGTACAGGGGTGCCAACTACTACGCCTTTTTAAATCAAATATTCATGTTTAGAAACAGAAAAATATTAATAAATTGCATACTGAATTTAATTAATAATATGCAATGCTTTATACTTTATTGCGTTTGTTAACTAAAATTTCCGATAAAGGAATTATTTGAAAGTAAAGGTACTTATAGTCTGTGGTGGAAAAATTCGATTTTTATAGATCAATGGATTCGTCTCATCGAGCTAAGTAACTTGCTACCTCGCATATCGGCTATTGAGTTTTGATAATGACAGGGGGCCAGGTCAAAGTTTAAAAATTCGTTCTTTGAAAACCAGTTGCCGTCAATGAAATGAGTAAGATTTAAATTTATTTATGGTTCTTACACTGACATGCATTGATGATAGTCAATTTTTGACACATTGTTGATTCCGAAGAAGTGAGTAAAACAAAAATATTTCTCACAGTGCACACAACGAACAAAGGCAGCAGGTTTCAGCTATGGTTTCAGCTGACTTGACGACACATTCAATACATGCATCGTAACTTGCGAAAACCTGCTTGTCAAGTAGCATACGAATATTTTATCTGCAATTACAAATTCTTATAATAACAGCAACCTTATAGTATATATAATACTATAATATAGTATGTATATATCTATAGTATATATAATAACCTTATAGTAGTTATTGGCAATGTATAGCACTGTAAAAACAATTAGTAAACTTAAATCGCACTTATTTCTTTGAAGGCATCCGTTTTTCACTAAAATAAATTTTGAACTTTGACCCGGCCAACTGTCATTATAAAAACTCAATAGCCGATTAAAAGTTATTTTTGGTGATAATTTCCAGCTGTACATTGCACGCCAAAATCATACTTCATAGGATCACTTCTATTGTATGATTAGCGTGTTCGCTCACCAAATAAGTTTACAAGCAGAAAGTTTTTAAGCATATATCTGTTTTTTTTATAAATCAATCCGTTATAGATAAATCTTTCTAGCAATGGTACTTATGCTTATAGTATTTTCAAATTTCTTTAACTGCTCTAGACATCATTTTTTCAATTTCGTTTTGAGTGATTTTGACTCGCGGGACATTTAATGTAATAAAGGCAATAATCAGTTTTTTTAAAGCAAATGTATTTCATTGAATAAGCTTGGGGAAAGTAGTTCGATTTTCTTTTAAGAATTATCCGTTTCAATTCGGACAGTTTGTCTTTTCGATGTTCAGCCAGATTTTAGTGAGTTTTCTTTATACGTTGTGCGGTAGCACTTCTTAATGTTACATTCTTTACAAACTGCAACAGTGTCTACATATCAAACATAAAATTTCAGTTTTCCTTTTAATATAATTGTATTGTAAATCACCTTTGAAAAATATGCGATGTCCATCTTCAGTTTATCATATTTATTTATAGGGTAAAGATCTTTAAATTTTTTTTATATAAATACTGGGTAGTATGTGAGTATGTCATCAATAAAAAAATGAAAGAAAGATCGCGTAGGATTCCAGAAAGATCACACACAATTACTAAACTAAGTAATGAAACTTATTAAAGAGCTAAAATACAAAATTTATATGTTCGACTACAGCCCAAGTGGAGAACCTGGATAGCATAATCGGGGTTTTTGTGTTAAGCACAAAAGTAATAATTTGGGCCACTTTCAAAGCAACTCATTTAAAGCTACTATTTAATTTTATATTTATATATTTTTTTTAATTTTAACTGGTCTTAATAATCGCTGAATTTTATTAATTTTATAATACATTTCTTAGTGCTTAATAAATACAGTATATTATTTTGTAAAGAGCTGTAAAAGTGCTGTAAAGTGGGTATCTAAGAGAGTAGTAAAATAAAGTATTAGTTTTCAACATAAACAAATAAAAATTATAAGTAAAATACTTTAAAATTTTTACGAATCTTTATATTTTCCGATTCAAGTTACCGTGCTTTGTTTCGTTACGATTGGTAATCTTTGTATCCACGATGTTTATGTGCTAAAATGTAAAATTGAGTTATATCTGTCTATACATTACTGTTGCCAGGTGAGCAGGAATTTTTTTGTAGCCTTCAGAATGCTACCACATTTTGAGAACAAATATTCTCTTTATTTAATGACATAATAAATAAGACAAATATTACTATTCAAAAATAGTGGTAGCATTCTGAATAATAATAAAAAAAAAACCCGTCAAACTGGTAACACTGATATACGTTGCTATTTCTGAGACTACAATTTGTGCAAGTGTGTTCCTGCAAAGTCTATTTTCAGCATCCGTGTTCTAACAACTAAATTAAACACAGGTAAATTGTCGAAGGCTTCGCGGGTCACAGATATGTTGTCGGCGGGCCACGTGTTTGACATACTTGCTTTAGATGAAATAATTAAAAAATGTAGAGTGAAATTGATTTTTATTTAAATTCTGCAAGTTAAAATAACTAACAAGTAAGAAAAATAAAAAGTCAAACCCTGAGTCGTATAATTTGTGTATTTTAAATTTTGCACAGCACTAAGAAAAGGCATTTTCTGTTTTTTTATTTACTTTACACTTACTAATAAATTATCAGCAGTGCAATTATCGAGTGGCTAAGATGACGGAAAGCTAGGAAATCCCCAGCTTTAAGTGTCCCAGTGGCAGCTAAATATTATTATCTGACCGCTAAACTTTTAAGGGCAGGCGAAATTTTTCTGCACTCTGTTAATATACATTTAAATTTTAAACTATTTTGTAATAAAAAGGTAATTATTCAGCAATTTTATTTATTAATACAATTCTTAAGGGCCCGCATTCGAATCACTACCGAGACCATCAGACCAAAGGTTCCCCACTATAATCTGTACCATATCTCAAAATTATTGTCATCTGCGCTGTGAATAATTGCTGACGTTTATTAACTGTTAAGATATTTTCTTTTAAAATCCATAAATTCCTTGGTATTTTTCTTTTTGATAAAAAAAAAAATTGAAAACTATTACAGCTGGATTTTTCTCAAGTAATTTGCTTTCGCACTAAAATTTTCTCAACATATCTGCTGTCCTATCAGTAAATTTATAGTCAACTAAATTTTTTGAGCAACCCCCATCCAGTTATTTGAGAATTTTCGTATAAATTGAAATTTGAAAGTAAAATTTACATGTTGAAATTAGATTATACTTTTGCTTAGAATGACCACTTAATTAAAACATTAATCAGTAATTTCCATTTATACTTATGAATTTTTTGTTATTGAGGTGCACAATAACATCTTATCCACAGAAAATGTTGCATATGATATTTTATGTTTTTCTACAGGGCAGCGCGTGTGTGTAAAATAATATGTGAAGTATATGTATGATATGTAAGTAAAATATAAATAAATTTAAAATCAAATTCAACTATAAATAAGTTAGTATACATAGATAATTCCACGTTTCTATCATATTTTCAAACAATCATCTCCTTTTATTATTATTTTAAAAAACTAATTATCTCCAATTTCACTGAATATTGATGTAATTAAAATATAGGTTGTCCCATCAAGACCACCCAAACTCTGCACAACTAGATTCGTCTCTTAGACAGCATAAAACAAGACCAAAGAACTATAACCTCTACGCCCCATAGTTTTCGAAAAAGTACCAAAGAAAAGTATGACGTCATATCCGGTGCAAGAAAAGAAAGTTATTGGAAACATGAACATCGGTATTTGCATATGTTTTCAGACGCAGAATATCCACCGCGGATATTCAGGCATGCATGCGTGCACCGTGGAATGATTTCAAGCCGTTGTTTGAAGCGTATTTAAAATGCTGCATCTAGTAACTAACTCTTTTGTGAACACCACGCTGCTGCAATGTGTGCAATTAGCCATTCCACGGAGTGCGAATGCTCGATATTCACGGTGGACATTTTGATCTTCGTCTGCAAGCATATGGAAATATCGATTTAATGTTTACAATGAGGTTTTTTTTTTTCTTGCACCGGATATGACGTGATACTTTTCTTTCGCATTTTACTTGAAAATAATTGGTCATAAAGGTGTTCTTTGTTCTTGTTATATCGTCGCTACCATGTCAAACTATCGAATGTGAAAAAATGCATTTTTCATTACTTTTCAAAATTGGCTGATTTTCACCACTAAATTTTATTAGAATTCTTCGCCTAGTAAGAATATTAATGAAATTTATACGAAGAACCGGATTGTCAGTTTTTCTTTCCTTTTTTATTCAGAGATGCCGAATTCACACCGGAAATTTTGTGAAAAAGTTTTACCTGAAGTAATGGTGAAATGTCTGTCATTAGAACAAAGCAAAATTTCATATTTTAATTTTCTGGTATGGATTCGGAATTTCTGAATGTAAAAGGATGTCAAACTGGAAACACTGGGGAAGAATACTATTAAAATTTAGTGGTGAAAATCGGCCCAATTTTAAAAGTAATGAAAACTGTATTTTTTCACATTCGATTGTTTGACATGATAGCGACGATATGTACTCCAAACGAGGAATCTGGTTTTGCACAGTTTGAGCGCTCTTGATGGGTAACTTTGCATAAAGTGAATTTTGTATAATTAACAGTTAACGCTTTCAATAAATTTTAATAAATTTGTTATTATTATAACTAATGACTGTTTATTATTTTAAAATTATAAATATACCCAATTTTTCAGATGGAGGGGGGGGGGGGCAAAAAGTTCCAGTGAGAGGGGCCCTTCACTTTATAAATCCGCCCCTGACGACAGCAGCTGTTGTTGTAAGTATTAGACTGAACAGTAATGATAATTTTACAATGAAATAAATAAGTTTTAAGCTTAAATGGTTTTGGAAATCACTTAATAGCTGTAGTGATAGAAAGTGTTATTTTTCAACAAATGACAGACGACTGGATGATATTTAGATGCGAATTGAACTGTGATTGGATGATTACGATATTGCTTCTCACTTTTTAAGCTTTACTGATTCTGATTAATTTCTTCGCAAGCTAACTGAAGGCTTGCTTGGAAATACATGAAAGGAGATTTTTGTTTGGTTTCGATTGTTACTGATTCTGGGTTTTTTTTTTTCTTTTGGCGTGTCATAATAAGCATTTAAAATAGGGCTTTTTTTTTTTTTTAAATTCGAAAATACATTTTTAAGCTCTTTTTGTTCGTTAATATGGAAAACAAATTTCGGAAACTTCATTTTTTATTATAATTTTAATATTAAAAACTATTGTTTCACCCTTTAAAAAAAAAAAAATAAATAAATAAATAAAATAAAATACTTTGTGGGTAATGCTTTCCAAATTTAACAGGGACTTTCCGACCGTTAACCTATTACTCAATAATGAACTATAAGACAATAACATTGTTATTTATCCTAATATGTTAAATAAAGCCCATCTCCAGTATGTGGTTTGTTTATATAAGTTTTAAAGTGCAATTATTATTTTATTTTTGCTTTTTAAAATAAGTTTACCAGAGAATGTACTTCAGTTTAATGAGGAAAACCGGTTTCGAAAATATTTTCAATAGAAGATCTAATGAAATTTCAACTTCTAAATTCTCTGTTATTTCTTGAACAAGGGTGTTGATAAGAGCTGAGAAATTTCGGAAGGCACCTAAAAATAGTCTGTCATTTCCAGATTGACCAAAAGTACCAATAAACATTGTAACGTTAAATGACGTTAAAAGAAATATTCCTAGTTAAATCTGGAATTGCTCTAGAATTAGAAATTAAATAAGCCTGTACTAGCCCAGCCCAAAGCCGGATATATATTAAAACGAAGGCATTCGCGTATTAGAAGATTGTTCTTGCAGCGGTCGTGATGAGAACTAAATTATTCATAAAGTACTCCGCGTTGAATTTTTAAAAGGAAATATTCCTAATTAAATCTGGAAGTGCTCTAGAATCAGAAATTAAGGTACTTCTCTATTATCCCGTCCAAGGCCTCCTTATCATAGTATCAGGCCTCATAATTAGCAAGTTTCCTTTGACCGCTAATTCTCCTGCTACTAGCGCCATCAATCGTTAGTAATAGGAGTATTTTCGACATGAAATTTTTTCACAGCTCCATTTGTTCTATGCATTTGCTTATGAACTAGTATCGGTAGTAGCAGAGCTGCTAGATTTTTTAATTCTCTTTTTGAATACCATTTTTTTAGTACAGATAATTTTGTTTTTTTTGATCGGAGAATTCTGGGATTTAAAAGAACAACATTTTCTCTAAAAATTACTGGTGTCCAAAAAGCCGGAGACTTGGCAACTCTGCGGTAGTATCCACCAGGCGGCGATACTTTCCGGAGAAAGTCAATTAATAAGTGGCAATTACCGCGGACATTTTCTCCCATAGATTTTCTCCGGATTGTCAAGTCTTATCTATTAAGGGAGTCTTGATCCCGTCGACCACTTTTCATAACAAAAAACTATCGCCAAACTGTAACGCCAAATAAACGGGAGAACGTTGCCATTGGAATATCAAAATAAATAAATAAATAAAATATAAGAATTTAAGGACACAGTTGTTATTTTAATTAATGAAATAACTAATAAATCAGTAAAATATATTGAAAAATACACGCAAATGTCGAATTAAAAACCACTTGATGACATAACAAATACGTATAATGCGTCTGACATCAAGGAAATGGGACTGCATTTTTGGCGTTTAATCTTACAGTTTGGCGATAGTTTTTTGTTATGAAAAGTGGTTGACGGGATAATAGAGAAGTACCGAAATTAATTTAGCCTTTACTTACCTAGCCCAAAGCTCGACATTTAATAAAACGAAGTCACTCCTGTGTTGAAGAGCCACAAAGTAGTGCCACTGGAGTTGCAGAGGGAGTGATATTATCAAAATTGTCCGTTAGTGGGCAGAGCGTTCCTCATTTTGCTTATGATTGTGCTTCACGGCCAGAAATGTAACCGTTGAAA
Source organism: Maratus michaelseni (assembly GCA_963931845.1). NCBI lineage: Eukaryota > Metazoa > Arthropoda > Arachnida > Araneae > Salticidae > Maratus > Maratus michaelseni. The sequence continues at coordinate 150,606,324 of OZ007597.1, read as the reverse complement.
TTTTCATTTATTTTGCGGCAGTATGACGGTAACGGCAATCAGAATTTTCAATCCTGTCATTAAACAAACTCATAGAGCTATGAAATATTTAAATTTTTAATAAAACTAATCATATTATGTATTTCTTTCAATTTTTAATATTATCTATTTTCTGTTTACTTCTTTTGATTTACCACGGCGCGAAGAATACGAATATTTTACAAAACATTCATTTCTGAAATAGTGTATATATATTTTTTTTAATATAGAATATAATGTATTCAACAATTTATTTTGACGGAATATTTATTCTATGGCGTTAACATTTGCGACAAATCGTTGAATACATTGTCCATTAAACAAACACATAAAGTGATCAAATTTTTGAGAAGAGATGCATTTCTGAAACAGTAGATATATATTTTTTAATATATAATTTTATGAATTTAACATATTCGTATTGTTTGTTATATGAGATTAATATTATTTACAACAAATATTTTCTTACAAAAACATTTTTATTCTTCACGCCATTATAAATTATAAGAAGTGAACAGAAAATAAATAAGATTATACATGAAAAGAAATAGTTAACCTAATTAGTTGTCAATAAAAAGTAAATTCCTAAAAAATCTTATAAGTACTGCAAGTATATGAGGTTTTTGTTTTATAGAGGTCCATAGAACACACATTGTATTATGAACAAGAAATATCTAGGAAAAATAAGAATTCGAATTATTTTTTATGTAAATAATTAGGAGATTATTTTTCCTTTAAAAAATACATTCCTAAAAAAAATCTGACAAATGCTCCAAGTATATTTGATTTTTGCTTTCTGAAGCTACATAAAACACACATTTTATTACACACAACTTTTATTTGGAGACATAAAATTTCGAGAATTTATTTTAAATAAGAACATCAAAAGATACAAATATGATAAGTACGGTAAAAAAAAAATCTGATTTTTGTTTTATAAAACTACATAAAACAGCTCGCTGTAAAACTAGATTTCTAAAAATAAAATATTTTCAAAGAAAATATAAAATAATACACTAATCACAATTTTTTCAATTTTTTTAAAAAAATTATTGTTGTTAAATCGACTGAATTAAACTTTGTTTATGCAATTTAATGTTTAATTATTAATAAATTTAAAATTTTCATTTATTTTAAATTTAATAGAAGTGAACTACAATTCCCAACATTCCAACCTCAACAACGGTGCTACAGTTCTTACCTACAACTGTCTTCGCTTTACTATTCATTCGGCTGTGAGAAAAATTTCCTAGATCTAGGTTAATAATTTAAAGAAAAAAATAAAAAATAAAAGGAATATTTGGAATAGTGACATTGCCAAATAATTTAAAATCAGGAACTTAGTATACCTTCATTAGCAGTTTTTTCTCCAAATTTTGGGGAAAAGAGTATTTTTTATTATAGTTTTAAATATATTTTGAAGAGAATTTTGTCGAAGGAATTCTGAATCTCATCAACCAATACTAAAAGGAAAAAAAAAAAAAAGACTGATTCTCTACAGTTGCCATATTTCAATATATATCATTAGTTAACAAACCAAGTGGAGATCACAAGAGTTTTTATCAATCTTCTGATTAGGCCTTGAGTTTGTGCATACGAGTGTGAGGTTTCACCTTGTTTGTATGCCTAGAACATATCAATTTTAAAATTATATCCTCCAAAAAATTGTAATTGTTATTTGTACCTATCTGCAAAATTGGATTTTTAATTATTATTATTATTATTTACTATATTTGAGAGATATAATGATTCAGGTTTATAACCTAATAATATATATATATATATATATATATATATATATATATATGTATGTGTGTGTGTGTGTGTGTGTGTGTGTGTGTGTGTGTGTGTGTGTGTGTGTGTGTGTGTGTAATGGCATTTATTATTTGGATAAATAGAAGCAGTTTCTATAATATTTCAATATATCAAAAATAATATATTCATAAGATAATATATTCATAAGTCAACTATGCGATACAATTTTTGAAAAAAATCAAGATAATAAATATTATTACCGACAGTAAAAATTATTGAAATTACTATAGATAAAATAGTAAGACAATATTAAATAGACCTTTTACAGCGAAATACAAAATATTTTTATTGTTATAATGTTTATTAAGAATTTTGGTCAATCTGGAAATGACAGACTATTTTTAGGTGGCTACCCAAATTTATTGCCTCTTACAGGGCGTCCAAATGGTCCACCTACCGAATACCTGTATTTTTTAAAAGAACATTTCAAGGTAGATTTCCCTAAAAATTTACCTCCGAAGGTGGTTTCTTCCACATTTACAAGATAAATTAAAAATAATTTTTTTCTAAGAAAATACAGGCATTTAAAAATCGGTCCATTTGTGAGCCCTGCCTCTTTTCAATCACAAACAATTTAGAATTTGAAATTTCATTAGATCTTCCATTGAAAATACTTTCGAAACAGATTTTCCACATCAAATTGAAGTACATTATCTCTTAAGCTTGTTTTTTTTTTTTTTTTTTTTTTAATATAAACAAAATATTAACTGCACTTTAAAATCTATACAAACAAACCACATGCGGTTGAATCTGAAAAGTTTGAGTTTGGTATTGCCCGAATTAATACAATACCAACATGGACAAAATATTTCATTCATACCGGTAAAATTAAGTAATTATTTGTTAATGAAAAATAGCTGTACCTTTCAGGAAATGAAAGCATTACTCAAATTAAACAAATTTATACAATGCCTTAAGAACATCTCTAAAAAGACTAAAAACTGTACTAATCCCTTTGAGAAAATGTTCATTGTTATGAAGGAATTCGACAGTCTTGCCTCGGAATTTATCAAACCCAACTATGAATAATTCAACTAACCTCTCTTCTCTTATCATACTAACCTGGAATTGCACTTCTCTCCAATTTAAATTTAATGAATTCAAAATTTTTATCCTCGATCATCCACATATTGACATTTTTCTTCAAGAAACCCGTAACCCTACCTTCAGTATTAACATCCCTGGGTATAGGCTTCACTACACACCACGCACCGCTGACCCCAGATGGGGCGGCACTGCCATATACATTAAAAACCACTTACCACACTATATTACTCAAAATTCCACTATTCCTAAAATTGATTTCACCAGTATTGTCTTACAACTTCCACATATTAATATTAACTTAGCTTCCATTTATATACATCCTTCTGGTACTTTCCCAGTTAACGATCTCACTAACCTTATTTCACAACATACACATTGCTTCTTTGCTGGAGACTTTAACGCCAAAAGCAGACGTTGGAACTGCCATGGTAACTCCCAAAGAGGTACCTCACTGCATAATCTCATTCAACACCTTAATCTTAGCCTTCATGCTCCAACCACACCAACACATATTAGTACTAGGCCTAATACCCACAATTCCATAATTGACTTTGCTGTCACTAAAAACCTTCCCTATCCTATTACTACTACTGTACTTAACGAATTTAGCTCTGACCATCTTCCTGTCTCTTTCAAAATTGATCTCATAAATCCTCTCTCCCCACCTCCTTCCATGGCCATTGACTGGACAAAATTTACCAATTTTCTCAATAACAATAACTTAAATCTTCCAGAAATCAATAATACTGCTGATATTGATATTGCTGTTGACAACTTTAATTCTCACATAACTAATGCTCTAAACCACTCCACCATCAAATACTTCAAAAACAACAACTCCTTCACTCCTCCTCCTTATATTTATAACCTCTGTAAACAACGCAATCGTCTTCGGCGTCTTTTTCAAAACTCTAGAGACCCCACTCTTAAACCCCTCATCAATAGACTTAATAATAGTATCAAAAATAGCATCTTCAAAGAAAAACAAAAAAGTTGGTCACATTTTCTCAATAATATTGCTAGCGAGGATAATTCTCTCTGGCTTCTTAAACGTAAAATCAATAACAACCATACCCCCATCCCCCCCCCCTTTCGACCAATAACAGCACTGCTTACACTGACGAGGATAAAGCCGAATTCCTGGCCAGAGCTTACTCTAACCAATTCTCTCCAAATTCCACCCTCGCTAGCCAAAATCATATAACCCACGTCAGCAATACTGTTCACAGATTCCTGGCACAACCCCCTGATGAACCCCCCACTGAAATTCAACCAATTATTATCCACAAAATTATTTCTAAACTCAAAAAACGTAAAGCCCCTGGGTACGACAAAATTCCTAATACGGCTCTTAAAAACCTACCTCCTAACTATATCATCTACATTACGAAACTTACTAACTCCATTTTCAAATTTAACTATTTTCCGAAACCTTGGAAAATTTCTATAATCTCTCCTATCCCCAAACCTGGTGCTAACCTTTCTGACCCAGTAAACTATAGACCTATCTCCTTTCTTCCTTCACTCAGCAAAGTTGTCGAACGCGTCATTTGGTCGCAACTCCAGAACCACATTCAACTTAACAACACTCTTATGCCTGAACAATTTGGCTTTCGCCCTAAACATTCAACAATACACCAACTACTTCGAGTAGTCGAATTTCTCAGCGAAAAGCTAAACTCGAAGATTCCTGCTGCTGCCATTTTTCTTGACATTGCTAAGGCATTTGACAAAGTCTGGCATGTGGGCCTTATATACAAACTAATTAGGCTTAAATTCCCTGCTAGACTTATACACCTTATTTTCTCTTACCTTAGCGATCGCATTTTTCGCGTCCGCATTAACAACATTCTTTCTAGCATTTTCCGTATCTTAGCAGGCATCCTCCAAGGGAGCGTCATCGGACCCTTGTTATTCAACATATACTTTAACGACATTCCTCGTTCACTTAACACCCACCTTGCACTGTATGCGGACGACACTACAATCTACGCTTACGCTCATCACCCATACACACTTTACAGGTATCTACAGACTCACATTGATGCCTTCTTAGACTGGTGCGACCTATGGCGCATTAAAATCAATGAAAACAAAACTGCTGCTGTTTATTTCTCTAGAAAACTAACATATCCCAATAGAATAACCATTAATAATACCACTATACCTTGGACTAATGAAGCAAAGTACCTGGGGGTCACCCTTGACCAAAGACTTTCTTTCAAAAAACATATCCTCACAATCAGGGGGAAAGTCGCTGGAGCTATGATTGCACTAAAACCTCTTCTTAATAGAATAACACTGGCTATCCATAACAAACTTCTCCTCTATAATTCCTGCATTTTACCAATTATCACCTACGCCTGTCCGGTCTGGGGCTATATCTGCAAATCCTCCATGAAAAACCTCAGCCAACTTCATAACAAAAATCTGCGTACTGTCAGAAATGCCTCTCGCTATCTCCGTAATAGCACTGTTCGCAGAGACCTCAAAACTACCACATTAAATAAAAGAATCAACCACCTTGCCAAAAAATTTTATGAAAAATTATATGACCTCCCTAATGATATAATCGCAGAATTGCCGGATTATGACGCATTCGAACCACATCACCGCAAGCGTCCAAAATATTCTTGCATTATTGACTATGAGCATTAGTGCTCACCATTCTGCAAATTTCTCTCTCTTACTTTATTTAAATTTGTAATTTCCTATTTATACTTATTCCTATGCTATACAAAATTATAATAAAATATAAATATAAATAAAATTTTTTTGTTAAAAATAAATATATTTGTTCTTTTTAAGTGCTATTTTTGTTAAAGCTTAGCTTTGCCTGCCTTTTCCACCTGGCATTTATGTACTGTTTTTGAACATGTTCCGAACCCTATTTTACACTTTTTCAACTTTTTTCAGTAGTTAATTTTAACTACAGCTATACCATTTTACTTTTTTCCATTTATTAGACTCTTTCCGTAATCTCTATAGCTTTACTTTTTTATTCCCATTGTTTAATTTTTCTTCTATTTTTAATTGTTCTTTCTTATGTAGTTAATACTACATTTAACTTTTCCCAACGGCTCAATATTTACAAGACAGGTTACTCACAAATAGACAGGGCGTAAAGTTGATCGCAACTCGGAAGCCCCTTAACCGACATCAACTGTTCGGCAACTGTTCGAATGTCAACTAGCTTCGATGATTCGTTAAATATAATAACGAGTGAGCACCTGCATGGTATTAAGTTCTCCTCGTTGAATTTTTAAAAAGGAACACACACACAGCATCATCACTTAAATCTTCAAGTGTTCTAAACTTAGAAATTAATTTTTAGTATTTCCCAACATATCAATCATAAAATTGTTGAGTCTCTCAGAAGACAATTCTATTCGTATGTATCAATTTTGTTTCTGATGCAATTCCCGAGAGTAATGTAATCTTTAAAACTAAGTATTATTGTATCTTATTAATTTTCTGTTAACTTTATTGCATGGTTGTGATTTAAAATTATCTGGAGCCGCCAAGTCGAGAAAACACAGCCGTAAGCATCCTTTTCTGGAAGCAACTCAGGGCACTTTTGATCACCCCCATATCGCTGCTCTGGAGTATCTCAAAAATATGAAACTTCGTTTATATATATAGTATGTGACAAATAGGACCAAAATTTGAAATTTCTCGATTCTGTCTTTTCTAGTGCAACCGATATATGAACTTAAAGTTTCGATTTTTTGACACTCACTCTCGCGTCATCAAAAAGATTGGGTAGATCCCGCAGCCATAGAAACTTAAAATTTGGAATAAAGCTAGTATTTCGGATACAAAGAAAGGAAAAATTATAAAATGCGGAAAATTCCAAAAAAAGCATTCGAAAAGTCAACAAATTCGAACAAAACTGAAAATCGAAAATAACACGATCTTGTAGACTTAAAAACTTAAAATTTTGTGTGAAGGTAGTGTTTAGATGTCAGAAAAAGAAAACATCAAACACACACACACCAAAAAAAAAAAAAAAAAAAAAAAAAAAAAATCCAAAAATTTCAAATAATCCGATGTTGTTGAGCTAGAAACTTGGAATTCGGAATGAAGGTAGTATTTAGGATGCAAAATACGGAAAAATGAAAAAATCCGGAAAATTCGAAAACAAAAATTCGAAAAAAAATGAAAAAATTAAAAGTAATTTGATCTATTAGCCTTAGAAACTTAAAATTCGCGGTGAAGACAGTGTTTAGGATTCAGAATAAGTTAAAATAAAAAACACAATAAAATTAGAAAATAAAATAAAAAAATCGGGAAAAATCTAAAAATAAGGAAAATTTGAAATTAATTCGATTTCATAGCGCTAGAAACTTGAAATTTGGAATAAAGGTAATATTTAAGATACAAAAAAAGAAACATTAAAAGATCTGTAAAAAACGAAAAAAAAAAATCGAAAATTCGAAAAATTGAAAAAAATTCGATTTGGTAGCTTTAGAACTTAAAATTCGGCGTAAACTTATTGTTTAGGATACAGAAAAAGGAAAAATTAAAACACAATAAATTCGAAAACAGAATAAAAAAAACTCGAAAAAGATTGGAAGTTGCAAAATAATTCGATTTTGTAGCGCTAGAAACTTGAAATTTGTAATAAAGGATACAAAATAAGAAAAAAAAATAAAAAAATCCAGAAAATTAGAAAAAAAAATTAGAAAAAATCGAAAATTGAAAATAATTTTATCTTCTAGTCTTAGAAACTTAAAACTTGGTGTAAAGGTAGTATTTACTATTCAATAAAAGGAACAATTAAAATATTCGTTAAATTCGAAAAATAAAAATATCTTTAAAAAATCGAAAATTAGAAAACAATTTGATTTTGTAGTGCTAGAGACATTAGTTTTAAGATAATTGTCCTATTAGCTAGTACACCGCCCCTAATTATTTTGTTATTTCCCCCGGATTATGGTTTTCTTTTCTTTCGTTTACGAATTTCGTTATAGAATTCCGTTATAGACTGGCTACGTTATAGGCGATTTCTTTATAGACAGGTTTGTTTTCTTTCACAGGTTATACTGTGAAATTTAATTTTCACAATAATTTTAAAGTGTGTATTTAATTTTCATATGAAATGTGGATTGTTAAATGATGTTAGCCCCACAAAAATTTTCACAGCTCCCCCTCCCCTCCCGACATTACTGGCTGGTTATGGCTTGATAGTACTTTCTAAATAAAATCATGGCGACTCTAAGATTCACTTGATTTATCTATAATTGAACCTAAATGATCCTAAGAAGACGGATCAAAGAATTACTATATTGGCGTGGCAATCAGGTAACTTAAAATTAAAATCGAAAAATCAATAAATTTATAACAAGTCGAAAGTTTGAAAATAATTTGATTTTGTAGTCCTAGAAGCTTGACATTAGGCAGAAAGGTAGGGTTTAGTATACAAAGTACGAAAAAATTAAAAAATCCGTAAATAATAAAAAAAAAAAAACGAAAAAAAAAAAACATCAAAAAATTAATATAGTTTGATTTATTGGAAATTTTAATTTTGGCTTTCTTTCTATACTAAAAAGTACTTTTATGCTAAATATCAAGTATCTAGGGCTGCGAGAAATATCTCAGATGGATAGCACCTTTCCTGGAAGCAATTGAGAGTACTTTTGACTCCCCCCCCCCCTCCCATAACTTAGTGCTTGCCTAGGAACCAGAAATTTCTTTTTATCTACAGTAATTTGCAAACGAAACTAAAGCTTCAAATTTTTTATACCTGCAAATAATAGGGACAGAGTATGGGCTTAGCGAAAATCAGTGGATGATCTCCAAAAAGTACCAAAATCAAGAAAACGAGGATTACTTACAAAAAGAAGTGAAATCTCATCAAAAACGTCACCTGTAAAAAATACAACCAAGTCTCGTGACTCTTTTTCCGTAAAAAGTTCTGAGATCGTGTAAAGCCAAGTTTAGCTATCTTATTAACTCTGAAAATTTCATTCACAAATCACTCCTAGTCTCTACATCTTTAGTTAAATATTATTTTGTGACTTGGCAATTACGTAGCACGAGAATGTGATGTATATAATTAGTCTTAATCAAATAATACCAAGCCATCCCATAACATATTGAGGTGTAATAACTTTCCTGTGCGTATAAAATTAGCCTTAATCATATTATCTCATCCCATCCAATAAAATAGTAAGGTGTAATAACTTCCCTGTGCTGCTTAATTGCCAAGTCACAAAATAATAATGAACTAAAGATGTAGAGAGTAGGAGTGATTTGTGAAGGAAAATTTCAGAGTTAATAAGAAAGCTAAACTTGGTTTTACACGAGCTCAGAACTTTTTACGGTAAAAGAGTCACGAGACTTGGCTGCATTTTTTACAGGTGACGTTTTTGATGAGATTGATTTTAACGAAACAAGTTAAATTTTCCCAGTGCTTTATTACATCCGGTTCATTTTCCATACAAGTGTCTCGCGGTAGACACCACGTGACAATATTTAGATTCCTGCCCTTTTATATCTTTAAATATGCTTTGCTTAAAAAAAAAAAAAAGAGTATTTGATAATATTGCACTGAAAGGAATCTTTAAATTTTAAAAGGGGCTTTAGTGTAAAATTTTAAGCACATTTCATAGTATTTAAATAAGTATTTTATTTTATTTTAAAAATAAAATACTTATTTATTATCGTATATATTATTTCTCCTGTCAACACTCCTTTTTCTAAGAAAATACGAAACGCAGAACGACGAATGAGCTACCCTATAAAAGGATTTTGAACAGGCTGCTGACATAGTACACTTACAATTTTTTTACACATGTTTTTCGATTAAAAATTGCTGTTAATTAAAAATTAAATCGGCAGTGATTTCATAAATAAAAGAAATATTTTCCTCAAACTGGTGTTGCCACAAAAATAAAATACCGCATTATCGATGACGTCATTTTCTAATGCAATTAAAATACGATTGTTAATTTATATCTTGCGCGTACTTTTTGAAAAAATGTCCAGCTTTTAATCGGGTTTTTATTTAATTTTTACGCGTGCGTCACCTATTGTTTATTTCTTTACTTTGTTTAATCATGGCTGTGTATATGCGTACTGTATTGGAGCACCAGTAGATTTAAGGATTTAAGGATTATCTTCCATTTAGACATACAGTTCATTAGGATTCACAAAAATTATAAGTATTTATTTTTAAATATTTCATTAAGCTGTTAATACGCCAGCGATGTCTGACGTCACTTAAATGGCTGACAAACCACAAAGTTTGGACATCTTATGTTTAAGTTTCCATAGGCTTGCAACAAGTGGGGTACCAAATATTGATTTATATATTTAAGACATTTCTGGAACAGTTTTGCAAAATATGAAGAAATGATTTCATATGAATTCCCTAAACGTCTGATTCAGTGTTTCAATTTTTTTATAATTCGTCTTTTCTTCAGTATAGGTGGTCTTGAAAACCTAGAGAAATGACCTTGGCGAGAGAAAAAAAAATTATCAAAATATTCTCTGGCAATCTATTCCCATTTTTTTTTATACACAAGCAATCATCATATAAATTATTTCTGTTGTCAACATCCTTTTTTCTGTGCACATACAAAACATACAACGATAATTGAGGTATCATTCGAAAAATGTTTGAAAAAGTTTCTGAGATAGTACACCCACATTTCGTTAAAACGCGCTGCTTGATTTTTAAAAAAATCAGTTAATTAAAAATAAGTGCTAAACCCTACCAGGAAATAATCTGAAAGATTGCAGTGTGAAAGCTTCGCACGGGTCCTTCTGGTTTAATACTAAATCTATTTGTTATTAATATAAAAATTAACTTTTATTAAAATACTAGTATATAACCCCGTCAAAAATGACGGATTGTCGATCCGCGTTTCATTTTCATAAGACTTCATACAAACAAACAGCATGAAGATTTATTATTGAAAGGTTTGTATTGTAGAAAAATACATTTTAAAAATGACAAATGATTTCTACAAATAAAAATAATGAGGATATATACACACACACACACACACACATATATATATATATATATATATATATATATATATATATATTATATATATATATATTTTTTTTTTTTTTTTTTTTTTTTTTTTTTTTTTTTACTTAGTATTACATTTCTAAAATAGTTCAACGATTGGACAAAACATTCAAATTAAATATTAACAAATAATCCATGTGTGAAAGTTTTTGTAAAAAAGTGTTATCAATGAGTTTCTAAACAGCTAGACTTACCACATAACTGATTGTTTGTTTATATAAGCAAAATTAAATGCAAATTACTCTGTACTATGTGTTTCTTATATTTTAATTACGTTTGGTAAGAAATAATCATTTTACAGTTTATGACCCATTATCCCGAAATCCAAAATCCGGAAGGAAAAAATTCGAAAATTTTCTAAATTAGAAAATTTTTACTAAACTTTTAGATTTTCTGAAAATTTTCGAAAATTTTACCAATTCTTAATTTTTTTTTTCAGTCCATTGTGTTTCAATGTCTAATCGCTCAAATACTGTTACTTCGGTGGCGGGTGAACACGGTCCCCTCTTCCCGAAATTAAAAACAAATCATTTTTCTCTCAAATTTTATTTTAAAATTAATTTATATTACGATTCGTTAGAAAAAAAAAAAATAGTTATATATTTATTTCATCAGGGGTGATTCGGTTCAAGTTTTCCTAAAAATTTAAGGCATTCGGTTTCGAAAATTTTTGTCTTCAGTCCAAAAATTCGAACATAAATATCTCGAATTTTGAACGATCGTCGCCGGAAAAATCAATTATGTCTATCGTTCACAGAAAAACAGTAGACAATTTCTTCAAATGATTGTGGAAACAACGTGAATTTCGTCAAAGGATCGAAAAAAAAAACGCAAATTTTATCGCAGGATTGAAAAAAAAAAAAAAAAAAAAAAAAAAAAAAAAAAAAAAAAAAAAAAAACGCTTATTTTGTTCACAAATCGCAGAAAAACGCGAATTCCGTCAAAGACTTGCGAAGAAAACGCAAATTTCTTCCAAGGACTCCGAAAAAGTGTAAAATTTCATCAATGGATCACAAAAAAAAAAAAAAAAAGGGTTAAAGGATTGCAAAAAAAATCCTCGAATTTCGTCAAATAATCGCGGAAAAACATGAATTTTTTCAAAGGGTCGCGAAAAAAAAAAAGACACAAATTTCTTCAAAGCACTGCGAAAAAATTTCTAATTTCGTTAAGGGATCGCGAAAAAAGTGAAGTTTCGTCAAAAGATCGGAAAAAAACGCTAATTTCGTCAAAGAATCTCAGAAAAAACTCGAATTTTGTCAAAGGATCGTGAATAAAAGGCAAATTTCGTCAAAGAATAGCAAAAAACGCAAATTTCCTCAAAGGATCGCAAAAAGAAAACGCAAATTTCTTCAAAGGACTACGAAAAAACGCAAATTTTGTCAACGAATAGCAGAAAAAAATGCAAATTTAGCCAACGAATAGCAGAAAAAAATGCAAATTTTGTCAAAGAATCACGAAAAAAAACATGAATTTTGTCAAATAATCGTAAACTTCGGAAGGACCCGAAATCCGGCAAATTCCAAAACTCGTAAAGCCTTTTTGGTCCCGAGGATTCCAGATAATGAGTTTTTACGATGGAAGTAAATTTAAAAATCCGCCAGTAGATGGCGCCTGTATACTGAATCAACCTCAAATCCTCCCTACGAAATAAATCTCCGCTACTTATGAAAAAAAAAACTTGCTTACAGATTTTTTTTTTACAGAAATGGTGATATATATGTTTTATATGATATAGTTTTTGAAGGTTTTAAACAAAATTAAAATATTTAAAAGCTTTAATATGCTTTTACAAATATTTTAACAGCAGAATCGAATGTAGCATAGATTTTTTAGTAAGCCTAACATGGCGCTTAACTATGGTTTGATTCGCAAACCGGAGTGGTCGCACCCGGATGCGTTACAGTTTCTTGCCTTTGGATTTTATTATATGGGAGATTCCATGCATGACATTTTATAATCAAAAAGTAGAAAAAGAATTTCTGAAATCGAATATTTGAGTAATTATTTTATTCTAAAAATAAAAATAAATCATTAATTGTTACTAACATCAAAATTTGCTTTTATTAAAAATATTCCACTTATCATGAAAAATATAAAGTAACCAATAAAATATTTTTAAATAGATAAATTGAAAATAAAGCTGAAATAGAATATTTCTCCGATAAAACATTTATATATATATATAACCCCTGAAATATAATGTTTTAACTGATACAACATTTTAAAATAAATATCTAGAAAGAAAACAAGGGAATAAAAAGGAGACGCATGGGATTGGAATTCCTCTTGTCATTTAGTATCAAATGGCTCTAATCATTCAACCACCAAGCCTACTTTTTTTCTTTTCATTTTCTTTCTTTCTTTCTTTCTTTCTTTTTTTTTTTCTTTTTCTTTTTTCTTTTTTTTTTTTTTTTTTTGTAAGCTTGTGTAAAAATTTCCAAGTAAGTGAATCCGGTAACTTTTGATTTAAAAAAAAAAAATATTTTATACCTTTTTGACATATTATTAAATTGTTTTATGAAGGAAAATGATTTAAGAAAAATTCAAATCTTCTAATAAGATTTGAAAAAGAAAAAAATATATATTTATAAAATTAAGGCGATTTCTAAAATCACACTTCTTCTAGAATTTTAAATTTCGTGCAACATTTTTTTTTTCTTTCACGTGTGCTCTATAACTGCAAGGACTAGTTTACAAATAATTAGTTACTAGTTTTAAAAATAAATAAAATAGCATGGCATAAGTAAAAAAGTCCTTCCGGCCTGTACCGGGCGGAAAAGGTAGCTCTCCTATATCTTCGTTTTAAAATTTTAGCTAATGTTACTCGAAACAGTAAGCTAAAATGCAAAGAACCTGATTACAGAAGATTCGTTTATATTGAATTTGAATAAGAAATTTGCTAAATTAGTCAACTACAGCCAAGTTGGATTAATTTGTGAAGACTTATTTTTTGTTGCCAAATTTGGCGATATTTCGCCAAGTTTGGCGAGAATTTGACGCTAATGGATATGAATATATAGTTTTATGCGCATGATTGGGAAAATGATTACAACAATGAAAGATAATAATTTGCGAGAAATCGCGTTCACTAAAACTCATAAATTAATCGTTGTTTTTTTGTAATGTGCTGTCTTGTTTCAAATGCCAGCCACCCTAGAATTTCAAACTGCTCTATCTCAGCCATTTTTTAAGATAGAGGTAAAACAAAAAATGCTCCGGAATCCTTGTACAAAGGCCTAAAACTTAAGCAATCAGGTGGATCTCCGCTATGAGGAGATTAGGCGAATTTCGCTCCGCGGCCAGGTATACAAACTCGTTAAGCTGGGCATAATGCCCGGCAGGTAGAGGCCTGGTCTGCGGTTTAATAATAATAATAATAATAATAAAACTTAAGCAAAAAATAAATTTGAATTTTTAACTTTTTTCTATATTTATTTTAGTTTTAAATCTTTCAGTGGCCGCCATTTTGAAACAAGATGGCGGACCAAGCTGGCCAATGAACTCGGTCGAGACATTGGTGACCTTAATACACACAATTAGTTTCATCAAAATTGATTTATAAATACGGGTGTTATCGTATGACATAGGTTTTATATATATATATATATATATATATATATATATATATATATATATAAATCAACATTTGAACGGAGGGTGGTTTTGGGGTCTGGGGAGTCATGATCGGTGAAAATAGACCGAAATTTTCCGGAATTGCTTTCCTCCGAACGGCTGCAATAGGTAGCTTTATACTTTTTTGTATTGAAAGCAACCTAATAATGTACAAATGACTATTTGCCTAACATTTTTATTTTTTTAAAGTATTAAGCAAATAGTCTTTAACAGTCCATTCATATTACGGAAAATCCTATCCTGAATTTTATTAAATGAACCATGTCCATTAAAAAGGTCGAGTCAGTTGAAAAACATATGTAAAAGTTTTAGAATTTTGATTATGCGGATGTATTAAAAAATAAAAACGTAAACCGAAAAAAAAAAATGATGATTGCAAATCTGTAAGAGAAATTTTATGTAATGTGAAAATAATGCAGAATATCAAATTGGAAAATTGACATTGTCGTCATTTTTTGGGGAAAAAAGGGATCCTGATCCCAATTTCCCCCCACCCTTCTCCTACAAAAACTGCTAAGTGTAATCATGCAAAATATTATTATCTTATATCTCCATTTAATAATATGTCAAAAAGGGAGCAGCTTTGGGATTAGCCTGCTGTCCGCCATCTTGTTTCTTAAATCAAAACACATTTGTTTTGTTTCTCATTTCCAAAATAATTTTCATCCATATTTAAATACTTATTATAAACACGTTATTTAATTTTATTGACTAATTTAGTTATATTTAATAATGCAAGTTTAAATGTTTTGATTTTACTTGATTATGTCAGAAACAAAATAAATGTTTTGATTTATCGCCCACGGTCAGCCATCTCATTTTTTAAATCAACTAGGGGGCCCCGCCCCCTGCTCGCTACGCTCACCAACCCCCGTTCTGATTTCACAGCCTCTTAAAACCTGGTAATGTATCCTGTTTTAAAAAGATGATGATGATGATGATATCATGAACGGCGACTATCTTCTGTAATCAGGTTATAATGCTTTTCATTTAACTGGTTATAATGCTTTTTCATTTAATTCTTTTTTATTTTTAATATTCATGTGTAAACACAATTCTTATGACGTAATTTTCTTTATTTCCTGCTTTCAACACGTGATCATTAAATTATTATCTTAAACTTTCATTATTGTTTTTAATAGTCTCGCGCAAATACATTTTTTATTTGAGATAAAACATAATCGTTTGCGCTTATTTAGAAATTGGCAACAATATAAAAAAATGACTTTTTCAATAAAAGATTTTTTACTCGATTTTTAAAGATTTTTGAGTTTTAACTGTCCGACCGTGATAATTTTTTGAATTTCTGAAAGCTTGTTATATTTCGCGTCTGGTGGTATGATTTTCGAATCCGTAAGATGGCTAGAAAAAAAGTAATCGCTCCTCAAAAAAGTCCCTTGTAAAAAAGCGATGAGAATAACCCGGAATATCTACGCAGATTTTCATTGGTCCATTTCCAAATCATTACTTTTTTTTATACACAGAAGGAAACATTTTAACTTTTATTATTAAGTATAAATAAACTAGCCGCCACTGGCGACCAGTTTGGTCTCCCTTAAATGTATGTTAAACATTGCAACACGTTACATTTATTCATAATTTAATTTTCCCTTAATTATTCGCCAAATCGGAAGATTCTAATAGACAAGTCATGAACTTTTGCGATCATGGTAGCATTTCGCATATTTTTTGGGCACAGGTGTCACATACGCACGTTGGCGCGATTTTTCCCCCCGCGAATTTGGCGAATTTTTTTTAATGGCAATTGTTGTTTATTTACTTTTATTTTTTTTAAGTTCTATAAATTATTTTTGATATGTATATCAATATTTATTTACATCAAACTATCATTTATTTATTTTTATTTCCTTTTTTAATTATGAGTATTTTTGTTAGCCGGGAGCAGATGATAAATCGCCAAATATTGTTCCCATCACCATCATTCATACTACATTAATTTAATTTTAAATTATAAACCTGTCACTCATTTCATTTAAAATACTTAACTTTAATCCGAAATGCTTATAATTACATAAATTTAAAATACTTCATACTTTTCATTTAAATAGAAAAAAAAAAGAAATATCATAAATCAAAACATTTTATTTCAAAGTCGAAGTATTGTTTCTAATTTGTACACGCGATAAATAAAAGCTGTATTAGCGATTTTAAAAATGTTAAAAATTTGATTCATTAAATATTATTACATGAGTTCAATTTACGTCAAGAAAAGGTCCAGAAGGAAGTTGAGTTGTATAGTTGCCGAACAGTTGCCGAACAATTGATGTCGGTTAAGGGGCTTCCGAGTTGCGATCAACTTTACGCCCAGTCTATATGTGAGTAACCTGTCTTGTAAATATTGAGCCGTTGGGAAAAATTAAATGTAGTATTAACTACAAAAGAAAGAACAATTAAAAATAGAAGAAAAATTAAAAAATGGGAATAAAAAGGTAAAGCTATAGAGATTACGGATAGAGTCTAATAAATGGAAAAAAGTAAAATGGTATAGCTGTAGTTAAAATTAACTACTGAAAAAAGTTGAAAAAGTGTAAAATAGGGTTCGGAACATGTTCGAAAACAGTACATAAATGCCAGGTGGAAAAGGCAGGCAAAGCTAAGCTTTAACAAAAATAGCACTTAAAAAAGAACAAACATTTTTATATTATTATTATTATTATTATTATTATTTCACAAAAGTTTTTTATTGATATTTAAATTTTATTATTGTAATGTATAGCATAGGAATAAGTTTAAATAGGAAAATACAAATTTATATAAAAGTAAGAGAGAGAAATTTGCAGGATGGTGAGCACTAATGCTCATAATCAATAATGCAAGAATATTTTGGACGCTTGCGGTGATGTGGTTCGAATGCGTCATAATCCGGCAATTCTGCGATTATATCATTAGGGAGGTCATATAATTTTTCATAAAATTTTTTGGCAAGGTGGTTGATTCTTTTATTTAATGTGGTAGTTTTGAGGTCTTTGCGAACAGTGCTATTACGGAGATAGCGAGAGGCATTTCTGACAGTACGCAGATTTTTGTTACGAAGTTGGCTGAGGTTTTTCATGGAGGATTTGCAGATATAGCCCCAGACCGGACAGGCGTAGGTGATAATTGGTAAAATGCAGGAATTATAAAGGAGAAGTTTGTTATGGATAGCCAGTGTTTTACTATTAAGGAGAGGTTTTAGTGCAATCATAGCTCCAGCGACTTTCCCCCTGATGGTGAGGATGAGTTGTATAGCACATAATTATGGTAAACTTTGATTGTCTCACTGGTGCGAATTATTTTTTTGACGCGAGGCAGCGGTCCAAAAATTCATTCGCGGAGAACTTGCTTTGCGAATGATTACCTCCATGATTTAATATTTTAAATGTTGACGACGAATCAATCTTTTTTTTGTTTGTTTGTTTACTTTCATGAATAGAGAATTTGAACTGTGAACCTAATTTTGACTGAAGTTATTGCAGAATATATACATAATTGAACGTAAGTCACCTCTCAAATATTAATTTATTTTGAACGATCTTTCTTAAAATGTAACTTTTATGCAGTTTTATTCGAAAAAATAATTTTGAATAAAAATGGCTGCCTGGCATATGAAAAAGTGAAACGGCCATCCCGGAACTGTTGATGACAGTCACGTGACTTACGCTTTTATTTTAGAGGATTAGTATTCTGTTTTCTATTTAACTTGATTATGTCAGAAACAAAACAAATGTTTTGATTTATCGCCCGAGGTCAGCTATCTCATTTTTTAAATCAAAACATTTTAACTTTTACTATTAAATATAAATAAATTAGTCAATAAAATTAAATAATAAGTAAATATGGATAAAAATTATTTTGGAAATGAGAAACAAAACAAATATGTTTTGATTAAAAAAAAACAAGATGGCGGATAGCAGGGTAATCCCAAAGCTTAGCCTCAAAAAGTTATTATAAAATACGTATTAAAAAAAGTTCAAAAGTTACCTAGTTCTTTTAACTGGAAATTTTGACATTAGATGAAAAAAATAAAAATAAATAAATACATAAAATAAAATAAAATCATTATTCTTTCATTAAATAAGGCAAATATTTTACGAAAAAACTTATATTTTTCCCCTGAGGCGTAGGAAACAGTGTTAGAAAAAGAAAAAATTAGCAAGTCGCGTGATTTGAGAATCTATGGGAATCTTATTCTGTGGATTAGGAATAACAGTAGAATTAATATGAGAAGGCTGGCTAGACTAGCTGTTCTGGACATACATCGTTTAGCTGACGCTCGCTGCTAACTTTCACCTCATCCCCAACTCGCTGGGGTGGGCGTTTCTAATCTTGACTACAGTAGCAAACTTTTTTCGAAGCCCTCAATTCTTTTTTTGCCACCTGTTGAAAAAGAACAAGTCAGATGACATCGAAACGAACGACAAGACCTGTATCTCTGCAACTGTTGCTGCCTGCTGCAAAATACGGCAGTGTTGAATTCAGACACTTTTCTTTGGGAGGGATTTTCGTGGCTCCGGGGGTGGGGGGACATTTCAATGCTCAGGGGGGGGGGGGTGAATATCCCCCCGGGCCACCCCCTGAATTCAACACTGAAATACGGTGATGTTCTCTACAGTGCTCCTTTTCAAAGACAAATTTCTATCGCTACTTGCTGCTATTCCATTTCGTATAATGCTATAGAAGAAATTAAAATTACTTGTTGTCTAGGGATCTGATCTAAAAAAAGGGATGAATGACTTTTTTCTTCTTCTTTTAAGGAACCACTGCTATAATGTCAAGTGAATATCAAGTGAGGAGTTGTGTCAGATTCATCGGTGTTCTTTTCACTGAGGATGAAAGCAAAACAGGATATTATCGTTTATCATAATGTAATATCTGTCAACACTTATATATAGCAAGGATTTTCTGGATGAAAAATTGCTGGAGGGTCGAGGAAGA
Organism: Maratus michaelseni; assembly: GCA_963931845.1. NCBI lineage: Eukaryota > Metazoa > Arthropoda > Arachnida > Araneae > Salticidae > Maratus > Maratus michaelseni. The sequence continues at coordinate 150,586,832 of OZ007597.1, read as the reverse complement.
TGTGTCGACCACATTTCTTTTGGAAGTTGATTATATCTCTTTTTAGTGGAATCATATTTATTAATGAAACAGCTTTTCATATATTAATGTTGGCAGATGGCAACGGCACCTCTAGCAGACTGTTAATAAGAACAGAGAGCAGCGCCACCATTTCTCCAACGGTAAAAAACGGTTCGCGCCAGCCAGATAAAAAGATGGTGTTGGACATGTAAGACGTATTTGACTGTCGTTGAATGTAACGAAAGTTACGGAGACGATGTATTGTCGAACGACGATTATTGGAATTTATTATTTTAAATCTGTATATACTTTCTTGCAAATATCTAAATATAATATCTCAATCCAATTTAAGTATCTTCATTGCATTATTTAAAGAACTCACCATGACATGGGCGCTCTTACCGTGGAATCCGGAATAAATGCAATAAAAATCCCTAGACACTGATAAAGACGACGCCGCTCTTCTATTGTTCTATTATTTACCGTGCTAAACGACGCAGCAAAAAAATAAAAAGAGAGGCAGAAACCAGCAATTGTTCCACGACGATGAAAAAAAAAAAAAAACCTGGAAATTCGAATGTTTATTGTTTTGCCACAACGACACATAATTTTTTTTCTTCATTCCAAAGGATATATTTTTGCGGTGAGTTCATTTTTTTCTTTTCGTTTGTATATTTCATTTTCAATCATGAAACTAGTTGAAATTGCTGAACTGCAAACTGTTTTGAAGAATGAGAAAACAAATAAGATAAAAAATTTCCATAGATTTTTTATATGATAATAAGGTTGATCGTTCAAATCGGAAGCGGATTCGTGAGTTTACGGGTTTTAATTTTGAAACGGATTCTGATGAGTTTAACAAGAAAGTCGATACAATTAAAGCCGGCTTTTCTCTGAACGATTTAATTACTTTGTGTAATCTACTTTGTGTTGATAGCGCGAGAACTTTAGTTAATATTGCTACTCGTTTGACTACGTATCTTTCAGATTTAACCTTGCTACAAGCTAAGATACTGCAAAACGAAAGTGAAGCAGAATCCGATTCTGAACTAAATTCTCCTGATGCTGAAAATAAACAAAGTAATGTACCGGTTTCGAGTGTTTTAAGCACTAACGAAAAATTTTCTCATTCTCCTAACAAGTATCTTTCAGTTCAAAATGTTTTGCCAAGTACTACTGTAAATTTTCATGACATAGAAACTGTTCTTGTGCCGTTTGACGGCAGTTCCTTTCAAAGTATAGATAAACGGTTATCCGATTTTGATGATCTAGCTAATATTTTTAATTTGTCTGAGCTGCATAAATTTATATTCGCCAAAAGATCTTTAAGAGGTAAAGCGCTCTTACTAGTGCAAACCGAATTTTCTCATTCTCCTAACAAGCATTTTCCAGTTCAACATGTTTTACCCAAGTACTACTGTAAATTTTCATGATATCGAAACTGTTCTTGCGCCGTTCGACGGCAGTTCTTTTCAAAGTATTCGTAAATGGTTAACCGATTTTGAAGATGTAGCTAATATTTTTAATTTGTCTGAACTGCATAAATTTTTATTCGCCAAAAGATCCTTAAGAGGTAAAGCGCTATTATTAGTTCAAACAGAGAGTCACATAAATTCACGGAATAAGTTGAAAGAGTTGCTTCTTGCCGAATTTAGGGAATTATATAATTCTGCTGAATTACATGAAATTTTAAATGCGCGAAAATTAAATGAAAATGAGTCATTAGATGAATATTTTCTAATCATGAAGCAGTTGGGTTCACGCGGTAATATCGAACATTCTGCTCTTATGCAATACATAATTAAAGGTATTCCTGGTTCTGTTTTTCAGAAATCTATCCTTTATGAATGTAAAACTATCATGGAATTTAAACAAAAGTTAAAAATTTACGATAAAATCCGAAACGATTTTATCAAGAATAAGCGCCATTTTCAAGATGAAAAACCGAAACACAATGAAAAATTTGTTCCTAAATTTAAATCTAAACCTGATAATGTTGAGTCATCATTTAATTCCCAGAATTCAAAAAATCGTAATGTCAAGTTCTGTTACAATTGTGGCCAAAAAATCACGTGAGTATAGACTGTAAAAATAAAGATAAAGGTCCCCTCTGTTTTGCTTGTAATCGGTACGGGCATAAATCATTTCAATGTGATAAATCAAAGGATGCAAAAAATTCGAATGATCGTTCTCAAGTTAATGTTCTAACGTGTTCAGGTAATGAAATGCATAAATTAGTTAAAATTTCTGGTGTTACGATTGATGCTCTCATCGATACAGGAAGCAATTTTACTTTACTTTGTGAAGATATTTATGCACAACTGGGTTTGTCAGCATTAACACCCGTGGGTTTAACATTAACAGGGTTTGGTAGTGGTAATTCTAAACCAGTTGGCTCATTTTCTGGTAACATTGATATTGATAATACTATTTTTTCTACAACTATATATGTCATCGAAAAGAATCACATGAATCTCCCACTTATTATTGGTACAGATATAATTACTCAAGGCACATTACTTTACGACAAAACTGGTATTTCTCTTAGTAAACCAGAATCTGATGTTAATTTGTTTGTACATTTAGTAAATGCAGTTGAAGATCCCCTTGACGTAGATTTAAGTCATATTCGTGATAAAGCATGCAAACAAGAAGTGTATAATTTAATTCATAGTTATAAACCAATCAAAACGCGCACCACCAATCTAAAGATGTCCATTATATTAAAAGATGATATTCCCGTTTGTCAACGAGCTCGTCGAATGTCATTGACTGAAAAACAACTTGATTCTGCTCAAATAGAGTAATGGCTCAAAGAAGGCATCATTAAACCATCCTGTAGCGACTATGCCAGTCCAATAGTCCTTGTTAAAAAGAAAGATAATTCTAAACGTTTATGTATTGACTATAGAAAATTAAACACAAAAATTGTTAGGGATAATTACCCTTTACCCCTCATTGATGATGTTTTGGATCAATTGCAAAGTGCCCAAGTGTTTACATCAATTGATCTCAAAAATGGTTTTTTCCATGTGGATATAGATCCTAACAGTACTAAATATACTGCTTTCATCACTCATGATGGTCAGTTTGAATTTTTAAAGGCCCCTTTCGGGTTGAGCATTAGCCCTGCTGCTTTCAACAGATATTTAGCTTGTGTTCTTCATCCTTTATTAGCAGACGGCACATTAATTTTATATATGGATGACTTTATCATACCTGCAAAAACTGAAGAAGACGGACTTGCTAAACTGAAACGCGTCCTACAAGTAGCTTCAAGCTATGGTTTGAACATTAATTTCAAAAAATGTCAATTTCTTGTCCGTAAAGTTGAATTCTTAGGACACGTGATAGAAAATAACACAATTGCACCATCGCCCTTGAAAATCAAAGCTGTACAAAATTTTCCAGAACCCCAGAATGCTAAACATTTACAATCCTTTTTAGGTTTAACGGGTTATTTTAGCAAGTATATCTCTGGATATGCAGCCATTGCAAAACCCCTAAGTGATCTTCTCAGAAATAATTCTACATTTCATTTTGGCGCAGAGCAACAAGCTGCATTTTCCACTCTAAAAAACCTGCTGACAACTGAACCTGTTCTTCATCTTTTTGTCCCCGGTTCCGAATTAGAAGTACATACAGACGCATCTAAGTTTGGTTTCGGCGCAGTTCTTTTACAAAAATCTGCCGATGGCAAATTTCATCCTGTTTTATACATGAGTAGAAAGACATCCCCTACACACAAAAAATTACACAGTTATGAATTAGAGGTTTTAGCGGTCGTTGAAGCATTAAAAAAATTCAGAGTGTATTTACATGGAACTAAATTCAAAATTGTCACAGATTGTGAAGCCTTCCAAAAAACTATGGATAAAGCTGAGATTAGTGCAAAGATTGCCAGATGGGCTCTTTTTCTCCAAGATTTTAATTTTGTTGTTGCTCACAGAGCTGCAAAACAAATGCAACACGTCGACGCGTTACCACTGATGCCACTGATGATTTTATAAGTAGTATGAAGCAAGCTGTTGAGCATTCACCCGTAAATGATTTTTTCTTAAAGAACGGTGTACTTTATAAACTTGTTCAAGATCGCGAACTATTAGTTGTCTCACAAGCTATGCAAAATCAAATTATACAAGATGCATATTCTAAAGGTCACTTTTCCACTCAAAAAACTGCGGATATCCTTAACAGAGACTATTACATTCCAAATCTTAATAAACTGGTACAAACTGTCATAGCGAACTGTGTGCCATGCATTTTGTCTTCCAGGAAGTCTGGAAAGCCCGAAGGTTTCCTTCACCCAATTCCCAAAGGTGACACTCCTCTTGATACGTACTATGTCGATTTTCTAGGACCGTTACCGTCGACGAATAAAAATTATAAGCATCTCTTGACGGTAGTCGATGCATTTACTAAATTCATGTGGATATATCCTGTAAAATCCGCAACTGCTCGTGATGCTTTAGACAAGCTTAAACTCCAGCAAACTGTCTTTGGAAATCCACGTCGCATTATTTGCGACAAAGGCCCTACTTTTACGTCAACCGATTTTATAACATTTTGTGAGGAAGAGCACATAGAGTATGTCCCAATCGCTACTGGCGTACCACGTGGAAATGGCCAAGTCGAACGATTCCATGCCACGCTGATCCCAGTTCTCACTAAGTTATCTTTGGATGATCCCACCAAATGGTACAAACATGTCCCTTCAGTACAAAGAATTATCAATAGTACAAAGTCAGATACAACACAGTTTTCCCCATTCGAATTGTTGGTTGGAATTAAAATGAAAAATAAAGATGACATTCGCATAAAACAACTCCTAGAAGAAGAGCTTGCCAACGTTGCATTAGATACTAAAAACGAGTTAAGAGAAATCGCTGAAAATAACATTATTCAACACCAACAACAAAGCAAACGATTGTATGACAAACGTAGAAAACCGCCCAAAGTATATCAGGTTGGTGACTTAGTCGCAATTAAGCGTACTCAATTCGGACCAGGCCTGAAACTTCGAATCAAATATTTTGGTACGTATAAAGTCAAAGCTGTTAACAGTCATGACAGATACGATATAGAAAAGGTTGGACACCATGAGGGTCCAAACACAACATCCACTTCAGTTGATATGATGAAACCGTGGTCAACCACGTAAAAGATGAAATTTCAACGCTTTTTTTTTATTCTTATACTGTACATATTTCTATATTTTTGTCTTATATTATTACACGACGTCTTTCATTGATTATTCAAGTATATTTTTGTGTTTTCCAATTTTGTCAAGAAAGATTCTCTTATTATTTTTATTTTCAAGTGTATATGTATTAATATTTGGTTTCATTTCAATTTGGTTTACGAAGATAAGTTTATAAAAATTTTTAGCATGTATACAGCAAGACGAAATGATGTATTCAATTAAATTCATACGACGAATATGTGGTAATATTACGATGATCTGGTGATTTTAAGACGAATGTTACGACTATAAGATGACGACGAATTTTTAAGACGATCCAAGACGGCAAACTTCAAGACGGTCTGATGACGACGAAGACGAACAAACAAAGAAAAATCATCACCACTATTCATCAGTTACTATATATATTTGTTTAAAAAAACTGTTTGTTTTCCCTTGCTTATGCTTTTTTCCTTTTCAATTTTCAGTTCCTGGCAACGTCGCCATGAGGTCATGGCAAGTCGAATGGCCGAGTGTCAGAATGGCAACGACCCGGCAGTAGATACGCACTGAGTGCAGCGCCACCATTTCTCAAGCGGTGATACTTCCCGCCAGAACCAGAGGACGAGATGATGTTGGAAGAGAAAGACGTATGTAACTAAAGTTACGAAAGACATGGACTGTCAACGGCGATGATAAAGATTAATCATGCAAATCTGTATATACTTTTTTTTTGTAAATAGTAGTCAATATAATATTTAACCTAATTCGAAGTCTTCATTTACTTACGACATTAACATATATTAAAAATTTCAAATTGAAAAAAAGAAATAGCAAAATAATATTAAACTTGAAGTTCTGATGTCAGCTATTTTGACCGCACAAGGAAAACATAAACAATCTCTTTTATCTAGAAGTAACTGTTCATATTTGATGCATGAGGGCGTATTATCTCTGAGAACTTACTACTATTTCCAATTGTGAGAATAGAATAGAATTGAATGGACCGATGCGATATGTTGCATTGTGACAATACAAGTTTTCCGGGAAAGTTTCCAAAACGTAAGTAAGATTTCATCTTCTTTGTCTCCACCCCTTCTCTGTCAAGTGGTCGAACCCCATAACCATAGTGACCGACTGTTGTACTGTCTGGTGTCTCGTGCGTTTTGAAAACCTCTCAGCACTGTAGTGTAGTGGTGTTTAAAATAAATGAAATCGGAAATATGTCTTCATTTCGAGAAATCTTGCATAAAAAACTTTTTGAAAGTTTGAAAAAGTCTGCATCAGATAAACCTTTGAAGGATATTCAATGTAAAACAAATGATGTGTGGCGCAGTACAAAAAGTCTTCTAAAACTGACAAAGAGTTAGAGGTATTGGTGCTAAAAAGAATTGAGGACGAACTGCGTAAGGCAATCAAAAAGAAATCAGTATTTCTTGATTATTTTATAAAGGTAATTATAATCAATTTATTCTTAAAATTTTAAATATATTTTATCATACTCTAAGTTTACATAATTACTTGTAAAAATTGGAAAAAGATAGTTTTATTAAATTCCGGGCATTATTTCTTGAGATAGAGCTATTGCGGAAATCGCGAAAAATGCTGCATAGCAGCGTCACCTGACGGGCGATTTTTACCAAAAACTAATCAGCACCAATTTATATCAGGGACTAACTGAATCTAAAGTTTTATTAAATTTCGTGCATTAGTTCTTGAGATAGAGCCCCCACAAAATTTGTGTCACATACAGACAGACAGACTCACAGACAGACATTTTCTAAAAACAGTCAAATCGTTTTCAGGACCTTCTAAAACGTATAAATCCGTCAAAAATGTTCATGAATCCAATACTTTCTTCTTGTAAAGATAGAAGAATGTAAAAACAGTTTTATTTTTCCTTTTTAATGCAGTCTGGTATTTACTTTCATAAATTTCATTTCATTATGATTTCATTAAGTATAAGTTATCAGTAATACAGTTTAAAATAAAAAAAATCCCGAGTTTAAATAAAAGTTTAAATCAAGTTTAACCCTCTGAGTGTCTGAGGGATTTCCTGCATTTTCATAAAAAAGTTTGTAAAACTTAAAATAATTTAAATTTTCTTTCCCCGTTTGTTTCCAAAATACACTTCATATAACTTTATTTTACTAGCTTAAAATACAATTTTGTTTAAAAATTTTTTGTCTAGAGTGGAATTAAATTGTTTTGGGGAAACGGAAAAATACGGGCCTAACTCTCAGAGAGTTAAATAAAAAATCCCGACGGCAGTAAAAATCAATCCAAAAGAAATTAGTCGGATATGCCAATCCCAAAACTTTCTTCTATCTCATACATGTTAATGCTTCAAAATTCGCTATCACACCGCTAAAAAAAAATAATTTTTTTGTCATTCTGTTGTTCATCACCTGCTTGCGAATCGTCGGGTTACCTGGATGCGAGCAGCCGATGTATTATACTAAACTACGAAAAGTCCTTCTGGCCTGTACCGGCAGGAAAAGATCGAATCCCTATTGCTTGGTTTTGAGATTTTAGTTAATTCTACTGAAAATACAAGAAGTTAAAAGCGCGGAACCCGATTACAGAAAAGTCGTTCCCAGTTCTCGTCAATATTGAATTTGAATGAGAATATCGCCAAATTAGACAGACATAGCCAAGTTGGCTTCATATATGACAACGTATTTTTGTCGCCAAATTTGGCGATATTTCACCAATTGTCGCCAGGCTTGGCGAGAATTTGACGCTGGCGAATATAAATGTATAGTGTTAATCATGAAAGTGTTGAAACGATTCTTATGAAAAAAATGAAAAAAAAATTGGAGAAACCATGCTTATATACTGAAACTCATAAATTAAACCCGTTTATGGAGGAATACTGCTGTATTATTTCAAAATTTCAGCCACCCTATAATTTCAAACTGCTATATCTCAGCCATTATTTAAGATAGAGGCAAAACAAAATATGCTCTGGGATCCTTGGATTAAGGCCAAACATTTAACGCATTTTTTTTTTTTTTTTTTTTTTTTTTGTACAACTTTTTGAAATTGAAATCTTTAAATGACTATCATAGGCCCTCTCCAGGCGCAATATCTCAAATTCGACTGGGACCTGCAGGCTATAGTAAGAAACATATACAAAAAATTTGGTTCCATTATCTGCATAACTTTATATTCGACGATACAATAGTGAAAATGGAACAAAATCGCGATCGCAGCACCCCCTTTCGTCAAAATATCCCCAAATTCAACTGGGACCTGCTGGCCATAGCCAAAAACCCACAAAAAAAATTGGTCTAATTATCTGCCTAACTTCATACACTTTTCGATGATAAAATAGGGAAAATGGAACAAAATCGCGATCGCAGGGCCCCCTTTCGTCAAAATATCCTAAATTCAACTGGGACCTGCAGGCTGTAGTCAAAAACATATACAAAAAATTTGGTTCAATTATCTGCATAACTTCATACACTTTTCGATGATACGATATTGAAAATGGAACCAAAATTACGATCGCAGCGCCCCCTTTCGTCGAAATATCCCCAAATTCAACTGGGACCTGCAGGCTATAGTCAAAAAGCATAGAAAAAATTGGTCCAATTATCTGTATAACTTCATACACTTTTCGATGATACAATAGTGAAAATGGAACAAAAATCGCGATCAAAGCGCCCCCTTTCGTCAAAATATCCCCAAATTCAAGTAGGACCTGCTGGCCATAGGCAAAAATATCGAAAGAAAATTTTGGTTCAATTTGAAGCATAACTTCATACACTTTTCGATGATACATTGATCTAGACAGACGGACAGACAGACAGTGTAAAAATACGTTTTTCGGAATCTATGACCCCAAAAACGTGTAAATCCGTCAAAAACCAGAAGTCGAAAAGAATTTCGATTACAATACTTTCTTCTATTATAGATAGAAGAAAGTAACAAAAACATTGATCTTTCGAATTGAAAATAAGATTTTAAAAAATATTAAGATTTTGTTTTGTGCATTTCACATTATTTTGCGTTATTTTAAAGAAGACGTATGTATAATTTAATTTAACAAAATGTTTTGCTAAATTATGTATTTTGCATAGCCTCGTCCTAATGTCAGTTTGTTGGGAAAATCTCACACGAAACATTATACAGCCTAATTTTTAATATTTTTACGCAAAAACGTTTAAAAGTTTCGTTAATTTGCAGATTTATCATTTACTTACTGATATTAAAATAATAGATTTTATGATAAAAAAAAAAATAAAAGCTGCTATTACTCCCACATATTTCATGCCATTTCTTGGTTCAATTATGTATTTAGAGCGACAATGTTTTGCAAATTTTATGTTATCACATACTTTGTGATGTACATTTGACTTGATTGGTAAAAGTAAAATTATTTTTGCTATGTTTATTGCTTTTTTTTTTTCGGGAGAGGGGAGGAACCTGATGTTTTAAGTTATTGTTTGAATTTATTATTATTAGATATATTTCATATATTAAAAATTCCCTGACGGCTCGGCCTACAGGCACAGGTAGATTTCGAAGACACAGACCATGGGGGGCCTGTTTATTGTGAATTGCAGAAGAAATGACCTTTTGCCATGATGCGGCAGTTAAGACCGCCCACTTTGAAATCTACATGTGTTTGTAGGCGGAGATTTTTTGTTTTTAACTTTTTTCTTTTTGCAGTAAAGGTTGGGCCCTATAAAAAACTTGTCAATATAAAAGTTGTATATAATATTAAGAGGATTTATAATAAATTTAAGCGGATATAATATCTTGTGAATTGACGAAGTTATGATTTTTTTCCCTGAGACCCTATCCCCTCCCCCCCCCCCCCGCTTGAGGCCATTTTTAATTACATCAAAAATCTGTCATACATAAAATTTCGTTCCTTTTCCTGGAAGTAATAATGACTTTAAACGGATTCGATACGTATCATGATTGATAAGTTATGGGGTTATCGGGTTTTCTTTGTTTTCACAAAAAGCCCCCCCCCCACCTTGGTTCCATTTTGCCCATTAACGAACTTGACCGAGGTTTTATGCCCCTTGATTTTATGTATCAGTTTGGAAGAGATTTGTGCAGAATTATTGAAGTTATCGTGTGCATAAAAAATGTGATATAGATAGATAGATAGATAGATAGATAGATGGATGGATGGATACATAGATAGATATAAAGTTTTGAACTGTGGGTGGTTTTGGGTTCTAGGAGTCATGATCGGAGTAGATCTGCAGAAACTTTTCAGACATTCCAACATTGGGTAGAATGTAATGGGTAGTATTTCTTGCGAAATATATTTTATTTTTGTTTTCTGGTGGGGGGTCATGTATTTCATTAGAACCGTTAAGTTTTCATCAATTTAATTATAAACAAAACTTGCGTTTAAGACACTTTTATTTTCTCGCTTCCATTTCACAAATAATCATGTATTTCTATTTAAGTGATCATATATATTATTTCTGTTGTCAACATCCCTTTTCTATGCATTTACAAAACGCACAACAATGAATGAGGTATCATTCGAAAGGTTTTTGAACAGGCTTCTGGCATAGTACACTCACATTTCGTGAAAACATGTTTTAGGCAGATTTCGTAAGAAATACTACCTCTATTACATTCTCCCCTATGTTGAAATTTCTGGAAAATTTTGGAGATCTACGCCGATCATGACTCCCAGAACCAAAAACCACCCCCAGTTTAAAACTTTATCTATATAACTTTTTTATGGACACGATAAGTTCAATAATTCTGCACAAATCTCTTTCAAACTGATACATAAAATCAAGGGGCATAAAATCTCGGTCAAGTTCGTTAATGAGCAAAATCGAACCAAAGGGAGGGGGAATGGGGGGGACTTTTGTGAAAACAGAAAAAAACCCATAACTTCTTAATTTTAATTATGATACGTATCGAATCCGTTTAAAGTTATTATTACTTCTAGGAGAAGGGCCGAAAATTTATGTATGACAAATTTTTGATATTATTAAAAATGGCCTCAAGGGGGGGGGGGGTATAGTGGTTTAAGAAGGAAAAAAATACATAACTTTGGCAATTCACAAGATATCAAATCCGCTTAAATTTATTATAAATCTTCTTAATATTATCTACAATTTTTATATTGAGAAGTTTTTTTTATAGGACTTACCCTTACAGCAAAAAAATAAATAAAAAATAAATAAAAACAAAAAAATCCCTACCGGCTCCGCGTACAGACACAGGTAGATTTCGAAGTGGGTGGTCCCAACTGCCGCATCATGTCAAAAAGGTCATTTCTTCTGCAATTCGCAATAAACAGGTGCCCCATGGTCTGCGTCTTCGAAATCTACCTGTGCCTGTAGGTCAAGTCGTCAGGAATTTTTTTTTTATTATTCAAAATTGCAATTAATTAAAAATTAAATCAGCATTGTTTTCATAAATGAAAGGAAAGATTTATCTCAAATCAATGTTGCCATAAAAATTAAAATACCTCATTATATCGTGCTCAACAAAGATTACAAAAAAATAAATAGCGCAAAAAATATAAATTGGGACTTCTGTGCACGGGCTTTTTTTATATTTATCATAAAAAAAAAAAAAAAAAAAATTCAAATTCAAATGTTTAGGAGAAAAAGACACAATTGATCGATCGAAGCAGTGGTATTTAACATGTAGCTTAAAATGTATGTTTTGTCATATTAAATTAAATATTATTTTATATGGATTCAATTTATTTTTCTTTGTCACGTGTTTTACCCGAAGCGGATGATGTCATCCTCTAATTTTTTTTTCTCTCGCACGTGTTTTTTGTTATCTTTGATCGGTTTTTACTGTAACTTTGATGGAATCAATGATATGACATTCTGTCTTCACTAATGTTGTTTGCCGATATTTTTAATCCTTAATTTGTCTTTAGAAATTCAAACCTGCATCTAAAAATATATTAGATAATGGTAAAAAATATTAGATTGCAGTGCGAAATCATCAAACGGGTTCACTGGTAGATACATAATTATTCAAATAATTCGATGTAACTTTTTTTAATAATTCAGTTAGACATTTATTAAAAACTATTATCTATAAATAATTGCTCAAATCACTCAACTACATCCTCCCTTCACCCCGAAAATCTTTAATTAATCCCAATTTAGATATTACTTCATAAATCAGAAATATTTCATCTTTGATATTATCTTTGCAATGATATGTTGGAACTTATGAATTTGTTTTCATAAGTTACTTTATTATTAAAAACATTAGGGATGCATTAGCAATTTTCTTGTTAGGTGTGCTTTGGGGGAAAAAAAAAAAAAACAGAAAATAGTTTTTAATTCCAAAAAATAAATAAATAAATAAATAAATAAATAAAAAAAGAGAGAGAGAGAGAGAAAGAAGAAAACATTGCTTGCTCTTTTATTACTATTATTATTATTCTACAATACATTGAATATTTTTATTCGGAGTAGCAGATTTTTGTGAGCAAAGTTTATTGAAAACTGGGCTTATTTGTTTTTTAATGAAATGGTTATTTATGATTTGGATTTTATGTAATGAGTAACCGCGGTATTTTAATTAAATTTAATTTCATCTTTTGAGTGTCTAACATTATTTGCCTGTTTCAGAGGTAGTAATTTGTCAGTTTTCCACTTCTCGGAAAATCTTACCTAAATCACCATCCATCTCAGCAGACAAGTTTAAAAACTCTTTAAAGTTTTAAAATTTCTTTGCCCATTTTTGTTAATTTGTTTAAAAATAAATAAATATATAAATAGTCATACATTTAAATTCCCCCCCCCCCCCCCCACCAAGCTTTTTAGCATAAAGAGTTTAAAATCTTTTAATTTTCCCCCCATATTTGTTATTTTGTAATAGCAATAAATAATGTAATCAATCATCTCAGTCAGCGATTCTCAAACTTTTTTTTCCTTCTGTATCTCTTGTTTAGGCTCTTCATTTATGATTATGCCTCCTTTCATAAATTTGTACCAACCGATGTTTCCACGCAAATATATTTTTCTTAGTAGTAGTTAGTTGGGTAGCCAAATAATTAAAAATTCAAATTGACGGCATTTATTATTGATGATTTTGTACTTTAATTTCTATAATAGCAGTCTAACATTAAGACAAATAAAAACAGTATTTAAATTGTGATGAAGATAAATGAGTAGATACACATGCAGCTACAAATCACATCGTAGCCAAGGTAATGGATCTGAGAAAGGTATTCTTTCTTTTAAGAAACGCCCCACCTTTCGGCGGGGTTCCAAAAATTAGTTTTAGGCTCATTGAGTTGTTCCTCTCCACGGTAATCTTTAGTAAAAGGCGAAAGATTAGCTCGTATATTGAAGAGAAACCAGAGCATACATACGTTTTAACGGGCAAAAATTATATCAAACTGTAGCTCTTTCAGATTACCGGTATGGAAAGACTTAAATTTTCGCGTCCTCTTTTGTTGGCTCTTAGTAGACAAAATGCAACCGCTTCTTGAAGATCGAGAATGTACCAACGCGTCGCTTGATTATTAAAAAATCAACAATTATTTTTTGTTACTTTTACTTTAATGACACTGACGACCTTGAACGGACAAAACACGTGTCGTGTGCAGTTCATTGTTGAACCGCATACAGTGAAAAGTGATTGTTCTTGATAATTTCCAGTTGTACATTGCACGCCAAAATCATACTTCATAGGATCATTTCTATAGTATGATTAGCGTGTTCGCTCACCAAATATAGCAGAAAAACCAACCACGATGATGTGGAATGGAGGTTTCACGCCGAACGTGAAGCTGGTTCTATCTGCTATACAAGTAATTTTTAAGTAAAAAATAAAACCCATTTCAAGAAAATAAATGTACACTCTTTTATTTAACTCAACCAGGTCTCTGTATATATAATGGAATTTTACAATTGATTTTTAACCCACTTCCTGATATGCTAGAATTATAAAAAATATGTACAAAGGTGTGTTTTCGATGACAATACAACATTTTAATAATTTTACAACTTAATTTTCAATTAATACATTAATTTTAAAGCATTTTTCAACCAGCCCGCCACAGGTGATAAATCGCCAAATATTTTCTTTAACTAGTGTAACAATTGTATGGGAGTTGAAACAACAACGGATTTAATTACTTTACTTGCCTGTAACTTGAAATTAACGCTGTACTATGAACGAGGTGATCAACTCTTATTACAGCAGACAAACATCAGCTTATTTGAGCTTTTCGGCGCTGCAGCGAATTATATAAAACGAATAAGAGAGATAGAGTTGTTCCGTTCCTGAAATGATTGGAGATTTTGCGCAAATTCAAACGATTTCATTCAATTTTACTCAAATTGAAGATTCGGACAGACCTCTTCTGATATTTCTCCTATGAATATAACACACCCTCCGGGAACTTAGGAAATATCAAGCCACTCTAAGAAAATAATTAAAAACCAAAAAAATGTGGAACGCTTCACGATTTTGCATGTTATCCTTGCGCAGGAGCCATGTTAATTTTCTCGGTATCGTTCCAATTTTAGTATATGTACTCAGGGCCCGACTAGCAAGTTTTTGTGCCCAGGGCACTTTCAATTTTTCGTGCCCTCTTCGATTGGTTGATTTACTGATACTAAATATTATAGTTTTTTTTTTTTTTGTTTTTTACATATTGCACGCTTATTCGAAAAGTGTCAACTCAAAAAATTACGTTTACTGGAAAATTTAAAAACGGTTCCTGAAATAAAAGTATTTTTTCTATTATTTAATGAAATCTGCTTTTAACCATAGATTGAGATATATTTTTGTCATTTTATCGTATTAACATCTCAAATATCACATTTTTTCAGTTGTGTCACTTTTCGAATAAATGTGCAATATGGTAAAATTGAATGACTTGATAAATACAGTACATCAATTACTAGAAAATAATGATAAGAAGTCTACTTATTAATGATGTTATGGATATTAAATGATATAACCAAAATGATACTTAGTGTAAACAAAAGTCCTAAAAGAAAAAACGTTGGCACAATTATGATTTCTTTAAATGAAAATTTAGATGAAATTATGAAAATTTTCGTGCCCCTCAGAAATTTCGTGCCCAGAAATGGGCCCCGGGTGCCCGTGCGATAGTCAGGGCCTGTATGTACTGCCAGGGACCGATTTACAAATTTGGGGACCCTGGGCAGAGATGCTTATCGAGGCCCCCTTGCACCTATGCTTACAACGGCCTTCAATTAAAAATATATTATTGAAAGAGGTATTTATTAAGATAACCACTACTGACTTTAATAATTTTGTGGTATTTAATGATGTTTTTATAAATTTTCTTCTCAATTTCTTTAGCAGTAAAAGTTTGTATAACATCAACATAATCTTAAGTCTTCTATCTCGCTGACAATTTTTCAATCTTTCGAAATCGGTTCCGCAAGTGAAAGTATCTTAATAATAAAAAAAAAACCTGTAAGCAAAATCGAAAAAGTAAAAAACGGCCTATGTAGAGATCGACCTCAAATATCCAATGGAAAAAGAAAATATTTTTAAAATATTGAAATGTAAACGAGATATTTTTAAAAATTTCTCCCATAGGATTGCATTAGCGAGCAGGTGTTTTCGCGTAACTGATGTAGCCCTACCCTTTAACGGGCGGTGGTCACAAAAAAGGACACCTAATTTTAATTCCAAAACTGACAAACGGCACCAAGAATATTTAATTAAAATTTTCCTTTTGTTAAGTACTGGAAAATAAGCAAGTTTATATTTTCTAATGAATTCGTTTGTTATTTCTGGTGTAAGTCCATTATTTCATCATTTTACAAACAGACTTACTCCGCGCCGGAAAGGGTTAAAAATTATTTTTAAATGAACAAAATAATAATTTTTTTCCATATTATTATTATTTTTTAATAATTAAAACTTCATCAGATTTTGGCCAATAATTTAAAAATTTTTCAGTAGCATTTGGGGGCTTCGGAAAATCGGGGGCCCTGGGCCCGTGCCCCGAATGCCCTGCCATAAATCAGGCACTGTGTACTGCCGAGGCAATTACCACCTAAGTTAGTTCGCTCGGATTAATATACACGTCCAAAACTTTCTGAAAGAGAAAAGTGGCGTGGAAGTACGAATTTTTCAAAACACTACCGATTGCTGTGGGAAACTCTATCTTTCTCGAATAAAGTGGAAAGTACTTGCTGACGAACGGTTGTTCTTTCAAAAGCAGATGAATCTATCCAACACCTACTTTGATTCAAAGATGTTATTTCTAAAAGAGAATTTTTCATACTCCGGTTCCTTGTCCAGTCTCAGATATAAAAATGTATGTTCATGAAATCACGCGTTCAATACATCAAAATAACATGACTCAGTACTCAGTTTCATACACTTTGTCACATGAATCAATTTTTAAATAAAATTCTACTACAAGAACATAGTAGTAATATGGCTTGGCAAAGATGTAAGCCGTTTTCGTCCCACCCAGCATGATAATTTGAATTTGCTGATGGGCGGAGTCACCGTTTCATCATTTATTCTAATACGAGCAAATCTTGTTTGTGTGGTTATGCAAATTTTATCTTAAAAACGGCTCTAACGATTTTGTGTCCTGCCGTTTTGGGGCACCAGAAAACCATTGGGCTAGGTCACATGTTCGAGAAAATTCGATTAGTAGGTCATTTTGGGTCACCATGGGTAGCCATCAAGCTAATTGTATCTAAAAAAAAAAACGGTTCAAACGATTTTGACTAAATTGTGTATCCTGCCAATTTCGGGCACGAGAAGACTATTGGGCTGGGTCACATGTTCGAGAACTTTCGATTAGTGGGTCAACGCGGGTCAAGTTAATTTTATCTAAAAAACGACTCTAACGATTTCGATTGAATTTTGCATCCCACGAGTTTTGGACACGAGAAAATCATTGGGCTAGGTCACATGTCCAAGAAAATTTAATTAGTGGGTCATTTTTGGGTCAATCTATTTTTATCTTAAAAACGGCTCAGACTATTTAGACTACATTTTGCATCCTATGATTTTCGGGTACGAGAAAACTGTTGGGCTAGGTCATATGTTTGAGAAAATTCGATTAGTGGGTCATTTTGATCATGGGTCACTGTGGGCCAAGCTAATTTTATTTAAAAAACGGCTCAGACTATTTAGACTAAATTTTGCATCCTACAGTTTTCGGGAACGAGAAGACTATTGGGCTAGGTCACATGTTCGTGAAATTTCGATTAGTGGGTCATTTTGGTCATGGATCATGATATTTGAACTCAAAGCTAATTTTGACCGAGCATAGCTCGGTCTTCCCTGCTCGTAATTTCTTAACAAATGAGATGGCCGCGCGTACAGATAATTAAATGAATAACTGAACAGATTTAAAAAGGAGGTTGTCTGTATTATGGAAATTATGCTCATTTATCCTCATGACGTCACAAATAGTAGCTGGCCGTGACCAGCGATTGGTACAAAGCGTCTCTCCCATCGTTTTGTGCCAATAGCTACAAACTTCCTATTTATAAATATAGGAAAGCTAATTTCATTCCTAATTTTATATGAGACAAAGTATGATAAAAATGAGAGAAAGTAAAAAATGACAACTTTTATGTAAATTATCCAAATCCTATCGTATAGCCAAACAACTTTATAGTTTTAATGTTTCCTGTTCTAAAGTCTTTGACATGGATGCGAAAAATCTTGTTCAAAATTAATGTCCGACTCGCAATAAAACTAAGATTTTCTTCACGTTCTGACTGAAATTCGGTGAAAAGCACTTCACAATTTCATTTCTCTAAGTTAAAATTTTGACCTTTAAACAGTGTTGGTCAGAATCTGATTATAAAGTAATCAAATTACAGATTAAAATACATTATAATCTCCTCACTATGTATTGATTATATTGCATGTAATGCATTACAAAGTGATTTAAATTTAATCTAATTATCGCATAATCTGATTATCGTGTAATGGATTACAAGTCAATTCTAATTTTCTCTTTTAAATATAATTAGATTAATCTGTAATTAGATTAATTTGTAATTAGATTACAAGACGATTTAGATTACGTTTTTAATTGTATAATCCAGTTAACCTGTAATGGATTACAAGATGATTTCGATTACGTTTTTAATTGTATAATCCAATTAACCTGTAATGGATTATAGGTGGATTCCGATTACGTTCTTAATTGTATAATCCAATTAACCTGTAATGGATTATAGGTGGATTCCGATTACTTTTTTAATTGTATAATCCAATTAACCTGTAATGAATTATAGGTGAATTCTAATTACATTTTAAAGAATATATTTAGATTAAATTGTAATGTATTACAAGTTAATGTCAATTATGTTTGTTCAGAATACAATTTGGTTAACTTGTAATGTAATGCAACTAAATCTAAATTAAATTCTATAAAATGTATTTAAATTAAACTGCAATGTATTACGAGCTAATTCTAATTGCATTTTCAACATTTTCCAACAAAGTTGAAAAGTGTTTATGAATTCAGTTTGTCAGTACTTTAAAACGCGTAAACATGCTCGGATTTCTATGCAATTGATATATGTTATTGAGATTTACTGTGGTATAATTTGTATAGAAAATGAAGTATGTAGCATGTAATTTAAATCACACAAAAGAATTCTTTTATAATTACAGTCTATGGAGAAAAATCGTTCGCGGTGTATTTTAATAATATTACTGTATTTCAAACATATTGAATTTCATATACTATATCACTGAGGTGCATTACAAGATGTTTACTACAGATTATGGAGTACACAGCATTCATCTTTCATTTACAGAGATACAAAAAAATTCGGTTACAGTTCTGACTATGAACAATAATTGCTAGAAATGCGCTTTTTTCCAGTTGTTGCACGCTTTTTTGAATGTAACTATTTCTTTGCATATTGTTTGGTGTGTATAAATTCTATAAATCAAATACAGGGCTGCACAAAAGTTCTCGAGTACATTGATGTTTATAGATGGAAATTGCCGAATGGGAACTTCCATATTTCGAATGGGAATATGAAACACTTAACACGGTTGAAAAGTGTTATGTGTTTCATAACCTAACTAAATTTTAGCATACTGCTATGTAGTATATATAAAAATCAATTGATAATATGCAGGACTTCAGAAAAAAAAACGGATATTTTTCCATTTATTAATGGTAATTACTGCAATTGGGTTTTCAAATATGCTATGCATTTTCCAAATTCTGTACTGAGTCTGATAAACCGATTTTAACCTGTTCGTTATTGTGAATACTCCATTATTTTACGAAGAGATCGGGATTTTTTAAATGTTTTTTATTCCCCCAAAAGTAAATATAAGAGGTTTAAACTATTATGAAATATTAAAAACTACTTTTCGCTCTCGAAGGGACGATTTCACAGTATTCTTAAGCTATAGATCTTAAATATCTCTATGGCTTAATTAATTAATATAATGTACTTAATGTTTCGTAGCTAATCTGAGGATTGAGAATGCAACGTTGAAACTGAAGGAATATCAAATTAATCCATCCCGTAGACGCACAACATTTCGGTTCCGACACTTTGGTCCTGTGTTTAAGTCACAGCACTTCGATCCCTACATCTCGGTCCCAGTGCCATTTCAGTTTCACAAAGTGACATGATTTTACAGAAACGGAGTTACAAGTCTTGGAAAGGGGACGTGTTATTCCCGTCCCCCTGCTATCCAGTGCAAGTGTGTATCCAGTGCTGTTTCTTCGTCGGGCGAAGCTTGGAAAGGGGGCGTGTTATTCCCGCCCTCTTGCTGACCAGTTTTTGTCTCCTGTGCTGTGTGTTCGTCCGGCGGTGCTTGGAAAAGGGGCGTGTTACTCCCGCCCACCTGATCTCTGGTAATCTTCAGTGACTGCTCTTTTTTATGCTATGGCTATGAAAGAAAAACAACAGCTTGACGATTTGATGAATGGAATTATAAGCGGTTATGTTCCAGCGGACTGGCTACAAGAATTCAACGACTTCTCTACTCCAAATGATCAAGTAAATGAAGTCTTTCGGGAACTGCTATCCGGTTTAGATGAGGAAATACGGTCTCTTCAACAACAAAAGGACTACAACGACACCCACAAGGCTCAGGTAAAAGACCTCTGTCTTTTTGCTATATCTATTTTGGGGGAGCCATCTAGATTAGATTTAATTGATTTAGCCTGTAGAACTGGTTATATTAGATTTCTGGGGAATAACCAATGGGAAAAACTCCAAATTCTAAAGAATTTTAGCTTACATTCTAATCCCCCCCGTGTAGGAAAAAGAAAAAATTCTGAATCAGAAAACCCAATTCCCTCAAAAATAAATTCGGAAATCTAAATTCCGAAGCTAATCTTGATAACTATGATCTTATGGATCAAGAATCTACTCAAGAGGGTGCTGCAAGCACCGATGTTGAATGTTCAAAAAACGACAAGCACCCCTTCTTTATTGAATTCAAAGATATGGATTGGCGCAAAGTCGCCCAGGAGATAAAAGCCCTTGATTCTGATAATCCCCCTCAAGTCAGCCTCTCCGGGGAACTTCTAAAAGTTCTACCCAAATCTGTGAGCAAATTTAGAGAAATTCAAAGATACCTAACTGACAAACATATGAATTTCAACACCCTTAATTCAAAAGAACTCCGACCAAAAAAAATCTGTATTAGGGGAATCCCCCCCAACACGGACCCCCAACTTATTATCGAAGACCTTGGTAACCATGGATTTAACGCCAAACGAGCCGCCATGCTCAAGAGTCGCAAAACCGGCAGAGGTATGTCAATTTACATGGTCAACGTCCTCCCTTGCACTAACTTTGAGAAAATCTATAAAATTGAGGAACTTTGTGATATAAGTGTTCGTATTGAATACTTCAGAAACAACAATAACCCAAAACAATGTTACCGCTGCCAACGGTTCGGACACGCCTCCGAGACGTGCAGCCTAACACCAAAATGTCTTAAATGCTCAGAAGAGCACCTCACTGATAACTGCCCCAAGACAAGTAAAATAATTCCAAAATGTTCCAATTGTAACGGTGCCCATTCGGCCTCATACAGAGGTTGCCCAAAAAATCCAAACAACATTAAGAAAAAAAATACTCCAACACTCAACACCAAAAAAAAACCCACAAAACCAAAAACCAAATCTAATTGCTGACATCGCAGACATTTTCAAACCCTACAATTACACCATTCATGATAAACCAAACGATATTAACAACAGTGAGACCACTACTGACGTTAATAACGATATCCAGGAAGCCCCAGTTGAGGACACTTCCAGTTACACCAAACAAAATAAAACACCACCTGTTATACAAAATAATTATACAAACACATTCAAAGATATGTTTGACACCTTCAAAGACATGAAGGAACTTCTCCAAATTACCAAACTCCTAAAACATTTAAAAAACATCGCCATCAAATCAAAAAATTGCAACACCCCATTCGACAAAATGTATATCATAATAGAAGAATTAGACGCCTTTTCTACGGAGCTCAACAATCCCAATTATGAATAATTACAATAACAAAAATTTCTCTTCTCTTCTTATTTTCTCCTGGAATTGCCAATCATTGCAACCCAGGATTAATGAACTCCGCTCCTTTATTTCAATTAATCCACAAATCGATATACTCTTAATCCAAGAAACACTTAACCCTTCCTGCAGTATCACCATCCCAGGTTACAAACTCCATCATACACCACGTGCCAACTCTCACTGGGGCGGCACAGCCATCTACATCAAAAATTATATCCCACATCACACAACTCAAAATATTCCACTCCCAGGCATTGACTACACCAGTATTGTCGTCAACTTGCCCCATGCCAAAATCAACTTCACATCTTTTACGCACGACACGGGCGACGATACCCCATAAACGACCTGACACACATCATTACACAACACCAACACGCATTTATCGCTGGTGACTTCAATGCACATAGCAGGCAGTGGAACTGTCATTCCACCACTACCAGAGGTAGATCTCTTCACAACTTGGTTAGCCATTTCAATCTCAGTCTCCACGCACCTACTACACCGACACACATTCCAGTTGCTCGCAATCAGCATCCCTCTATTATTGACTTCGCCATCACCAAAAATCTTACCTTCCCTATCACCACTTCTGTTATTAATGACCTAAGCTCTGACCACCTTCCTGTCTTCTTCAAAATTGATCTTATCAACCCTATCTCTCCTCCTCCTTCAGTAGCAATTGACTGGAATAAATTCCAAAATTACCTCAACAACACCGACCTTACCTACCCCACAATCAACAACACTACTGACATTGACAACGCAGTTAATAAACTCAACAACATCATTTACAAAACTCATAAAGATGCCACTTACACCAAATTCAAAAATAATAACTCTTACATCTTACCCACTTACATACATAATATCTGTAAACAACGCAACACACTCCGTCGACTCTACCAAAATACCAGAGATCCCACCCTCAAAACAGCTGTCAACAGGCTCAACAATAAAATTAAAACCCTTATTCAAAAAGATAAGCAAAAAAACTGGTCTAAATTTCTCGAAAGTCTTACTTGCGAAGATAACTCTCTTTGGCAAATCAAAAAGAAACTCAACAATAATTACACCCCTATCCCTCCCCTTACTGTCAATAGTCAAACTGCGTATACTGACGAGGACAAGGCAGAATGCTTTTCTGGCTCATATGAAAAGCAATTCTCTCCGAATCCCTTCCTCGCAAATCATGCACACTTTAACAATGTCAATGATACTGTTAATGACTTCCTCTCAACCCCTCCTACCCCCCTCCCCGAAATTCAAACCATCATGATCAACAATATCATTCAAAAACTTAATAATAAAAAATCTCCTGGGTACGATAAAATTTCCAACTATACTCTTAAACAACTTCCTATCAACTGTATTCTCTACATTACGAAGCTCACTAATTCTATCCTCAAACACTGTTATTTTCCTAAACCCTGGAAAACCTCTATCATTTCTCCTATTCCTAAACCATCCTGCAATCTTAATGATCCAACTAATTTCCGTCCCATCAGTCTTCTCTCCTCTCTAAGTAAAGTCATCGAACGCGTCATTAGATCACAGCTCAATGACTACCTTCACAACGACAACATTCTTATGCCCGAACAATTCGGCTTCAGAGCCCAGCACTCCACCCAACACCAACTTCTTCGATTTGTGGAATTTCTTAACTGAAAACTTCAATGAGAAGAAGCCTACTGCTGCCATATTTCTTGATGTCGCCAAGGCCTTTGACAAAGTCTGGCACGCGGGCCTCATTTACAAATTAATTCGGCTTAAGTTCCCGTCTGGACTTATCCATTTAATACACTCTTACCTTGGTGATCGTCACTTCTACGTCCGCGTAAACAACTCACTTTCTCTACTACACATAATACTCTGTGGTATTATTCAGGGTTCAGTCATTGGCCCTATTTTATTCATAATATACTTTAATGACATTCCACGCACACTCTTCACATCACTCGCACTCTATGCGGACGACACTGTTCTCTATGGCACTGCACATCACCCATACAATCTTTACAAAAATCTACAACATCACCTCAACATCTTCATGGATTGGTGTGATCAATGGCGCATTAAAATAAACGAATCTAAAACTACTGCTGTTTACTTCTCTAGAACATTTTCCACTCCTAATAGATTAATCCTCAATAATACTACCATTCCCTGGTCTGACGATGCCAAGTACCTGGGGGTTACCATTGACAAACGCATTACCTTTAAAAAGCATATTCTTAATATCCGCGGTAAAGTCGCCGGGATTTCCAAAACCCTCGCCCCCCTTCTTCGCAACCACTCACTCTCCATACACAACAAACTCTTAATTTATAATGCTTGCATTCTCTCTGTTATCACATATGCATGTCCAATCTGGGGCTTCACTTGCAAAACCAGTATGAACAGCCTCTCTAGTACCCATTACAAACAGCTCTGTTACATCAGGAACGGGTCTAGATACCTCAAAAACTCCACAATCCTCAAGGATCTGAAAACGACTTCACTCAAACATCGCATTAAACACCTTGCGAAAAAATTCTACAATGACATTAATCACATTCCAAATGAACTCATCTATGAGCTACCTGACTACGATGCTTGCAGTCCATCCAACCGGAAAAAACCAAGGTACTCCACTATTCTTGATGAATAGTCCTTCCGAGCTATAATTCTTATTTTATCTTTAATTTAAAAAAAAATTATTATATGTTTATTTTATTAAATAAAATACAATTGACTTTTCTCTTAAACCTCTCCTAACATCTTTACTTTACCTCGTCTGGCATTATTTTTGTTTTTTTGAACTATGAACTATTTTTACTTTTATACTTTAACTAGTAACTTTTCATTATTTTATTGATATACTTAACATTATCCTATTTTTATGTAGTCAATTAGACTACGGCTAAACATTTCTTATGGCTCTCTCAGGATTTGATATACACCTACTCAAAGCCAGGGTGTGCAGTTGCTTCGCAACTTGGAAGCCCATTGAACCTATCACAAGTTCAAGTTCAAGATTTTACAGAGGACATTGTCGTATTTTTTACTTTTTCTTTTTCTGTTTTTTTTTTTTTAACCAAAACAACGTGAATTTTACTACAGTGCGAATAGAAGGGCCCGATATACACAAACTCATATAATTCGAAACCAAATTTCGTATTATAAACGTAGTCGTTTTAAAAAAGGGGCGTGGGGTGCTCAATAGATTTTTTTATAGAAGCCCTCGCAAATTTTAGTGTATCAAAATATAAGGTGCTGACAAATTAAAACAATTATGACTTAAGCTGTAATTATCGTAGAACACTGATATTTGATAAGTTAAACATAATCTTTAAAAAGGGGAGGGGAACGTTATCGGTGTTTTTAACAGAAGCCCTTAACTATTAGTATAGCGCAATTATAAGGGCCCAATAACCATACACACTTATAACTATGATCCAAATTGTCACAGAACATACTTGTGTGTGATAAAAACTGTCCTTTATGGTACATATTTAGCGTTGCGGGTATTAATAACAATTAAAAATTTGTGAATAATATTATGTTAATGTTAGAAAGTGTTTGATAATCTATACCGGATGCATGATTTTTTGTTCTTGTATAATTTCTACTGTGTGTGATAAAAGCTCTCTTTTCTGGTACATATTTAGGGTTGTGGATAATAATAACAATTTAAAATTTCTTAATAATTTACTGTTTATGTTGGAAAGTCTTTCATAATATATGCCGGATGCATGATTTTTCGTTCTTGTTGTATCAAATTTCTAATGTATGTGATAAAAAATGCCTTCTATGGTACATATTTAGTGTTGCGGTAATTAATAAGAATTTAAAAATTTTGAATAATATTCTGTTCATGTGGGAAAGTGTTTCATATTCTATGCCGGATGCATGATTTTTCGTTCTTATTCTATCTAATTTTTACTCTGTGTGATAAAAACTGTCTTTCATCGTACATATTTAGGATTCCGTGTATTAATTAATAACACTTTAAAATTTCTGAATAATATTCTGTTCATGCTGGAAAGTGTTTTATAAACGATGCCGGATGCATGAATTTTCGTTCTTGTTGTATCAAATGTCTACTGTGTGTGATAAATATTGTCTTTTATAGTACATACTAGCAAGCTACGCCCGCTACGCTGGTCAATTTCTTTTAACGAACCTTTAATCAAACAAAATACAGTGGAACTTCCATTTAACGAAGTCTCATCGTTACACTTAAAAACTTCGTTATGAAGAAAATTCGTTAAATAGAAATTAACTTAAATTCATGAAATTTTTTCTTGAGATATGACAAACAGGTATTGGATTCAGAAGCATATGATTCAGTTTTAATTATGAAGCCGTCTTTTACAAAACAGTTGTGTACGGTCGATGAAATCACGTCACATTCCCAAGTTTTGGCCCAAGCTTTCATCAGCTCTGATACACAGAATCTCAAACTAATGTTTTCACTACATCGGCTTTTTTCTGTCTTTTTCTATAATGTACTTCAAGATTTTATATTATTCCTTAGACTAATGATTGAAGTTTAGCTGTATTGGCAGAAACAAAAATAACTTTGATGTTCTTCGATTTGTATTTTGAAGCACGTTCTTTTGGATGTACAAAGCAATTGTCTATCAGCAAGGGTAGGTCAGAATGGTACCTGTCTGACTCTAATAGGTATTTTTTGTTTCAATGCATCTGACGACATTGCGACACCTCATCTTCTATATCATTGAAAGTAAAAAGGAGATTTTGACTTCCCCCAACTGTCAGCGCTGAAGTCTCGGAGTGGGAGAATAGTGATAACAAGTGTTTTTCTTAGTGTGAAAAAAAAAATGTTTTATTTATCACCAAGCAGAATGGAAATTATTTAAATGTGTTCATTTTCATACAATTGAATCCGCTGAAATAAATTTGCATATCCTTCGAACAGCAATCGCTTAATTTGAATTATGTACACGTACAAAAGTGAAATAAACTTCGTTATATAGAATATATTTTTCGTAATGTGGAGATTAATTTACATGCTAATGGTGTTCAAAGTCAAAGTTCTGCAGAAAATTTCGTTAAGTAGAAAACTTCGTTAAATAGGGACTTCGTTAAAGGGAAGTTCCACTGTATTGACATTTCATAAATAACTTTTATATTTTAACAGAATAATAAGGCTACTATAATTTGTGACTCGTGCTATAACCAATATACACGTCAGGACACGTCGCTTTTATCATTATCTTTTTACGCATAAAGGTTTCGCTATGGTACTCCATTGGAAAATTTGGTAATTTTTGAAATGCATTATTTGAAAAACGGCAAAATCATTAGATTTGAAATTTATATCAAGAAAAATACAATTTTTTACCTTTCAAACGCAGTTTGTCTAACAATTTTCTGACAAATACTTTTTGAGCTATCATTTTTTTCAGTAACTTCAAATGTTTCATTTTCCGAGATTAATCTGGTGCAAAAATTAGCGAAAAACCCAGTCGTCAGCAACGCATAGTTTTTTATTAAAGAGGCTGTTGGAGCAGGGATTGTCACCACCAATTTGCCACCATCACTTTTGAAATCGGTTCCGTGGTTCCAGAGATTCCATAGAAATTATAATTTAGAATGACTTCAGAACGCTTTTAGCTCATTTCACCCATTTAAATTTCGATTTTTTTTTAAATTTATTCTTAGAGAGCATTTACATCTTATAAGTAACTACAATGCTAAATTTCAAATTTCTTGTCCCTTCAGTATAAAAAAGTCGCAATTTTCGAACATTTTTCGATCCTGCACCACATTGATGTTAGTGGCACCGACATAAAATATAGCCTATGTTGGAGTAGGGGTTGTCCTCATCAATTTGCCACCATTACTTTTGAAATCGGTTCTGTAGTTCCAGAGATTTCATAGAAATTGTAATTTAGACTGGTTTTAGAACGCTTCTTCCTCATCTCACCCTTTTAAATTGCGAATGTTTTTATAATTTGTTCTTAGAGAGCATTTACATTTTATAAGTAACTACCATACCAAATTTGATACTTCTATCTCCTTCAGTATAAAAAATAAAAATAAAACTGCCCAGTTAAACTGACGGCATTGAGTTCACAGGCTATTCACACTAATTGTATATTATACTCTTATTTCAAAGAATTTGAAATAAGCCCATCGAAAGATAAAGAAATAAACAATATATTAAGGGGGCGGGCCCGTTACCCCCCCCCCCTCATAGTTAACTAATGAACCCCTTAAACTAATCAGGTAAATCTCTAATTACAATGAATATATATACAAAATTTGAAGAAAATCGGATAATTCTGCATGAAAAACCCATTTATATAAATTAAGGCGGGATTAGCCCCCTCCGTTCCCCCCTTTATACTTAACCAATCAATCCCGAAAACTAATCAGGGAAGCGTCTTAACACAGTGAACCTATAAACAAAATTTGAAGGAAAACGGAATAATTCTGCATGAAAAACACATTTATATAAAATAAGGGGGGATTTTCCCCCGTTCCCCCCTTTATACTTAACCAATCAATCCCGAAAACTAATTAGGGAAGCGTCTTAACACAGTGAACCTTTAACCAAAATTTGAAGGAAATGGCATAATTCTGCATGAAAAACCCATTTATATAAATTAAGGTGGGGATTAGCCCCCCCCCCGTTCCCCCCTTTATACTTAACCAATCAATCCCGAAAACTTATCAGGGAAGTGCCTTAACACAGTGAACCTATAAACAAAATTTGAAGGAAAACGGAATAATTCTGCATGAAAAACCCATTTATATATAAAATAAGGGGGGGATTATCTCCCCGTTCCCCCCTTTATACTTAACCAATCAATCCCGAAAACTAATTAGGGAAGCGTCTTAACACAGTGAACCTTTAACCAAAATTTGAAGGAAATGGGATAATTCTGCATGAAAAACCCATTTATATAAATTAAGGGGGGATATGCCCCCCGTTCCCTCCTTTATACTTAACCAATCAATCCCGAAAACTAATCAGGGAAACGCCTTAACACAGTGAACCTATAAACAAAATTTGAAGGAAAACGGAATAATTCTGCATGAAAAACCCATTTATATAAAATAAGGGGGGATTTTCCCCCGTTCCCCCCTTTATACTTAACCAATCAATCCCGAAAACTAATTAGGGAAGCGTCTTAACACAGTGAACCTTTAACCAAAATTTGAAGGAAATGGGATAATTCTGCATGAAAAACCCATTTATATAAATTAAGGTGGGGATTAGCCCCCCCCCCGTTCCCCCCTTTATACTTAACCAATCAATCCCGAAAACTAATCAGGGAAACGCCTTAACACAGTGAACCTATAAACAAAATTTGAAGGAAAACGGAATAATTCTGCATGAAAAACCCATTTATATAAAATAAGGGGGGATTTTCCCCCGTTCCCCCCTTCATACTTAACCAATCAATCCCGAAAACTAATCAGGGAAACGCCTTAACACAGTGAACCTTTAACCAAAATTTGAAGGAAATGGGATAATTCTGCATGAAAAACCCATTTATATAAATTAAGGGGGGATTAGCCCCCCCGTTCCCCTCTTTATACTTAACCAATCAATCCCGAAAACTAATCAGGGAAGCGCCTTAACACAGTGAACCTATAAACAAAATTTGAAGGAAAACGGAATAATTCTGCATGAAAAACCCATTTATATAAAATAAGGGGGGATATGCCCCCCGTTCCCTCCTTTATACTTAACCAATCAATCCCGAAAACTAATCAGGGAAACGCCTTAACACAGTGAACCTATAAACAAAATTTGAAGGAAAACGGAATAATTCTGCATGAAAAACCCATTTATATAAAATAAGGGGGGATTTTCCCCCGTTCCCCCCTTTATACTTAACCAATCAATCCCGAAAACTAATTAGGGAAGCGTCTTAACACAGTGAACCTTTAACCAAAATTTGAAGGAAATGGGATAATTCTGCATGAAAAACCCATTTATATAAATTAAGGTGGGGATTAGCCCCCCCCGTTCCCCCCTTTATACTTAACCAATCAATCCCGAAAACTAATCAGGGAAGCGCCTTAACACAGTGAACCTATAAACAAAATTTGAAGGAAAACGGAATAATTCTGCATGAAAAACCCATTTATATAAAATAAGGGGGGATATGCCCCCCGTTCCCTCCTTTATACTTAACCAATCAATCCCGAAAACTAATCAGGGAAACGCCTTAACACAGTGAACCTATAAACAAAATTTGAAGGAAAACGGAATAATTCTGCATGAAAAACCCATTTATATAAAATAAGGGGGGATTTTCCCCCGTTCCCCCCTTTATACTTAACCAATCAATCCCGAAAACTAATTAGGGAAGCGTCTTAACACAGTGAACCTTTAACCAAAATTTGAAGGAAATGGGATAATTCTGCATGAAAAACCCATTTATATAAATTAAGGTGGGGATTAGCCCCCCCCCGTTCCCCCCTTTATACTTAACCAATCAATCCCGAAAACTAATCAGGGAAGCGCCTTAACACAGTGAACCTATAAACAAAATTTGAAGGAAAACGGAATAATTCTGCATGAAAAACCCATTTATATAAAATAAGGGGGGATATGCCCCCCGTTCCCTCCTTTATACTTAACCAATCAATCCCGAAAACTAATCAGGGAAACGCCTTAACACAGTGAACCTATAAACAAAATTTGAAGGAAAACGGAATAATTCTGCATGAAAAACCCATTTATATAAAATAAGGGGGGATTTTCCCCCGTTCCCCCCTTTATACTTAACCAATCAATCCCGAAAACTAATTAGGGAAGCGTCTTAACACAGTGAACCTTTAACCAAAATTTGAAGGAAATGGGATAATTCTGCATGAAAAACCCATTTATATAAATTAAGGTGGGGATTAGCCCCCCCCCCGTTCCCCCCTTTATACTTAACCAATCAATCCCGAAAACTTATCAGGGAAGTGCCTTAACACAGTGAACCTATAAACAAAATTTGAAGGAAAACGGAATAATTCTGCATGAAAAACCCATTTATATATAAAATAAGGGGGGATTATCTCCCCGTTCCCCCCTTTATACTTAACCAATCAATCCCGAAAACTAATTAGGGAAGCGTCTTAACACAGTGAACCTTTAACCAAAATTTGAAGGAAATGGGATAATTCTGCATGAAAAACCCATTTATATAAATTAAGGGGGGATTAGCCCCCCCGTTCCCCTCTTTATACTTAACCAATCAATCCCGAAAACTAATCAGGGAAACGCCTTAACACAGTGAACCTATAAACAAAATTTGAAGGAAAACGGAATAATTCTGCATGAAAAACCCATTTATATAAAATAAGGGGGGATATGCCCCCCGTTCCCTCCTTTATACTTAACCAATCAATCCCGAAAACTAATCAGGGAAACGCCTTAACACAGTGAACCTATAAACAAAATTTGAAGGAAAACGGAATAATTCTGCATGAAAAACCCATTTATATAAAATAAGGGGGGATTTCCCCCCGTTCCCCCCTTTATACTTAACCAATCAATCCCGAAAAACTAATCAGGGAAGCGCCTTAACACAGTGAACCTATAAACAAAATTTGAAGGAAAACGGAATAATTCTGCTTGAAAAACCCATTTATATAAATTATGGAGGGATTAGCCCCCCGTTCCCCCCTTTATACTTAACCAATCAATCCCGAAAAGTAATCAGGGAAGCGTCTTAACCCAATGAACCTATAAACAAAATTTGAAGGAAAACGGAATAATTCTGCATGAAAAACCGATTTATATAAATTAAGGGGGGGATTAGCCCCCCTATCCCCCCCTTTATACTTAACTAATCAATCCCGAAAACTAATCAAGGAAGCGCCTTAACTCAGTGAACCTATAAACAAAATTTGAAGGAAAACGGAATAATTCTGCATGAAAAACCGATTTATATAAATTAAGGGGGGGGGGGAATTAGCCCCCCGTTCCCCCCCTTTATACTTAACCAACCAATCCCGAAAACTAATCAGGGAAGCGCCTTAACACAGTGAACCTATAAACAAAATTTGAAGGAAAACGGATATTTCTATGAAGAGTTATCGCATTACGTACGTACATACATACATACATACAGAACCGGCTGGCAAGCTCTCAGGGCTTGATAGCCAGTTTGATAGCTAAAAAATCGCAATTTTTGAACGTTTTTTGCTCCTGCACCCCCTGCGGTTAGTGGCACCGACATAAAAGGTAGCCTATGTTGGAGCAGGGGTTGTCACCATCAATTTGCCACCATCATTTTTGAAATCGGTTCGGTAGTTCCAGAGATTACCCCCTACAAACAAACAAACAAACAATCTTTACTCCTTTATAATATTATAGTATAGATAGATTGAAAATCCGCCATTGAAATGACACGTAATTGTAATTATAAGTACTTAATTATAATTATAATTACACTATAATCATAATCATATCAATATAGTTATGATTATAATCTTAATTGACTTTTCAAATTGGATTATAATTACATGTAATTGAAATTATAATTTGTTACATGCAATTATATTGTAATCAGATTACAGATTAATCAGATTCGATTCTTCTCAAATCTGCGTAATCATAATCATAGCATTTATAATTACGATTACAATCTTAATTGAATTTCAAATTCAGATTATGATTACATGTAATTGAAATTATAATCTGTTACATGGGATTAAATTGTAATCAGATTACAGATGAATCAGATTGCAAATTTGCCCAACTCTGCCTTTAAAGGTCTACAACGTAGCCTAAAAATCGAAAAGGTTTTCGCTTGACATTTTCCTGCGGTCAGATCTAAAACTAAGCTTAAACAGGTAGGTAAAAGAAGACCACGGAGGAAGAAGAGAATATCTTCCTTTAAACATTTATATATTCATACTTACTTAGCCGCTTGCATTCAAATGCAAAGACACAGCCGCTATTCCTTGAAAATCATTACCATTTACAATGTTAAAATTAAACGTGAGAAATACAAAGTGTCCCAGACGAAACACCCTAATTTTAAACACCTATACTGAAGATAATAAATAAGTAACAATGGAACAATGTAGTTAGCAGCATGAAATACCTAATTGAATACCAGTTGCCGAACACGAAAAATTTACATCTTACTTGTTTGACAAACCCGTTTCTGACACATTTGCAAACAAAAAATTAAAGTTTCAACTAAGTTTAATAAGGTGTTACAGAATTAAACAAGTGGGTAAGTGTGATCCAAGTTCGCACAAAGGGTTTCGTTTAATATTCCTTTCAAAACACTTTATCCTTTCTTTAAAAAATCCCAATAAATTTTATTTTCTAAAAAAAAAAACTGTCTATTTTTCTCGGTTTTTCGAATATCTGAACCGGCCCGATAGCGGGTGAAGCCCACTATTATATTCTATCATAATAATATCTGTCATGTGGACTAAATGCGATATTTAAAAAAAAAAATTAATTTCAAAATTAAACATGTTGTACACCTTCAAAATGTTAAAATATGCGAATATTTCCATAATCGGGTTTTTATCATGATTCAATACGTTCCTCAAACTCATATATTTACTATTCTCTATTACTCATATTCATACTCGCTTTGTATTATACTGAAACATTTGAAAAATCCGTTAAACTTGCGATATGACGTCAGATTTTCTTTTTAATTCTCTAATGACGTGTAATTAATCTGCTTTGTGTACATGCACACATACTCATACTCCTTGTATTATTGAGGAATCTTTCTGTTTTATTACCACTATGACGTCAATCATTTTTATTTCATATTAATCTTTTTTTTTTCAATTGGTGAAACTTTTTATTTCATTTTTATTTTTCACGTGGAAATCGTCTGATAGAAAATTAATTATTGTAGATAGAATTTCATCATGAATTTTTAATTTTTGGCATCTGCTATAAGGAAAAATGTTCAAATTTAATAAGAAAAGGCTGTTATAATTTTGGTTTTTTATCTCTATTTATTAAAATAATGCGAATTTTTCAAATTTTAATATTTTCAGCTCTTCGCAGCTGATATTCTGATTTATACACAAAGTTTCAACTCTGTAAGTTACACAGTTTTCGAGAATGGCTCTGTGACAGACAGACAACGGAGCGGGAGCAATAGGGTTTCGTGAGATGAACGAAACCCTAAAAATGCCTCTCCCTTTGATTATAATCAGTTGCTACTTGTTAACATACTTTTCATAATTTCATATACCAAAAATTGCGTTGAAAAAAACATTTCGACAGTGTTCATAGGTATGTAATTCTTTTCAAACATTCATGTCATAATTTATGTTTCACATATAAAAATTGTTAAAATGTATAAAAATCACAATATGTTTGGGATTGTTAATACTAACGCTACAGAATATTCAGCGTGAAAAAAATAAGTATTACAGACAGGCGATATGAATAAAAATCAATTTACCATTTAGAGAGGTAAACTTTACATACTTATAATTCCTAAATTATTGACTGAAAGGCTTTCAGTTTGATATCCAAAATTTAAATTTGCCCTAAATTCAAAATATGAAGTAAAATCGTGTTTTAGTATTGGAAATTAAAAATCCTTTTACTATTTCAATATGGAGACGGCTCCCTCAAACTTATTTCTAATATATTTTTAAGAAAAATTTATTTTCGCATATGAATTGCTATTTTCATTTTTCTCCGATAAAAATTTAAGTGGGAAGGGTTCCTTTTTAAACTAATTGCATACATACGACGCATAATGCTTAACAACACACAACATATAAATACTAGCTGACACATCCGGCGTTGCTCGGGCCCGTGATAACAGATTGGTGCAAAATTTTAATTAGATTAACTATTGAAAACTAACGATTAAAAGTTTAATTATGACTAAAGATTGACCATTGAACTTTATCGTCAATTTTTAGTCATGATTAAACTTTTAATGGTTAGTTTTCAATAGTTAATCTAATTAAAATTTTGCACCACCCTGCGTGATAATAGCCTAAAATATACCTACAATAAGTGTTGAATGATTTTATATTTTTAAACAAAAATCTAAGTAAAAGAGGCCAGCAAAAAGCATTCTTCTTCTTCTTTCTTTTTTTAGTTTATTAACTTTTAACTTTTCCATCGAATACATTAAAACTTTTAAAAAATATATTTCTTATTGTCTAAACTTTTTGAAATTTTTGTGAGTTACAAATATAATGTTTCCGAATTATGTGTATAATTTTCGTGCTAAAATATTGATATTAAGGCCTGGAAGGACTGCAGATCGAGAGCTAAAGTCGCGAGCGTACTCGCGATTTAAGGAGGTTCTCAAATGACCTGCTCAACAACGCGAAACTTTCTGACACAGTTTCAAACTAATTTTTAAACACAAAAGCATAAAATTGGCAGGCTTGACTATTGAAGCGATTTGGAATCGAAATGAGTTTTCCATTTTTTTTTAAAATAAATTACTTATTGAGTTATATGCGATTCGTGTCACGTGACTACGCGTTTTTCTCCTTTCTAGCGCTGCAGCATTAGGAATCGGTCTCAAACGCCCGTTTCGACAGTATTTTCGGAAAGATCTTCTGCGTTTACCAAAATATGGAAAACGTATTTCGATTACAGAGTTTCTGAATGAGAACACTGTCAATTGTATGCATTTTCGAACAAAGATGAATTCAGAAATGTGTCAGAAAGTAGCTCATTTGGATTTGAGAACAGGTATAAAGCAAGTGATCAGAAAAAAATCTTGAAATGACTTTCAGAAACGAATTTTTTCAAAAGGGTGAGTATTAATATTTTTTAAAACCGGAGACGCTCAATGTACGCTCTCCTCCCCTGTTAGCCGTAAACGATTTGTTTTTCATATTTTGATTAAAAATTAGATTAAAAATTGCGAAAAAGACGAAGATTTTGAGAGTGAGTTTCGGAAAATATTTTCTTTGAAAGGATTAATACCAATATATTTTTTAAACGGATTCGGCTTACGAAAGAAGAAGGAACGTAGATATGGTACCTTTGGGGTTTTCTTGTACTTAAATTTCCAAAGCCGATCTCAAGTTTTTAAACATCGCACGAAAAAAAAAAAAACCTTTTGAAATTTGCATAAGTTAGTTCTATAAACGATTATTTTTCAAAGGGTTAACATTAATATTTTTGCTTTCTTCTATCTTTACAAGAAGAAAGTATTGGATTCATGAAAAATTCGACTTTTGGTTTTCGGCAGATTTATACGTTTTAGAACACGATTTGACTGTTTTTAGAAAATATCTGTGTGTCTGCGACAAAAACTTAATGGGCATTCTATCTCAAGAACTAATGCACAGAATTTAATAAAACTTTAGATTCAGTTATACCTTGATATAAATTTGTACTGATTAGTTTTTGATGTAAATCGCCCAACAGGTGGCGCTGCTATGCTGGATTTTTCACGATTGATATATCTCAAGAACTAATGCACAGACTTTCATCAAACTTTAGATTCAGTTAGAAGTTGACATAAGTTGTTCTTGATTAGATTTTGGTGTACATTTCCCAACAGGTGGCGCTGCTATGCTTCATTTTCAGGATTTACACGATTTTAGTGGCAGTCATATCTCAAGAATTAATGCACGGAATTTAATAAAACTTTCGATTCAGTTAGATCTTGATATAAATTGGTGCTTATTCCTTTTTGGTGTATATCGCCCAACAGGCCCAACACTGCTATGCTGCATTTTCCTCTATTTCCACAATAGCTCTATTTCAAGAACAAATGCACGGGTGAATCCATTTGGACACTACACTGTTAACTAGTATTTTAAAAACACATGCACAAATTGTGCTTATTAGTTGCTAAAATCAGTGTAAAAATTGTTTTAAACTCATAAAAGAGCTAAAATCCTACATGTTTCGGCTTTAAACTTAAAGCCATCATCGGGGAAGAGGAACAACACAAACGACTACTGATCTTTTAATTTTCGACACGAGAAAATTGAAATCAACAGTATGGAAAAATTTAAATAAAAAAAGCGGGCGCTCTCTGTTGCCAAAGAGCGAAAAACAAAACAATGAATTAACAAGGGGTTAAAAATGTATCCCATAAACTAGGTATGTTGAAAGAAAAGTTATCATTACAAATACAATCTTTTCTAATTTTAATTTCCAATGATTCCCTAATGGCGGCTTTAAATGGGTTATTGAACCTATGGATAATTCTTGCTTTATCGAAATTAATTACAGTATTATTATTTTTAGCGTAAAACCGGGAGAGTGCAGTGGATAACCTTCCAAATTTTATGTCGTTTTTATGCTCTTTTAACCTTTCCAAAAATTTTCTTTTAGTCATACCAATGTAAAAAATTATACTATTATTATTTAAGCTAATGGGGCTTCGTTAGCCGCGTTTTTTTATTTAAATTTTTCCATACTGTTGATTTCAATTTTCTCGTGTCGAAAATTAAAAGATCAGTAGTCGTTTGTGTTGTTCCTCTTCCCCGATGATGGCTTTAAGTTTAAAGCCGAAACATGTAGGATTTTAGCTCTTTTATAAGTTTAAAACAATTTTTACACTGATTTTAGCAACTAATAAGCACAATTTGTGCAATTTGTGTTTTTAAAATGCACGGGTTTTCATCAAATTTCAGATTTAGTTAGACGTTGATATAAGATATTGCTGATTAAGTTTTGGTGTAAATAGCCCAACAGGTGTTGCTGCTATGCTACACTTTTTCAGGATTTACACGATTTTAGTAATAGTCATATCGCAAGAATTAATGCACGGAATTTCATCAAACTTCATATTCTGTTAGACGTTGAAACGGCTCTCGGGTAACATTTTTTTTTAAAGTGTTAACACTGTTATTTTTTCTAACGAATTGCGGCGTTTTAAAAGTACAAGTACGATATTTAATTCGGTGTAATCGTTTTTAAGCATTTTGGTTAGTTATGTGGATGCTGGTTTCGAAAAATAGGGTGAGAACTCGAGTTCGACATTTCTTAATTTTTTTTTGAAAGGGCTAATATTAATATTGTTTCAAACGAAATGCTCCATTTTAAAGCTTAAAGAAGGTAGATGTGGTTTGGTGTCTTTCTTTTTTCCGTATTTTGTAGGGTTCGATCGGTGCGCGCTTAGAAAGACTGTTCGAAATAAAAGCCGCTTTTGCACTTTTGGATCTTCACAACTTCCAAGCTTTGGAACGGGGTTCTGTAACGCAACTTCCGCGGCGTTTTTTTCAACAAACCCTTTTTAATTGTTGGTTTTAATTAATATCTTTGTTCATTATCAAAAAAGAAAAAATCTTATCCTTGTCTTGGTCGATCCTCATCCAAATTTTCAGACGTCTGCGCGCGGTAGATTTTCTTAGCCATCGTACAACGATTTTTTTTTTATCAGTATAGATAGATAACACACACAGCATAGGTATATAACGGCATGTAACTTAAACTTTAAAAGTTTTTACAAACAATATAAAAATATATTTAATCTAACTTATTTTTCAACATTTTACTTTATTATTCTTGGCGGTCTTTCGGATAGTAAATTTTAAAATTTATTCACACACACTAAAGTTAACTCTCTCATCTCTCATACATGAATTGTTTTTAAGTGAATTACAAAAAATATTTTGCATTTAAAATAAATTATTAAGAAGAGATAATGTTGAATTTTTAAAAATCTCTCAATTATTACTAAATTACAAAATGACCCTGATACAGCTAACTTACAAAGACTAAAACATTTTTACAAAACAAGTGTTAAATATATTCAAATTTTAATTGCTTAAAAGGCGTATAGCCAACATAATGAAAAAGTACTCAAGCCGGGACTCGAACCCGGGTCATCAGTATAGCGCACTGACGTTCACACTATAGCATGTTGGCAAGGCTACAAACGCAGCACAAGATATATTTTCCGTGAGCCACGAACCCTGGGGCAAACACGAAACCAAAGAAAATCCAGCATCGATAATTAAATAAATCTATATTTAATACTTGGAAATACTTCTTTTAAGCAATTAAAAAATTTGAATGTTATAAATGCAAGGCATGAGAAATTTTGTAGGAAAAAATTTCAAAGTATTAAATATAGATTTATTCAATTATCGATGCTGGATTTTCTTTGGTTTCGTATTTGTCCCAGTGTTGGTGGCTCACGGAAAATATTCCATCTTGTGCTGCGTTTGTAGCCTTGCCAACATGCTATAGTGAGAAAGGGCCAGGCTGAGTATCGCTCCCAAGTGGTTCGGTTGGTAGAACGTCAGTGCGCTATACTGATGACCCGGGTTCGACTCCCAGTTTGGGTACTTTTTTTCACTGTGTTGGCTATACACCTTTTAAGCAACTAAAATTAGAATATTATGAATGCAAGGCGTGAGAAATTTTCTATGGGAAAATTTCCAAGTATTAAATGTAAATATTAAATAGATTTTTTATGATTATTTAAACTTTGCAGATTTTACCACAAAGCAAAAAGTAAAATAATTATATTTATTATATTATTTGTAATCATTATTGATCATGTTTTTGTTCATGTTGTTTCATAAGCAGAAAATCTCTCAGAAAATTCTCTGTGATGCAGAAAAGAAAACAAAATTGACAAAGGTAGATTTTCCAATGGAATATTTGAAACTGAAATGGCTCTCTTACCTATTTCTATATTTTACAAACATTATTAAATTTTCATTTGAAGTTTATAAGTTATAACAGAGATGAAAATAACACAAGCATAGTTGTATGAGGGACGGAGGTTGCTTTTCAATACAACTTGAAGTTGCCATGCATGACATGGTTAACCCCTTCGCGACGAATGTCACTTATACGTACACAATCCTTGATTATTTATATCAGTAAATTTGAGTAGAAAATTTTTGCCTTATTTAATCGCAGAATTTCTGCAATTAAATTGCTCAAAAATTCATTTTCAGAATTAATAAAAGATTAAAAATTATTTAAATGATACTTGTCGTGTAGGGTTTAATAATGTAAAATATCTGTCATGTTCATACTGATGATAAATACTGTAGCATTATTTATAAAATATAATATATTTACATTAAGTAAAAGTATTTTGAAATTTTTTTAATATATTAATAAAAAGTACTTTCGCCTGTACCGGGAGGAAAAGGTAGCTTTCATAACCCATGTTTTTAAAAATTCGACTCTTTTTATTAAAACACCCATGCTAAATTGCTTGGAACTCAATTACAGAAAATTCAATCCCGGTTTTCGTTAACACTGAATTTGAATGCGAATTTCAGCATGAGAATTACAGCATAATAAAAATCAGATTGTTTCAAAATGTCAGCCACCCTAGAATTTCAAAATGTCATATCTCTGCCATTTTTTAAGATAAATCAAACAAAAAATGTTCCGGGATCCTTGTATCAAGATCTAACACTTAATGGAAACAACTTTTTCAATTTATAATTTTTTATACATCTTTTTGAATTTTTAAAAAATAAAAAATTTAACTTGCCACCATTTTGAAACAAGATGGCGCATGGAGCTGGTCAACGAACTCAGTCTAGGACTTTGGTATTTTCTGTAAACATGATCAGTAACATTCATATCGGTTCATGAATACGACAGTAACAGCGTAACAAATATGATTGTTTCAAAATCACAGCCACCATAGAATTTCAAACTGCCATATCTCAGCCATTTTTTAAGATATAGCAAAAAGGGGAATTAGGGTCCATAAAACACTACCTTACGGCCTGCCCACTCACAGAACCACACCATCTGGTCACCATCACAGTTAATAACGAAATACTATGGCACAGACAACTTGCAAACAACAAACATGTACAAAACAAAGGTAGAGCAGTGATCAGATGGCTAATGAACAATGTAGACGACATGAAACAGACAAACATAGACTAATACAAAAAAAAAAAAAAAAAAAAAAAAAAAACCATAAAAGTCCCAGCAGCCACCATACCTCTATATTCAAAGTGTGTATAACCTCTGCCTAATTAATCTTACCTTCCAGGAAAAAAAAAAAAAAAAAAAAAAAAAAGGAAAATATATATATGTATATATGTGTATATATAATAAAATAGCAGTGTAAAGTATACCTCTTTCCTGCGAAAAAAAAATCGTTCTTTTAGCGTCTAAGAGGGTGGAAGTTAATAACTAATTAACGGACTAATGGCCAAGGAATATGCCCCACCCATAGCGCACCAAG
The DNA here is from genome assembly GCA_963931845.1 of Maratus michaelseni. Lineage (NCBI taxonomy): Eukaryota > Metazoa > Arthropoda > Arachnida > Araneae > Salticidae > Maratus > Maratus michaelseni. Next base: position 150,546,030 of record OZ007597.1, on the reverse strand, counting down.
TCCTCAAAAAGCTTCATCGAGCTCATGAAAACAGCCATAAGGTATATATGGACTGATCGCCACTAGAGCGCATTCATGACAACAAATTCAACGGTTACCAGTGATGCAACAGAGTATAAAATCAACAGAGAAATATGAGAAACCCAAATCACAATGAGAAACCTGCAACAAATGAGAAACCAAAATAAATGCAACAAAAGAGAAACAACTGCATCACATGAGAAACCAAAAAGCAACGAGATAAACCTAAATGTGCAACAAAAATCAAGCAGCAAAAGAAAAACAACAGGTAACTGGAAAGTACGGTAGAAAAAGTAAGGGAAAAAAACAATCCAACACAGGTAAAAGTAATCATTTCTTCTATTTTTTATGTAAAGTTAAATAAACATGTATTAACCCCCTTCCCTTACAAGTTTTTTTTTTTTTTTTTTTTTTTTTTTTTTATCATGTACGCTAATGGCGCCTGGTGCATGTAAAATCCGTCGTGGGTGTAAAGTCCTCCAAGTTCCCTGTGAATAATACCTCTGGGGGTGCCTAATCAGGTGAAGGTCTCGTCACCTGATCAAGGCTCTAAAATACGAGACCAACTCGCATAACGATGACAGGTCCATGTAAAAAGAATAACATCAATTAGCAGCAAAACAAAATGGAAACAAAACTAAGTCCTCCACATAGCCGTCCTGTCAGCAACGGCCAGCCGCTACGCGGCATCTCTTCAGTGGCGCTACGCGCCCCGGTACCAGGCACTAAACCCGTTTAAGCTAGGGAAACCTGGCAGGTAGGGGCCTGGTCGCCGGTCTCAAAAAAAAAAAAAGATATAGCAAAAAAAAAATGTTCCAGAATCCTTGTATCAAGTTCTAACACTTAACATAAATAGTTGTCTCAATTTATAATTTTTTTTTAATTTTTAAAAATAAAATTTTTTTTAACTGGCCGCCATTTTGAAACAAGATGGCGGATGAAGCTGGCCAACGAACTCAGTCGAGACCTTGGCCTAATAATCCTATACACATACTCAGTCACATCCAATTCGGTTCATAAATAAGAGAGTTACAGCATGACTACGTCAGATATATATATATATATATATATATATATAAATCAACATTTGAATGCAGGGTGTATATATATATATATATGAAAGGATAAAAATAAACCCTTTTTAAAATGCAAAATTAAAATTCAGAAATTAAAATTTAAAATCCCACAACATTTATTCTAACTTATAAATCTAATGCTTAAATCTAATCTGCCCCTGTGATCTTTGTTTCTCAGCCTCACAAATATTACTTTCATCTATCAATTTCGACATCTCTAAGTTTTAAAAGTGATGAGTTTGCATTTCTTGCAGCAATCTGTGGGGTGCGGCTCCCAGGCACGGCCAAGCCTTGGTGTCGGCATAAGACCCCAGACATCAATCAAAAGCTAATTGACCAATTAAAATAAATGATCCTCCCAATTTGACTCTTTCTCCCTCTGCTGGAAAATATCCTGAATTCGGATTAAAACCAGCCTTCAAGGGCGAGGAAGACAGATTTTTGGCACATTTGAGCGGTCAGCCAAACCCTCGGCCATGTAGATCTCAAAACAACGTAAATGGCTCGCGGGACCTCCGATTGAACGCGCGAATATGACTGTAAGGAGGAAGGCTTCAATAAACGAGTTAGATCGGGGCCTCCGAGATGTCGCTATGTGTCCTTAACCGGGCCTGCTACAAGTGACGTCACAACCTGCTGACGTCAAAACAGTGATCCATAATAACTTGAAATTTTTCATGTACTTTGTTCGTTTGTACGGATTGTTAACGATAGTATTTTGATTTTATTTATTGTTTTATATAGTAATTAATAATATTTTTCAGTGTATTTAGATTATAATGCTATCAATAATTATTGATTATAATTATTAAAGAAAGTGTAGATTATATCTATAAAATAATGAGAAGAAAATGTTGTGCTCCTAGTTTCAAATCTAAGTCTTCAAATTCGCTACTGATAATGAAAAGAAGAAACTTTAGCTACGAAAATTACCTTGGGATAATTTTACTTACATTTCAACAGAAGTGGTCTGGATTAAATGTTTCGATATACGTTTCATAATTCGTGAAGCTAAAATTAATATGATGGTATTGAACTTGCTGTGCTGAGGGGAAAAAAATAACCCTAACAACGAATGTCCATCCTACTGTAATGGAAATATTCCGGCATATTTGAATGAATTTGTACTTCCAAATCAAAAAGAGTCAAATGATCTTTAGAAAAAAATAAAATAAAAGAAGCAGACAATAAACAGTTTACAAAATGATTTTGAAAGAAATACTGTAATAAATTGAATGAAATCTGGATACATTTAGTTAGAAGTGAGTGTGCTTTGTTTATAAAATTAAAAGTAACTGATTTACACAACTTAGTAGTTCTACGTAGTTCCATTTAACATTTTAGCTAACTTAAGTGTACAAATATATTATGAAAATAAAACTTTTGATAAGTTAATTTGAGTGGTTATTAGGTCCTAGACCCAAGTACAATAAATAGACAATTATTAAAATATTACAAGTCAGTTACAAAGTTAAGATAGAAAATTGGGTACTTTTCGGTTAGCCGGGCGCCAGTGATATATATATATACATATCTACACACACATATATGTATGAATTAATATATATATATTTATATATGTACATGTATCACTGGCGCCCGGCTAACCGAAAAGTACCGAAAAAGGCTTATGGCGAGAGAAGGAAAGTTGGCAACATATTTTCTGGCAACCTATTCGTAGTTTCATATAAATAAGTATTTTTTTTTTCAATATTTATATAATTTATTTAATATAAAGAAGCCATATATCTCTTTTTATATGCAGGTAGAACAGAATTGTATATATAAATAAACATAAAAGTTCATTAGGTTTGTTTTCATAATTGTGTATATAATTTAAAAACATATCTAACTTTCTGAAGCCCGGATTACGCCAAAGCGTTAAAAAAAAGTGCCAAGGTCTCTATAGTTAAAAAATGTCGATTTCTCTATTTAAATTGACATTTAGTGTGTTTTGGTGGTTAAATTATGGTATGTAGTTGTAAAAGGGAGGAATGGGATTGATTTTGTAAAGTTTTTGTTAGATTTATTATATTTTTTGTACGTATATTTATTGTAAAATAATGTGTTTAGGAAAAGGTAAGTCAATGGGTTCAATCTGATTTATTAATCTTAGCATTTTTTTTAATTTAAAACTTTTAATTTCCTTTAATAAAACAAGTGTATTGATTCCCTTTTATTTCACGATTATGAAATTTAATATTATTTATGTAATCACAAATTATAAGAGCGGAAATGCTCTTTTTATTACATCTTTCTGCTGCGATACATTGAAAAAAGTGGATCACTACTGTGACGTCACTAATACTTGTAGCAGGCCCGGTGAAGGACACACAGCGACATCTCGGAGGCCCCGGTTAGATCCGCAAGAGAGGTCCCGAGTCAAACTTATTTATGTGTCACCAACTTATTTCTCCCAAGTCGTTCCCGGATAATTCGTTACATATATATATATGGATATATATAAATCAGCATTTGAACGGAGGGTGGTTTGGGGGTCTGGGGGTCATGATCGGTGAAAATATACCAAATTTTTTTGGAATTGCTTTCTTCCGAACCTGCAATAGTAGTTTCTTTTTGTAATGAAAGCTACCTAAAAAAGGTTTTTGTATGTGTGTCAGGTTTGTTTGCTTGTTGGCAATGGCTAGGGAAATCTATCGCACGTAGAAGTATGCTAATTTGGATAATGATAGGCAAAAGCAGATTCGAATGCACCTGAGGCTCAGATTTTTCATTTTTGTATAATTATCCTAATTAGTTATTCCTTGAACAAATTTCTGGAACAAAATCTCCTTTGCATAAACCTCTAAGCTGCAAACGGAAAAGATATACATGTAATTATGAAAATTAAAGATTTTGTTGAAAGATTCTTTATTATGGATGGAAATATGCAGTTTTACGCATAATTATGAAAGTAAAATCTTCACAGAATCGGGAATTTGCTTGGTTGTTTAGGGTTGCTGCGATCATCTTTAGCACACGTGGGACAAACAGCCGGGACCTCCGTTAAAAATTAAAATCCGACACATTATACACATCCATATCTGATTGAGATTCGAATCATGCACCTCTTCTTTAGTAGCCAAACGTTCTAACCACTAGACAAGCAGGTAGGCCTGAGTCTGGGCGAAATACTTTGAATGAGGTATCATTTTATCACACGAAGTCAATATGTGTCTTTGATTTTCCTTCTGAAAAAAAGTTTCATGTCTATTGTGTTTTAAAATTTTGACTTTGAATCAAACACCAGAAAAGCTGCAATATTGTACAAAGTTTCTGTAAACTTTACCATTAATATACAACGGGGGTGGCCTTTTCAACTTCTTTTGAGAGAGGGGGGGGGGGAGGGCTCAGGCCCCTGACCCACCTGTGCTGCGCTTGGACATATCGGCACTTTTCTACGCTCTCACATTAAAATAGCCCTTCCATTAAATTCATTCAGTTTTTGTGCAATAATTTTATTCCTCAGCATTAATATAATTTTTTATAAGAAGAAAGGGAAGTATATAGTTCCTTTCTATGTAGGAGCCCGGGTTTTCATAAACAGAAATCTGATAACTGGATCAGAAAAAACGCATCGTCAATTGAGTTACAGAAAAATTAGGGAGTAACTTTAATATCACGCTTCAATTTTTATGCAAGCAGCAAACATGACCATCAAGATTTGATTTTTAGGGTTTCGTTCATCTCACGAATCCCTATTACTCCCGCTCCGTTGTCTGTCCGTCACAGAGCCATTCTCAAAAACTATATAACTTATAGAGTTGAAACTTTGTGTATATAGATGAATACCAGCTGTAAAGAGCTCAAAATACTAAAATTTGAAAAAATCGTATTATTTTAATAAATAGAGATAAAAAACCAAAATTCTAACAGCCTTTTCCTATTAAATTTAAACATTTTTCGTTATAGCAGATGCCAAAGATTTAAAATCCACGATGAAATTCTTTCTACAATAATTAATTTTTTATCAGACGATTTCCACGTGAAAAATGAAAATGAAATAAAAAGTTTCACCAATTGAAAAAAAAAAAATAAATATGAAATAAAATTGATTGACATCATAGTGGTAATAAAATGGAAAATGCCTAAGATTTCTCAATAATACAAGGAATATGAATATGTGTATGTACACAAAGCAGATTAATATCACGTCATTAGAGAATTAAAAAGAAATTCTGACGTCCTATTGGAAGTTTAACGAATTTTTCAAATGTTTGAGAATAATACAAAGCGAATATCAATGTGAGTAATAGAGAATAGTAAATATATGAGTTTGAGAAATACATTGAATCGTGATAAAAATCCGATTATGGAAATATTCGCATATTTTAACATTTTGAAAGTGTACAATCTGTTTAATTTTGAAATTATTTTTTTTAAATATTGCATTTAGTTCGTATGACGGATATTATTATGACAGAATATAATAGCGGGCTTCGCCCACTATCGGACTGGTTTAGATATTTGAAAAAACGAGAAAAATAGACCGGTAAATTTTTACTTTATAAAAAACATGACTTTTTGTTGTTGTTGTTGTTGCTAAATGATATTTATTTGAATTTATTAAAGAAAGGATAAAGTGTTTTGAAAGGAATATTAAATGAAACCCTTTGAGCGATCTTCGATCACACTTACCCACTTGTTTTTATTAGGCACAGTAGGTACAGGACTAGGGATAAGAAAATTTGAGGTGAGGGGAAAATTTTGAATATCATTTCAAATTTTGTGTATAGTGAATCTCATGTATAATGCTGTTGTTATAAGTGTGTTTGATATTTTAAAAGATATTAAATATATACTATATTATTTCTGATTTTAGGGTTTTCCTTTCTCACGTAATAAGGGTTTAAGTTTAAGGTCCTATGCCAGGGACACAAGTAGAAATTAGAGACTCGGTAGAGAGGTGACATGGGCCCTCTGCCTGTCCTGTATATACTATATGCATATACATAATATAAAAACTGTCCTTCACGGGGCCCTTTTCAACTTAGGGCCCGATACAACTGTATCTCTATCGACCTTTGTACATGTCCTTGTCACTCACATAATATTTTAGCCAAAATAATTTTCTGGTAATTCACATATTAATCCAAGACGTTATATAAGTGAGTAAACTGATTGCGCAAGATATATTGAATACAGAGGGCCCCAAGAATGTGTATACTTTGAGTCTTTAATTTTCTAAATCAAGTCTTGACGACTATTAGTGAAACATTCCATATCGACTTAGTCTTTAATTTACTAATGGGAATAATTATTTTGTGTGCACACAAAACAATTATTTATACTTATTTAATTTTCTTTATATGTATTAAAAATTTTCGGATAAATGAGAAATTCCACTCTTAGGTAGATTTCGTAAGAAATACTACCTATTAAATTCTCCCCTAAATTGGAAGTTTTGAAAATTTTTTGCAGATCTATGCCGATTATGACTCCCAGAATCCAAAACTTTATATATCTATCTATCTATCTATCTATGTCACTTTTTTATGGACACGATAACTTGAAAAATTCTGCACAAATCTCTTCCAAACTGATACATAAAATCAAGGGGCATAAAATCTCGGCCAAGTTCGTTAATGGGCAAAATCGGATCAGGGGGGGGGGGGAATGGGGGGCTTTTTGAGAAAACAGAAAAAAACCATAATTTTTTAATTATGATGCGTATCGAATCCGTTTAAAGTTATTATTACTTCTAGGAAAAGGGCCGAAAATTTATGTATGACAGATTTTTGATATCATTAAAAATGGCCCCAAGAGGGGGGAAAAGGGGGGGGGGGGTAGAAGAAAAAAAATCACAAGTTCGTCCATTCACAAGATATCAAATCCGCTTAAATTAATTATAAATCCTCTTAATATTATCTAAAACTTTTATACTGACAAGTTTTTTATAGGACATTTATCATTAACTAGCTGTTACCCGTGACCTCGTTCACGTAACATTAAAAGAAAAATAAATGTACTAATCAAGCAAAATATTTCACTCCCGACAATTAAAAACGTAAATAATTAACTAACTCTTTATCACATTTCATAGAAGAAAATACGATATTTCTTTGTTGTAGGGACCTTGACATAAATCAGTTTAAAAAATGTAAAATTTTGTGCCAAATAACAGCGAAAAGAAAACTGCAACCAATGGAAAAAGGACGGCCAAATAAAATCGTGTAAATCGACGAATTGGGTAAAAAGAAATGTCAATTTTACCTGATAAACCATTTTACTTTTAACGACTTTGAGAAACGTTTTAACAGCCATCATTTAAAAATAATTCATTGGAAATAGTATATGCTTTTTCTTTAAATTCAATTCTTGTGAATTGGGAGGAATAATTCTACACCTAAATGCAAGGAGCTTCAATTGCATAGCTTTTTGCAGCCCAAAATTATATGTAAACATTACTTTTGCATGTAATTTTCATTGCAAATTAACATTTATCAGTAGCGTAGCTAAGGGGGGGGGGGGCAAGGGGGGCGGCCGCCCCGGGGGCCGCTGTCAAGGGGCGTCAGATTGAGAAGAAATTTTAACCGTAATTATCTCACATATTTCGACAATAAATAAAAATTGCTTTTGTGTATGTGTGTGTGTGTGAATATTTTCCTTAGTAAAATATTTTATTATGTACAAATAATGAAACATAAAGTTTCTGTGAATAATGTTTCTAGGAATAGTTCAACCGACTTTTTGTACCTTACATGATGATTACAAAATGATTAAATGTTGGGGGCGCCCAATTGAGAGACGCTTAAAACCGAAATTATCCCACATATTTCGGCAATAAATATCTTGTGTGTGTGTGTGAATGTTTTATTTAGTAAAATATTTTATTTTATCCACCCAAATAATGAAAGAAAAAGCTTCTGTGAATGTTTCTAAGGATTTCTCAACTGAATTTGTACCTTACTTGATTACGTACCTGAAAGGAGGAACAAAATCATTAAATGTTGAGGGCCACATAGAGTCTTTCTCTGAACTCTGTGGTTTTGTGGGCGTCCAATTGAGAGACGCTTTAAACAGAAATTACCTCACATATTTTGACAATAAATAAGATTTGGTGACCTTTTTTCTGTGTGTGTGAATGCTTTCAATAAATTCGGCGAAGGAGGAGGGGGGGGGGGTGCCCCTAGAAAAACGGGTAGACCATATACCAAACTTTTGGAGGTTTACTATATTGGAAATCAAATTCCTTGCTCGTTGTATTCGGGATTTATTATATGTACGATATGCTATTGCAGAGATCATCTGCATACGTTTTATGACTAAGCCACAATATTATAAGTTTCGGAGACGCAAAGGAAGTTATTCCGCTATTTTTAAACAAGTCCATAAACTTTGTAAATACTTTTTAGATTGTTTAAGGGTGTTCAAATCGATGGGTATTTAAAATTTGCAAACAAGGTGCACCGTTGTAAATTTTTAAAACGCAGTTTTCATTGATATTATTAAATGGTTTTAAGAAAATTTTATTATTTTAAAAAAATCAAAAACGTAATTCTTGAGATAAATTAATTTTTTTTTTAAATATTTAATTGAAAAGCTTTTAAAGAAAAATTTAAAGCCACACTTTTCTTACAATTTTTAACTTTTCGCAACATTTTTTTTTCATACTTTCCTTACAAATCTGCTTTATAACTGTAGAAACCACATTTTTAAAAAGTTGATTAGTTAAAATGTCATGACAAATTTTAAATTACAATAAAAATGACATTTTACTTAACATTTTTGTTTTTAGAAAATAAACTATTTATAGTGCTGAGAATTCTATTTTAAATTTTATGAAATGCACCTTATGTATTGTCCAAAATAATTTTAAAAAAGGGAAGAAAGAATATAAAACAATGAATCAATTGAAAAATATTTTCTACTTTTTCACATAGGACATATGGAACACCTTGGAAATAACCAAAGAGTGTACGCAACTTGCAAATGAAACAAGGCAGAAGATTTTTTTTCATAATCGGGTTTAATTTATGAGTTTTAGCAAACGTGGTTTCTCACAAATTGGTTTTCAGTGTTGCTAATCTCGTACGCTTAAAACTACATAGTCATATCTGCTAATGTCAAATTCTCGCCAAGCTTGACGGCATTTGGCTAAAGATCTTGGTGATAAATGTAGGTCGCCATAAATGAATTCAACTTGGCGATAGCTAAATAATTTTTGAAATTCCCATACAAATTCAGTATTGACAAAAACTAGGAATCTTCTATAATCGGGTTGCATGCATTTTAGTTTCAAGCGTTTAAATAAAATTAGCCGAATTCTTAAAAACAAGTAAGAGGGGTGCTACATTTTCCTCCTCATGGCACCAGCCGAAAGGACATTTTTTCGTCTTAAGAAATAATAATGTCATTATTTTTTTATTTAGATAAGAGAGTGGGGGGTGAGGGGGGGGGGGGTGGAGAATTTCTTCTTGCCCCGGGCGCCAAAAAACGTTGCTACGCCACTGACATTTATTACGGTTCAAATTAAAATTAATTTGGGTGCAAATTACATGTAAATGTTACGTTTGCAATGTAATTTGGGGTTGCAAAAAGCTTTGCAATTGCAAGTGTTACGTTTGCATGTAACAGCAAATTTGTGTCCTTGGTTTAATCTATAGCTGAAACAATTCTTGATTTCTGACAGGCGATTTTTCTCTGCAGAATAAATTGATTCATAAAGTTTGAATATGCGGAAATATGTTTTTATTTTTCGGAAATTTTACTGTAATCAAGATTTTTTTTTTCGCCAACTATTCAAATTGAAAATAAAATAATTTTTTTCAGTTTTAATAAGAAAATGGCATAAAAATATATTAATCCGTTTTATTTCTCCTTTTTTATCCACAAAAATGGAGTAATTTAAGTACCATTTTTAGAGAAATTTCGTTAAAATTTGAAAAAAATATATTAATATCTCGGAATCTAATTCAAAATTTTAAATTCTCAGATTTTATATGACATCCTCGAATCAATGATAACCGGTGTTAAGTAAGTCGCGTTGCATTAAGAGGAGTAGTTGCGAAATACACACAGTCAGATTTTAACTTAATAGACTTGTGTTCAATTTTCTTATTCTAATAATCCTTACTGATGCTTGTATTATTAATCACAGAGTTCAGAGAATAAATAGAGATGATATGTTCATGTTTGGCGTGATGCTGAAAATGCAACCCTACAGTCGGCCCAAACAACTGGCGGCTTGCTTTGAAAACCTCTCCCCGTCCAATGAATCCAGTCATTGTTCCACGTGCAGCCTCATCACGCTTCATTTGAAACATATTTAAAAAATCCCGTTTTCGAGGCTAACGAAGAAGAAAGGCTACCGCGGTGCATTATGCTTATCTTTTTTTACAGACCGCCGGAGTACCATGATGCTAGAATCCACCAATGCAGGTGTACGAAAAGAGTATCACGTCACTCTACCAGTCTGTAAAAAAAGATAAGTGGAATGCACCGCGGTAGCCTGTCTTTTTCGTTAGCCTCGTCTCGTTTTATTATGACGTCACTTTGATCCCAGAGAAATCTCTTTTCAATGATATAATTCTTGTTAATTTTCTTTTCCTGGCAATAATGACGTGAATTTTAGCAGAAAACTCACATCTGTTTGTAACTGATATTCAAGGAGCCTCCGTGGCCGAGTGGTTAAGACACCATTCTGCTAATCGCTTGAGAGCGTAGGAGTCAGGTCGGCGGGTTCGACTCCCGCCAGCTCCATTGCACACACTTTGTGGAGCTTCCGGATGTAACTCTCTGGTGTTGTAAATTTCATTGTGACTATCTCGTCCCTGTATATTGACGATGACTTATAAGCGGGCACTTGATGCCAAGCACACAAATCAGATGTATGTTATCAATAAACAAACAATAAACAAATAAACTGATATTCAAGCTTATTATTAATCAGTATCAAAAAAATATTTCAGTTATTCATCTTAAATATGACGTCTATTATGTATATACTTTTATTATACACTGATAGTCATGCTCTTTGTAATATTACGAATATTTGAAAATACATGTTTTATTTATGACGTCATATTTGTTCAAGCCAAAAGGATCCTTTTCATAGTTCCATGGTTCAAGCGAAATCTTTTTCTTAATAATATAATTATTGTTAATTCTTCTTTCTAATTATAACGCAGTTTTTGACAGAAAAAGATCTTTTTAATGAATGTAACCAATATTCATACTTCATGTATAATAACAAATACTCCATATTGTTGTTTCAAATATCACAGAAATTCATCTTCTTTTGAATTATTTTCATTTTTCACGTGAAAATCGCTCAATTGAAACTTAATTGTTGAGGAAAAATTATTTTTCCGCATTTTTATTTATTGGCAACGATCAAAGCCCTAGCAACGATAAAGTAAAATGGTTAAATTTTATCTAAAAATGCCCATTGATTCTCTATGAAAATAATCAAATTTTGAATTATTAAGAAAAGTATTTGAATAAAATAAACAAAAAACAGTCTATGTTCATTTCCGGGTTATAATCCACCTATATGCAAAGATACAGGGCCATTAATTTCTCCATTTTGACGCTGGCTTCAGCCTAACATTTGCACACAATCGGATTTATGATATTACTAGCTGTTACCCGTGACTTCGTTCACGTAACATTAAAAAAAGAATAAATGCATTAATTTAGCAAAACATTTCACTTGATAATTAACAACATATATAATTAACCAAAGCTTTATTACATTTTATAGGAGACCATACGGTATTTCTTTGCTATAGGGGCATTGACATAACCCAGTCTTAAAAAAGTGAAATTTCATGCCAAATAATATATACAATCGCGAAAATGAAACTGCAACTAATAAAAAAAGGAGGACCAAGTAAATTCGTGAAAATCGAGGAATTCCTCTTCGTAAAACGAAAAACAACACTGGCAGAATTCTTCTATACAACAGTGCATTTTAGATGGTATTTGGTGTACAATTTGTATATGTGTGCATTGCTAAATGGGCATTATTATATTGTTTATTTGCATAGACATATGTTATATATTTCTTACTACATTATCTTGTTTATGTATATATTAAATTAAGTGCTTCACGCTAAGTGGTGTAAATAGTGAACAACCTGCTTGTGGATTTTATACATTGATAGCTATTTCACAAAGATATAACAATCTGATGCGATTCTAAAATGTAAATAAAGGTTGCTGGAAAGGACTTTAAATTCTGTCCAATTTAACCTCGATATTTTCTCTATCGCGTCAAGTAATACCGACAAATAAATACCGACGACACAAATCTGATGATGTAAATTTACATATTTTTGTTAGTATATATAAGATTATTTTAATTTATTTCATGCGCTTGAAATTTTTTACGCTTTCTCTAGGGTTAGGTGTCGAATAAATGTACTTTCTTGTTATTTTATTTTGCCATTTCTATTTATTCTATTTTCCATTCATTCCATTTATGGATATTGATTTAATTTACATATTCGTGTCAAAGAATATTCTTTAAAGTTATTATCAGGATTAGGATAGGATACGATTAGGATTAGGATTAGGAATAACAATTGAACGACATTGGCATGACCGATTCAGGTTTAAAGTATGAAACAGGATGTCTATTTACATCATGGAGCAATAAGAAAATTAGAAAATTATCGGCTAATATTTTTTAATATGTTTTACAGTCATAGTTGACATCAAAGGTGAGCGGGGAAATGATCATCTAAAATACCATTAAGTGTTTACCACGCAAAAAAACAAATCTGGTTACAACAATGTATTTAATTTTGCGCCAAATTTCACTTGACAAAAAAAAAAAAAAAAAAAAAAAAAAAAAAGGCAAATTGACTATGGACCTGATTTTAGACCGCTAACCTTCCTATTCTCGGAAATTTTCTACCGATATGTAAAAAAAAAATTCTACTATATAGAACGCGCTTTCACGTTTATAATGCTATGAATTGGCACGATCGGCTTGTTCAAATTTACACAATTCGGCTGGAAGAAAAGATTCATTACTTTTTTATTTCTTCCTTGCTTTTGCATTACGCGAATTTGTTGGTAAAATCGATTTTCTTTTCGATAACATTGTTGTTTTTTAAGTTTAAAAATATTGTAATTTTACTTAAACATTGCTTTAAAATCCATGCAATTTTTCTTATCCTACAAGACTTTACAAAAATCTATTATGAAACAACTTTAAAAAAAAAGCTATATTTAAAAACGACAACAAAGTTTTTCCTATTTTAAAACTAAAAGAAATGTAATATTAAATTCAGGTTCGAAACGACGATTTACAAATGTGTTTCGATTGTGGGAAAATGATAGAGGAAAAATGCTGTTACTTCGACATAATCATATTAAATCTTTAGCTTTTATGAGAAAAGCAACTTTCTCTTAAAAATTATAGTTATTTTTATTAAGATTTTCTGATTTTCGATATGGATAATTTTGCGATGCATATCATTGACATTTGCCATCTAATGTTTTTTTTTCTTTTTAAAATTTAAATTAAAAATATGGTAACTTTATGTTAGCCGTGTGCAGACGATAAATCGCCAACCTATCCCATCATTTGTATTGAATTAATTAAAAATATAAATCTTTCACTCATTTCATTTAAAACACAGAACTTTAATTTACAACACATACATTTAAAAACATATATTACGTACATTTAAAATAATTCCTTACATGTGAAAAAGAAAAAAATAATTGAAATTAATCACAAATAATTTGATAACCCAAGATCACTTTATTTTAACATCAAAACAAATCTGTTTTATTTTTCTATATATGACATCATATTCGCTTCTTTTCCATACTTACTCGTATTTATGCACTTTGTATTATTATCAAATATTTGAAAACGCACGTTTTCTTTCTAATATGACATCATTTCATATTCTGTTTAATTCTTAAATAATTCATTTCCTTTTCATTTTTCACATGGATATTTTTCACGTGAAAATAAATTGTTGATTTTAAAAATTATTACTCAGGGGTTTTATTTCATATTGGCAACGATAAAGTATTAGCAACGGTAAAATAAATTTAAGAATTTAACCATTTTAAAAAAAAGCTGCAAAACCGGACCCTTTGGGCCAAACCAAGCAAACCAACCAACCATTTTAAAATATACGAAAAAATGTCCATTTATTCTCTATGAAAATAATGAAATTTTGAATTATTAAGAAAAATATTGAAATAAAATAAACAAATACCAGCCTATGTTCATATGAGGGTTATAATCAACTTATATTCAAAGATACAGGCTAATTAAATGCTTCATTTTGACGCTGGCTTCAGCCTAACATTTGCACACAATCAGATTTATAATATTATTAGGATTAGGATTAGGATTTAAAGGATTACAAGAAAGAATTCGGTTATACAATAGTCTATGCAGAAAAATTGTTTGTCGCATATTTTAAACATGATGAAATTGATATATATTACCGAGGTTTACTACAAGATGCTTAGTGTAGAATACGACTTGCATAGCATTTATCATTCATTTACAGGGATACATAAAAGATTTCTGATACAGTGCTGTATCAGAAGTATTGTCTATTAGGTATGATTGCTGAAAGTGTGTTTTCAGTTAAAGTATGATTTTTAAATTTAACAAAATTTTTGCATACTACCTGGTATGTATAACTTCTATAGATCTTATGTAAAAGAATTCGTAGGAATTACCGAGAATGAGCGAGAATTGCTTAAAGGTGTTTTTTAATTTGAGTTATGTATTTTCAAGCTCAACTATATTTAGTATACCAAGAGATGTTTGTAGAATTTAAATAAAATCATATAAGGGCTATATTCAAAGAACTAGATAGCCGCCTTTGAATTCATGGAAGTGCGATTTCAGTAGTTATAGGAATGTTGTTGCCTGAATTAAACTTTAAGCTTAATATGTGGCATATATTAAAATCTGTAGGTAATATACAGGGCTGTACAAGAGAATTCAAGTATGTTTCTGTCTATTGGTAGAAATTGTTGAAGGTGAATTTTCCACTGTACTGTGTTGTGTATTTTTTTTACTAAACTAAATGGTACTTTTCGGTTAGCCGGGCACTAGTGATATATGTACGTATATAAACACCTATGTATATACACACATATATATACATACATACATACATGTGTGTATGTATATACCGGGTGATCCAAATGTCAGGACGAACTTTAAAAATGAATAATTCAAAAACGAATCAAGATACAAAGATACGGTTTGCACCAAACGGATGGAAAAGAAACCGGGTTTTGTGTGGCAACGAAATAAAAAAATAGTTCTGTTGGCGACCAACAGAGGGCGCTGTCGGATTTGATTTCTGATGTAGGATTATGCAAAGCAACAAACGATATAAAAAGGAGCAACTGCAGCAGATAATGGTAGTCGAAGATTGTATGCATTGATATGCTGTCCATAGTTGAGAAAGCCTTCTTAGTTAAACTGCATTATAAGAATTCGGAAAGTACCATTGCGGCATTGAGAGCATATCGCTACATGAAGGGTATGAGAGATAGCGAAGGACCAATAACGTTTTCTGCATTGAACAAAATGATGAAGAAATTTGAAGCTACAGGTTCTTTGACGTCACGTCAAAGTAGTGGATGGCCCTCAACAGCCGCTGCTGTTGCCACGACAGTGGAGCAGACGGGGCAATCCATGACGGCGGTTGCTACACATGGATAGTGCAGTGCTCGAGAAGTTTCGAAGCAGACAGGAGTGTCGTACGGAAGTGTCTGGAGAGCACTGCAAATAACTTTGCAACGGTATCCCTACAAATTGCAACATAACCAAGAACTGAAACCTCCTGACTTCGACTCTCGCCGAGATTTTGCGAATTTGGTATTCAATAAGATGGAAGAGCAGCACGACTGGCTTCACACTGTGCTTTGGACAGATGAAGCACATTTCACACTCTCTGACTCGGTTAACACCCACAATTGTCGAGTGTGGACCACAGAAAATCCACATGCAGTTTTTGAGGTACCCTTGCAACAGCCAAAAGTGACAGTCTGGTGTGGCTTCACTGCTGATTTCATAATTGGTCCATTTTGTTTTCGAGGAAGTCACACAGACGGGTTTCAAAACAGTTTCTGTCACTGGTCAGCGATATGTAGCATTATTACAGAACAACATTATTCCTGAACTGCAAGCGCGACAGGCACTCCAAACAGTCACCTTTATGCAAGATGGAGCACCACCTCATATTGCTCTGCCTGTGCAACGCCTGCTACCCTCAACATTTGGGGAGGTTAGCATTATCAGTCGCTACTTTAATCAGGCATGGCCTCCAAGATCTCCCGATCTGACACACTGTGACTTTTGGCTGTGGGGATTCTTGAAGTCAAAGTGTACCGCGACCAACCGGCATCACTAGCAGCACTGAAAGATGCTATCCGCCAAAATGTGTCTGCCATAACGCATTAAATGCTGTGAACGGTGTGGTGCCTCGTCTCACAGCTATACTTCTGAATGATGGGCTGGGCGATATATCGATTTTTATAACATATCGTCTCAACCGATTTCAATCTTCCTTAAATATCGATATATCGGCTCTTGTTATATTCATTCATTAGTCAACACAATTTCTTATTCTCCAATTAATTCTAGAGTGTAAACAACGAAACTGCCAAATAAGAGGTATTTTTCACCTTTGTCTCCTCTTCTCCCATATCTAGAGACCATTCATTTACTATTATGCTATTGAAGTGGTTTAGAAATAAATAGCATTTTCCATTTTTCGATAAAGGTATTTTAAGTTATAAGCAAGTTCTATAATGACCATTTTTCTGGGGTGTTGCGTTACGAAAATTGGTTCAAAACGTTTACTATGACAGTTTTTTTTTTTAAAAATAGAGCCTTTACTTTATTGAAAAATGGAAAGCGCTATTCGATTTCGCCGTTTTTAAATAAGTGCATCTTTCAATTTCGTGCGTCTAAGTTTAAGATTGACTTCACGAATTTGTCAGAAAGTTGAGAGCTTAGATTTGAGAACTGCCTTAACAATATATTATATATATTTCTTGAATTTCAAAAGTATAATATATTTGCAAATCTTTTGCATCCCCCTCCCCCCCAAAAAAACAACCTTAACTTGAATAGTTTACGATTTTTTCCATTTTCAAATCTCTATAAAGAATCAACATCACATTCATTAGAATAATCTACCTTCATTAGAATGATCTACCTTCATTAGAATAGCTTAAGATTTCTGGCATTTTAAAATTCTAGTAAAAAAATAACATCGCATTCTGAAAGAATTGATTTTATAATCTGTAATAATGAAGTACCCGCACTGAAAAGCAAACGCTTATTCATATCGCAATCGTGCCACCTAGAAGAGAAGGAATATCGATAAGCCAGAACAGCCACTCACTACGTTTCACTCACCGCATATCGGTTTCCATACCATGGTACGCATACCATGGTTCTACTCGCGAGTATATTCTAACATTCAGATATCACGCCGGTCGCTTCAGAACTGGCATGATATCTGTGAGTATTTTGATATACTCGCGAGTGCGCGATTATAATCCAGCATTCGTGAGTAGAAAAAATATATTCTTGACATCGTCTATATTTATTGGACTCTCTCATTCACAAATCCATTCACGATTTCGATGTATTAAGTGAAACTCCATGAATAGGTAGTTAATTTAGAGGCTGCACGGGCGCCTGGGTCTAACATTTTTCTATAGGCTTGGAACGGGCCGGGCCTAGTCATCACTCGTTTCGGGCCGGGCTAGGCCAGACTTTTTTCCAGGCCAAATTGGGCCTGGACGTCATTCTTCCTAGTGGTGTGCGCGGGCCGAAATTTTCAGGCCTGTGCAAAAATCAGTAAAATGCGGGCCGGCACAATAATTTTTGCAAAAAAATGCATAGATTTTTAAATGGACATTATTCTACAATTAAAATTCTTTTTAAAGAATAATACATTCATTTCTAGGCAAAAAAAAAACTACAGTAAAACCTTTTAAATAGAACCTATCTATGACGGAAATATGCCTTAAATAAAAAAATGTCTTGATATGTGCTAAATAAAAAAAATACAACAAATGATGTACCTGCTTGCTAAGAATGGAACCTGTCTATAACGGATTTTTTTTTCTTTCCTGATTTTTCTTCTCTTACTGAATCTTTAATTCGATGCAATTGTCCAAGTGAATTTTTTTAATCAGCGTTTATGTACTTAATTGTCTAAATGGTCATAAATATTGTTGATATTTTGCATTCCATGCATTTTGAACATAATTTGAAAATAAAATCTATGTACAAGTGTGCTTTTGTAATAATTTTAATGTTAGGTTAATGTTGTTTCAGAAATATCAGCATTGTTTTATAGAAATTCAGTCGAGGCAGGCTCGGGCTGAACTTTGTTTTTATATCGGGCCAATAAAATTTTTATATGGGCCGGGCTAAAAAACAATGTGTGGTTCAGGCCGGCCTGAAAATTTCGGACCGTTCAGATCTTTAAGTTGAATATGAGTATAAATGAATGCTGGACATATGAAATAGAAAATCCTAGAAAATCGAATAGTGTTCCTTTTTGTGTTCTGTGACTACACTAGGATAATTTACGGATGTTACGGAAATTTCTGAGTTGTCGGTATGGTTGACTCTAATTGTTTCGGGTAATTTTTTGACTCGTGCGGGTCGGGTTAACCCGATCTTTCAAAAGAAGTTATAGAGCAGTGTTTCAAGAAAAACATATATTTGAATATGGATGAGTAAATTTTTATTTGTTTAATTTTACTTTAATATAATCATTAACCTCGGAAAAAAGCACCCGATTTTCACTGTTTGTGAATGAATGAATCTTGGGAAAATGAATAGAAAACCAATGTAGTGAATTATTGAAAAGAAAATACTGAACTGGTATATATCTGCGATTGAATTCTTTTTAAAAATACATTTAAAATGCATACTTTGGAATACATGTGTGTTTAATAAAATAAATAAATAATATGAAACTATGCTTGACAATGAAAGTTCACAACCATTTTCGGAATATAATAGAGAGCACATTTTTACACAAACACAAACCGCCAGGACTCGAATATATTTGATTATTTTTTCGAGTTAGAGTTCTTTTATTTTTGCGGGTTCAGTGATGAATTAATCCGGAGCATCAAATTTTGTACCCCTACTCCCCAAAAAAAGAATTGGTATTTTAAGCTTAATTAATGTTACAGAAGTGCACATTCCTCAACGGAACTCCATATTACACCTGACCCACCCACTTCCTCGGAGTATCAGAAATCCCTCCCAGATCCCGGAGAAAAGTGCCTGAATTCAGCATTGTGCGGGTCAGGCTGACCAAAAGAAAAAGTAGAATAAGCTTTCAAATGAAAAATACTATGTTTTAATACGAATAGATACATTTAATGGTTTCCTTCTCAAAAGGTAAAGTCAAAATTAGAGGTATGATTGTAGACTATTCTATCATATACAGTGGAACTTCCATTTAACGAAGTCTCATCGTTACACTTAAAAACTTCATTATGAAGAAAATTCGTTAAATAGAAATTAACTTCAATTCATGAAATATTTTCTTGAGATATGACAAACAGGTATTGGATTCAGAAGCATTTGATTCAGTTTTAATTATGAAGCCGTCTTTTACAAAACAGTTGTGTACGGTCGATGAAATCACGTCACATTCCCAAGCTTTCATGAGCTCTGATACACAGAATCTCAAACTAATGTTTTCACTACATCGACTTTTTTCTGTCTTTTTCGATAATGTACTTCAAGATTTTTTATTATTCCTTAGACTAATGATTGAAGTTTAGCTGTATTGGCAGGAACAGAAATAACTTTGATGTTCTTCGATTTGTATTTTGAAGCATGTTCTTTTGGATGTACAATGCAATTGTCTATGAGTAAGTGGATTATTGTAATAATTTGGGTTCATTTGTATGAAGATAGCATGTATACTCGAAAAGAAATTTAGGTTTTTATAAAAACAGTCCCAAATTTTACCAAGTTTTTTTCAGGAAATATGACAAACAAAATTATACACAATACCCTGCAATCAGAATTAAAAAATAATAAACATTGTATGAAAAATGAGCAGATTTACTAAATATTGTTTAACTGCGCATGCGCGAATTCAATCAAAATATACTGTGCATAATATATTAGCTAAATGTATAGACCAACTTTTATGAAAGTCTCAAAAACATAGCTTGAAAATTCTGATAGTAATCGTCGATAGAATAAGCTCGAAATTCGCTGTTTCCAAAAGGAAGCAACAAGATGAGGGGTTGTATCAAATATAGAATGAGAGACACTTTATTCTTATTATGTCAACTTTGATAAGCTAGTACATTTGGATACAACCCCTCATCTTTTTGCTTCCTTTTGGGAACTGATCGCAAAATTCGTGATTTTTATGTACCCGATCGACAATATTCATGATTTTCAAACATCCAATTGACGAAATTCGTAATTTTTACATGCACGATCGATGAAATTTAGGATTTTCCTACCCCCGAATGATGAAGTTTGCAATTTTTTCCGAAACAAATGGACGAAATGCACACAATTCCTGAATTTCTGGAGATGTTGGCCACTTTTGGACCGCTAACCACAGATTGTGCATGTGTGATATCATGCTGTGGGTACTTATTTAGTACATAAATATACCTGTTTTATTATTTTCAGATATTAATTCTAGACAAATATTTAAAAAAAAAAGCACTTATGTAATTAGCTACACAAGTACCTAAGCTTAGTGTGACTTATGTAGTTAGCTTACAACTTTGCTGTTAACTTATTTTTTAATTTAAAATAGATTGAAAATTAATATCTCAAGTTTATTCTAAATAATATAAATTAAACTATTTTTACTTAGTACATAAATTACTTGTTTACTGGAAAGTCATATTTTTAAAAAAATTGAATATTCAGTGACATAAATGTACTTACTGGCTATTTAAGAAATTACTCTCACTAGCCAGTTATTGGCTACTAAAAAAAATCAATCTACCGGCCAATGACTACTAAGCAAAATTCCTTATTTTCACCTTTACACTGCTACAAAATCTATATCTGATGAGGGAAGCACTCATGAGCAAGTGAAGCAGGAAAACAATTTTTGCCTATTTTCCTGTTAAAGTCACAAATCACAAATATTTTTGATTTTATTATTTTAAAATTTACATTTCATGAACTTATTTGTGCCAAATTAAACATAAAAATGTTTTTTATTTGAATAAATTTTCTAAGTTTATTTCTAACTATTTTGTAACTTTACTATCAGCTTTGTGTATTTTTGTGACTTTGTAATCTATAATGAGACATCTTATGAGAATTTTAATTTAACATTGTAACTAATAGGAGTAACAGATGCTGGCAAGTAATTGCAGTAAACATTGAACGAAAGAAAAAAAATGTAATTGATGATTGGAAAAAAAAAAGTAAGCTTATTTATATACGTAAATCGGCTCGAACAATAAAAATCTTTACGTGCTTATAAAATTAACCCCACTATGAGAAATATCAAAACTAATTGAGTTTGCAAAATAACCCAAGAGTTATGTAATATGCATTGCTAAAATCAACTTTGTTCCACGCTGGTATTAAGTAATAGCAATCAGCGAAAAACAAACACTAGATTAAAAATAACTTGGTTGCCACATAAAAAAACATGGTCATTTGTCAATCCCTGAATATAACCATTTCACAGATGATGCTGAAAAAGATTTTATATATAAAAAATGAACATTATAAAATTTAATATTTTTTAATGTTAAATGGACCAAATTTTGATTAACGCACTTCTGGTACCTCAATATTTAAGTCGCAGACAAGAAGCATAAATAATGCCTTCAGTATGCCACACTTTCAGATTTTATTGGAAAGTTTTTTCTTTTTCAATAACCACAATTATAGTACAAACTTAAAAAATACAAACATTAGGTCAAATCAATCTAGGTCAGAAAATAGACAGATGCATAAACATCACTCACAGAAAAATGTAAGGATCTGAATAAAATAAAATACTTGTTTTGTTTTTACTTAATAATCCCTTGATAAGTTGATAAAAAAAAAAAAAAAAAAAAAAAAAAGTCATATTTTGAGATATACGTGTATGACTCATAAGATTTTTTCAGAAATATTCTTTCGACTATCTTTGTTCAAAGTTTACAATTTTATATTATGGATATTGATAGAGGTAGTTCAGAAATTAGACACACATTCATTCTGTCACGACTTTATGTTTTGATACATAAGACACCTCATTGTCACTGTTACAATGTGGGTGGGACCTGATTAAAGTACTTCGGGGCACTAGGTACATGTTTTTGTTCCCCTCCCTTCTTTTCAGTCGGTCACATCTTCTAAAGGTAAAATTTTGAATGAAGATTTGTGCACACCTGAAAGTTTTTTGGTATTTGAATCTAAGTCTAAATTTTAAAGCACAGTAAATTAAGAATTTACTTTTTAAATTCTTAAAATTTTGTAAAAGCATACCAAATTTTCTTCCAGATTCAGTGAAATTCACCTATAAAGCACATATTTCTAAGGATAACAAGCAATATTTAAAAACTAAAAGTATAAACAATTTTAAACATTAGGCATTTCTTACTCTGTACAATAATGCATTATAAAATGCATTATTGTACAAAATTGTGGATTCAGTAATTCTTGCAAATGAGTTTTTGTACATTTTTTAGCAGTTTTAAAGGAGTTACTAAACAAATAAGTTTACATGAAATATTTTAAAAACATTTTTCATTATTACGACTTGGACCTATAAAAAGATGGAACATATAAAATATTATATTTTGTACATATAAAAGTTATTAGATTAAAATAAAACTGATTTTTTTGGCATCCTAGGCAGCTGCTTAGGCCATAATTAGGCCTCGAAATGTAGGTCAAGAAAAGGTCATTATTTTTACTGGAAAAGTAATTTAATAGTATTTAATGAAACAAACTAAAATAATAATAAAAAAAAAATGAAGATGATAGATATTTCTTGATAATTTAAAACAAACAATAAAAATGTTCTTTCAAATATCAAGATTTTAGACAAGTCATTTTTGAATGAACTTTAAATCATAAATAGCACTAATTATGAACATAGGTGCTGACTGTGGGGACAAAAGAAAAAAATTTAAATAATGAAGTCTGTACAGAGCCGTAACCAGCCAGCAGTCAGGGGAAAAGGGGGGGGGGAGGTGCAGAGCTTTGAAATTTTTTGTTGGTAGTAATTCATATTTGATATTTTTTCCATCCACTTAATGGTAAAAAAGAATAAACAGAAGTAGAGAGAAAATCAATTTGTGATAAAATCTTTGATTACAAATTTTTAGTTGTAATATGGATGCTATTTTTTATTCAAATAGTATGAAGTCTAGAGAGGGCTTAGAAGTTGCTGGGGGAGGGTGGGCTCAACACACCCTGCCCTCATCTAGTTACAGCCTTTGGTCTGTACTTTATTATTTTTTTTTACATGCATCTGTGACCTCAACGATAGACTATCCCATCTCCCTAATTACTAAAATTTTTTTTAAGTCACATTTTTCAATGAAACATAAATATAACATAAGGATACCATAAAATGCAGAACTTACTTCGAGGGTTTTTCTAGACAATAAATTTGAGCAGTGTTGATAAAAATAATCCCTTTTATTTATTAATTATTGAGATTGGATTTCTTTAATAAATTACTATATAGCAATAAAAAAAATTACTACTGTAATTTCTGGCCTATAATCCGCAGATTAAACAATCAAGTTTCAACCCAGAAATTTTATTTTATAAAATGTAACTTATTGGATCGCTGTAAATATTTGACTTTCTGGGTCGAAGGATGATTATTTGATCTGTGGAACATAGGTCGGAAATTACGGTACTATATATATTTTTTTTAATGATAATAAATAATTTACATAATTTCAATTTGTAAAGTTCATTACAAGTAAATAACTCAACCAGAAGTAAAAATAAATTATTTTATTTAAATTTACATATTTAAAAATCCAAATATTTAACTAAATATTTAGTCATTTTTATACATTTTTACGATGTTGACACATAAATTACTATAAGTACAGAGGATTCACAATAATTCAAACTAATTCAGAAGTTTTCCATTAGAACAAATGTTAAAATTAGTACATTAATTTGAACTTATTTTTATCACATTAGTCAATTTTAACTAAAACTAAAGTAATATACAGTGAAACTTCCATTTAATGAAGTATCATCGTTACACTTAAAAACTTCGTTATGAAGAAAATTCGTTAAATGGAAATCAAGTTAAATTCATGAAATTTTTTTTTTTCAGATATGACAAACAGCTATTTGATTCAGAAGCATTTGATTCAGTTTCAATTATGAAGCTGTCTTTTACGAAACAGTTGTGTACGGTCAATGAAATCTCGTCCCATTCCCAAGCTATGGTTCAAGCTTTCATCAGCTCCAATACACAGGTTCTCAAACTAATGTTTTCACTGCATTGTCTTTTTCGATAATGTACTTCAAGAATTTTTATTATTCCTTAGCCTAATGGCTGAAGTTTAGAAGTTAAACACACATAGCAGAACACAAATAACTTTGATGTTCTTCGATTTGCATTTTGAAGCACATTCTTGTGGATGTACAAAGCAATTGTCTATCAGCAATAAAAGGTCATGTGTACGTAACGCGATAACTCTTCATAGAAATATCCGTTTACCTTCAAATTTTGTTTATAGGTTCACTGTGTTAAGGCGCTTCCCTGATTAGTTTTCGGGATTGATTGGTTAAGTATAAAGGGGGGGAACGGGGGGACTAATCCCCCTTAATTTATATAAATGGGTTTTTCATGCAGAATTATTCCGTTTACCTTCAAATTTTGTTTATAGGTTCACTGTGTTAAGGCGCTTCCCTGATTAGTTTTCGGGATTGATTGGTTAAGTATAAAGGGGGGGGGGACGAGGGGGGCTAATCCCCCCTTAATATAAATGGGTTTTTCATGCAGAATTATTCCGTTTTCCTTCAAATTTTGTTTACAGGTTCACTGTTTTAAGGCGCTTCCCTGATTAGTTATCGGGATTGATTGGTTAAGTATAAAGGGGGGCGGGAATGAGGGGGGCTAATCCCCCCCTTAATTTATATAAATGGGTTTTTTATGCAGAATTATTCCGTTTACCTTCAAATTTTGTTTATAGGTTCACTGTGTTAAGGCGCTTCCCTGATTAGTTTTCGGGATTGATTGGTTAAGTATGAAGGGGGGGGGGGACGAGGAGGGCTAATCCCCCCTTAATTTATATAAATGGGTTTTTCATGCAGAATTATTCCGTTTTCCTTCAAATTTTGTTTATAGGTTCACTGTGTTAAGACGCTTACCTGATTAGTTATCGGGATTGATTGGTTAAGTAAAAAAAGGGGGGGGAAACGAGGGGGCTAATCCCCCCTTTAATTTATATAAATGGGTTTTTCATGCAGAATTATTCCGTTTACCTTCAAATTTTGTTTATAGGTTCACTGTGTTAAGGCACTTCCCTGATTAGTTTTCGGGATTGATTGGTTAAGTATAAAGGGGGGGGGGGCTAATCCCCCCCCCTTAATTTATATAAATGGGTTTTTCATGCAGAATTATCCCATTTGCTTCAAAATTTGTTGATAGGTTCATTGGGTTAAGACGCTTCCCTGATTAGTTTTCGGGATTGATTGGTTAAGTATAAAGGGAGGGGGAACGGGGGGGCTAATCCCCCCCCCCTAATTTAGATAAATGGGTTTTTTATGCAGAATTATCAGATTTTCTTCAAATTTTGTATATATATTCATTGTAATTAGAGACTTCCCTGATTAGTTTAAGGGGTTCATTAGTTAACTATGAGGGGGGGGGGGTAACGGGGGGATGACCCCCTTAATATATTGTTGATTTCTTTATTTTTCTCTTATTTCAGATTCTTTGAAATAAGAGTGTAATATACAATTAGTGTGAATAGCCTGTGAGCTCAATGACCTCAGTTTAACTGGGCAGTTTTCTTTTTATTAATTTTCTTAAACAACCTTATTTCTTCAGTAATAATCAAGAAAATATTACAAAATTCTAAAATTATCATATGATCTGTACATAACTCAAATTGGTTTTAGCATTTGATCTATTTTGGAAATTCCTTGTTATAGATTAGCGTCTAAATATCTATAATGGAATGATAACAATAAGGGCATGATCAGAATTTTCAAACATCAAAGAAAAATTCAGCTGTTAAAATTTACATTCTGAATAAGAAACACTGAGTAATGATTTCGAATAAAGTGATATAGATGCTGCAGAATTGCAGAATTCTTTTTCTTTTTGGTTCATAAAAGATATTTCATCATTGGCGAATTTTAGTAAAAATTGATGGAAAATTGATGCTTAGAAAAATGTTCAGCTATTATTTTAACACTGTGTAGAAATTAGAAAGGACAAAATTTAGAAAGACGGAGTAAAAATTAAAAAAAATTATAAGCTGGGGTTAAATAAATATGGCTAAAAGTTAAGTACTCAAAACTTTCAAGAAAATCTACTAAAGCAGAAAATAAATGCTTTGAAACCAATTTTAAACATTAACGGCAATGAAAACACTGCATAGAGATATTTATACATCTAGTTTGACGTATTTAAGTTCTATTTAGCTGTCCTTCAAAACAAATGTTTTATGAAAAAAGTTTTAATACAAGTTTATGTTTTATAGTGCATGATTTTAAAGTGAAATATTCATGAATAATTTCCTACATTTAAAACAATTTTAATTATAGAAAAGATATGTTCTTATTTGTCTAGCTCTCTATCTGTGCTCTTAGATTACAATGAGCTTGGTATATGTTAGTGGGGTTTATTATAAAAGATTCTCGATTGAAAATGGAATGTGTAACATTTTTATTTCTTTTACACATAAAAGAATTCCATTACATTAAAGTCTATGGGAGAAAAATCCTTTGTGGTGTATTTTAATAAAGTAACACTATTTCAAACATACTGAAGTTGATATACACTATTGAAGTGCAATACAACATTAGTACTGTAGATTATGAAGTGCATGGCATTTATCATTCATTTACAGGGACGCACAAAAGAATTATGTTACATTATGGCGTATGGAGGCAAATCAATTGCACTGTATATTTTAAATGTTACACTATTTTAAACATATAAAATTCATGTGCATTGCTGAGGTGCACTACAAAATGTTTACTGTAGAATATGGAGTGCATAGCATTTATTTGTTCAATTACAGGGACAACGGTATCTTACTCACAAAAAAATTTGGTTACAGTACTGTCTATAAGCAAAAATCGCTCTAAATGCATTTTCAGATGCAGTTAGTTGTGTTATGCATTTCCTAACCGATTTAAAAATTAGATTAATATGCACATGCAGTGTGTATAAAAATCTGTAGATTATATCCAGGGCTACACAAAATACTTCAAGTCGCCATATTTAGGCAATAAATGTTAAGGGTTTTTTTTTCAAATGGGTTTTGAGCTGAATTAAATTTTAGCAAACCATGTAGAGTGTAACAACTCTAGAAATCATATACATGGCTACTCCAAAAGAATATCTTTTGACTTTGGGCATTAATTGCTGAAATTAGGTGTTTAACTGTGTTATGCATTTTCTAAATTGTTTATTTGGATATCTTTATTTACCTTATTAAACAGTGAAGTTTTGTTAGAGTATTCTGCTGTCCTCTAGAAAAAAAATTAAGTTAAATTTTCTCTATATAAAGTCTAATAAAGAATGCAAAAAAATTAAACATTGCTAAATTTTTACAGCTTGTTCTGACTAAGATTTTAATGTTGAGCATTTTTCATTTTATCGCTTTATTACAAAGTGACAGCCAAATACGTGATAATTAAAATAAAAAACCTTTTGTTAACTGAAAAAACCACATCTGACATTATCAGCTGAAAATGAAGCATTTTATTACACTATGGGGCTCAGTCCCCTACTCAATAACACTCGTCAACCCCCCGTGAATTGCAAAGCAATCCACATCGAGACCGCTGCGTGATCCCAGCTCGCTTTGCTCGCCCCTTTTTCTTTTTCTAGTAATTCTAGTTGGAATAAGTACTACAATAAATCATTTGAACATATGAAAATGACAATTTTTTTAATGTAAAAAAGTAATTGAACTCTGTTGAAAACACAACTAAAAATGCATTTAGCTACTAATGAGCATATAAATCATTTAAATACTATGAAAAAGGGATCTTGGAAACATAATTAGTTTAAAACTTATTGCACATATAATATTGTACAGCACGGCTTAAATTCATAAAAAAAAAAAACACTGCGTGGTAGGAAGATAGTTTATCATCAATGACTGTTTAAATTTTGTTCGACATTTTATTATTATAATTGATTATAGATTTCGGAAAAATAAATTATTTTTACTTCAATAAAACAGCAGCAGATGGCAGCAGGGGCATTCTAGAGAGTTTATATTTTATTATCTCCGATTTTTTGTGCGAGTGAAATTCGTAAATAAATTCTAAATAAGAGTTGAGAATTAATCTGAAATTAACAATATTTCTCATAAATAAAATGAGGAATCATCTCAGACGCTTTGGATTATGTTCATATTATTTTATTTTTAATAATTGCTAGCTTGAGTTTCACTGCTGTGACACTGACTGCCATATTGGAGGAGGAGCTAACACAATCTTGTCTGTTCATTGGTCTGAGCTCTGGAAACTATGGTTGTTGCCAACAATAAGATAGAAATTCAGCCCTATTTCCGCGCCACGTAAGACATATATATATAGATATTAATGATTTAACATAAAAATAATCAAAAATTTATGCAATTCTCCTCAAATTAATTATAACAAGAAAACATGTAAAAATTAAGCTAATATTTTGCCAGAATTCTGCAATTGTTAGTTTAAATTATTTAAAAATTAAAAGAGCACTCTTTAGGTATTTTTATTATTCTAAATGGTAAATAAAAACAGAACAAAACAAAAAAATTGACTGTAGTAAAATATTTGATTTTTTTTTTTTTTTTTTTTTTTTTTTTTTTAAGGAAACATTTTGCTCTGGGGTTTTTTTAGAGGACAGCACAATATTCTGGAAGTGTTGGAATGTGTATCTTAATTTATGTGTGACACATGATTTTTCTTTCATTCATTTTTTGTTTAAACTTTAGAAATAAATTAAAAAGGTATAAAAAGGTTTTTTTTTTTTTTAAATTGGATAATTCAAAATTTTTTTGTCGGTCCATGGGAGTTTGATTTAACAAGAGTTACTTCTATTAAAGTCATTTAAAATTAAACACCATAAATACAACAGTATAGGATTTTTAAGAAGACATAACTGACATATCATTACATAACTCTTGGAAGCACTGATTCATCAATAGAAATCAATATGGGGCACATATTCACAGCAAAAATATATTTACCATTATTTAAATACACAAGAGATATTAAAAAAGTAAGGTAACAAGAGTGCTCATGCATATATTACTGTAAAAAAAAAGTATCAGCTTTTTTTAATAGTGGTATTTATTCAAAGCATTACCACAATATGTTAGGAGGTTCATATATCTAATCTAAATGGTAAATTACATTTAATGACAGGTATACATGCATTATAAATTGCTAATTAGATAAGAATTTTTTGGTAGGGTTTTCTTTCTACTTTGATGATGTTGGCAAAGTGGATAAATACATAGACGATGTTGAAGGGATGGCTAAATCCATAGTTGATGTTGAAGGGGATGGCTAAATCCATAGTTGATGTTGAAGGGGATGGCTAAATCCATAGTTGATGTTCAAGGGGATGGCTAAATCGATAGTTGATGTTCAAGGGGATGGCTGAATCCATAGTTGATGTTCAAGGGGATGGCTAAATCCATAGTTGACGTTAAAGGGGATGGCTAAATCCATAGTTGATGTTAAAGGGGATGGCTAAATCCATAGTTGATGTTAAAGGGGATGGCTAAATCCATAGTTGATGTTGAAGGGGATGGCTAAATCCATAAATGTTGTGGACGGATCAGAGTCTTGAAATAAGATATTTAGATAAGGACTAGAATCTTCCAACATAGTTTTAGAAATATGAGGCACATATGCATTTTAAATTATCCCAACTTGAAATGATGGAATAATTTCGCCAGTAGACTTCACCTATAATAAAATCATCTATATAAATGTACATACTTTAAAAACAGTTAAATTTTACAATATATAATTTTTTAACCTAAAAAATGTAGGAAATTCATTAACAGAATCTATATCAATAAAAGAAGTTTTTGTCTGGATTTTTTTTATATTTTATATTGAACAGAGCAATTCAAGCATTTCCCTGATCTTTCAAGTTTGCCAGCAATTTTGACCCACTCAATAAAAGCAATTCAAATTTAAACTTTTTGTCCAATATTCAATTTTGTCCTCCTTTTTAATAAAGTTTATTTGGAATTTCTAAGCAATTTTTTTAACCTTGAGACTTAAATTGTACCCTTACTGCCTCTTTTGTGCTAAAACCACTAAATCTGCAGATCTGGTGCATCAACGCAAGCTTTAAAAGTCATTGTTTATGGATATCACTTAGCATAATATTTAATGTTGTATAATCTGCAATTTAATTTTTTAAACTTATATTATTATTATTTATAATTTATAAGCAAATAGGATTTTTCAGTTTTCGTAAATTTTTGGGATGCCACATTAAACAAAGTTTTATGCAATGGTATTCTTATGAATTACTTATTCTTGTAATAAGCACATTTCTTCATTTTAACATTATGTTTTCAATTTCCAGTAAATGTGCTATTTCAGGATTCGAGTATATGTATGGATGCGTTTACTAGTGTAATTTCATTAGATTAACCATCTCCTTCTACAGAAAATTTTATCCTATCATTAAAAGAATACTAACCTTTCAACCATGAAACATCAGAAGCTGTTGCAGAAATGGAATAAAATCTTGTGTAACAAATATACTTATACAAATGTGAACTATTCTTACAAGACTTACATCCTTACACATCCAACGCTTTTATAATTTTTGTATGAAAAAAACAAACAAAAACATTTTGGTTAGTTCCGTAACAGTTAAAAAGAGAGTATTTATTAAAATAAATCCTCATTTATTTCAATAGAAAAGCATACTAAAATCATCCAAAAATAAGCTATTTTGTTAATAAAGAATTGCATCAAAATAGTGTGATTTATGTGAATTTTCCTTTTTTAAATACTCTTTGAAATACAGTTGCTAAACAATTAAATGAAAGAGGAAAATAAAAAGAAATACTTTTTAAAATTTGTAAAAAATGAGAAAGTAAAATGTTTTATATTCTTCGATACAATTTCCCCAAAAGTTATATACAATTTCAAATTTTTGATAACTGTAATGGCAAATATTCAAAGCAACCGGATTAACTTAAGATCTCTGTATCAAAAAAATTAGCATACATAATTTGACTTTTAAATCTATTAAAATGTGCCATTATTTTTCAGTGAATAATGAAATTTTAAAAGTGACTGAATTCCATAGAAAAGTATTATGACATGAAAAAAAATTTGTCTACTTTTTTTGAACAAATCAACCAAAAATTATACAGCTAAATCCAGATACGTTACCAATATACCTACCTAATTACAAGTTAATTGGATGCTATTTGCGACAGTTTTCACAAGTCAGATAGACAAACAGAAACCAAAATTTTTTCATATCTCACGAGTAAGTTTCAATTTATATTACAGCAAAAACTAGTTTGCATAGTAAAATCTGACTTATTGTTGTGTTTTGTAGAGAACACCCTAAATTTTAAGTATTAAAAGTTGCCTTTGAATATCAAAAGAAGTTTAAAAATAAATAAAATGCCCTTAAGAATCTAAATGGGGCCCTTTTCCCATTAGCAGCACTCTGCCTTTTTTTTAAACCTGGGGGAACTCTAGTAAGGTTGATTTTTTTTCCTGAAATGCTGCAAAATTTCAATGAAGGAAAAGTTTCGACATTGGTTTAAGTAACCCCTTTATTGGCAAAAATCGTTGCATGTGATCTCGGATACACTGTAACCAGTGTAGAGAGATATATTTAAGGTAATTCTGGGAAACTATAAGGAATTTAAGTATATTTAAAATTATTATCCCAGGCAATGTCGAGCAGGTGTGCTAGTAACTGAATAAATCAAGCAAACTTTAGTCAAAAACGGCCTTTTTTGTTGTTGTTGTTGCATGCCTAGTTGAATTTAATCTTAATTTTAAATTATAATTATCATGCTAATCACTTAATGCAACTATCATTTAACAAAATATGCACAAAAATAATTTTTTTAAGCAAATGTTTTTATTTGATGTAGAATTTAAGAATGTTAGTGATTTGCACCCAGAATATTATATATGTAATTCATTGCATTAAAAAAATTAACACTTAATATTTTTTTGTAATAATACATTTTTTTTTTTTTAAATATGAAAACACTAGTGATTCATATAGCTACACAATAATACATTACAAACAAACTATGAAGACTAAGTTAGCACAAAAGTTGTAAAGAAAGAGAAAGATGAAACAGAGGATATATTTCTAATTGGATAGGAATTAAAAAAGAAAATATTTTATCAGATTTTAACATAAGCTTTAATTTAAAAGATTATATACTGCAGAAATAGATAAAAGCTTTGATTAAAAAAATATATATATGAAAATTAAATTTGCGTGTTAGGTAAGAAATTTTTTTGAAATACATAAATACGTATATGTATATGTATATATATATATATTAAATACTTGA
This sequence comes from Maratus michaelseni, assembly GCA_963931845.1. Lineage (NCBI taxonomy): Eukaryota > Metazoa > Arthropoda > Arachnida > Araneae > Salticidae > Maratus > Maratus michaelseni. The sequence continues at coordinate 150,513,223 of OZ007597.1, read as the reverse complement.
GAAAACAGGAGAAATGTTTGAGTGTAAGATAGAAAGGGAGATAGGTCTCAAAATAAAGGAGTTTCTCTTAAAAACAGTAGACTGGGCAAGTACAAAAATGCACATTAACATTTAAAAATGATTCTTATAAAGCAAAAGGGTATTTTATTATTATTTGTCTCTCTTGTACAGCTTCCTGAAAATTCTGTGGGAAATACTTGGTACAGCATCTTTCTTCAAAAGCAGTTTGTATAATCTTCAGAAAAATGAAGACTATGTTGGATGAAAAGTGCATTTTCTCATTGCTTTTAACCCCAATTTTAAACGCTTTGGATCATTCAAGAAGAGCCTTAAATGAAAAATATCATTAAATATTGCACATATAAATATGTAATGCCACATGTATGAAGATAAATTTTATATACATATACACATTATTTCAACATAAAAAAATTACATGTCTTTTCATTAAGTTATACTGTTTAAACTATTTTCTTTTCAACGGTCAATATCAAAACACAATAAAATTTATCTAAAGAAAAAAAAAACTTGACTATGGAAAGAAACACCAAAAGTGAAAATAAGGCAAAATAGTATACTATCCCCGTGGGAAAGTCCTTTTTAAAGCACCAATATCCTTTTTTTCTTTCATTTTTTTTAACATCTAGATTTTAATATATCTGTACAGTATCGGACCTCTTATCCGGCATTCCGTAAACCGGAATATTCCGAAAACCGGCATTTTTTATGATCTCATCATGAATAATAACAAAAACTACAGTTAAAAAAAAAAAAAAAAAAAAAATCCATAAATACCGAAATGTAATCTGAAAAAAGGTTATTTTATCTTTTTCTTTTTCCTCCCTACCGGGAGCTGCCTGTTCGAAGTTTGAAAGAATGAACCAGATAAAAACTGCTTCAAGGTCGAAGGGCAGAATTTTTAATAGGTCATTCATCGTTCCAGCAGGCTGAAAGAGAAATCTTTCCTTTAGAAAGTGCAACTTTTTCAGGGATCTTCTCTCTTAATTATCAGATTGTGTTAAAATTTTCAGCAAATTGAAATAATAATAAATAAGGCAAGTTACCAAATTTCTATTAAAATACCTTAAATTTTCAGAGAATTAGAGACCTCCCAAAACAGTCCACTTCAATCATAAAAAAAAAAAAAAAAAAAAAAGAGCTGACTATTTGTAGTTTTTTTTTTTTCTGGTGATCTGAGAGGTGAAGTCGGATGTTATCTTGCATCTGATAATGAATGTTCGTAGCTATGCAGAAAAGATTCAGTATTATTGTGGATTGCTGCATATTTTTTTTTTTTTTTTTTTTTTGTATTTCGGATGTAATTGAGGCAATACATGTGAATCATACAGAATTTAATTTAGTGCTCCCTATTATACGTTTATACGTGTATACGTATAATACGTATTATACGGGGTGCAGATTTTTTATACGTATCATACGGCACAGTCGGTTATACGTATTATACGAAACACTATATACGGTCCAACGTATATACGGATCTTACCCCAGCGGTTAAACGTATAAACGATTAAACGGTGTTCATGTGAAAAAAGATACTTTTCTCCTGCTAGTCTGAGCAAAGTTACTATATCATATGGTTGCCCCATTTCATCCTGCAACCAATAGCGAGCGATTTGCTGTTTGACGCATTTAGCCAGCTCGATTTAGTTTTCCAATTGATTTGGTTTAGAAAAGCCCTATTTTTAATTGAAAAGTATCAATACAAATTTTCGTGTGAAGAAGTATAATTTTTTTTTAAATATTTTTTATACATAGGACAAACATCACATCTAAAATTTAAACTATTATGTCTTTTCAGTTCTACGATATTTAATTTTTAAATTTGCTATTTTTATCATTACATTTTATTTGCTCCTCAGTATGAAAAGTTTATTTTCATTTTAAAAACAAGCAAATAGTAATTTTTATAAATAAAATCTTAAAGACCTACAAGAGCAGAAAATTTAATGTTTGTATGATTGCAGTTAATATCATGTTAATAATTTTATTATAGTATATTTATAATATTTGATTAGTATTCTATTTGAAATACATAATAATTGTAATATTATTATAATTGTGACATGTATTTCATATAAACCTATAAAAAAGTAAAAAAAAATTCACTTAGATTTCAACCTCATACCACAGATACGCAAGATTGAGTTTTGTGTAATTAGATTTAAATTACAAATAATGTAAAAACTTTAATAGGTAATTGGCTGAATATTTAATATTTTTAAACCGAAATATACATAAGATATAATTACACGATTAAATGGAAATAAAATTTGAAATTCAGAGTAATGTACTTTATAAACAAATTCCGAAATATTTATATAAAATATTATTTTAATGCTACATATATGCACATACATAATAAAAAAAAAATAAGTATAAATTATTGCGTGAAAGAGAGGTTTACGTTTATGCAAAAATTTTATTTCCTAATACTATTTAAAATTAAAAATTACATTTCTTTTCAACTTTCTAAACTTAATTTTAAAATTTACTGTTTCTTCAGATTCTATTCAGATAATTTATGTGATTAAATATCAAATAAATTTATATATATTTTTTATGAAATCTAAAGTAAGACATCAGTGTCCTAAAAGAGATTTAAAATACAAATAAAAATAGAAACTTTAATTTTTAAATTGCCGCATTTTTAAAACCGAAAGATTTATGTGATATAGAAAAATTAAATTTGAAATTCAAAATAATATACTTTATAAAATATCTTCCAAAAGGATTATATTAATTTATATTTTAATGATGTATGATGATAAAATTATATAAAAATATTTTAATAACTAATATATTAAGATACCTTCAAGTATACCTTCAGAATATGCTTTCATTTCGAGCATTTTATTTCATTACTGGGTGAATTTTGAAGATGTATTTTAGATGCGCGTTCCCTTATTTGCAATTATTCGTACTGTTTTATCATGCAATGATAAAATACATGAGTTGATTGATCATACACATACTGATCATACACAGTTGATTGACTCCACAATTTTTATTTTTTGGCAGCGTATCTCTTTTTAAAACTTTCTAACATAGTTTAAAAGTTTTCTGTCTGTATGCCGTCTGTTTGTCCTGCCTGTCTGTGCTGTAACTGCCGTAAATATACTCGGATTGTTATGCAATTGATATATCTTATTGAGGTTTACTATGCCATGTTCGGTCTTGAAAATGAAGTGTGTAGCACTTACAGATTATTTTACAGGGACACTCAAAGGATTCCGTTACTTTACGGTCTATGGGGAAAATTGTTTGCGGCTTATTGTAATGATGTTAAACTATTTCAAACATATTAAAATTGACAAATATAACTTATGTGCACTACAAGAGGTTTACTATAGAATATTGTATGCATAGCACTTATAGCTCCTTTATTGGAGCACTGAAAAGAATCCGCTACATTACGGTGTATGGGGAAAAATCGTTTGCGGCGTATTTTAATGATGTTTCAATATTTTATACATATTCAAATTGATACGTATCACTGACGTGCACTAAAAGACGCTTACTGTCATATAATGTATCGTTCATTTACAGAAACACTCAAAAGTATTCAGTTAAAGTACTGTCAGTTAATAATAATTCCTTGAAGTATGAATTTAGTTGCGATACAAGTTTTTAAATATAACGAATTTTTTGCCTATTACTTGTTATGTATAAATTCTATGGATCACCCACAAGGCAGCACAAAATACTTGAATACATTTGAGTTTATTAACGGAAATTGCTGAAGGTGAATTTTCAACTGTGATATGCCTTCCTTAACTGAACTAAATTTTAGCAATTTATGCCGCTTTATGTATAGTATTAGCAATATTATTGGTAATTTGTATGCATAGTTTATATACAAATCTATAGATCACATACAGGCCTGCACAAAGAATTCGATATTTTTTCGAATATTGTTAGTAATTCCTGAAATGGGATTTTTAAATGTGTTATGCCTTTGTACAAATTTTTCACTTGGATATCAGATATTAGACCTAATTAAACAGTAAAGATTTATTTTTGAAAAGTTTGAAAGTGTTACATAATCTATGCTTGATGCATGATTTTTCTAAAGCTATTATCTGTTCCTTTGGATGCAATGATCCATCATTTTTTTATATCAGATTTCTTCGAAAATGTATGATATAGAACATTTTGCGATTTATCCAAACGATTAGTACATGTTGCAATAGCACAAGTACTATGCATTTTCAGCAAAATCAATGCAAACAATGCATTATTTTAAAGAGCTAAGACCAAAAGCACTAACAAAAGCTGGAAAATTGTTGCCACGTATTTAGGAAATGTGACCGGAAATCTCTCTTTCCGAGAAGGAATGAATAAAGCTTCGTGTGAGGGAAAACTGCCCTGGCTGTCAAAGGAAATGAAAATAATTGTTAACATTGCATCCCTGTCCGTTTCAAAGATCGACCAAAGATAACAAGGAATAAAAATTCCATATTAGCAAAAAAGATACACGATTATTTCATTTGGAGGAAAAAAAATCTCTAAACCGCTTTATTCCTAGAAAAAAAATTACTTTGTGCCTAATGAAAAATGTTTTATTTTGAAGAAATATGCTCTTCTGTGACCAAAGAAACGATTTTTTAGCATAAATACTATTTTAAAATCAGAAAAAAAAGGTTCTTTCGCTTTGGAAGAATCGTCCTTAGCATCGCCAGTGACGTCAGAAAAACCGAAACCCTCATGCCAGACGTAAAGGGAAATGACACCTACCGGGTCTGTGGATCAGAGAAATTGCGAAACACCCGCTGAGGCCCACATTCTCGTAGTTTACGTGGACCATCATGATTACTTGTTCAAAGACCCACGAAAGCCCCTAATTTACCTGCCTTGCGTTAAAGGTATTCCAAAAAACAATTAAAAATCGAAACTTTTTCCCCTCAGTTAAGACTTATAGATTTTTTTTCTTTCTTAAATCTAAGCTATTAATTATGAAATGTTTTACTATGGGTAGTGGGTAGCTCCGAAGCTAACTTTCGCATGTCTGTAACGCCCCCACACACAACTTCTTTAGATTTATGGTGTATTTTTTGTAATGTGGCCACAGAACACGGGCATGCATTGACTTTTTATCTTAAAGTGACACTGACCAATCCATTTCCTGGGAAGTTTCGCAATCATTCTTTTATTGTATTTAAGAATATTTGTTTTTCTCTATTTAACACGTTCGCAACCAAGGACGTATACGTGACGTCGTCACTTGGTCACTGATTTGACAATCCACTTTTAATCCAAAACTACGAAATAATACCGGAAATTTCGGAAGAAGTTTTTTATTTTATCTAATCACGGAATGGCAGTCATTAAATAAAACAAATATTGCTATTAGGATTTTCAGATAAGAATTCGTAATTTCTGAATAAAATAAAATTCCGTTAATTTTAACCCGATAGTCAACGTGTTAAAATATTTTGAAAATACCCCCTTCATTAAAAAAGAAATGAGAAGGCAAGTCATTTTATGCATGTGTGATTGCGTTCTAAAATCTGCATTGACGATTATTTGTCTGGCTATTAGAAATCAAAAGTTATAAGTACTTCACACACACAAAAAAAAAGTCAAAATTAACAAAAAATCTTAAACGTAATGTCCATACACCTTGTATAGAAAATACCATGAGTGTCATGATTAAAAAAATGAACTTTCGTTATACATATTAACACAGAGTGGAAAACATTAGCCCCGTCGAAAGAATAACATTTGAACCCGGTTACAATCTTAAGTACACGCACTCACAAATAAAGAATTTTCAAAAAATAAGAAAAGAAAAAAAAACTTACTTAACAAGAAGTGACAATAAATCTGAAACGTGTCTATTCTTATTCTTTTCTCAGAGCGTTTTCTTTTGTTATATGCTTATAATAATCGTTTATAGGGAAAAATAAGAATACCCTATGTATGAAACATATTATGCAAATTATTTCGCTAATACCACCGATTTCCAGCTTGTTTCCCGTTTTGTGACGTAATACTGATGAAGTCCATTGGTATTAAAAGTAAATACGTATTAAAAATATACGTATAATTGAATTTTTCGTATACTTAAATTATACGTTTAACCGATATACGCTAATACGTATATGGATACGTTTAAACGTATATTTTAGGGTATACGTATTTGTTAAATACGTATATCGGATACACGTATAACTGTTATACGTATCGCATCGGGAGCACTAATTTAATTTTTCAAGTGTCCACGTGCTTTTTCCGAAAAGGAAAAAAAAAAAAAAAAAAAAAAAAAAAAAGAAGGGACGCAAAGTTGATGTTTTAGGAAAAGAGTCTGAAAAACATCTAACAAAAACATTAGTTTTTAGTTGACTTCATTAGTTTTGCCTGTTACTTTTTGTATGTTGAGGCTTAATTTATTATCACATGAAGTAAGAACAGCATTTGTTATTTATCTTAGTCCTAAATTAAAATCATTATGAGATGTTTAAATATAAATAATGTAACGTTATAAAAGATTAATAAATAAATTTAAAAATTACATTCTGACACAAAATATTGTTTACTTTTATTTATAATTCATCAAAATTAACTTTATAAAGCGCAAATTTAAGAATAATAAAAGAATCATTTGATCAATTTCCCGATGAAAGGAAAATAGGTCAAAAAATCATTTTCCTGTTTCATTGTTACATCGATGTACCCTCCCCCCCCCCCCCACTTTCATGCTGTCATGAATAAAAAATAAGCTTTTGAAAATTTAAAGTTATTATTATATTATAGTTTTAGAAATTTCTTTCACGAATAGTAAGTATTTTTAAACTTATTTTCTCTAATGCGCTTATCTAAAAAACTAGATCATGGGAGAAAAAAAAAAAAAAAGGAAAAAGCAAGGGGGGGGGGGGGTTGCTGATGCAATATTTATGTTTTTGGCATGGATCAGAAATCCGGAAAATTCCGAAAACCGGAATCTGATCGATCCCGATGGTGCCGGATAATAGGTCCTGTACTGTATATATATTAACATGGGTGTATGCAAAGAAGCCATCCTTTCTCTATCATTGTAACTATTTAGGAAGACAAAAACTGCACATTAGAAAATATGAAAAATAGTTTGGAAAAAAAAAAAAACTGGAAAATGTGTTTCAAAATTGGTTTATATTTTCAAATATTGCAACTGCACAATAAATGAATAAATAATTTTTTTTATATAAGTTTCAGGAAATTTCAGCCTCAAAACTGTTTTTGACACAATATTCCAAGCATAGTAAAAAAATAATAATAAAGAAATGTTTAAAAGATCTATCTTGGCCCCTCCTTAAAGGGATGCACCCTGTTTAGTTACATATTGGGAGAATAATCTTTTGTTTATATGTACAGTTGAACTCCAGATATACGTTACCTGAGTTGTACGTTTCAACTCAGCAGTCCCGGCTGCTTGCCATTAAAAATTAACTGAGTTATACGTTTTGAATTATAAATTTCCCTCAGTTATACGTTACGTTTTTGCGTCGTCGGACAAAGTTTTGTCTCATTTAAAGATTTTGTAACCGGAAACACTGATGACGTGTCGGATTTGAAAGATCCCACTCAAACTTCAGAGCTGCTCTGAGGGCTTTTGATGTTGTAAAACAGTGAAAAAGCAGTAACTATAAGGCGGCTGCATTGTGCATTATTAACAGAAATGCAAAGTTTGCTGTTCAATGTTGGCTCTGCCGAAAAGAAACAATCTAAGATTAGTGATTATTTTAACAAGATTCAGTTAACTACTGAAATGTCTTTTGATAAATGATTTACATGCCAATGTGATCCAATGATTTCTTTTAAGTACTCTTATGTGTATTAAAAATATTTTTAATAAAACTTTTATGATACAATAACTTTATGTGCTTTCACTTTTCTTATATACCTTTTTTATTTTCTTCTCTGTTCCATTTTCAAAAATTTATGTCAAGGCTGCAGTAATAATTAGGAAACTTCCGATTTCGATATTAAAGGTAACAAACTCCTTGGCAGAACAAAGTTTTTACAATATATTTAAAAAATGGTTCCGGTAGACCATTAATTGAGTTGTACGTTTTACTGAGTTATACGTTTTGTTGTCCGGTCCCGAGTGAAACGTATAACTGGAGTTCCACTGTACATATATTTATTTATTTAAGTGAAAATGTTTTTGAAATTGAAAATTATTTAAAAAGTACTTGATGAACAAATCTTGCAAATAAACAGTACTTTTCAGATGGACAGTAAAACAAGTTTCTAGCAGAAAGAGTTAACCTTTTGTTCAGCATTATAAAAATCAACTGCTGCATCACTCTGGCAACCACCATGCACGACGAATAACTCATTAAATCTTCTGTTAAAAGTTTATAACTTTTAATCAAATTATGGATACAACGAATAATTTTTATTAATAAATAATGGCTTTTATATTTTAACATAAATCTAGTAAGTGTTATTGATAACAAAGTTGCAATAAATAAATAGAAACGGAAGAAATGTTCTCTAGATGCAAGTAAGGTAAATTTCATTAAAATTTTACAACTTTTAATCAAATTAAGGATACAAAAAAATATTTTTATCAGAACACCTTGTGCACAACAATCTTTAAACACATAAAAAGCAATACAGAAATGTAACAAACAAGAAATATTAAACATTCAAAAGTAAGCTATCAACTTTTTATAATAGGAAGAATTGAAGCAGTTTACTGTCCTTTTTTTTTTGTCTTTGTCAAAAAGTAATAAACTACATCATTTCTTCATTTTACAAAAAGTGGATATTCTTCCTCCTAGTTCAAGATAGTTTGAACACATGATTGTAAAAAGAAAAACAACTGAAAATTTGTCTTCTACAGGGGATGAAAAGCCCTTAGTTTCTTTCTTTTTTTGAGAAAAATACCTTTTTATACTTTTATGTTGTTTTTATAAAAATCATCAAATAAAAAGGAAAATTAGTTTATTAAATTTTAAAATTCAGAGGAGTGGGTAATTTCTTTCCTTTGCAGGCCCTCATGTTTGAAATATGTCTAGAATCCTTTGTATGGGCAGACTATTTATAAAGGTATCTTCTAAATTCAAATTGAGGAGATTACATATTTGTCCTGAATGTTAAAAAGCATATTCTGTGAAAGACAATATGCTTATCCATAATGCAGAGAAACCATATAAATATGAAACATGTCAAAAATCATTTCTGTCTTATGGTCATAACAGCTGAAACAACATGATACACTCACTGAAGACATGGGCACCAGTAGAATGAAATCCAGACAGAGACAAAATTTTTTGGATAGATGTGCATATGGTCTCTACAATCTAGACAGTCTTTTTTTTTAATATGAAGAATGCAAATTTGGAAAAAGCTGAACTAGCAATTTTTTTATTAAAATCTTCATGCAAGAAATTTTTAAAACACATCAATTAAAAAGCAATATAGAAATAAATGTGACAAGTAAAAAAGTATAAAAATACAAGAGTAAGCAGCTTTTTCCAAAATTACAGAAATAAAACAGTTCCTTCTTTTATGTCAGGGAGCAGAGCCTGCTTGAACATATCATTTAAGATAACTTTTAAACACGACATAAAACGAAAAAAATAACTAATTATTATCATTCACAGGGAAATTCAGGGTGTCTAAACTTTACTGTTTATGCCCCTGACATAAAATTCTCAGTTATTTTTTGACTAAGTCGATTGAGAGGAATATATTTTACTGTTTTTTTTTCTCAATATCATCACAGAGAAAAAAATTAAGTTTATTAAGTTTAAAAATCCAGTAAGGGACAATGGCCCGGCCTTTTTATGTCATTGCTCATGACTATGTCATTCCGTCATGACCCATGACTGGAGAAAATATATAATGTGAAATGCATTGCAAATCATTTATACAGCCAAAGAAATTTTCTAACACATATTGAAGAGAAACCATATATTTGTCATAAGAGCGCCAAAAAAGATCTGTAGAAAAGCTATGAAACAGTTTTAGATGTATACACATCTAAAACTGTTTCATTTAACCCATACTGGAGAGAAACCACAGTTTGCTCTGGATGTCAGAACGGATTGACCGAAAAACAGTTCATACTGGAGAGAAACATTATCAAGTTATAGATAATCATCTGTTATCAAGTTATGATAATCATTGAAAACTTCGAAGAAATTTTATCAAGTTATAGATAATCATCTGAAAACATTTCGAAGAAACTTTATCAAGTTATAGATAATCATCTGAAAACATTTCGAAGAAACTTTATCAAGTTATAGATAATCATCTGAAAACATTTCGAAGAAACTTTATCAAGTTATAGATAATCATCTGAAAACATTTCGAAGAAACTTTATCAAGTTATAGATAATCATCTGAAAACATTTCGAAGAAACTTTATCAAGTTATAGATAATCATCTGAAAACATTTCGAAGAAACTTTATCAAGTTATAGATAATCATCTGAAAACATTTCGAAGAAACTTTATCAAGTTATAGATAATCATCTGAAAACATTTCGAAGAAACTTTATCAAGTTATAGATAATCATCTGAAAACATTTCGAAGAAACTTTATCAAGTTATAGATAATCATCTGAAAACATTTCGAAAGAAACTTTATCAATGTTATAGATAATCATCTGAAAACATTTCGAAGAAACTTTATCAAGTTATAGATAATCATCTGAAACATTTCGAAGAAACTTTATCAAGTTATAGATAATCATCTGAAAACATTTCGAAGAAACTTTATCAAGTTATAGATAATCATCTGAAAACATTTCGAAGAAACTTTATCAAGTTATAGATAATCATCTGAAAACATTTCGAAGAAACTTTATCAAGTTATAGATAATCATCTGAAAACATTTCGAAGAAACTTTATCAAGTTATAGATAATCATCTGAAAACATTTCGAAGAAACTTTATCAAGTTATAGATAATCATCTGAAAACATTTCGAAGAAACTTTATCAAGTTATAGATAATCATCTGAAAACATTTCGAAGAAACTTTATCAAGTTATAGATAATCATCTGAAAACATTTCGAAGAAACTTTATCAAGTTATAGATAATCATCTGAAAACATTTCGAAGAAACTTTATCAAGTTTTAGATAATCATCTGAAAACATTTCGAAGAAACTTTATCAAGTTTTAGATAATCATCTGAAAACATTTCGAAGAAACTTTATCAAGTTTTAGATAATCATCTGAAAACATTTCGAAGAAACTTTATCAAGTTTTAGATAATCATCTGAAAACATTTCGAAGAAACTTTATCAAGTTTTAGATAATCATCTGAAAACATTTCGAAGAAACTTTATCAAGTTTTAGATAATCATCTGAAAACATTTCGAAGAAACTTTATCAAGTTATAGATAATCATCTGAAAACATTTCGAAGAAACTTTATCAAGTTATAGATAATCATCTGAAAACATTTCGAAGAAACTTTATCAAGTTATAGATAATCATCTGAAAACATTTCAATCAGCTGTACATCTAAAACAGCATCGTTTAACCCATACTGGAGAGAAACCACGTGCTTGTCCTTATCACAAAGGACTCGCAGAGAAATGGGAGTTTAAACAAGCATCTCCTTATTCATACTGGGAGAGAAACCTTATAAATATGAAATGTATCCAAAATCACTTATACATGATGCGGATCTAAAACGACATCATCTAACATATACTGGAGAGAAACTATATGTTTATCTGGAATGTCAAAAAGCATTTTCATTGAAATAAATTTGAATCAGTATCTTATCCATAAGGCAAAGAAATTTCTTTAACGTGATAGTTGGAGAGAAGTCACTTGTCCTGAAGGTCAAAGAGAATTTTCACTGAAACTAAATTTGAATCAGCACCTCCTATCTATAAGGGGAAAAAATCTTATAAATGTGAAACACATCCAAACTCATTTATAAATGCAGATTACTTAAAGTAGTGGTTACAAACCTTTTTCCAACTCAGGGCATAATCCTAAAAATGATTTTCAGCTGCCTAAATCAGAGCTATATCGCACACCATAGATATCCAATTAATGCCAAGTGGAAAAATTCTCTCCCAAACTTTTGCCTACTGTCAAGCAGAATGAATAAGCAGACTCTCCAGTGGTAAAGATCACTCGCTCATGTGATGTTTTGTAAATCATTTTTTATCAAGTCAAGCATCAATGTTTTTTAATATGTTAACCATAAATAAATAATGATAAATTAAGTTCAATGGATTTATTTCAACTAATTAATGCCAAAATGTCCATATTTTGGCAGTTCTAAATAAAAGTTGAAAATAAGCACTCGCCAGTCGCCACTCGGTAATTAAACTTAAAAAACTGGCAATTAAAAATATGAAAAGAACCGGCCAAATGCAGGATTTTTCAATTTCTTTTTTTCCTAAAATTCGTGATTTTTCCATGCCTGTTTGATGAAATTCATGATTTTTCCTGCACGTATTCGACAGAATTCCTGATTTGTTCGCATATCAGATCGACGAAAATCATGATTTTTACATGCCTGTTTGACGAAATTTATGATTTTCTTACTCCCGTTAGACGAAATTCATGATTTTCTCGAGCCCGTTAGACGAAATTCAGGATTTCTCCCCGCCCATTAAACGAAATTCCGATCGATGATATTCATGCACCCAATTGACAAAATTCATGATTTTTATGCACTTAGATGAAATTAAGGATTTTTCCGCACCGGATAAACGAAATTAATGATTTTTTCTGCGAAGGATAAACGAAATTAATTATTTTTATGCACCCATTAGATGAAATTTGTGATTTTTATATATATTTTATTAGATTTTTTTAAATTAAATATTCAGTGACATAAATGTACTTTCTGGCAACTAAAAAAATTGTTCTCACTAGCTAGTAACTGGCTATTAAAAAAATTAAACCTACCGGCCACTGGCTACTAAGCAAAATTCCTTAATTTCACCTTAGTTCTAAATCTTCACATTTAAGAAGGCCATTTGTCTCGGGCATAATTCTGATATCAACCAATTGTGCATAAATATTGCTTGTTACTTCATAAGTAATTTTTGACACTGACTTCAAGGGATTGTTCCTTATTTTTGTGGCAACTCTGTATTGTTACCCACATTAGAGTCTGCACAAGTCAGTTATACTTGACTTGGACCTGAAAAATTTATTTGTAGTCAACCTGAAACCTTTCCAGGAACTGATGCAATTCAACCCCAAACCCAAACTAAGAAAATCAATCCATATTTTAATGCAATTAATGAAAAAAAGATTCTGTAATTATGCATCTAATATGAATTTTACGTAGAAAAATGAACATACATATATCTACTCAATGCTCAATAGGCTTAGCATTGGTTGGGGCTTGAACATTTTTCATCAGTTGGGAAAATGTCAATTCATATATACTTAGCAATCACAATATGACTGTTTAAAAAATAATATATATACTCATTTATATTTAAACTAGTCGTTGGGGCCACCGTAATACTTACCCATCATGGATATGCATAATGTAAAATATTAAAATAAAAAATGTGTAAACTACTTATAAAATGCATTGCAATTCAAAATCGAGGCTTGATGACGTCACAAACTTTAAAGGCTCGATTACTGAATTGCTTGAAAGAAACATCCTTATAACTCCAAACATAATAATCCTATTAACTAGCGGTTTATTGCATCTGATTAAGCGTAAAATTTCCAATTAAAATATATCTTTGAAGTGAAATTTGGATGAAATACAGGGTCATGAAAAATCGAAGAGTGTGGAAAATAGGATTCCAAATATCTCAACAACTAATTATCCGATCGACTTCATGCTTTATGCAAAATTTATGTTTTTTTATTGTCTTTTATATTCATTTCTTAAAATAACCAATTTCGAAAATTTTTATATACCTTTTATCAGAACGAATATTTCGAGAGTCCGAAAAAAATAGTTCCGGTTAATCGAGGTTATTGAAATGAAATAGGCTTCTTCCCATTATTACATACTAAGTACATACCAAATTGCAAGTCTCTATCTCAATTTTTTCGGGAGATACAGCGTTTACAGACACACAGACGGACGGCAAATTTTTTTTTTTCTAAAAATATGTTTTTCGGAATCTCCAGTGTCTGAAACGTGTAAATCCGTCAAAATTTTTTTTTCGATTTTCAAAACGATTACAAGACTTACCGTATACTACGTATGATGGGTAAGTAATAAATAGCTTTATTAAAAATCTCAATCAATATTGTGGATTTACTTTTGAAAAAACAGATTACAAAACCTGGCCCGCAAGAGCCAAAACTGCATCAAAGCCTGAAATCGAATTGAAAATTGAAAAATCATAGTCGAGATTGACCCACAATGGAAAAAAAAAAAAGATTACCAACCCGGTTCAGGTAAATTCTTGTTCTTGATCTTATGCAGGACTCAAAATGATAATAATAATAATAAAAAGATATGCAAACAGACAGATAAATAAATATATATATATAGAGAGAGGAAATAGGACTATCTATTCAAAAGTTATGTGTGGACATATTATAACCTCCTTCATTGGAAGTTGGTTAAAAAAAACCCGCAAGACTATTTTTTTTTTTTTTTTTTTTAAACTTATGTATTTTGATACTGCTAGACTCATTTTAAATCTTGTTTATGCATTTTAAGAACATATAATAAATAAACAGATTAACAACAATAGCAAAAAAATACAAAATATGTTAATATCTATAATATTCTTGAAATGTAAGCAAATCAGTTTGAAGAACATTTGCCTAAAATTAGAAATAAATACAATAATGGAACAAACAAACAAAATAAATGAATAAAGATAAAAATATTTGTAAACACTGTGATAAATGAGATTACACCAGCAGTCATTTCCAGGTTCTTGAACATTTAATGCTGCCATTTATCTACTAATCTTACTTATTCTCCATTAGAAAAAAGTCATGACATCTGAGTTACTAACAAAAATTGCTGTTAACGTTCTCACTGCCGTGGACTGACATATCCATTCACTATACTGTAGGTTTCACTGCAATAATAGCATTGTTTAAATTAATATATTTCTACGTATATAATGCAGTTTAAAAATATTGAGTAATGATTGATACTCTCAAGGCTTATACTCATATACATAATTAAGTTTTTTATATCAAGTTTGAAAATTCATCTTTTTTTTTTTTTGGCATTTTAAAAACAGAAAAAAACATTACATATTTGCCTTTTTGCTCAGGGGGTTAATTAGACCTATATCATTCTTATAAAGGCATCTCAACTCCCTTAAGACAGAGAATAGAAGAATGAACAGGTTTCAAAATTAAAATTTCCTAGCAATGAAATGTTTGGTGGCACTACAGTGAAACTTCCATTTAACGAAGTCTCACCGTTACACTTAAATACTTCGTTATGAAGAATATTCCTTATATAGAAATCAACTTAAATTTATGAAACTTGTATGCGCATAACCCACATAAAATGGAAATATTAGAAAAATGTATTTTTATTTGGGCAGTCTTTTTTATGCAATGTAGATATGAGAATAATTTTATTAGAATAATGTCTAAAAGAACACTTAACAAAGAGAAGTAAAGATAAACTGAAGCGTACCTTTTCTTTTTTCATTAAAATGTGATTAAATGTGTGTTTTGATTAAATAATTCAAATGTATTCATTTTCATACAGTCTGCCAAAATAAATTCATACACCCAATGCAACAACAACCTCTTCATTTGAATGATGTACAAGTACGAAAGTGCAATAAACTTCGTTATATAGAATACATTTTTCGTAATATGGGGATCAATTTACATGTTAATGATGGTCAAAGTCCAGGTCCTGTAGAAAATTTCGTTAAGTAGGGACTTTGTTAAAGGGAAGTTCCACTGTATTTCTTAGTTATTATTGATATTAAAAGTACCCAACATTAGTACATAATCCATAAATTAAAGAGGAACAAGTTGGAAATTGTACGTCAAATGTGACAAATGAGGTGCATTCGTACTATAGCTAGTTATATAAATATTCATATCTTAATGATTTTTAATTCTGTGAAATGAATTATATCGTCTGTAGATTAATTTCTGTAATAAAATAAGTATCTCGGTCGCTTAACGATTAAACCTAGGGAGCTCCTATAACAAGAAAGCACAGATTTAAAAAAAAATTCAAATTTCTTAATAAATGTTTTTTTTTAAAATATATTCTAAGGTTTTGATTAGATTTTAATAAAATTTGAAATGTCTCGACAAAATTCTGCAAAGACAATGTATTTTAAATTTCAAACCATTCGGCTGGGTAGTTTTTGTGTTGTTATATGGAGACTGAGAGACAGACGGACGGACCAAACGACGACAATAGGTGCTACGTATTTATATAATTACGAACGAACCTAAAAATGGAAATGAGAATAAACTTGACAAAGAACAAAAATATTTAGAGAAACACAGAACAAAAATAGGTACTTTTCCAGTATAGGGGCCTTGGCAAGATAAAAAAAAAAAAAAAAATCATGAATATTTTCTGTTAACCTATTTACTTTTTTACATACATGAGCAATTTTTTTCACTATTTATACAATTTACTTAATATAAAGAAGCCATTATTAACAGAAGCAAATCATATATAAAAATACAATATATATCAGTGATGGAAAACCAGGATCATCATTTTGGAGCAGCAAAACACCATTTTGGAGAAGCAAACCGCTCATTTTGGAGCAGCAAATGACTCATTTCGGAGCAGCAAATCGCTCATTTCGGAGCAGCAAAACGGTTTTTCAGCAGAAAATAACTATTATGGAGCTGCAAAATCCCTCTCTTGCATGAAAAAGCTTTTAAGAGAAAACGTACACACACACCAAAAAAAAAAAAAAACTGTTACAGCTATCACAAAACTTTTTCTTATATCAATCAAATCGTTTGTAACCAAAATTAAATGACAATCTACTCGTTCTTGAGATAGAGCTATCGCGGAAATTCTGAAAAACAGAGAATAGCAGCACCACCTGTTGGTCAGTATACATCCAAATCTAATAAGAATATATTTATGTCAAGGTTTAACGTAATATGAAGTTTGATGAAATTCCGTGCATTAATTCTTGAGATATAGCTATTTCAGAAATCGTGATAAATGAAGTGCAATAGCGCCACCTGTTGGACAATTTACACCACAATCTAACTGGCATCTGATTCAGGGGTAATTCTGAGTAAAAAAAAAAAAAATCTGAAATTCACAACAAATTTTCTGAAAGGTTACAACAAGGGAGACGGGGGAGGGGGAATCCACTCCCGGCACAATGATTTTTTTCCGCATCCCACTGACAAAATTTGCGGTTTTTCCTCGATCCTTTGACGAAATTTGCCGTTTTTTCACGATCTTTTGACGAAATTTGCCGTTTTTTCGCGATCTTTTAACAAAATCTGTTGTTTTATCGCGATCCTTCGATGAAATTTGCAGTTTTTTCCGTGATCCTTTGACGAAATTTGTCGTTTTTTCCGTGATCCTTTGACAAAATCTGCCTTTTTTTGCGATCCTTTGACAAAATTTGCCTTTTTTGCGATCCTTTGACGAAATTTGCCGTTTTTTCACGATCCTTTGACGAAATTTGCCGTTTTTTCACGATCCTTTGACGAAATTTGCCGTTTTTTCACGATCCTTTAACAAAATTTGTCGTTTTATCGCGATCCTTTGACAAAAATTGCCGTTTTTTCACGATCCTTTGACGAAATTTGGCGTTTTATCGCGATACTTCGATGAAATCTGCCGATTTTTCGCGATCCTTTGACGAAATTTGCCATTTTTTCGCGCTCCTTTGACGAAATTTGCCTTTTTCCACGATCCTTTGACAAAATTTGCCGTTTTTCCACGATCCTTTGACAAAATTTGCCGTTTTTCCACGATCTTTTGACGAAATTTGCCGTTTTCCGCGATCCTTTGACGAAATCTGTCTTTTTTCCGCCATCCTTTGACAAATTGGCGATTTCTTTTCGAACGATTGACGAAATTGATTTTTTTTTGGCGACCATTTGTCGAAAAACGCGATGTATTTTATGTCCGAATTTATGAGAGTTTTTTTTTAATTTTAGGAAATGACTGCCTTAATTTTTCGGAATATTCGGAACAGAATCACCTCTGACTGATTATGTCAAGGTCTAACAAAATATGAAGTTTAACGAAGTTCTGTGCATTAGTTCTTGAGATATAGTTATTGTGAAATCATGCAAAAGTAGAATAGCAGCACCACCTGTTGGGCTATTTATATCGAAACGTAATCAGCATCTATTTATGTCAAGGTCTAACAGAATCTGAAGTTTGATGAAATTCTGGGTATTAGTTCTTGAGATACAGCTATCGTGAAAATCATGAAAAAAGTAGTATAGCAGTGCCACCTGTTGGGATAGCTACACCAAAATATAATCAGCATCTATTTATGTCAAGGTCTAACTGAATCTGAAGTTTGGTGAAAATAAGTGGATTAGTTCTTGAGATTGCGGAAGTTGCGAGAAATGCAGGATAGCAGCGCCACCTGTTGAGCGATTTACACCAAAAGCTAATCAGCACATACTCCTGTCACTTTTTTTTGACGAAATTTGCAGTTTTTTCCGAGATCTGTTGATAAAATTTGCATTTTTTTCGCTATTTTTTGACGAAATTTGCCGTTTTTCGCGATTTGTTAACAAAATTTGCCGTTTTTACACGATTCTCTGACGAAAGTCACATTTTTCCTGCGATCTGTTGACAAAATTTGTTGTTTTTTCGCGATCTTTTGACGAAATTTGCCATTTTTTGCAATGTTTTGGAAGAAATTTGCCTTTTTTCGCAATGTTTTTGACGAAATTTGCCTTTTTTCGCAATGCTTTGACAAAACTCACGTTTTTCCCGTGATCTGTTGACAAAATTTGTCATTTTTTCGCGATCTTTGGGCGAAATTTGCCGTTTTTCGCAATGTTTATGACGAAATTTGCCGTTTTTCGCAATCTTTGACTAAATTTGCCATTTTTTCGCGATCTTTTGACGAAATTTGTCGTTTTTAGCAATGTTTTTGACGAAATTTGCCGGGTTTTTTTCGATTTTCTGACGAAAGTAACGTTTTTCCCGCGATCCGTTGATAAAATTTGCCATTTTTTCGCGATCTTTTGACGAAATTTGCCGCTTTTCGCAATGTTTTTGACGAAATTGGCCATTTTTTTCGCGATTTTCTGACGAAAGTCATGTTTTACCCGCGATCCTTTGACAAAATTGGCGACTTTTCTTCAAACGAATGACGAGATTGATTTTTTTCGGCGATCATTTGCCGAAATACCGATACATTTTATGTTCGAATTTTCGGATTTATGACCGATATATATATATATATATTTTCCGTAAACCATTGCCTTAATTTTTCGGAAAATTCGGACCAGAATCACCCCTGTAGCAGACTGTGATTGGTGTCTCGCGAGCCGAGCTTCCTAGCTGCTAAGCTCTAGTCATATATAGTTGGTTCCTTTGCAGGAAACTCAATCCAATCAGAGGATCGACTGATCGGCGCGCGCGAGCACGTTTCGAATCGCAACAGGCACTTTAAAGAGGGGATTTCGTACCGCGAAGAATGATGAAATTTTTCTTATGGCAAAATGTTGCTAGAAGAAAATTATCGAATTGGCGCAGTTGGGCGCAATTTTGTTGAAAAATTATCGTTTTGGCGCAGAATGACGCAGCATTATCGTTTTGGCGCAGCTGTTCCATCACTGTATATATATATATATATATAAACAAGTATGAAATTTAATCATATTTGTTTACATAGCTATTTATATCATTTGGTAATAAATCTCACTTTCCAAAGCCCGAATTGCACCAAGCTTTTAAAAGAAAACGGCGAAGCCACTCACTATACTGGAAAAATACCCAAAAACATTTCTTCTTTTAAAATGAAATACAAGTTTAAATTCAATGCTATATTTAATCTCCATAATAGAGTTTGTTTTATACATCAAATTCTTTGCAATGTCAGCATGTTGATGATCAGGATTGTACTCATGATTTCATTAAAAGTTTATAACTTTTGATCCAAAAATTATATATGGATATAACAAATCATTTTTATTAATAAATGACGACTTATATTTTAACATAAATGCAATAGCTGTTATTGATAAGTAAGCTACAATAAATAAATAGAAAAGGATAAAATGTCCTCCATTACAACTTTAGACATAAAGGATTTTCAATTGATATAAAATGTGGCACACAGTACTTTTAGTCTGGCAACTGCTTTTACACTTCAAATTTCTCCCACTGAAGGAAAAATTTTAAATCTGCAAAACAGGGATTTTTCTAGACATATTTAGTATGATGCAGTGCCGAGGCAATTTCTGAGAAAACGACGCTATTGTCCAAGTACGCCCTGTTCTCATCTTTACATTTTATTTTATGTATTTTTATGGCATAGATGCAATATGCATTTACTTTAACTGTATCCTCAGGGGTCGATGCAGGTTTTTTTTCTTGGGGCCCATTTTGTGAAAAGTAAAGGTTATTTTTGTGAAATTTATTATATTTTTGTGAAAAGTAACATTTTGTAACAAAAGTTGAAATCCAGTTAATCAAATTCGAACCAAGCATTTATAAACAAAAACTTTTTTAAATCTTTTTGCTGAAGTTTTCCTCTCTGGTGAACTTGCTTGTTTACAAATTACACATTTTAAAACATCACAAGATAATAAATAAATAGTAAGTTTTTATGGAATAGAACTTTGTGAAGGGTGATCACTTTGTGATCATTTTATCAAATTGATTTTTGTGAAGGGACCCATTTTATTCAATAGATTTTTGTGAAGGGACCCTAAATAGGCCTCAAAACTTTCCTGGATCGACCCCTGATCCTTTTCTGATTTTTGGAATTTTTATCTTGATATTTAGTTTTGTAAGTATCTAAATTTCATTTTCCAAAGAGATTTCTTTATATACTGAAAACAGTAGCTAAGAAAGCAAAAAACAACATAGGCCATATATTTGTTTGACTTGTTTTATTAATTTTCTGCAACTATTTTTTTTTTCAATTCCTACTATTAATTCACACCCTCCATATATTTATATATCTTGTTCAAATTTTCAATCGTTAATAAAATACTTTTTATTCATCCACTCAAGTTCAAATACATTTTCTTAAACTTGTAGTGGATGACACTTCATGTTAATACAGTTTTTCCCAAATATTAATTCATTAATTAAATTTAATTAATTTTAGTTTTATATTTATATAAAAAATGATGCTTTCTTGTTTATAGAAGCTTCCGAGGTTTAATCGTCAAGCGACCGAGATACTTATTTTATTACAGAAATTAATCTGCAAATGATATATAATTCCTTTCACGGAAATAAAAATCATCAAGATCTGAATATTTATATAATATACTAGCTATAGTACGAACGGACCTCATTTGTCATGTTTGACGTACAATTTCAAACTTATATTCTTAATTAAATTAAATTAATTTCAGTTTTATATTTTCAAATTTTCAATCGTTAATAAAATATTTTTTATTCATCCATTCAAGTTCATATACATTTTTAAAAACTTGTAGTGGGTGACACTTGATATTAATACAGTTTTTTAAATATTAATTAATTAATTATATTTAATTTCTATTTTGCCACTTAATATTGTGATTCTGTCATATGTATATACATATTTATATTAATTGTAATTATTTAATAAAAAGTAGCTAAAATAAAAAATTTCTATGTTGACCTAAGTAAGAATTGACTTAAAATACAAATAAACAATGTGATAAAAAAAAAAAAAAAAACACACAAATCACTTTAAAATGTAGATAGCAGACAGATGTTTCGAAGTTATAATGATAATAGTTACAATAATAAAGATAGAAGCTCGTGCAGAGTTGCCAAGTCTCCGGCTTTTTGCACACCAGTAATTTCTTAGAGAAAATGTTGCTTTTTTAAATCGCAAAATGCTTCGATTATATAAAACAACATTTTCTGTACTAAATTACAGGTATCCAAAAAGCTGGAGACTTGGCAGGTCTACTTGTGTATGTAAGTGTGTTAAGTTATGCACGTCAAAACCAGTTTTTGCTTTTATCACTTTTTTTTTACTTAACTTTTTATGCAATTTTTAAAATTTCGGTTTTTTGAGTGTTACAGTGATTTTCCCACATTAGTAAAAAGAATCTGGTTTCAGTCTTTTAGCTAAATATAGTAATTTTGTTCTCTTCTCAAAGTTTTATTCAGAATTTGTACATCAATTTTTGAATTTTTCGCAAAATTTTTATGCAATTTTTAGAGTGTTTTCACATTTTGCGGTGATTTTTTGACAATTGTAAAAAGAATACAGTTTTAATTTTTTAGACTAATGTAGTAAATTTTGTCTTGCAATTTTTAAAATTTTAGTGATTTTTAGTGTTTTGCTGAAAGCTTTTCACATTAGTAAAAGAAATCCAGAATATATTATTTCAAATTAATAATTTCATACTTATGTTCTTACGATTTCTAAATGCGGCTTATTAATGTGTTTCTTTTAATACATCATTTGCAATTAGATACCTATATGCTGAAATTTTGGCTGTGGTGTTTATGACTTTATTATTTTTTTTTGTGTGTGCAATTTTCCATGATATGCTTTTTCCTCCAGAAATTACGGTATTTTAAACGACATTAGAGTTTTGGTCACTAGAATGACTGGTGCAAATTTTGATGAATTTGTTTGACTGATAAATATTGAATAGAGCTTTGAAATTATGTATTTTTTTTATATGTGTTACTTGACCAATAACATCAAACTTATCCATTTTTGACATTAAATCATATTAAAATAATTTGATGGAACTTTGTGCCAATATATTAAAATACAAATAAACAGTGTGATAAAAAGCACAAATTACTTTAAAATGTAGATAGCAGACAGCTGTTTCAAAAACAACATCTAATTTGTGTTTTTTATCACATTGTTTATTTGTATTTTAATTAAACTACATTGTTTGGCATCAGATTTTGTTTAACAAAAATGGTTAACAGGAAAATAAACAAATACGAAAAATATTTATTGTGCTAATATAATATTTAATAACTTATTGCAAAACTAAATTAAATCGAATAAATTGTATGGAATATTTCCGATATACAGAATTTAAGTAGGCTTCGATAATTACTTGCCAGTATTACATTTTACACCTTTGCTATGTTTGGAGGCTACATTACATATTAAAAAAAAAACAAATATAGGTTTCCCTCGCTTTATGGGGTTTCAGTTCATGTGATTTTCAGTTAGTGCAATAAACATGTTTTTAGACGTTCCTTTGATTATTTCAGGGAAACTTTAGATTACAGTTCAAAAAGTAAAATGGATGATTGCCACCTAAATAGATTGAATTGTTGAAAGCAGAAATTGCTGAAAAAGAAATAACACTAAGAGAACTCAAAGAGCCTTTTCAAAAATTAGAATTTGTCAAACAGCATTTGATAGACAAATCAGAAGAATTATGCAAGTGCACTGAAGTACAGAAAATTAAATTTCATGTTATTTGCAAGATGTAGTATAAAATGAAAAAAAAAAAAAAAAATATGCAACTGACAATTTGATAAGTTTTTACTTAAATAAATTAATATGTGCGTTTGAAGTAACCAAATTGTATTACAGTAAATTTAAAATCAAATTATTTAATTTTTTAATAATTAATATAACAGTAAATAAGCTAACATAATTAAAAAAATTACAATAATCAAAATTCAACTTAAAATAGACTTTTTAATGTTTCTTAACTGTCTCTTATTAAAGTTCACTCATTTTTTTGTTAATGGAAATTCATGAAAATTAGATAAAGATTTTTAAGTTTGAAATCTAAGTATTATGTACATACATTCTAAGAATAATACATCAAAAAGAACATTGTTAAACATTATTACTTTATCTATTTATGTATATTGGGTTTTTAAGAAAGTTGGCTGTGGATCTATTGTAGATTTTCTCATTGAATGTATGCTTAGATTAGTACAGAAATATTGTTGGAATAATTAAAAACACTAATTTTGGGAAGCCTGTATATGGATCATGAAAATATATTGTTCCATCAAAGGGATAAACAAAAATTTCTGCAGCAAGATATTAATAACAGGTGATAAAATAAAAATCTGTATAACGAAATAGGTTGCAGAACAAACACTATTAAGACAAGAAAATAATAGTCCGAGAGGCACCGTCACATTTTTGCAGCCAATTTTAACATTGGTGATTTTTGTATAGATGGTAGACTAGATGGTACAAATAACGAAAGTGCCAGTCAGTTGGAGCACTAGCGGGAGGTATTGCCATAACAACAGCACACACTCCTCGTCGATGTAAAACCAATGACAATCTGATTACTGAAGTTATCTTGACTCGGGGTCATCATCAGTAAATGGATTGCTATTCATTTTACATTGTAACAGAGTGTGCAATGTTGTTATAGCAATATCCATTCTGGTGTACCGGCTGACTGACAGTTCCGTTATCTGCACCATCAAATCTATCACATATACCAAAATTATCGAAGCTAAAAAGGGTGGAAAAAAAATACAAATAAAACTTAAATATTATAATAAAAGAAAAAATAAAACAGAAAATAATCACAAATTAAAAATATGACTACACACCTTGATGATTTCCTAATACTTCACCATGTAGGACTAAGTTGACCCAGAACTAAAACAGATAATAAAATATGTAATAAACATGATTGTACACAAATCACAACATAACAACAAAAAAGCAAAACAATTTACGATCATTTGTAATAAAGTATTAAAATCATTAAAAAACTTTATTTTTATTTTTTTCTGCAATACACACATTTAATGACACATCTAAGATTGAAATAAGGGAGAGTGGGGGGTAATGGGACAAGGGTCTAATGGGACAGTGGCCTAATTTCACTGAAAATATTATTTTTAACAAAACATTATGCTACACCTAAATGGCAGCAGCAAAGTTGCTAACTTCAACAACAAGAAGTCAGGTATTTGCAATTGTTTGAAAGAGTGCATGAAGAAAGTTTGTTTTCAACTATAAAAAGTAAGTTTGATTTTGTTTACTTAAATGACATTTACAATTCATTATTGTCTGAAATTGATTACGAGGCTACTAATTAATATAACACAAATATCCCATTTTATATTAAACTTAGTTAAATTATCTTTGGATAAACATGTGCCATGTAGATTAGAAAAAATATAAAATATCAGTATATGGGGACTAATGGGACAGCTGGATTGATGATGCATAGGTACTTATTGTTACTGATAGGTATGCATGATTTATTTAAAAGATAGTCTTATTAAAAGGTTTTAAAAAACACCTGAAAAAGTAGTGGATAATACTAAAATAACTCAGAAAAAGATCTCAAAAATGCCTAAATTAATAAAAAAAAATAAGAAGTGTATTTCTTTTTCAGAAAGTACTGAAAGTAGTTTTTTACTACATGATTCTTCAAGTAATGAAGACTTACCAGAAAGATTTAATGTTGAAGAAAATGTTTTTTTAGAGCAAATATCTGAAAATGATTGTGTCTTAGTAAAATTTGAAGGGAAACGTTCTATATCTCATTATGTGGCAGTTGTTATTGAAATAAACTGTGGAATTCAAGAACTTTTTCTCAGTTACCTCACAAAAAGGTGAGATTCACAAAAGTTTGTCTATCCTGAAAAAAAAAAAAAAGAAAAATACTGGACTGAAATTAAAGATATTGTAATGAAATTACCGCGGCCTACAATCGATTAGAAAACTATTCGTTCATCAACTTTAATGTCTTTTGATTTTAATTTTTCAAATTTTAATATGCAATAATTAATACTATACTGTTTATATACATTATATTTTGAAGTAAAATGTGCTGTCTTTAAAATAGGTACTGTAACTCTAGTTTTTGTGTTGATTTTGATATGTCCTATTAGACCTACGGGATGTCCCATAGACCCCAACCTAGGGGACTAATAGGACAAGTACAATAGTGTATAAAAGTCATTATATTTAAAAAACAACAAATGCTATCTCTTCAAATTATTTTTTTTTTTATAAAGCCAATACTTCTCTTTCTATGCATACAAAATTCAGAAATTTGTTGATTTCATTTAAAAATAATTAAAACTTTAAAATTGTCCCATTAGCCTCCACTCTCCCCTATATAAATACTCTTTCTTTTATAAGACAGAATTTTTGGACAGTCCTACTCTTAAATCACTACTTTTCTGGTAGTTGAGTGCAAATATCACCAACAGATGTTTTTGCTTGTTTGCAACAGCGCATCATGCTATCTTTGGTTAAGGAATTCAAATGCATACATCAATATCAATAGAGAAAATGCAAACATGTTTGAAAACTTTTTTTTATTTAAAAAAAATTTTTTTTTTTAAAGATAAGTTATAACATAAACCAAGAACAGTAACTTAAAGACCAAAACAGCATTTGTAATACAAACGTACAGAGTACAGAAATAAATAAAAATCTTTTTTTTTTTTTTTTTTTTTTTTTTGGCAAGTGGCATTAGTAGTCAATATATATATATAATATTACAGCTTGTTCCTCTATTGTAACCTATAAAATTCTCCATTAATTAATCATATAAGAATCCTAGTAAAACAAAAGTATTCAAGATTAGAAATCTGCATGCTGTATGACAGAAAAAATTTTGCAGTGTAAAATGATGGTGACTTAGTATCATGTACACTTGGCTAATGGAAAGATACCCTTAAATCTTTTTTGCAAGGATTGAGCTGAGATTTATTTTTGGTTTTAATATTATTAATCACAAAAAAAGTACTTTTTTCATAGAATCTCAACAATTTTAATCAAGTGATTTTTTTAAGTCATCAATTAAAATCTTCCATTTTCTTAATTTTTAAAATGATGCAAAAAAGTAAAACTTTATGATGAAAATAACTTGCAATGTTTCTAAAGATGTTTTGCCTATGGAATAAATAAAAGAAGCTTTAAATGTTTACATCCTTTAATCTTGTAGAAACAATAAAGTACAATAAGTTTGTATGCAGAAAGTTTTCACCAGATATAAGCATTTCATTTAAAATTGATATTATAAATTAAATCTATTACAAATAACTTCCTTTGTGTAATCAAATTGTTCACTCTTTTATATAAAACTAGCAGAACCACGCAGCTTTGCCTGTGTCAACATAAATTTAAATACAATAATTAGACAATAACAATGACAAAGCTTTGTATGTTCTCCCCCATAAATCAATAAAAAGACAATAGAAAAATAAACGCTACTTTGACTCAACCATACTAAAACTCCCCACTTTATAAATGAGAATGCATGTTTTCTTTTCACGTGTAATAGAAAAATATAAAATTTTCTTGACAATGAAAAAATCAACCAAATGGCGTAACATTTTGTGAAACTCGCTTTCTTATGGCATCTATCTGTATTATAAAACAGAAACATATTTATGAGTAATGCTGACATATTGACGGACCAACAACCTAACAATTAAATTTTGCTTTTACTGCACTTTTTTAACTACCATAAAGGAAACGACAAAGAAATCTCCTGGAGCAAATTTGTTCGAAAGTTGGGGATTTTCTGGGATTCCAAATTCTGGGTCTTCTTCTGAAGTAGTAGGCAATATGAACTCTTTATCACTGTCTTGAACAGAATAATCTGAATTTGAATCTTCAGACCAAGACCTCCTTATCATAGTATCAGACCTCACAATCAGCAAGTTTCCTTTGACCACTATACACGTGGTTAAAAACCACATGATTGACCAGCTACTAGCGCCATCAATCGTCAGTAATAGGAGTATTTACGACACGAAATTTTTTCACAGCTCCATTTGTTCTATGCGTTTGCTTATGAACTAGTATCGGTAGTATCCACCAGGCGGCGATACTTTCCAGAGAAAGCCAATAAGTTGGCAATTACCGCGGACATTTTCTCCCATAGACTTTCTCCGGATTGTCAAGTCTGATCTATCTCATCAAAAACAACTCGTTGTAAATGATCCCGCCAAGCCACAAACCTAAAACGTCAGTCACAAAAAGAAGTGATATCAAATAAAAAGAAGCGATATAGAAGTGCATACTCCGAGTCCCATGTAAAAATCTATCACCACTCATAATGTTTCCAAAGGACTCGGAGTGAGGTACAGTATGTGAAAACTGCTTGGCGACCTGCAGGCTTTTATAATATATACAGTATATCAATTTTGAAAATCGAAAAAAATAAATTTCTAATTTTTGTTACATCATTTTTAAAATATTTTTGTATGCGAAAGAACTGACAGAACGGATTTTTCCCCAGATCTATGCGATTCCGCTTACGCTAGAATTACTGCAATATATCTCAATTTAGTTAACGTTTATTATAACGTACAATGTTATTAATATGCGTATGATCATCATTCATATATATATAACAAACTCAAAATCTTTACATGTTTACTTAAAAAATCCTCTTCCTAAGAGTGGTGCTTCTAGTTTAAATAATGGTAAATAAAATCAACAAATTGATTTTTCAAGCTCATAAATAAGAAAGGACATGCAAACACAGAAGCTTCAACTTTTTACAATTTTATGGGAGCAAAATAAATAAATAAATTAAATTAAATTAAATTAAATTAATATAGTCATATGTAATTGCAGGAAACGCAAACATTATAAAAGCCTGCAGGTCACCAAGCAGTTTTCACATACTGTACCTCACTCCGAGCCCTATGGAAACATTATGAGTGGTGATAGATATTTACACGGGACTCTGAGTATGCACTTCTATGTCGCTTCTTTTTATGTGATATCACTTCTTTTTGTGACTGACGTTTTAGGTTTGTGGCTTGGCGGTATCATTTACAACGAGTTGTTTTTGATGAGATATCACTCCTTTTTGTAAGGTATTTAATTTCAATTATACGGATTCCATTTTTATTCAGAAAAGAAAAGATAAAAGGGGCAAAAAAAATAATAGTGATGCTATAAACAGAATTATACATCAGAATTATACAATTTATTGAGTGACTTATTCCAATGTACATGTCACTACCATAAAAACTGGGAAACTTTTATATTAATTTCCTTACATTGTATTCATCAGATTATTTATGACATATTTATTTTCCTTTTTCTTTTCTTCAGCGATGTCGCGGACGCGCTATAGCGCGTAAATTACACGAAAAATTAGAGTTGGGACGCAAAAAAATAGTTCTTACGCGTCCCATGGGACGCGTAAATTCTTCGAAGAATCGCGAAATCCGCCCAAGGATTGCGAAAAAACGGCGCATTTCGTCAAAGTATCGCCAAAAAACGGCAAATTTCGTCGAAGAATCGTCAAAAAAACGTTAAATTTCATCGAATAATCTCGAAAAAACGGCAAATTTCGTCGAAGAATCGTCAAAAAAACGTTAAATTTCATCGAATAATCTCGAAAAAAAAAAAAACGGCAAATTTCGTCGAAATATCTCGAAAAAACGGCAAATTTCGTCGAAATATCTCGAAAAAACGGCAAATTTCGTCGAAATATCTCGAAAAAACGGCAAATTTCGTCGAAATACCTCGGAAAAACGGAAAATTTCGTCGAAATATCTCGAAAGAAACGGCAAATTTCGTCACAGGATCGCCCAAAATCGGCAAATTTCGTCGAAGAATCTCGAAAAAACGGCAAATTTCGTCGAAGAATCTCGAAAAAACGGCAAATTTCGTCGAAATATCTCGAAAAACCGGCAAATTTCGTCGAAATATCTCGAAAGAAACGGCAAATTTCGTCACAGGATCGCCCAAGATCGGCAAATTTCGACGAAGAATCTCGAAAAAACTGTAAATTTCGTCGAAATATCTCGAAAGAAACGGCAAATTTCGTCACAGGATCGCTCAAAAACGGCAAATTTCGTCGAAGAATCTCGAAAAAATGGCAAACTTCGTCGAAGGATCTTGAAAAAACGGCAAATTTCGTCGATGGATCTAGAAAAAACGGCAAATTTCATAGAAATATTTCGAAAAAAAAAAACGGCTAATTTCGTCGAAATATCTCGAAAAAACAGCAAATTTCGTCGAAATATCTCGAAAAAACGGCAAATTTCGTCGAAATATCTCAAAAAAACGGCAAATTTCGTCGAAATATCTCAAAAAACCGGTAAATTTCGTCGAAATATCTCGAAAGAAACGGCGAATTTCGTCACAGGATTGCCCAAAAACGGCAAATTTCGTCGAAGAATCTCGAAAAAACGGCAAATTTCGTCGAAATATCTCGAAAAAACGGTAAATTTCGTCGAAATATCTCGAAAGAAACGGCAAATTTCGTCACAGGATCTTGAAAAAACGGCAAATTTCGTCGAAGGATCTAGAAAAAACGGCAAATTTCGTCGAAGGATGTCGGAAAAAACAGCAAAATTTCATCAAAGGATCTCGAAAAAATCGCGAATTTCGTCGAAGAATCTCTGAAAAAACGCGAATATCGTCCAAAGGCCAAGGAAAAAATGCGAAATTCACTCAGCCTGAAATCGACTCTAATCAAAAGTTGGCCTACAACAACAAAAATAGTGCTGAGAGAGGATCCCCCCCCCTCTCTTTCTGCTGTAACGTAACCTTTCAGAAAATTTGCTGTGAATTTCAGAATTTTTTTTTAAATTCAGAATCACTCCTGAAACTCCTTTCCAAAGAAAATGTTTGATTCTAACACTGATCTATGCTGACAAATAATCCAATGGGAAGTTTAATCAAAGTATCCATTCATTCAACAAAAAGTGCCCCTTTACTCAACAAGAGTATTCTTTTATCCAACAAAAATGTCCTTTTAAATAAATCCGTCCTCCCCCTTTTAAAAGAAATGCAAATATTAGTGATACTTGTTATCTTCTACACTCAAATAATCATTATTTTATAATATTAAGCATTTACATTAAAAAAAAAAAGGCAAAGAAAATTTCTTAATAGCTAAAAAAAAAAAACTTATTTGATTGGGAAATACTGGTTTTAATTATTTATTATTTAATTATTATCAAAACAATAACTATTGCATTCCTCTTTTCCAAATAAACAAATTCACTTGTTCCTTTAAAATATGAATTTGAATTATTATAAATGGGGACCCGCTTTTTTAAAAAAGGGACCCAGATATTTAAAAATCCTGGGTCCCTGGGACCCAGGATTTTTAGGATCCAGTGACATCACTGTTTCTTTATATCACTCT
Source organism: Maratus michaelseni (assembly GCA_963931845.1). NCBI lineage: Eukaryota > Metazoa > Arthropoda > Arachnida > Araneae > Salticidae > Maratus > Maratus michaelseni. Next base: position 150,482,087 of record OZ007597.1, on the reverse strand, counting down.
TCCGTTTATATACATTCAAAAACAAAAAATTACACAATTTTACAGTAGTTTACAAACTAATTAAAATACTACAGTTTCAGAAAAATGTGGAAAAATAAGAAGCACTTTTTTTCGGTCAACTACAACGATAAGTTTATGGAGCATACTTTACCGAGAATAATCAACATTTTTTTTTCCTACGAACCTATTTCTATTAGTATAAAAATTTACAGGGATTTTTATACTAACATATTAAATATATTATTTTTGAAAATTACTGAGCACCTTAGAAGTTTTTTATTTGTTTAAATTTTTTAACTCAACGTTTCGAGAATTTGAAAAATATAAAATTCGCAACGTTTGCAAAAGTATAAAAACTATTAAAGTGATTTCTGTTCATATAGTCTGTTCATTCCAATTCGGTGATCCTAAAATATAGGTCCCCAATCTCCGGCAGTCCATGAATTAATTAGGACATATGTATGCAACTGTTAAAATGTTCTCAAAGTTGACAATAGATGCAAAAAGTATAGCTTGGCAAATATGAAACACGGCATTGCTTCATCATGGCTTTGTTTCGAGAGGAGTTCATTCTCTGAACATAAAAATCTCACGCGAAAGTGTTCGTTAACCGATTTGTTCGTAAACCGAACAGTTCGTTACCGATCACCTATTGTGCACGAAATTTAGCATTTTAAGTTCGTCATAGCCGGAGATTCGATGAACGGCAAATATTTAAACGCAAAACTTGTAATCTTGGGGTATCAACATTTTTACATTCTATTACTCAGCGCATGAACATAAAGTTGGAATTTTGTAATCGCTATTTCAATCAATTCCTAATACGCTAGAATTATATATTTATAAATAAACACAGTTTTTTTAATCGATGAAAATACTATATATTAATAGATTTAGAGCTTAACATCGACAAGATTTCAGACGGACAAAATGATCTGATATTAAATTTTAAAGCAAGATAATGAAACCTTACAGAGATTGAAACAGTGTAAAATCATTAAAATACATCTCATTCAGTAAATATACATCGGTTGTAGTGTAATCAAGATCTTCTAAGAGACACTGTAAATGAAACGTATATGCTTCAATGCCGCTTTACAATAGAGAGGATGTAGTAACATATTTGAATATCTTGTGTATATAGCGAATTTGACAAAAGTTATGCAATTTACTATTGTTTTTCTCTGTGTTAAGTACAGGAATCATGTACTTCAACGTAAAAATTTGCTAATTACACAACTTTTTAGTCTTATTAAAAAATCTTTTGAGTTACCCTGTAAACGAACAGTAAATTCTACACTTCTGTTTTACAATAGGAAACTAACTTAGGTAGTTCGTAGTAACATATTTTAACATCATGTGCATACGTTCTTTTTGAAAAGAGACCATTTAATATTTTGTTTGCTTCATCTTAAGTATAGGAATAAATCACTTTAAAGTGGTATACATAAAAAACTAATTAATATTTTTACACGAAATATTAAACATTTGAGCTACTTATAAAAACAATTCAAATGCTGCAAACCGCGTAAAAATCAGATAATTACACAACTCTTTAGCCCTATATCAAAAGATCTTTTGTGAGACCCTGTAAACGAACCTTAAATGTTAAGATTTTTTATAATAGGAAGCTTACTTGGGTCGAGTGTAATAACATCTTAATATCATGTGTATACGACCATTCCTAAAAGAGTTGGGTCATTTATTATTTTTTTTGCTCTATGTTAAGTATAGGAATCAATAACTTTAAACTGATATAAATCAAAAACTAATTAATATTTTTACATGAAACTTAAAGGTTTGAACTACTCATAAAAACGATTCAAATAACGTAAATTGCGTAAAAATCCGATAGTTACACATTGCTGTAGCCCTGTCAACAGTTTTTTGCTCTATGTTAAGTATAGGAATCAATAACTTTAAACTGATATAAATCAAAAACTAATTAATATTTTTACATGAAACTTACAAAGGTCCGAACTACTCATAAAAAAGATTCAAATAACGTAAACCGCATAAAAATCTGATAATTACACATTGCTGTAGCCCTTCAACAGTTTTTGGTCTGAACAAGATTTAAAAAGTGCAAAAAACAGCACTTTTAAAATCGCATTTACTGAAAAACTATTCGTTGGATTTTGCTTTACTTTTGAATTCTTAGTCCCGTGGCACGCCCCATTCCATAGAATCAAGAATTTTGTTTCTATCATAAATAGAACGTGAGATATAGATGGGTCAAAAACCCGTTTTGTCCCGTCCGCAAAATATAAACTAGACAGAGTTAAAAAAAAAAAAAAAAAAAAAATTGTAAAATCGTTTGGCATCCATTGGTGGAAATTCCTTTCATTTACGGTTCAATGCATTGCTGTTTCTTATGCTTGGCGAGAAACTCTGTCGAGTTTCTATGATAAGGGAGTCTTGCTTCAGACAATGATCTTCTGGATAGTGTTCCGATTCACCCTGTAAATCTCAAACCTATAATGTTACAAGACATTTTTCACTTTTCCATTATGCAGTTTTAGAAATACATAAAATCTAATAGAGCATATCGTTTATAGATCTATCCTTAATTTAAAAAAAAAAAACAACACTACTCTTAGGTTTGGAATACGAAAAAGTCTGTAGTTACATACAAAGTTTTGCAGATGTTAAAAACAAGAGATTTTTTAGGATCCACTTGCAGATTTTTTTATATAACCCAGTAGTGGTGCCAGCATGACAAAACTGAATTTCCCAACACTTCATGATGCTAACTTCTTAAAAATAAAGTTGGCAACTAAAAATGTCCTCAGGTATATTTATTTTGAATTTATTTGTGTAACTGGAAAGTTTCGTTCCTGTTTACCCCACTGTTCTTATTCACCCCGTACTAAACATCGCACAATTTAATTTTTTACACCATCTATTAGAAAACAAAATGCACTTTCAAATGCAATTTGTTTGAAAGGTTTATCTCAATTTACTGATTTTTTTTATTGACTTTAAAGTAATTTTAAAAAGCATGAATATTTTAAAATCTGTTTCCAAACCAATTATGAAAGATTAACTCATCTTAAAATTATATTATAAAGTAAAGATATGTCCAAGAGAACACAAACGTCATTTTGGCAGTGGCGACGACCTAATCCATTAATTTCTCTTTTACTGCAATGTTTTTTACTTCTGAACAATGCACATTAAATTTTTATGTGGTTGAATAAAAAACAAAGTATTTTCAATGCATTTTGTTTGAAATTCGTATCTCAATTTACTGATGTTTTATGGATTTTAAAAAGTAATTTTCAAGCCTGGATATTTTTAAATCTGCGTGCAACTCAATTACAAGAGATTAATCCGTTTGCTCTTAAAACAATGTAAATAATTCAACATTTGTTGGTTTCGATGTAATATTCCATAACTAAATTGCCAAATTAAAACAAAACTTAAAAAAATAAAATATGGAAGGTTCCAATAATATTAGAAGGAGTGTTCAAAATATATTAATTACACAGTTTTAAATGTTTTAATACATTTATTAATTACGCCAAAATCAATATCACCAACGGAAACATTTTATTTTTCCTATTATTCTAAAAAAAACTACAAAACTGGAAAGTTGCCAGATTTTATCAAAAAGCATGCCGATAGAATTTTAACAGCAAAAATAAAATAAAATAATGGAAACATGAAATAAGTAAAAATGACATTAAGGAATATCTTAATATTTACTTTTATGTTGGGTCAAAATTGCATAATCGACCAATGACATAAAAGATGAATTTAAGAGATATGTTATCAAGATGGATTGCCTGATTATTTTTAAATGGAAACTTACATTTTCATTCATAAAAACTAAACGTACACAATTACATGAAAATGACATCAATTTCTAGATGCTTTATATTGTAACGTCAGGCATGAAACTATTTCGAAACAGAAAAAACTCTAAAACTGATGCTATGTTACATTTTCTAATTGATATAAATCGTAGAAAATGTTACTGCTGCATTTAAAGTATTAAAACACTTAGCTCAAGGATATAACTAAAGATTTAACTGTAGTATACGAACGGAATACGAATTAAATTATAGCAGCCGTTTGTTTAAAATCAGTAGGACATCATAGTTATTGAAAGTGACATCATATTTAGGATTTTGTTACTATTTGTTTTTCATGAAATTTAAATGCTTATATTATAGTAGATGTTTTAACTTCAAATACATTTAAATGAAGTTTTATGCCTTTTTTAACGCACTTATAGTCAAAGTTTTTAATTTATATATGAAAAATGTACATTTTCTGCTTAGAATGTCAATTTCAAAAGTGCAAAATTATAGCAAGTTAATATGAATTTTTATTGGCTTATAAAAACAAAGTACATGTGTTATCATTTCTTTTTTTAAATTTGTTGTGCCGGTTTTTAGGTTGTGACAACAGGAAAGAATAATTGCATTAGAGAGAAAAAAAAGATTTCATAAACTATGGAAGGTGGTTGAAAAAGGAGGTAAGAAGTTGTCTGATCATTTTTTTAAGTTGCCAGTGACCTTTCTCATGTTCTAAAACTTATGTACATTGAGTTTCGTGCAAATTTGTCAAAAACTATGGATTTGTATAAGGAACATACAAACCAAGAATGGCTTTTATATATACAGGGTGTAACTGAAATGCTTCAACAAACTTTGAGGGATGATAGTACTCATGAAGATGAACAAAAAATGCAATAGAACACGGGGTCGCAAATGACATTTAACCCTTTCAGGGACAGTGGTATGTTTAAAAAACCACTTAATTCCAAAACGCCACAATGGCACCAGAATTTTGCTAAAATCTTTTCCATTTAATATTTATATGAAATATAGCCTTTTTCTTATTTACAAACAATTTTTTTTGTAAATTCCGGTGCCAGTCCATTTTCAGACGCATTTTCTCTATTTGTATCCTTTAAGCCTTTTAGGGGCAAACTACTTTTAGCACTAAAATGTTGAAATAAATGACTGCCACTGGAATTTATAAAAAAATTTGTAAATAAGAAAAAGGCTATATTTCACATACATATTAAATGGAAAAGATTTTAGCAAAATTCTGGTGCCATTATGGCATTTTGGAATTAAAATTAAGCGCTTTCATAAACATACCACTGCCCCTGAAGGGGTTAAACGTCACTTGCGACCCCATGTTCCATTGCATTTTTTGTTCGTCTTCATGAGTACTATCATCCCTCAAAGTTTGTTGAAGCATTTCAGTTACACCCTGTATATATATATATATATAAAAGCCATTCTTGGTTTGTATGTTCCTTATACAAATCCACAGTTTTTGACAGATTTGCACAAAAAAATAATTAATGGTGATGAGTTCTTTCATTACTTTTATAAACAAATTGGAGCTAAAAGAGATTGAAAGAATAATATCTACTCGAGAGCTATTGTGAAAGAATGTAAAGGAGAAAAAGGGGTAATTAGTATCAAAATGTTAAACATAGCAAAAACTTCTTAAAGAGATAGAAATTGGAAGATTTTTTTTTTCTTTTTTAACTTTAGGAGCCATATACAGCAAATAAAGAAATCAGTTAGAAATTGAAAAGTCAGAAATCATGTTGACATATAATTGTACTTTGTGAAGTTATTGTGGATTGCAGACATAACTAGCCATTGTTTATAAAGTTTTGAACTTCTGATGTTAAACTCATTTCTAATAATTGAAAAAAGAAAGAAACAGCTGCAATGCAAGTAATTTTTTAAGCCTAACTAAAGAACTACTTGGTGAAATGAACTGCAATTATAGATTCACCTATTTGAAGCTTCTATAAGTTGATTTATATTAATATTTTTATAGGTTACAATACAATACATATTTTTCTAATGTTAATTTCATAATATATTATTAATTTAATATTTAAAAAAATTAAGTTTGTTTTCCAATCATTGAAAATAAATTTAACATCAGGAGTTCAAAGCTTTACATTTGCATAATTCCAAAACTTCTTTGCCAGACGACTTCCTGTTTGGTATCCGAAGGTAAAATTTACCAAATAATCCAAATGTGATGCCAAAGTTAGGTGTAAGAATTGAAAATTTTAAAGCTTGTCTTTGTGCAAACAGTGAGATGGTGTCTTAATCTTTCTTTATTACTACAGAAACAGTAGACCCACACGAAGATTTCACACTGCAGTCTAATATTTTTTAGATGCAGGTTTAAACTTATATAAAAAAAATAAGGACTAAAAATATATCTGCAATCAACATTAATCAAGCCAGAATATCATCTCATTTATTCCATCAAAGTTACACTAAAAACTAATCGCAGATAGCTAAGGTGCAAAAAAAAAAAAATCCTATTTTAATTCAGGGTTCCCAGCAAAACATGACTGGCAAATTCCCTGACTTTCCCTGACCAAATCTAAAAAAATTCTCTTGTTACTTATTTTTACAATCCTTTGTCAAAAATTAGCGATTTTTTTCTATGATCACTCTACAAAATTCTCTATTTCACCCCCCCCCCCCCCCCCACCCGAGACTATACATGATGAATTTCGCATCATTTTTCATTTTTTCCTCTAAAACTTTTCCATGACTTTCTAGAAAGTATTTGTAAATTCCCTGACTTTTTCTATGTATTTTAAAATTTCCCTTACTACTTTGAAATTCCATGACTTTCCAGATTTTCCTTGACTTTCCATGATACTGGAAACCCTGTAATTGCATTTGAAGATGATGTTCATCAGTTTCGAAAAAAAAAAATAATAATAACATGGGATAAAGAAAAATAAATTGAGCATTTGAATTTAAATTTTGCTTTTTAATTGTAAATATAAAATAAACCCATGCAACAACAATGTCGCACTTTATCTTTATTTTACAATTTTTGTTTTCTATGATCATTGTAGAGCACGATATAATGCAGTATTTTATTTTTGTGGCAACACTAATTTGAGGAAAAAATTTCATTTCATTTGTGAAAACAATGCAGATTTAATATTTAAATTAACTGCAATTTTTATTCAAAAAACATGTTTTAACAAAATGTAAGTGTACTGTGTCAGAAGCCGATACAAAATCCTTTCACATGGTATCTAATTTATCGTTCTGCGTTTTGTATTTGCTTAGAAAAAGGGATGTTTACAAAAAAAAAAAATATATATATATATATATATGATTATGGAAAACATAATTCCCAGTTGACAATTTGGTAATAAAATTATACTTTTTTTTTTTTTTTTTTTTTTTTTTTTTTTAACCAATTGCACATAGCGGAAAATTTATTAATGCTAGATTTTTTTTGTGCAAGAAAAGGTGCATATAGTAAAATTATATTGACTTTTTGTTTAAAAAAAAAAAAAGACATCTTTAATATATCAGCTAATGAACCTGTGAGTATCAAGTTACTATCTAAATTACTTGTTTTATATGACTTTTTAAAATGCAGGGTTGGATTTTTTCCGGAAGAAACCAACAGAAAAAAAAAACACATGCTCAAAATTAAAATATATTAACTATATAAAAGAATTAAATTCAAAACCTGATGATTATAAATTAAAATTCAAAACTTTAATTCAGGGGTGCAGAAAATGTTTTTACTCCCAACATTTCCCCCAATCCATATGAAAATTTCCCCAAAATAAATTCTCTATTACCATAGGTATAGAAAATTTTGCAATATACAAGTTGCCTCTTTAACAACCTATAGACTGAACTTGTAACATGTCTAGTTATTGGAAAGGTAAGTTAATGCATGCAAGTTTTAATCTAATTCTTATGCCTAATATTTATTAATAAATGCACAATTTTAACCAACAAATACAATGTTTCTGATTACCTTTTTTGATAAACTGTCAATTATTGAGAAACTACTATCTTCCACTGACTTAGTGGATGTTGTCAATCACTTTTGATGTTTTGTAGATCTTGAGCCTGTTTCTTGGAGAAAATCTAGTGAAATGATAATTTCCACCATGAAAATGATGTCTGTTTAAGGATGCTTTTAATAATTCTGTAGCTTTATGCACTGGAGGTGCATTCCATGATATAAACACTTCAGGAAAGATATTATCAGATTTTAGGGTTCGGTTATAAATGTGATTTCCAATAATAGAGGCAACAGATTCACAAACACATTCACTGCAAATTTCAAGCAGTTTTCAAGGAGGTAAACTATTTCTGGTACATCAACGTACACATCAGGACCAGTGGCGCAGCCAGAATTTAGTTCTAGGGGGGGTTTTGAGTTTCTGATAAAGGTGGTCGCCGGTTATATGAATCACTGGTTAATGGAATCAGTCTTTTAAATGAATGAAATCATAATGCTTTTCTCCGCAATTAAGTTGGTTATGATTCATTTAAACAACATTAGAGTTACAAACTATAAAATGCACCAGTGAAATAACACAAAACTAGATTAGATTTATAAAGTGTTTAAAAATGATGAGGGGCAAACTTTAAGATGGAAGAGTACAGTACAGCAAATAATTTTATATACAGTACAGTCGCTGAGTTTCACACGAAAAGTTACTTGTCAATCATATTTGACGTAATAGTAGACAATTTTAAAGCATTAAAATAAAGTATTCTGAACAACGCGAAACTTTCCGATTCATTTTCAAAAATGAAAACATATGCAGGCATGATAATTCAAGTGATTTGTTATCGAACAGTTTTTCATTATAAATGAATTACATATTGAATTATAAGCTATTGTTGTCTCAAAATTACTGACTCTTAATGTCTTGGAATTATTCTACAAATTATTTTTCAATGTTTGCCTTCAATAATTGAATTCAGTTGGAAATGAAAAATGTTGACTCTCACTATGATTTGTCTTACCTAAAGCAAAGATCTTATACAAAGTTTAATCTTAGCATTGTGCCAAGCGCGCTTCAAAAGGAGGTCACAAAGTAGCAACACTGTTTTGATCCATGCCGTTGTTTTCTAGATGGGTTTTTAATTAATATCTCAGATAATTACAAACACATTGAAAATTATTACCAACAATCCTTAGATGATTCTGCGTCGATAACCCTCAACTCCCCGCTGAGCACCAGAACAATAAGACACATGAGTGATCTTATAATAGTTCAGTTTTTACTTTTTAAGTATGGAACCTTAATAATGGTGTCAAAATTCTGGTAACCATCTCCTCTCTAACATTGGCTATATTTTATACAATTTCCAAACAATTTTTTGGTACAACAATTTCCAAAGGGGTGCAAGAACAAAAAACATTCTAAAATTGTGGTTTCTACGATATTGTTGATTCCAGCAATTTGAAATTTAATCTCGCGGTTACTTTAAAAAGATGTAAATGCTCACTAAAAATGGTTTCTAAAAAGTTCGAAATTTAAAAAGGGGAAAGGAGCAGTAAATGTTCTAAATTACCATTTATTTGTGCAGTTAGGGCTGTATGGAGAATTTCGCTGTCAAAATCGGAGATGAAAGTGATCGTAATTTTTGGGCATTTACGTTCATCGAAATAACCCTAGGCTCCCCTCCTGATAGGAAACAGTCCACAGCAAACAAAAAACCAGTACAATCAAAGACGCATAATCACGTGAAAACTTTTCTTTATTTTCGGACACATCGAGACATCTGGAAAGGGCGAGGGCGGTCCTCTTTACGCCTCTAAATAATCGACCTTCTTGTTCAACAGTTAGAGAAGATCTGATCTAATTTTTCAGATACATTTTCACCAACACATAAATGAAAATATGCCTAACACTACATTTTCTCACCAACAGGGATGCCACTGCCTAATGGCATCAAAAATAGTTGCTTTAGTAGCCTACAATGAAAAAAATAGTAGCCAAATAGTAGCATTTATACAAAAATAGTAGCCAAACAGTTGCATGCTTTCTTAAGAAAAGAGGGGCAAGAATCCTTATTTGCCATAAAAGCAATATGAAAATACACAACTTTCCCTACAGTTTATGTTACCATCCAAATTTGCCACTTTTTGTATTTTTATTATAAAATCACACCCACAAAAACGGAAAAGAAACTTTTTAAATTATCGTCTGAGATATAGGATCAGAATGCAGTTTGGTTTTCCCAAACTAAATTGAATATATGCTATCTCGTACTTGAGCATTATTGCGAGGTAACTAAAAACAATAAAACTTTTATTGCATGTTATTAGCTGCAATTTTAATTCCATTTTGTAAATAAAAATGAACTGAAGCAAGAAATCTGCCAATAAAAAGTGGTTTTATCAAAAAAGGATGTACACATATTTTCTTTAGCTATTCTTTAGAAGAAATTTATATAAAATAAAATAGCAAAATCGGCATAAATAAAGTATGATTTTATGGACACTAATGGGCCAAATAAATCTAAATAAGCAAGAAAGGCAATATTCTGAATGTTTTCTAAACATTTTAAATCTGTTATTAAATTGAAAAATTGCGATAGAAAACAAGATTTTCTTATTTCTAAGTAGCATTTATTTCAGTTTATTTATTAATTCAATTTTTTTATATGAAACATTTATATGAGGTGAGAAACAAATACGATTCACAAACCACAGTGAACAAATCTACAGTTAATCATTTGTGGTTCATACGGTAGTTAAAAGGGTTAAATACCTTTAAAAACAATCAAAATTGGACAAATATACTGTGAAGGATAAGGGTTGCGGGTGGTAGCCAAACCAAAAATCAGTAATTAGTTTTCCACTGAAATTTGAATGATTGGTATCTTTGCACTATATTTAGATTGAAAAAGTAATTTTTTTTTTTAAATTTCAAATGGATGTTTTTAGATATTTTAAAAATTGAATAGAAAACTTAAAAAATGTATACGGAAATATTAGGTCGGGGATATTGAGTTAAAAAATTAGTAATTCTGAGACTGATGATGGGTTTTTTTTTTAACAAAAATAGTAGCTGGGATTGGAAAATAGTCTCCTTTTTTCTGGTTTTCCTCCAAAATAGTCGCTTTTGAAGGTTTTTAGGCTAAAATAGTAGCCATAGTTGCCTGATGCTGAAAATAGTCGCTTTTAGTAGCATTTTAGTTGCAAATGGCAGCCCTGCACCAAGCACTCGTGTTTTTTTTTTTTTTTTTTTTTTTTTTGGAGAAAGCCAGACATGTGTTAGCAGCGGACACAAAACTGTTGATATTGCATATCTCATGCAGGAATCAATTTATGAAAACGGCGCCTGCATTTAACACAAGATACGAAGAAAGACAAAACAGCATATGTTAAAGTCATCTGCAGTACATTAAAATAACGAATTGAAACCACAGAGAAGTAACGTACTTTTACTGTTACAATGAAAAATCTGGGAAAATTTTTAGCTAGGAAGAAATGATTACTTTTAAGATTAAAGAATAAAAAGATTTTGAATGCAGACATTAATTCACATAGAGAAACTTTAAGATAGAAAAATTAAATTTTAGAATAAAACATAAAATATATATGATTCTATATCATAGGCTGGAAACATGAAATTTGGCATAGTTGTTACTTTAGAGACTTAAATGCTAGCCCAGAACAGTTAGCAGGAGCAAAAACATGTTCTAAAATTGCGATACAGTTGGTATAGAAGCTTGGAATTTGGCATGGTGGTAACTTTTGGGATGTAAACGCTCTCTAAGAACGATTTCTAAAGAAATTCTAAATTTAAAAGGATGAAATGGGCGGAAAACGGTCTGAAAATGATCTAAAAACAATTAATTAGGAATTGTTTGTGCTAGATATGTGAAATTTGGCACGGCTGTTACTCTAGAAATATAAATGATCATCCGGAAGTTTTCTAAAATTTAGAAATGTAAAAGGTTGCAAGAACAAAAAAGTTCTAAAATTACTGTAAGGAAAAGCTGGGTTAGGAGATAAAGCAAACAGAAATTCTTAAAATGCCTAAATTAAGACAGAAAATTAGAATAAATGTTTACTCTAAATCCCACTCCAACTTCTCAATACAGGTCGCGCGTATAGTGGAAGCACCAAATACGATGTTAAACCTAGCACTAATGAAACAAAATTAAACTGTAAAAATAATACTGAAATCTCAAATATAATGTAAGTTATTCAGTAAAATATAATTTAGAGTAGCTGATGATAAAATTACTCAAACTGGAGTATATGCACGAATCTAGATCTGAAATGAAAATAAGAAAAATACAACTCACCCAAATAAAGCTGATGACAGGAATATAAGTAAATAATTGATTTTATTCACACAAGACATTTTATCTAGTTTAACTGTGGCCACTTCAATAAAATACATACAAATTATTTAAGTAAATAAGCTATCTTCATCATAATCTTCTCAGTTCAATTCAATATTAATAATTTAAATGTTCTAGATAAAAGAGATTACTAGGTTCTTCGTTAAAATTAATCGTCTATGCTAAAATTTAAGTTAAATTAGAAATTGTTCTATTTTATAGTTATATTCAGAATTGATCTTTAACCGCACTTGAGAAGATACTCATTTTTCTGCGTTATCTGGACTGAAGCGACGGAACGATGAAAAGAAGCACTTACTATAAACGGTGAAATACTTTATTCATATCTAGCTGGAGAAATAAGCATGAGTAGGAACACTCCCATTGCTTGGTGGCATTATTCTAGCAGCTTTAAACACACCAGTCTGATGAATCTAATATGTTACGCGGATGACATCTTTATCGCTGGCAGAATATCCATTCAAGTCGGAAAACACTGAATATCTAAATGAAGAGGAATCTGCACGGATTTTGTAGAAATCTATACGAATATCGCATTTAGGTTATGAAGAATTGACTCTGAATACTGAAGAATTGAAGCTGGTGAAGATAGTCTCTTTTAATTAGAGAGGCATATTCTGGATTAAAAATATAGTAAAACTCCGAAATCTTATCAGAACATTAACGGCGTTGAAGATACCAGCAGCACATCTGTCTTCACTCAAATATTTTACATAGTGTCTGGCCTTTCGGCCAAACACTGCCTTTTCTCCTCTCCTGCACCTACATCCCAAATCAACGGAGAGCAGCCACTGACTAAAAAAAATTTTGAATTCAAACTCTACCAAGTTTAACTGAAACACCAGCCAAACTATCCAATCAGAAAAGGCGAAACATTCCTCTTCTTCGTTTCGCACCGCTTAACTCTCAACCGTAACTGCTAAAAAGCATTAGTGCGACAATTCAACTCTACACGCGAACGATACTGGCGAAAGGAAAACACTTACTCCCTAGCAACAAGTAGCGGAAATTAAGATCTTACGTAGGCGAATGTTCTAGAACAAATTTGAATTCCCCTTTTTCCCCACTGAAAAATGCACCCCTTAACCTTGGAATGTCCGCTCGAACGACCCCTACATCAAAATGGGTGACAATTACCTCTTAAGTTGTTGTTTTTTGAACGCACGAAGATGCGATTCAAAATGGCCAGGCATCATAGTGAAAGCAAACGAAGTAAACATTGAAATTAGAGAAAATGTTTAAAAATTCATATCTGCCACGATTTACGTTGAATCTTGCTAGGATTTTGGCAGACTGCATAATTAATTATGTTTAATCTATAGCATCAATTTTAAAACAAAAATAATTAATATTTAAAAAGTAGAAATTATATATTTTAACTTAGAAGAAAAATCGCGGTACTTTACCGGAATCGATGTCAACAAACGGAAATCCTTAATTCTCTATCCAGAGATTTAAATGCATGATTATAATTTAATTTACAAGTGATTATTGATTTTTAAAAGTGATTTAATTCTAGAAGTTATATTTAATTAATAATAATATCTTAGAAGAAAAGTTAAAAAGATTAATTTTAAAAAGATAGAAATTATTGACTGTTTAAATAATAACGATTAAATAATCAATTTAAATGTTAATTAATATGAAAACTTTTAATTAATGATTAATAAGGCTTAAATATTTAATTTAAGTAAAATAATTAATGAAAACTATTGAATTTAAAAGTATAAATGGAATGTATCATAACAATTACGATTTGTGTGATACAGTTGGTATAAATGCTTGGTGTTTGACATAGTGGTTACTTTTAAGATATAAACACTCGTTCAAAACAGTTTTAAAAAAATTCAAAATTTTAAAAAGTGAAATGAGCAAAAAACATTCTAAAAATGTTCTAAATCATAATATATTTAGAACTTTTAGGGCTAGACTCTTGAAATTTTATATGATGGTACTTAAGAAACGTAAATGCTCGCCCAGAATTTATTTTTTCAATTCGAAATTTAAAAGAATGCAAGAGTAAGAAGCATTCTAAAATTGTGATTTATGTGATACAATTGGTGTGGAAACTTGGAATTTGGCATGATGATTACTTTTATGTAGTAAATGCTTCCTTAGAACATTTTTTTAAAAATTCAAAATTTAAAAAGGATGAAATATGCACTTTCACAGTTTTAAGTAGAATTCTCGCCGTTTAATTGAATCACATTGTTGGATAGAATTTGATGTAACAAAGCGGCGGATTCCGCTAAGGCGGAATTTTGATTCATATAAGCGGTAATTATAGTAATTTTTTTAGCTCTGGGGGGTGTTTTAACCCCCAACCCCCCTCCTTGACTGCGGGGTAATATCACCCAGCACGGTCTGGGTCATGTGGGGAGTGGCTGGCTGTCAAGGGATGTGTAACAATGGTTCACTTTTGGTGCGTCTGATCCTCAGAGAAAGAGATCTAAACTTTTTCTTTTTCATTTAAGTATGGTCCTCTAAGATAATTACATCCAGTTTTTTTACACCACACGGTGGAAATCGTGAGGGGTGTGGTGGATTGTCAATGGAAAGAAAATGAAGTACCTATGAATTACAATACCTCACAAGCATGTAATATAATAAAAAACGAAATATCTTTCTGCGTTTTAAATACCGATAGTGTTACCGATAGTGCACCTGTAGCGTTATGTGCCGTTATGTTTTTATGGAAATTTGTTTATTTATTTTTTATTTTTTATTTTTTTGATAAATTTTATCAAATATATTTCTGTAACAAGACTTCGTAATAATGGAATACAATAATAATTATATATTTCTGTAACAAAACTTCGTAATAATGGAATATAATAATTAATATAATATAAATAATAAAAATAATTATATAATTATGTTGTTCAAAACAAATCGTAATCATGTACATTTTGTCTTTTTTAAACTATTGCTTTAACCAGAGTTTGCAAAGAAAACCCGAATGTGTAAATATAATTTGAAATATAATAGATTTAAACATAATTCTTTATTATTTTACAAGATTAAAAATAATAATAACAATAATGCATTATTATCAGGGATGGCAAGTTTCTGCCGGGGTGGTTAAAACCGGCATGGCAGAAACTAATTTCTGCCAGTAAGTGGCAAAAACTGGCAGAAACTAAGAAACAATAATAAGAAGAACTTTAACTGCAATGATTCATAATTTACATATGTATTTGATACGTAAACAATTAAATTAAAAATTAAAACTAAAGATTATGAATGTTATTCAAAGTAGCAAAAAGCTTCAAAATGATCATATAAATATACTTTGTTTATATAATACTAATTTTCTATTACTTGAAAAATAAATTTTCATAATGGTAATCTGATGCTGTACAAGTTTAACTATTAATATTATTATTTACAGTTGAATTTCTATTTAAAAGTTTAAAAAAAAAAAGTTTACAAAAAATTCTATGATATTTTAACATATCGCTGTTCAGAGAATTTTTAAATAAAAAAATATAATGCAATAACTTAAAGATTATCTACTGTATGGAATATGGTTATATATATATATATATATATAACATTTTCAACTAACAATCTTAAATTTAAAAAAAAAGAAGTCAGATTTGTTCCTTTGAATACTGTATTTAAATGAAATGTTTTTAAATCCACGGAATTACAAGATCCACATATAACTACAGCTCCAAGTTAAAAAATTAGAATAATAGAAAAAAAGGAATTGTGAAAAAAGTTTATGTATCTCTTATACAAAGAGTAATACATGATAAAACTTAATATTGTAAGAATCTACATAGTTTATAGAATCTTTTAGCATTAAAATTAAAGGAAATAACACAAAAATTAAAATAATTATTCACACTTGGAAAAAATCAAAATTTTAGAATAACCATTTACCTGGTTCAAAATATTAGAATAATGCATTGTAAATAACATGTGTTTAAAAAAAAAAAGAAAAAATAGTTATTCTTTAATATTTTTGTAGCATCACATTTACATTTTATAACAGCACGAACTTGCTTTGCCAAGCTAGCTACGAGTGGTTCACAATGTTTTCTGCTCAAACATGACCATGCCGACTTTATACTGGAAAGAAACTCAACTTTGTTTTTTGGCACAACATCTCTTGCGCCAAAAATGCTTATTTTATGCAACCTTCTGAACCAATCACGAAAATTTATAAGTATTCTAATTTTTTGAACCACCTATTTTAGTATTCTAATATTTTGAATAATGAAAATAATTTTACAAAAATAAAATATGCACTCAAAATTTAATATTTTACAGTTTTAATTTTCTTTAATAACATGCAAATGTATTAAAACATCCATCGCTGTTCTTTTTCAATTGCACTACAGTGAAATAAAGCTAAATGCAATTCCAAATACAAATGGAATTAGTTATTCTAATTTTTTGATTTGGAGCTGTATAACATTTCTATGAGAAAGATTTTTCACAGTTATCATTAAATTATTATGTTAAATTACAGAAAAGTATTTTGAGTAAGTATTGATTATTTTTCTTTTATTTTCAGTGTTTAATTTAAAATAAGTATTGGATATAGTTTTCTATTTTGAATTTTAAACTGAGATTTTAAATACTCTAATAATTGTTTATATATAAAATCACACAACCATATTATAACAAAAATTTTATGTTACATTACTCATTTTTTCTAATACAAATTTATTTATTTTAAATTAAAACTATCCACAGTATTTTATTTGTTATTTATCCTGAATAAAACGTACTTAAGGAAATTAATACTACTAAAAAAGTCTCAGATTATGTCACGAAATGTGTTTATGCCAGTTGTTGCCAGTTTCTACCGGTTAAAACCACTTTCTGCCACTGGCACGGCAGAAACCACTTTCTGCCGGCAAAAACCCAGCCCTGATTATTATGTGTTTAAGGGAGTTGTACTTTTTATATTAAAACATCTTGTCAATTTCAGTATCTGTACGTTCAAAAATAAAATCCTATGTTTACTGACACAATAATAATAAAGTATTTTATTTTTATGAATGAAAGGGCATTTTTTCTTTAGGGAATTATGTCATTATCAACACTAGAATTAAGGTAAAGAGGAAAGAAAAACTATATTTTAAATTATTTTAGAAAATTGGTAATGCTTTAAATATTTGTTTTATTTAAAGATGTCAGCTTTAGGAGATATTTTTGGGGTATCAGCTTTAGGGCACTTTACCTTAGTCCACTTTTCTGAGATTAGGTTAGTGCATCATTTACTTCAATCATTTTTTTAATATTTCAGTTTTATTGAATACTTAATATGATTTTTTTTAAATGATATAATTTTCAGAAACGTTTTATACAGTGCATAAAAAGTTTTTTTTTCTTATTTTTTTTTTTTTTTTTGAGAATTGTTTTCAAAGGATAACCTATAATTGGATTCTCAGTTTGGTTTGGATGGTAAAACTGACACCATTCTTAAAAGAAAAGACCAGTTTCATTTATGGAAATAAAATAATTCAGTATGATTGCGTCCGTATATATTCACCAATCTTTAGCTCTGCACATAAAGTTCCTACAATTTTTTCTTTTTCATTTTTTTTTTTCATTTTAATAAATTTTATATGCACCGAATAAAATGTTTCCGAAAATTACACATTATTTTCTTGAAATCAGAATAGGTATTCAATAAATCTCAAACAGAAGCGTGGTGATAATGACGCCATTCTCAAAAGAAAAAGGAACCTTTCATCCATAAAAATAAAATGCTTTATTATTATTCTCTTAGTAATCATTGGATTTTATTTCTGTAACGTGTCAGGTACGTAAACTGCATATTTGCAAGTAAGTCAGAGAAAAGAAAATTGATAATTTAATGTACAAAAAAATTGTTTGATATAGAAACTAATGAAATCGAGTATTTTGTAATGTGCTTAAAAATGATTGTAATGAAATGATTTATTTGAATTTTACAGTGACGCTTAAAGCGTGCCTCAGGGGGTTGTCAGGTGTGAGCTATCGGGAAACAGAGCCCCCAAGTATTTAATTAAAAATAAAGCCTTTTCTTTTTAAAAGCTTTAAATTTAATAACATAAATAAATGTAAATACCATGGCTATAGTTACTTATTTTACGAAAACAGATTTTAAAGATTTTTATAAGTAGTGTGCGTTTTAATGAATTTGAAAAGTTTAACGTCCTTTCTCAGATATAAATGCAAGTTTTTTATTTCCCTTTTTTAGTCTTGCAAAATAATCAATAAGTGGGTAAGAGTGATCGAAGATAGGGGTTTCGTTTAATATTCCTTTCAAAACACTTTATCCTTCCTTTAATAAATCCAAATAAATTTCATTTTCTTAAAAAACATTTTTTTAAAAATAAAGTAATAATTTACCGGTCTATTTTTCTCGTTTTTTCGAAAATCTGAACCAGTCCGATAGCGGGCGAAGCCCGCTATTATACTCTGTCATAATAATATCTGTCATGTGGACTAAATGCGATATTAAAAAAATATCAATTTCAAAATTAAACATCTTGTATAGAGACTTTCAAAATGTTAGACGTCCGATTAATTTCTTTTAAATTCTCTAATAACGTCCTATTAAGTTACTTTCTGTACATACACATACTCATACTCCTTGTATTATTGAGAAATGTTTGAAAATTTCCTTTTTATTACCAATATGATGTCATATTAATCTTTTTTTTCAACTGGTGAAACTTTTTATTTCATTTTCATTTTTCACGTGGAAATCTTTCAAAAGAAAATTAATTATTGTAGAAATAATTTGATTGTGGATTTTTAATTGTTGGCAACTGCTACAACGTAAAATGTTTAAATTTAATAGAAAAAGGCTGTTAGATTTTTGTTTTTTTATCTCTACATATTAAAAATAATACGATTTTGAGCTTCATAATACGTATTTAGCTATAAGTACACAAAATTTCATGACTGTACATAGTTTCTGAGAACCGGCTCTGTGACGGACAGACAACGAAGCGGGAGTAATAGGGTTTTGCGAGATGAACAAAACCCTAAAAATGATATTTTCAATAATCAATTGCAGCCTTCCACTACAATGAGTTTCCGAATTTTTACAACCATACAAATAAATTAAATATGTTAAAAAAAAAAAAAACGGACCAAAAGGATAACAAACATAAATCATAAACTTCAATTGTGCTATAATATAATTGATAACTTAAGATTGATTTTCTTATTTTTGTTATAATTATGACTTTAAATAAACAATAATCACTTGTTACTTTTTAAATGCCAATATATTGATAATATTGAAAATGCTTCATGTACATTTAATTTGTACGTAAGATATTTTTAATGTACTGAAAAATTATTCTCATTTAAACATATCTTGTTGTTTTATCTTTCACTGAAATAATTCTTTTTAATCAAGATATTTTCTTTCATTTCGTAGTAATCTTTTTTTTTTTTTAATTTACTCATCAGTTAAATGCAACAATAAAATGCAACCCAGGAGCAGAAAAAAAGCCGCATAAAAAAAAAAAAAAAAAAAAAAAAAAAACATGAATTTTTTAAGAAACTTTAAAAATTGCATGATAAACTATTGGTCTCAAAGAATATTTTTAGATGAATCAAAATTTAATTACTTTTGACCTGTTGGAAATCAGTATGTAAGAGTGACAGATATAATGAAAATTGTGCTGTTCATGCATTTCATTCACGCATTTATGCTTTATCCTTATGTTATTGTATTAGGTTATGTTATGGTAGGGTATATTATGGAAATGTTCAAATATTAACCCTGAGAGGTTCATATTTAAATTGTTCAGTTCATATTTAAATTCAATATCAAATGCAATATTAAATGCAGAAACTGAAATGCAGAAAAAAATCCATTGTTTAAAGCTGGTTATTAAAGTTGTAAACCCTTTTTTACAATACATGACATAATGTAATATAGTGGCAAATTAGATAAAATAACTATTTAATTCGATGCCAATAAATTTATTTAATTAAAGAGAAAAAAGCGTAATAACTAAATTCTGTGGATTTTTTACTAATACAATCTATATTATAAAGGACAAACGTGTCCGTGCGTAACGCTGACGTCATTTTGCGAATGGCAACATTTGACAATGAAAATTTCGGTTTTGCGACTTTTGCTACTGCAATTTTTTTAATTTCTAAACATCGCACATTTTCAATTGAAAAAAATCTACTTTCAAATGCTATTTGTTTGAAAACTGTATCGTAATTTGCTTGAAAACTGTATTGCCATTTACTCATTTTTTATGGTTTTTAACACTTTCCAACATAGTTGAAAAGTGTTTATGAATTCGGTTTATCTGTCTGTCTGTCGTCTGTCTATCCGTGCTCTAACTCGCGTAAATATACTCGGATCTTCATGCAATTGATATGTGTTATTGGGGCTTACTGTGGCATGGTCCATATTGAAAATTAAGTGTGCAGCACTTAGTTTTTTTTTTTTTTTACAGAGACATTCAAAATAATTACGTTACATCACGGTCTATGAAGAAAAATCGTTTGCAGTTTATTTTAATAATGTTTCACTGTTTCAAACCTGTTAAAATTGATATATATCACTAACGTGGATTACAAGAGGAATACTATAGAATACTGTGTTTTTTGCTTTCATCGTTCATTTACAGGGACACACAAAAGAATTCGGTTAAAGTACTGCTTATTAATAATAATTCCTGGGAATGTTTTTTCAGTTGCTGAACCCGTTTTTAAATTTAACTCTTTTTTTTTTTTTTTGTCTATTACTTGGTGTGTATAGATTGTATACAGGGCAGCACAAAAATTTTCGAGTACATTTCCGTTTAATGTCGGAAATTGCAGAAGGGGAATTTTAAACTGTGCTACGCGTTTCCTAACTGAACTCAAATTTAGCATTCTATTTAGTATATATACAAATCTATAGATCCTATACAGTGCTGCACAAAAGAGCTCGGTTATTTTTCCGAATAGTGTTGGTAATTCCTGAAATTGGATATTTAACTATGTTATTATTTTTCAAAATTGTTTAGTTAGATATCACCTTAGACATTACCGTAAAAATTTGCAAAAAGTTATTTTAGGAGTGTTGGAAAGTGTTACATAATCTATTCCTTGACGCATGATTTTTCCTGAGTGTTAAAATAATTAAAGACGATTGTGAAAGATTAATACTTCACTTTTATTAATATAAACAGTTCAGCATTTGTTTCCGGCTTATATTCCATAACGAATATTGAAACTTCATCACTAAATAAAATAAATAAATATATAAATAAAGGAGATGCAATCGAACTACGCACTTAAACCATTGAAATTATCGGAATCAAAATGTTGCTGTCTAAGCGATTTCTTCTGCTGTTAACTCTAGGCACGAGGCCAATATTGATATTATTAGTGAAAAATCTAAAAAAAAAATACATTAAATGTAAAAAAATCTGTTACATTTTCAATTAAAAGAATGGTGTTCACCTATATTCAGTAACACGGGAAGACCGTGTTGAATCCCCTAGTTTTTTTTAACATGTATTTTGACCATTAATTCTTCATTATATTTCATGGATAAGATATTTTCATTTATTTCAATTTAATAAGAACATTTAATTTGAGTTCATTGAGAATTCTTCAGAAACTAAGTTTTTGAAAATTGTGATTGTTCAATTATCTTTTCATGTTTTTCTTTATTAATATGTAAATAAATAGCTTACAAATAGTGAAAAATCATAGTTATATGTATTGCACAACTCTATCCGCAAAAATGTTTTTTTTTGTTGCAATTGGGAAGGTGTTTGTAGTCTCGAAAGTCAACTGTAGCAGAGCACAGTCATTTGTCTAAACTGTCATCCTAATTGTCCCCTTCTTCCCCGAAGGGATTTATTTTAAAAGGGGACCATCTTTAGCAGACTTTTTGAAACGCAAATGAAAGTGAAAGTATTTCTTCTCCCAGAAAATTGGGGTGGAATGATGAATGAGATTCTCATTGTATAGGTTGACCCTGTGCTATGTGCGGTTGAATCTTGGCTGTGTCACTGATCAGGACTGGTAAAATCTTGAATTATAGAAGAATACTGTTGTCTTGATTTAGAAGTGATGGTTTCTTTTCAGAATTTAGGATTTTTTTTTTTTTTTTTAATTCAGCTTTTAGAATGTTTTTCTTCAAAGTTGTCCACTGATTAATAAGACTTTTCTCATTATTAAATTTAAATTCTTTTATATTTTTGCTCACCCATTCAGTGAGAGCTTGTAGTGAGTTTTCCACCAATGGTGGTGTGAGATCTTGATTTAATTCTGTTTCTAAAGATGGGGTAGAGCTCAAACTGAGTTTACTACTGAAG
This sequence comes from Maratus michaelseni, assembly GCA_963931845.1. Classification (NCBI taxonomy): domain Eukaryota; kingdom Metazoa; phylum Arthropoda; class Arachnida; order Araneae; family Salticidae; genus Maratus; species Maratus michaelseni. The sequence goes on along the minus strand of OZ007597.1, from coordinate 150,459,634 downwards.
CATTGTCTCATATGTTTTACAATTTTTAGTTCACATATTCTTAGTTTAAGCTGAGCAGAGGTTTTTAATATTTTCCACCAATGGTGGTGTGGGATCTTCTTGATTTGATTCTTTTCTAAAAATGGGGTATTACTGAAGTATTGTCCCATATGCTTTACAATTTTTGGTTCACATATTCTTTGTTTAAGCTGATCAGGTTTTTTTTTAATATTTTTTTCTTGAGAGTTTGAAACACTCGCTTTTTGTGATTCTTGTGCAATGTTAAAATTCCCGGTCGCCACCGGCCGACTAAATGTAAAAAATTGGCGACTTTATGCTATGCATCTGATCACCAAACAGGCGAATTCTATTTTTCATGTAGCAGTACATCCGATTTCATAGCGCCATTTTGTTTCCAGGGATGCCACTTGCCCGCGAACGGCAGATTTCGGCTTCTTAAAATTTTTTAAAATCTAATCGGCGATTTCTGCGGAAAACAATTGCAATTTTTGTCAAGTGATCGCGTAAAAAAAGTACAATTTTCGTCAAACTATCGCGAAATAAAATCGCGATTTTCGGCAAGGGACTGCAACATTAAACCGAGATTTTCGTCAGATGATCGTGAAATAAAACCGTGATTTTCGTCAAACAATCGTGAAATAAAATCGTAATTTTCATCAAATGACGGTGAAATAAAATAATGATTTAGGTACGGCGATTGCGAAATAAAACCATGATTTTTGTCAAACGATCACGAAATAAAACCGCAATTTGCGTCAAACATCGGTGAAATAAAATAACAATTTAGGTCAGGAGATCACAAAATAAAAAAACGATTTTCGTCAAATTATCGTGAAATAAAACCACGATTTTCTTCGTCAAACTATCGCAAAATAAAACCACGATATTCTTCAAATGATTGCGAAATAAAACCATGAATTTTGTCAGACGGTAGCGAACTAAAACCACGATTTTCTTCAAACGATCGTGAAATAAAACCACGATTTTCGACAAGTGACAATGAAATAAAACTGCAATTTTCGACAAACAATAGCGAAATAAAACCGGGATTTTCGTCAGCTGATCGTGAAATAAAACCACGATTTTCATCAGGCGATCGTGAAATCAAACTGATTTTCATCAGACGATCGTGAAATCAAACTGATTTTCATCAGACGATCGTGAAATCAAACTGATTTTCATCAGACGATCGTGAAATCAAACTGATTTTCATCAGACGATCGTGAAATCAAACTGTGACTTTCATCAGACGATCGCGAAATCAAACTGCGGTTTTCATCAAACGATCACGAAATCAAACTGGTTTTCATCAAACGATCACGAAATAAAACCACGATTTTTGGAAAGGGACCTCAAAATAAAACTGCAGTTTTCGGCAAACGATCTCGAAATAAAACTGCTATTTTCTATCTCGGGAAATTATGTAATTCATTGTGAAATCAATTGTATATTTTCCCACAAAATTTCCCCAGATTGCTAAAAATTTCCCCCGATCCTAGATCGCCGGATCGGACATATTCTGCACCCCTGCTTTAATTAATATTAAAAATATTATTTAACAAAAATTAGTTATTTTTTAATAACAAATTTCAGGTTCAGCAGGTATTTACAGGTTATGTTATTTACAACTTTAGAGGTAGGGGATATTTTTTCATTGTCATTTCTGTAAAAACTACCTACTAATTCTTCATTTATCATATAAAAATGCAATATTTTAAAAAACTATTGTGCAACACTTAAAATAAACAAATTTGTAATTATGTATGGTACTTGCATGCTACTCAATGTTGATTTTAAAAGATAAATGTTCTAAAAATAAACTTTACGGGTATGCCAAAATTCTTTCATAAGCTCCAAGTTCTGCAAGATTTAAAGAATTTTTTCAACTTTTGCATTCATCCATTCTAAGTTGAGAAATTGATTGCAGCATCCTACTGCTAAAATACTTTTGTTTTGTTATACCCAGGGGTTGGAAGTAGCACGCTACACGTAGTGAAACTACAGTAGTCGCTATTTTTTATAGCAGTTTGTAGTGTAGCGTGCTACATTTTTAACAGTGTAGCGTGCTACATTTTTAACAATGTAGCGTAGCGAGTAGCACAAAACAAAAAATCAGTAATTTGTAGCGAAAACAGACGCTACTTTACGGGGAGAAATGTGCCATTCTGCAAATCCCGTGGCCGAAACTTGCTTCTCTTGTGCAAAACTTGTTCTGCTCAACAATTTGAGAATCTCAGCGGCAAACCTCAGTTGCAATGTACGGCAATGCATCGCATGAAGTCATAGAATTTTCCCATTGACACTTGCTGCTAAAATCAAGTACTACCCCACTAAAGAAATTCATTTTCTTGCTGGCAATACTTGTCTATTTACTTGTTATTAAGTCTGTGTTTCTTATTATTCGGAATCGCTTTATTTACTGTTTTATTACTTGTTTGCATTCAGAGTTCTTTTTGTATAATTTCCTAGATTATAAAATTTATCTTAATTTTGCGACGAAATGTGTTATGTATGTATAAACTAACATTTTGGAGACAAACACAAAAAATTTTCTTGTATATTGTCTTTCTTAATTTTTTAATGCCATCGCTTGTGTCGCATATATATATAATTGTATCCCGGGAGATGCGATATAAAGAGGAGTCGCTTTATTATTTAATTCGTGTATTCAATTTCCAGTGTAAATTGAACCCTTTGACAAAAACTGAAAGTAGCGAAGTAGTGACAACGTTTGAAAAGTAGTTTGCAGTCGCTACTTTTTTAAACAAGTAGTTGTAATTGTAGTTAACTACATTTTCGATAAAGTAGTTGTAGTTTGCTACAATAAAAAAGCAGGGGTGCAGAATATGTTCGATCCGGCGATCTAGGATTGGGGGAAATTTTAGTCATCTGGGGAAATTTTTCGGAAAAATATACAATTGATTTCAATTTTAACAATGAATTACATAATTCCTCAAGATAGAAAAATGTTTCCCTACAAATAAAAAGATCCGTATGGCGACTTTCACAAAATCGATCTGAGAATAATATGTACCGTATATGCTCACGTATAAGTCGAGAAATTTTGGAAAAATAATATTAATGAAAAATAATCTGCTTCAAAGTAGGGGAGGGAGGTCAACTTTATGCTTGGGACAAAAAAGTCGAAATCTATTTTTGGAGTAGAAAAATGCCAATGTTCCAGAGTAATTATGCAATTGCAATAATCGAAATTTCTAAGTTCTTTTCTTATGAATTACCTTAGAAAAAATTTTTTAAAAGATAATAATTTTCTGACCAAAAAAAAAAAAAAAAAAAAAAAAAAAATCAGGAAAGAGAAAACTTTAGAAAGAGAATCAAATCAAGAAGATGACACAGCCATCACTGGTAGAAAACTCACTACAAGCTCTCACTGAATGGGCGAGCAAAAATAGAAAATAATTTAAATTTAATAAGAGAAAAATATTTTTAATCTATGGACAACTTGGAAGAAAATTATTCTAAAAACTTAATTTAATAAAATAATCCTAAATTCTGAAAAGAAACCATCACTTCTAGATCAAGACAGTGGTACCAGAAATACTTTAGCTCCTTGAAAACTGCTTGAAAATTTACAGTGACTGCGTTTGTGGATCTGTTGGCTCTATTATTGGAAAACACACTTATAACAGAACCCTAAAATCTGATAATCTCTTTCATGAAGTGTTTATATCATGGAATGACCACCAGTGCATAAAGCTACGGAACTATTAAAAGCATCCTTAAACAGACATTTTCATGGTGCAAATTATCATTTTACTAGATTTTCTTCAAGAAACAGACTCAAGATCTACAAAACATCAACAATGATTGACAACATCCACAAAGAGAGTGGAAGATTGCAGTTTCTCAATAATTGACAATTTATCAGAAAAGGCAATCAAAAACTGGTATTTGTTGGTTAAAACTGTATTTATTAATAAATATTAGGCATAAGAATTAGATTAAAACTTACATTGCATTAACTTAATTTACCTTTCCAATAACTAGGCATGTTACAAGTTCAGTCTATAGGTTTTTAAAGATGCGACTTGTACGTTGCAAAATTTACTATACCTACGGTAATACAGAAGCCTATAACATATCATAACATTTTGGGGAAATTTTCATATGGATTGGGAGAAATGTTGGGAGTAAAAACATTTTCTGCACCCCTGTAAAAAAGTAGTTTTTCTGACCCCTGGTTATACCTATGTTGCACTGTAGTAAGGAAAATGGAGATTTTAATGAAATCTTTCAATAGAGTAATTGTCGTAATCAGTTCTCTTAATAAAATGGATGCAAATTAAAAGCACTGTCTTTTATTTAAAGGAGTTTCATTCTATAGTAGGTAAATGATCCACATACTATTTACTACTGGTTACAGAAGTTTAAATAATTAGAAAAATGTGCATGCTTTGAATTGAATTTACTTTTAATTGATTAAGTGTATTTTGGATAAATTTATTTGGTGCATTTCCGTTATACCAACATAATTGTCGTCGCCAACTGTAATAATTGGCACAAAATGAAATTCATGTGAAATGATTCATTAAAATCATTGTTGGCACAAAATTGCACAATTAAAAATATAACATTTGAAAATTATAGCCTTTTACGAACTATTTTATTAAATCAAAACAAATATAGACTTAAAATAAAAGAACAAATAAATATTATATGATAAAAAAAATAAAATAAAACTATTTAAACTACAGGTATGGAATTGTAAATGTCTCTTAGCATTGCAGTGAACATTTCACTTTTTAAATGAAGACATTCACGGTTTTATTGAATAAAAGCTTTTTTTTTTATGTATACAAAGGCATGAAACAATTTTATTGCAGCTTCTTCATCATTTGGTAACTGCCAAGTACATATCTGTGTCAACTACAAACATAAGTTACAATTTAATATTGAATATTTTCTGATTGAAAAATAACAAATTGAGATTTTTTGTGAGGTTACATTTAAGTAATAATAATAATTTAAAAAATTCACATTCAATAAATAGCAAATCACAATGTTTGGCCTGGTTTGCAATAAAAACTCTTTGCATGTTCAGGGTTGAAATAAATGACACATTAGCATACATTTTGGGTTAGTATTAGTATAATGGAAAAGTACCATTTCTTTTATTCAGGTACACAATGATTGGAAAACTTTAGACAGGTGTGTGATCTTGGCTAAAAAACTGATGTAATTATCAATTTATCATATATAATTAATTTTATAGGTCTAATTAAATTTACTTAAGGTTATCTATTAGAAGAACACATTTATTTTTATTGTATCTTACAAAGTTGCAACTTACATGGTAAATTCCTAAAGAAAAACAGTTATTCCATTTCTTCCACTTGGAAAAAACCTATTTCTTCCAGACGTTTTTTTTCACTTTAGAAGAAACTTGCCAATCCTGTTAAAATGTGTCAAGATTTTCTCCAAGTATATAATATAAATGGAACTACATATATATATATATTATAGGTGAAAACTGGGAAATTTAGTTAGTAGCCAGTGGCCGGTAGACTCAGTTTCATTAGTGGCCACTTTTTAAAGTTAGTGGCCACTATTATATTTGAAACTTTCTTGACATCTAGATGATACTGAAATGTCCTTAAAATCTGCTTGTATCTGGTGGGAATAAAGGAATAAATTACTTGAAATGCATGCGGAATCAAAGCTGATGAATATATTTTGCAGAATAAAACAGTATTTCTAGAAAAAATAATGCAACTAAAGAGTAATCATAACATGCATGTAAGAGGACATGAGAAAAAGCCGAAATATTGAAAATACAGCTAAGTGGTTGAAATCTGTTTGCATCTGGTAGGAAAACGAATTAACCAGTTCTCTAATTAGATGTAATCAATGTAGAGATGCATATTTCCATGAAAAATGGTGTATTTCACTTGGCGATCGATAACAGATTTTTTTATCGCTACTTGGCGAGTGGCGACTTGGGTGGCGATCGATGGCTGATTTTTTAATCGCCACTTTTTAAACTTTAATCGCCATGTGGCGAGTGGCGACCACTAATTTTCACCTATAATATATATATATATATTATATGAGATATTGAAGGATTCAAGATAATTTGATTGTACTACATGCAATAAATATTGAACAGATATAATTATAAGTTGCAGTTACATTCACTAACCTTAATATTTCATCAGTAATTTTATATTCATCATAATTCAATTTCTCACAGACAATTCCTCACATTTTTTTTAGTTCTTCCACATCACCTTTTTGAGACTCAGGATGAGTATATATATTGACCATCTCTTGGAAGTTATCCATCACTATAAAGTAAGTACAAGAATTTGAAACTTGAAACCAAAGTAAACATTTTAAACTGTTTACATATCCAAAGAAGAATGAATGAATAATTAATTAATACAGTACAGCTTCTAAAATCTGGAATCGTTCCAGACACAGGTTTTCTGGATTTTTGAAAATTTCAGAATTTAGAGATCCTGAAATAATAACAAAATTATACTAAAAAATTATAAAAAATCATAATTATAAAAAAAAATCATAAATAACATATTAAATGATTCAAAAGCAAAACCCAACTTAATTTAATCTTATAAAATTAAATATGCACAGAACATTTTTACGATTACAATTTTATTTAAACATGTCTGTCAGTGTTTGTTCTCTTAGTTAAGGCTTATTTGGCCATTACTATTTCTCTAATCCTATAAGGACATCAGTTCATTTTCGGTTATAAAATTTCTCTGCTTTTTAATCGTAATATTGTTTTGTCTAAACTATTTATTAGTTCTTCTGTAATTATTATTTTTTCTTCATTTACCGAATCACTAGCAGCCTTTCCTGTGTTTATCATACTGTCCATGATTTCAGATTCGCTGAGTGTATTGACAATTGATACAATTTGATCGATAACCATAACTTCATCTATGTCTGATTTATCCAGATTTGCATTTCCATTTTTTGCATACTCTAATATAGTGATACAACAAATAGTGGTTTGGCCGAATAACCGAATACCAATTATTCATCCAAATTACAGCCGAATAACTCATTTTTGTCTAGAAACAAAATATAGTATGCACTATATGCACAATTCTAATATTCAGAATTAAAATGAATTATTTTCTTTTAAAAAATTACTTATATGCAATTTTTTAAAGCATTATTTTATTCTGAAAAAAATATTAGTCTATGTTCGACCTAACAATTACCTCAATATGTAATTTGGCAAAAAAAAAAAAAACTTAGCAAAAGTTTCTTATCAGGTACTGTCTAGTTACATTTCATTAGATATTATGTATGTTGCAGTTAAACTTTTAAATAATGACAAAATTTTAAAAGTACTAGAAAACAAATTTCAACTTTCAGATGAAAATAAAAAATAAGAAATCTTAATATCTTAAGAAAAAGGGATCTCCTCTAAAATGGTGGAAAGAAATCAGTGTAGACTTTTTAAGTCCAAATTACTACTATACAAAGACTAAGAAAGGTTAGTATGAAACCATTAATATAATCTAAACAAAATATTTCCAACATAACCATTCCAGCTTCTCAAATTCAAATTCCAAATTCTTTGTAGGTATGCTCAGTGACGGATCTAAGGGGGGGGGTTAGCCGGGGCAGCTGCCCCGGGTGCAAGACTTGGAAGGGCGCAAAAATGAGGAATCATAAAAGAATAAAAATAATGGAAAATTGAAAATTCACATGAAAAGATATTCAATTTTATTTTGTTCAACGGCGGTTTACTTTCTTTGCATAAGGATCAGAAATAAAAAATAAATTAATTTGTATTACATTATATAAAATATAACATTGCCACCAGTATTTTTAAGAAATTTTTATTTATTTAAAATTAAAAGATTTTACATTTTTTTTTTTTTTTTTTTTTTTTTTGACACCATTCTATGTTGTTTTACAGTGTGTGCAGTATTTTATTTCGGTTATGTCTAACAGACATTCGAGTTATTACAGAAAGAAGGCTAAAAAAAGAGATGAGGAGGCTTCACAGCTATCATCTAGTATGTCATGAAAAAGCTAATGGTTAAGTCTATCGGAAGGTTCTTGCGTGATTTCTCGCTTTCATTTTAATATTTTTTAATGTTTTTTTTTTTGCATAGGATAGCAGAGGTCGATTTCTAACTTTGTTAGTTTTCACTTTTTTGATTTTGGTTACAGTTTTTTTATAAGCGGACATTTTCAATTTTGGAACCAGTTTGAACAGACTCTGAAAGTGAAAGTACCCTTATATAAAAAAAATCTGGAACCAAAATCGAAAAAGTAAAAACTAACAACGTTAGAGATCGACCTCAGCTATTCTATGAAAAAAAAAAATCATTTAAAAATATTAAAATGCGAGCGAGAAATCGAGCAAGAAACTTCCCATACACTTAACGTTAGCTTGAGCGTTTTTTCTCATGATTGTTGTCGGCTCTTAAGCCGAGCGATATTCATAAAGATAAGTAACCATGTCACTTTTTTTTTTTAATTCGTGCTACACTATATAATAATTTATATGTATTATTTCTGTTCTAAAAATCTCCTTTTCTATGCAATAACTGAGTTGATATGTAAGAAAAGAATTATAAATCGATTTTTTATTAATTTCTTCTAAATTTAGATATTCTTGTAATTAACAGACATTTTGGTCTAAAAAATGAAAACGAAACTAATACTCTTTAAGAATTCAATGCGTTCTGGCCCCTTAAAGCCATTTTATTTATGCAGTTAAAAAGGTTTTCTATCTATGGGAATCTGTTTTACAGGATGCAAATGGTATTGCTATGGATATTGGTATTGAGGCAAAATTTAGGGAAACAAGGAAGACAAAAAAAGAAGAGGTTTTTTTTGTTGAGCTTTGTGAAGATGAAAGTAGTGCTATTTGTGATGAGGATAAATTGAAACTAAAGATCGTTGAAGTAGTGGACAGAATCCTAACTGAATTAAGAAACAGATTTCAAGCTATTCAGAATCTCAATGGCATGTTTAGTTTTCTTCATAAAAGGCATTTCCTAAATATGTCAAAAGAAGAATTACAAGCGCAAACCAGGGTTGGCTTTTTGCCTGGACAGTGGCAAAAACTTGGCAAAAAGGAAAAAAGTTTCAAAAAATGGAAAAAATGAAGAGTGGGATAATGAAATTACCATGACACTATATATTTCAATTTTCACCCTTTACATTTTGCACCTTAATGATTTTTTTTTTTTGAAGACTTTTTAACTTAAAAAGTATTTATAATTAATCAATGAATAATAAATGACATGAGTAATCATAAAATAAAACTACAAATTTACATTTTTATTTTGTTAAAGTAAAACATCTAAAGGAAGACATATTTGAAAGTCAAACAGAGCACAAAATCACTGCATTAGTCTTTTTTTTAACATTCCATAGCAAATTAAAAATTTTGTGGAAGTTTCCAGAGAAAGTTTGTTTCTGATATTAGAATGAATAAAGGAAAATTTTTTTAATGTTCTTTCAACCAGGGTTCACAAATATGATATTTTCGAAAATATCCAAAATATCCGATATTTTGATATATATCCGATATTTTATATGTATATCCGATATTTTCAAAATAGTCAAATCTTTGATGATTATAAATATTTTCAGAGTTAATATAAATTAGACATTAAAACATATGTCATTTAGCAAGAAAACTTAATAAATCAATATTCTAAATGTATTTTTCTTTTTCTTTCTTTCTTACCCCCTTTTTTTCACTCACTTAAAAGAAAAAAAAAATTATGATCAACTAATTGAAAACAGACACAATTTGCTTTTTACATGTGCAAAAAACAAACTATTAAGATTTAGTAATCAAGTTTTAAGAAAATTTTATGTTTTATACAACAAAATAATTTGTCTTTATTGAAAAAATTAAGATAAATATAGTAAGCTTGGTTTCCTTAACTGAACAAAACCAAAATGAGAAAAAATATTTAATGAAGCTGCAATTTTATCTAAATTAATTAGTTTATTTTTCAGTGTCTTTTATAAGTAAATATTGTCCCACATAGTTATTGATTCTACATTTAAAAATTCAGCTTCAAACATAAATCTTGGAAAAGTTTAAGGGATTTTTGGGGGTTTTTTTGTTTGGGAGGGGGGGGGGGTGGCTAAAAAAGTCACTATAAGAACAAAAATTCTTTATCTACAGAGCGACACAGCCAATAACAGTTAGAAATTCCTTTGCATTTGCTTTGACTGAAAATATCAAAAATATTATACGCAATATTTTGAAAATAAATATATCAAATATGTGAAAATATCAAACTTCATGATATTTTGAAAATAAATATCGGATGTATATCAAGATACATATCCATTGATATATATCAAGATATATATATATATTCATTGATATATATCAAGATATAATATATCACCCTGCTTTCAATAGCAGCAGAACTTTTGCAACAAATTTGCAAATGAGTAATTAGTTCACAAAAATTCTTTGGTATGTCACAAACAGGTGATACACTTTCCCACAATTTGTGAGCTGTAACTGATTTAACAACATTAGCAGTAAAATATTTTTTGGGGGCGATTCTTTCAGGTCAAATTTTATAGCAAGACGTACGACGTGCGTAATCAGGATCTATTTCTTCCAACCAATTTAGAGCTTTCTTTTTTCGTTCATAATTGAATAATTCCCCCTCTGCATTTTGGGTGCAATAAATATATGACAAAATGATATGATAGAACTGCTCGGTTAAAACGTTTCTTGACTATGGAAATATGACTTTGGAAAACAGGATTCTGTACTAAAGAACAAAAACACCACAAATCACAAGCACTTGCTAATGTTGAACTATTTTTAGAGGTGCAAAAACATTACGTTAATTGTTGATGTTAAAAATTTCATTTAAAGAAATTTTAGAATTCCTTTTTTAATGATTTATAAAAGAAACAATTGATCAAGATTGAATTTAAATCCCTGATTTGAATCATGTAATTCAAATGAAATCTTTAAAATCTTGTTTTAAAATGCTAGTAGTTTTTGCCAGCGGCAAAAATTGTGGCAAAAGTATTTTTGCCGGGACGGTTTTTACCATGCTTTTTTCCACTTAGGCAAAAATTGGCCAAACCTGGCGCAAACCGAGCAGTTGGAAAATACGTATAATAACGATATAGATAAAGAGGAACTTCTTCTGGATGTCGAAAGCTTAAAATATCATGCACTGGAGTTAGACCAAAAGATGAAGTAAAGTTCGGCTATTGAACTGCTAAGAATGATAAATTTATATGGACTTCAGGATGCTTATCCAAATCTAACGACTTGTCTAAAAATATTCCTAACACTACCTGTATCCGTCGCTTCTAATGAAAGAAATTTCAGTAAATTAAAATTGATTAAAAGATATCTAAGAAATTTAACAAAAGAACAACGATAATCAAATTTATGTATAAAAAATTTAAAAAGTGACATAGCTTGCAAACTACCTTACGACGACATAATAAAAACTTTTGCATCCAAGAAAGCTCGCAAAGTAAATCTTTAATAGGTATTGTAGATGTTAAAACACATATATTTTCTGTAACTTTTGTATTATGTGATATTGTACTTTTTATATAAAAAGAATGCATAGTAAAAAAACAGTTTTTGAGTATTGAGTATTAATATTGCTTCCTTAAGCAACTGTTTACACAGATTTTATTCTGCTGTTCTTGGTAGCAGGGGGGAGGCACAAACCTACAAGCTTGCCCCGGCTAAAATTTAGTCTAGATCCGTCTCTGGGTATGCTTTAATGAAATTGCAAGCCAATCACAGAGTGAAGCCTCTATATAGAAAATTTCCCTCAATGTGAAGAAGTCAAAGAAATTAGACACTTTCCCAGCCACTACTAAAAAGACAACAGTGTCCTTTGGAGTTAGTTGCAGGGTTCGTAAATATCATGATATTTTCGAAAATATAAAAAATATCCAATATTTTGATATATATCCGATATTTTCGATATATATCCGATATTTTCAAAATAGTCAACTTACTGCTGATAATAAATATTTTCAAGCATAATATAGATTAGAAACTAAAATATATTGCACTTTGCATAAAAACTTAATCAATACGCTAAAACTGTTCCCCCCCCCCCCCCTTTTCTTCTTTTATTTTTCACTTAGAACAAAATTGAAGATCAACTAATCAACAAAACAGAAACCATTTGCTTTATACACTTATTAAAAAAAAAAAAAAAAAAAAAAAAACTATAAGATTCAGTACTGACTATTAAGAAATCAAAAATTTATAAAACAAAAAATTACATACAAAATAATTTTTTTTAATTGAAAAATTTAAACATAAATGTAAGTTTATTTATTTTTTATTCCCTAACATGTTGCACAATTTAAGCTCAACAACAATTTTTCTAAGTGATTATCTAAATTAGACAGTTTATCTTTCTATATCTGTCCTGAATTAGTTATATCCCATATAATCTACATTTAAAAAAAAAAAAAAAAAAAAAAAAACTTCAAACAAAGCTATATAAATAAGATTTTTGTTTTTTTTCTTTAGCTAGAAAAGTAACTGCCAGAGACAAATGTTCTTTATCTACAGAATGGAACAGTCAATATCAGTTGAAAATTTCATTTACACTTGTTTTGACTTAAAATATCAAAAATATCTTGCACAGTGATATTTTGAAAATAAATATCAAATATTAAAAATAACAAACATCTTGATATTTAGTAAATAAATATCAACTAATATAAAAATATCGAAAATATCAAAAATCTTGATATATTGGAAAATAAATATCTGATATATATCCATTGATATATATCATCGAACCCTGGTTAGTTGTGGGCGAAAAATTCAGAAAACTTTCGAAACTTTTCCCAATTAGCCAAAAAGTATCTTTCTGCACAAGGAAGTACCATATATATAGTGAGCGATTATTTTCAGAAGCAGGTAACATTTATATATAAAAAAAAAAAAAATAGACTATCACCTGAAAATGCTGAATTATTATTTCTGCAACACAATCTACGTTTATTAAAAACATTTTAACTTTGTTTTTTAAGGCAAATATAAATTTAAACATTACAATGATGTTCTTGAAAGTATTATGTAAAACATACATACATACTATGACTGAAAAAAGGTATTATGTGATGGAAATATAGAAACTACCTTTAATAATGTTTTTAATATTTGCAATACATTTTAGAATATTTTATTACTTAGAATAAAACTTCATAGTTAAAATTTTAATCTTATCCTCCAAACTTATTTTATCTTAATTTAAGGATTTTTAAAGTAAAATTACAATCACCTATATGTAGCTCACAATCTTTTAAATTAAGAACTTTTATTATGAAGACGTTTTAAATAAATCTTTTTTTTTCAACTGGAAGCATTCAAAGGTAATCAGTTAAAATATTTTATATCTGAATGAGAAATTTTTTATCTGCATTCTTTCTTTATTTTTTTTAAACTTTTGAAAACCAGTGATGGAAAACCAAAAATTTTGGAATAGCTTTAATATCACAATATTACTTGCATAATACTTTCCTTTTATGTATATATTAATAACGCAAGCATATATTCAGTATTTAGGAATGTCAGCATCTTATAAGATATTCCCAAAGACATATTTTTTTTGTTTACTAAATTCAAGAGTAATGATCAACATTGGATAAAATTATATTTCTGACTTACTAGGAAATTATCAAGTTTTAATTTTGTTCTATTTAATTTCTAAATATGTTAATAATTAAAAATGCTTCATAACAGTTACTTCAATTATTATAATCTTGTCGATTACAAACTTCAACGATTTAAAAGAAAAACAAAATATTCCTGCTTTTCTAAAAAGTAGTATACAACGTTACAGTTATGTTAAAAATGTATTTTAGAAATTGCAACTAAAAATTTTACACATAAGTTTCAACATCTTCAAAAGGCACTTGTACATCTAACACTCATACACTTTTTTTTTTCCCCTATCAGAATAATTAAGTACTAATAAAAAGTGAAGTGAAACTATACCCCCCCCCCCCCACCGCCAAAAAAAGTTGTAATTTGGTTTGCCATTTCACCTTCATGTATCTAAAATTTGAAAGGAAGGTGGAGGGGGGGGGGGGGGGGGGGCAGGATGGCAGAGATCCAAATTATTTTATGTGAATCTTTAAAATAATTATAAATGTTATGTGTATTATTTTCTGTGGGAAATAGGCTGTAGTCAGCTGTAATAAAATATTTCAATTTTGCTGAGTTTGAAAAAGTTTCAACATCTTCGAAAAGCACTTGTAACATGTATTACTCAAGAAAAAAAAAATTATCTGCTATTTGAATAATTAAATATAATGATGTACCAGATATCCTGCTTTCGGCACTCAAATCAGATATTCGGTCTGGCCGAATATTTCAATATCTGGTTGCTGAATAGCGACTCATTTTTTAAATCATATTTTTTAATATTATCAGAAAAAGTGTTAAATTAATTTGCTTCTTACCAGCATTATCCCATTAAAAAATTTTGTAGAAAGAAATAAATATTCATATTTTCATAAAAAATGAAATTATAGGATTTATCTATAAATGAAAACATATTTAAAATATGACAACTAATTATTTATAATAAAAGCAAGTTATAAATGTTATGTGTGTTATTTTCTGTAGGAAATGAGTTGTATTCAGCTGTAATAAAATATTTCTATTTCACTGTGATTGAAACATCTTAAGGCAGTTATAACATCCATCGCTCATACACAATAATGTTTTTTGTGTTTGTGTGTGTGCTTTTAGGTTAATCGGACACTGAAAAAAAAACAGAACCCCCCCCCCCCCCCCCAATTAAAAAAAAAAAGCACTTAGTTTAGCTTATTTCATGTTTATATTCTAGATGGTGGGCCATAGGCACACCTGTTAAAAAATCTTGCCCCTGTCTAGATTTTATTTTGGCGGCGCCCATGTTTTTTAGTTTTTGTCCCCAACAAAATTAACTCCCAATTCTTTGTGTCTTGTTTCCTTTTCAGCTGTATATTTTAAATTAACATAATATTGTTATAAATTGCTGAGCATCGGTAACAATACATTTACATTTTATATGCACTAAAAAGTAATAAACATGCTGATTAAAAATAGCACATCTGCAAAGAATTCTAATAATTGTCTCACATCCAGTGCGTGCCATTAGTTTTTGGAGAGAATAAGCAATTGCATATCATTTTAAAAAAGACTTAAAGAAGGTGAATATATTGAAAAATGAAAAGCCTCAATAGGTGGGGGGGAGGGGAGTGAGTTGGTAAAAATAATATAATCTATCTTTAAATCAGGGAAATTTTTGATAAAATAACATATCAATAGGAATAATTTAAATATGTAAAATCAAAGCAATAATAACAACAACAGAAAAGTATTTTGAAATTACTTTTATTCTAAAATAAAGAAAGAAATTATAAAAGGATAGATAATAATGTAACTGAGCCAAAATGCTTTCTAAGATGGGATCTTTAAATTATTGATAGGTTACACATCAGTATGCGTCTCAAAAATAAAAATCCTAAATATTGTTGAAATATTTAAAAACTTATTTTAGTTGAGATTTTACATTATATCTAGTAGTTTACTAATCAGAAATTCTTTTTACACAATATGAAAATTTTATTAATAAATAAACGCTTGTTCATGATGAGACTTTAATTCTTGACTTTAAAATATGTTCTTTTTACCAGTTTAATCCATCCTGAATAGAAATATATGCTAAAAATATTAATAAACAGAAAACATTATTAACGTACTTAAAGGGAGAAATCCAGAATGTTGTTTTATTATTCCACGCTATCTGCCAGCACAGCATACACTAGAGGAAATGGCACATTTTTATGAATGGAAAGTCGGCGAATGAGCAGGTCGTTATTATAATTCTTGGTCTAAGGTAGGGTAAAACACATTTTGACTGGTAAAGATCAAACCTTATTTTGTTAAAAGATAAATTTTGAGATACAACTTTTGGAATGATTTTTCAAAGTTCTACAAATTTTTTTTTTACAGTATTATGATTTAATAATTTGGGAAGAGTTCCGTATCCTGTGCTGCTTGGCGAACTTGGCGAAATTTTTTTCGCCAAAATGCCGTTTTGGCAACATGAAATTTTTTCCAAGACAGCAGAAAAACATCATTTTTAAATATTTATGTTATTTATAAATCAATGATTTTGCACCATTTTTAAAAACAGAAAATGATGTAAAAACATGGATTTATAAATAACAAAGATTTAACGAAGTTTTTCCGCCATCTTAAAAAAAATGTATCTGGGTAAGCCTCTTGCTTTGCCGTTTATACTTATCGGCAGAAAAACATCATTTTTAAATATTTGTTATTTATAAATCAATGATTTTGCACCATTTTTAAAAACTGAAAATGATGTAAAAACATGGATTTATAAATAACAAAGATTTAACGAAGTTTTTCCGCCATCTTAAAAAAATTGTTACGATGCAATTACACTAATTTTAGCAGCATTCTAAATAAACTAATGAGTAAAAAACAAAACAAATATGCTTTTTTTGAAATAAATATTTGTTATTGTCAGAGGGGCTCTGCCACCCTGAACCCCCCCCCCCCCCCCCCCCCCGTTCCTAAATAATTTTGGACATTGGAAAAAAAAAAAAAAAAAAACTTAATAGAAACTTTTAATGCAGCTAAAATCTGGCTTACAACTGCCAAAAAAAAAGTTATTAAATATTAAGTAAAAGGGTAAATATAAATAAATAACAATAAATGAGACGGCGATTCAGAGAAAATGTAAAATTTGTAATGGTATTATTTGCCGGAATCTGTATAGACAATGCGGCAAAACGTGCAACATAAGGCCATTTTTTTAAAATATCTACCCTAAAAAACAACCCCTCTTTAATAAAGGGTGCATTTTAAACAGCTAATCCTAAAAATCAGCAAAAATCCTAAGAAAAAAGAAAGAAAAAAAAAAAAAAAAGCTGTGCGTATCTGTACGTACATAAGGCCAAATATTACTTTTAATTTGCTATCTAACCTAATAATACCTTTAATAAAGGAAGAATTATAAACAGCTAATGCAAAAATCCTAATAAAATACAAAAAAATAAGTAAAAAAATAATAATAATAATAATAATAAGTAAACGGCAAGAGGCTTACCCAGTTACCTTACCTTACCAGCAGCACAGACACTAATGCAATCTAACAGATTTTCAAAATTTAGCTGAGTAACTACTACTCACGTGGTACTAATTAACAAATAAGCTTCAAGATCTCCCTTATAACGCGATTTCCGAACTAAAGCAACCCCAGAGTCCGTTAAGCCGTCGAAAGTTAAGGAAAAAACGTAAACAAGAACGAAACATCTATCGCCCAGTAAACCGCGCCAAATTTGGCGACAAAATCTCCAGCACAGGATATGGGACTCTTCCCAATAATTTACATTTAGATGTCAGAAAAATGTAATTTTGGCCATTGTTTTTTAAACCAGGAATACTTGCATGCTTTAAGATAGTCACTGTTTTTCAGTTACATCCTATGTGTGAAAACACTTTTTTTTTTTAAACAAAACATTTTACATCTCCCATTTTTTTTCTATATAAAGTACACACATGAAGCAATGTTTTCAGCAAGTTTCAGAAAAATTCATTGATGGGTCATTTTTTTAATGGCCCATTACACCAAGCCATTTTTTGAAGGTGATATTTTCACTTTACATGTAATATTTAAAATGAAACTTTACTACTGTTTTGATATCATGTATGCATTCTTAGTACAAAGAGTTTCCAATTGGTAACAAAAATATAGAATTTGAGTCATTTGTTGTCAAGTTATGGGCATTTTTAGACATTGGGATCGGATCCAAGATGGTCGCCATTTTATAAAAATGGCCAATTTTCAAAAGGCTATATTCTCAGCTAATATTGTGCAAATTATTTTTAAATTTCAGATTTGAAGGTGATGATAAAAAAATTTTAAAAATCCGTGGCTATGATGCAACACCCATTGGTTGAATTCGTATGGAATGACCCTAAGCAAACAAATATATGTGTGATAAAATAGATATTGACCAGGGTTGGGTTTCTTCCGGAAGAAACTGGTTTCTTCCAGGACAGTGGAAGAAACTGGAAAAAATCGGAAGAAACTGGAAGAAATGGAAAAAA
Organism: Maratus michaelseni; assembly: GCA_963931845.1. Classification (NCBI taxonomy): domain Eukaryota; kingdom Metazoa; phylum Arthropoda; class Arachnida; order Araneae; family Salticidae; genus Maratus; species Maratus michaelseni. The sequence continues at coordinate 150,441,510 of OZ007597.1, read as the reverse complement.
CTGGAAGAAATGGAAAAAACTGGAAGAAATGGAAAAAACTGGAAGAAATGGAAAAAACTGGAAGAAATGGAAAAAACTGGAAGAAATGGAAAAAACTGGAAGAAATGGAAGAAACCAAAACAGATGCTCAAAATTAAAGTATATTAACTATATAAAAGAATTAAATTCAAAACCTGATTATATCAAATTTAAATTGGAAACTTTAATATTAAAAATATTATTTATGGAAAAATAAGTTATTTTTTAATAAATTTCAGGTTTAGAAGGTATTTACAGGTTATGTTTTTTACAACTTTAGAGGTAGGGGGATGGGATATTTTTTAATTGTTTATGTCATTTCTGTAAAAAACTACTTACCAATTCTTTATTTATGATATAAAAATGCAATATTTCAAAAACTATTGTGCAACACTTAAAATAAACAAATTTGTAATTATGCATACTAGCATGCGTATCGCAATTCTGATTTTAAAAGATAAATGTTCTAAAAATAAACTCTACGGGTATGCCAAAATTCTTTTAAACTCTGCAAGTTCTGCAGGACTTGAAAGAATTTTTTCATCCATTCCAAATTGAGAAATTGATTGCAGCATCCTACTACTAAAATACTTTTGTTTTGTTATACCATGTTGCACTGTAGCAAGAAAAATGGAGATTTTAATGAAATCTTTCAATACAGTAATTACTGTATATTAATTCCCTTAATAAAATGGATGTAAATTAAAAACACTATATTTAAACGAGTTTCATTCTACAGTAGGTAAATGATTCACGTACTATTTACTACTACTGGTTACAGAAGTTTAAATAATTTAAAAAATGTGCCTATTTTGAATTGAATTACTTTTAATTGATTTTGTGTATTTTGGATGAGTTTATTTGGTATATGAATTTATTTGAGTTTATTTGGTACTGTTATACCAACACTATTGTCGTTGCTAAGCATAATAATTGGCGTAAAATGAAATTCATGTATAATAATTCATTTTTTTAAAAAATGTTGGCACAAATTTGAGCAATTAAAATATAACATTTGAAAATTACAGACTTTCATGAACTATTTCATTAAATCAATTACATCATCACAAATTACATAAATTAAATCAATATAAATCTAGACTTAAAATAAAAGAACAAATAAATATTATACGATAAAATAATAAAATAAAGCTCAATTTATTTAAACTACAGGCATGGAATTGTAATTGTCTGTTAGCATTGCAGTGAACATTTCACTTTTTGAATGAAGGCACTCGTTTTTTTATGTGTTTAAAGTTCTCAAACAATTTTATTGTAGCTTCCTCATCATCTGGTAACTGCCAAATGGTAAAATCCATATCAGTGTCAACAATAAATATAAGTTACAACTTAATATTAAATACTAGCTGGCTTCGCCCGCCAGCGGGCCCCTAATTGTAAAACCTCTAATCTTGTAAAATCTCGAATCTTGTAAAACCTCCAATAAGATAAACATCGAACCGAACGAACCTCCGACCCGGGTCTTCGCTGCCTTCGGCACCGGATAATCTCTTAATTTGCACATCGAATAGTATAAACCTCTAACTGAACGAATCTCCGACCCTGGTCCCTGCTGCCTTCGGCACCGGATAATCCCTTAAATTGCACATCGAATAGTATAAACCTCTAACTGAACGAACCTCCAGCTAGGGTTCCCGCTGCCCGTAATTGTAAAATCTCGAAAAGCTATCGATGTCGAGTCGAATGAGCCATACCCCGTTGTGATCCGTCCCATAGAAACAGAGTTCGGAAAGCGCCCCCTAGTGGTGAAATGCGGAACTAAAATCGATAATCTCTAGTAAGCTCTATCGGTGTCGAGTCGAATGAGCTATACCCCGTCGTGATCCGTCCCATAGAAACAGAGATAGGAAAGCGCATCCTGGTGGTGAAACTCGGAACTAAATTCGGTAAGCTCTATGTCGAGTCGAATGAGCCAAACCAGGTCGCGATGGGACCCATACGAAGGGAGATTATTTGAAAAAAAAAAAAGCAAATTCCTTAGCTTTTTCTTTTTTTTTTCTATACAAAAATGACCATTATTTAAAAAATTCTGAAACTTTTAAAAATAAATGTTCCTGCGTTGAATCATAAACCGGGAGTTCAACAAACTATATAGAATCCGATATATAAAAAATAGAAAAAAAAATTAATTTGATATCTTTTGGAGCTTTCGAAAAAGTACACACAGCAAGTATATTTGCAGTGCAATCGTCTGCTTCAAAACACAAATATCCTAGTAGAATAGAATTTTAACCATGAAAATATAATTATTTCTCAAAATAAATCATATTTTCGGAAAGCCCATTCAATTCTGTACGCAAAATGAACAACGATTTTTGATTTAAAATTGTTAATAAATAAGATATTTACGGCGAAAGCAAAGTCACTTATTACAGTTTGATTAAACTGTGCTTGAGCCGAAAAACGCTCATTTCTAGAAACTGGTTTCACAAGAGATTTTTTTTTTAATTGATAATAATCGAATTTTTTTAAGTCGAAGGCATCTTTCTATAGATGAATGTATGCAATTTGAGCTTCTTCTCTCGGAATTTGTGTACTTCGATAAAAGAGTCCTGCGGCGGGGGGGTTTACATTGGCAAATTAGAGGAAATCGTGAAAGTGAGGTACGGGAATGACCGGTTTCTAAAGGGTTAATGTACATATTTTTTAAAACTGAAATATATGTTTCGAAGAATAAGAACGTGGCTATGATCTGGTGTATTTTATTTGTCTCTATTCACATTTTCCGAGTCGATGCGGATTTTTAAACACGGGCCGAAAAACGAAAATTCACGCGAGTGAGTTTCGGAAACCATTTTTTTAGAAGGGTTAAAAAACGAATTTTTCGAAACTGATACCTGATTTTAAAAGGAAAAAGAACGTAGATTAGGCTCTGTATTTTTATTTTTACGTATCTTGTTTAGAAGCCCAGAATTGAATTTTTAAAGATTGCAGAAATCGCTGAAAACCCGAAAGAGACTTACGGAAAAAAACGTTTTCGAAAGGGTTAACTGAAATATTTTTTAAAACTAAAGATTTTACAGTGATCTCGAAAGGAGGGAAATGTACTTGGGTGTGATTGTTTGTTTTTTTGTTCTTTCAGAGAGCCGATGCGCGATTTTAAAAATCGCAGAGAATCGGAATTTGCAAAAGTGAGTCTGCTCGCGAATTTTTTTCGAAGAGTTAATATTAGTATTTTTCAAAAACGACCACAGATTTCGAAAGGATAAAGAATGTAGATCTTGTCCGGTATTTTTAGTTTTCATTGACTCGTTTGGAACCGCCGCAGCGAATTTTTCAAAATAGTCGAAATTGCCGAAATCGCGAAACGGTGTACGGAAAATATATGTTTTCGAAGGGTTAAGTGACGTATTTTTTTTAATGGAAGGTGGAATTGGAGAGGACAAAGACCGATCTTTCATTTGGTGAAATCCGTTTATCCGAATCTTCCTTAGTCCGGCGGATGCGAGGCTCGGACGAAGGGAGAAAATCAAAAACACGAATTCGACGCTTTTTGATTATTTTTTTTGAAAGGGTTAATATCGAAATTTTTTCGAACCGACAGGATCGTTAGAGACGTAAAAGTACGTTCTTTGAGAATATGTTGACGGTTTTTTCGTATTTCTGTCGGTTCGCCGTCGGCGAGTTTAGACAGTCGTAAAACGAAACCGGCAGAAGCGATCTTTCCTTCTTTTTGCGGAAGATGAGGATTGAGCTCTTCTGGGCATGCGCGGAGGACTTTTCACATAGGTTTCTTTTGAAGCAATTAAAACAGCTTTGTTCGTTAATAACTCCCTTAATTAAGGGCCGATTTTTTCGAAACTGCAACTCCTGAAGGCCCGGATTTTTCTGAATTTTTTGACACAAAAAGCGCTTCGCTACTCGCTACGCTCGCAGAGTTTATCCGGGTACAGATACACACACAGACACACAGACGTTTACGAACATTAATAATAATGATTTTATTTGAAAAATAGCAAATTAAGATGTTTTTTGCGAGGTTATGATTAAGTAATAATAATTAAACAGATTCATGTTCAATAAATAGGAAATCACAATGTTTGGTATGGTTTGCAATAAAAATCCTTTGCATGTTCAGAGTTGAAATAAATGGCACATTAACATATATTTTGGCATGGTGTTAGTATAACGCAGGGATGAAAGTGCACTAAAGTCATTTTGTAGCAGCTTTGTAGCAGCAAAAATCTAATTTTGTAGCAGTAAAATCCATTTTTGTAGCAGCAAAAATCTTAATTTTGGAGCAATAAAAACTGTTTTCGGAGCAATAAAAACTGTTTTGGAGCAGACTGAAATTCTAATGTTAATAAAAATTATTGCTATCTTGAAAATACTTTAATATTTGAAAAAAAAAATTACTCTGATAAAATTTTGCCACACTTTTTGCTAACCCTGAACATTCTAAACAACATTTGGGTACTGATTGCAATAATGCATGTATGTTAAAGAAATACTAAGTAATGTGCAAGTACAGCTGACTATTAAATTAATGAATCTATAAAATCCCCCCCCCCCCCCCACCCAAAAAAACTGACTACATTACTGGGTAATAGTACTTTCATTTAGTATTTTGTTTGAGAAACTATTTCTTTGAAGAAAATATTGTATAATAATAAAATCAAATAAGATGTGAGAAACATTGAGAGATGCATGAAATATAAGTGCAGGGGTAGTACTAGCCCAGGAAATATTTCAGGACATACTTTTTACGATATTTCAGGACAATTTCAGGACACATTTGATTGAAAACCGAACCGAAAAAACCCTTAACTCCCTGTTCAATACATTTTATTATCATAAATAGTACACTATATACACAATTTTTTTGTTGTAAAAGTATACATTAAAAAAACGTAATTTTACCAGAACTCTTTGACCAAGCTGCTAAAAAATTGCAATTTTTGCATTACTAAAAGACAAAAATCTAGATTTTTTTTTTTTCTTCACTGATCGACGAAAATTGCAAAAGGTTTTTTTTTTTTTATAACTGACTGAAAAAAATTGTAATTTTTTTGTGACTGACAGACAAAAATAGCAAACTTTTTTTAATGACTAATCAATAAAAAATATGATTTTTGGTAATTGATCACCAAACATTGATTTTTTTTTTTTTTTGCAAATCGACGAAAATCACTATTTTTAATGATAGACTGAAGAAAATTGTGACTTTCGTGATCGTTTTGCATCAGTAAAAAGGTACACCTACCCCCTATTTGATGATTTCAAATACCGATATAGCACAAAACTTGCAAAATTTCAGGAATATTAGGACAGACTACCATATTTCAGGACATTTCAGGACGTTTTTATTTTTTTCAGGAATATCAGGACAAGTACTAACCCTGTAAGTGTTTCTTATTTCACACGTACAAAAAAGACAAAATAATAAATTCAAAATAAAATGTTCATTTAAAAATAACGTTTTATTAAAAATTAATGTTATAGAATAATTTATTTATAAATTCTGTAGAATTATTTCTAAAACGAGAGTGGATGTAGAACGATGCAGCAATGTGAAATCTGAAACGTCCAAAGTGTAGGGGAGAAGAAAAAAATAAATAAAAGGGGAATGGGTACAGATTAAATCGAAAAATCGTGCATTTGGCCGATTCTTTTCATTTTTTTAATCACCAGTTTTTCAAGTTTAATCGACGAATGGCGACTGCTTATTTTCATCTTTATACTCAAGATATATCACTTTATCAGAAAATGAAAAACGCTATTCGATAATACTACTGGTTTTGGCGATTTTCTAATATTTACATTTATGTAAAATCAGTGCATACAAACCAGCCAATATTCTGCAATGCACCTTAAATTCAAAATAATAATAAACACATCAATAAATAAATGATGATTCACGGAAATTTTTAATCTTTCTTTGTGTAATTTATTAATCATAAAAAAAGTAGATAATTTCGCGGAAGGGAAAAAAATAATATAAATACAATACTGCAAAACCAATACCATACGATATCAGAACAATTTGAGATCGATATAAAATAACATAGGTAAACATTATTAGCGACGATATTTTAGAAATTTCGAACAAAAAAACAGAAATCAATAAAATTTGTTAAAATATAAAACTTTTCATTTCTGAATAATATAATTAACGAACAGAAACTCAGATTTAAATATGTTGTGCTGAAAGAATACGCCAATATGTACCAATTGTGCCGAAAGACTTTATCTTTTCTTTGTGGAATCAAAGTTTTTTTACAAGCTGTGACGTGACGGCAGTAAGGAAAAAAAAAAATCTGGCAACCATTTGTGGCAGGCGGGAACAGTCAACCCCAAATCAGTTTACTTCAAGTTTTTTTTAAAAAAAGGATGAACTTTGAACCAGGGTTGTTTAGGTTTAAACCATGCTGGTTTAAACCATGGTTTAAACCTTGGTTTAAACCAAATGGTTTTTTTAAAAAAACCAAATGGTTTTTTTAAAAAAAACTAGACTTGGTTTTAAAAAAAAAAACAGACTTGGTTTTTTTGAAATACCAAAACTTAAAAAAAACAAAAAAAAAAACATTTATTTTTCATCACATACTGGCTCATCACATACTGGAAATTATTTAGCAAATTTGGTCTTGAGTTCAGTGAAGACGGCAGAAGAAAAGTTCAAATGTAAAATATCAAGTTTTGTCACAGACAATACTGCAAATATGGTTTCTGCATGAAGAGCTTGGTTTTTCGGGACTTACATATGGGTGCAGTGCCCACATTTTAAATCTGTTAGCCAAAGATTTGGTTAAAAGTGATGTAACAAAACATGTTACAAGTATTTTAAAATATTTTTGCAACCATCATCTCCCGAAAGCATGGTATCATGCAGAAGGTGGAAGTGCATTGGTACTTCCTCTAGAGGTACGATGGAATACTTATTGTAATTCACTTGAATCTTATGTTAAAAATTGGTCAATTTTTACAAAAGTTTGTGAGGATCACAGATCTGAGATTGATAGTGACATCTCCAGTAAAATCTTAAACATCGGTTTAAAAAGAAATGTCGAAGACATGATTGCGATTTTGAAACCAATTGCTGAAACTATTGATTTTGTACAGAGGAATAGCTGTTCTCTCGCTGAATGTGTATTAGCATGGAAAAAGCTAGAATTGAAGCTAAAAGAAGCATCAACATCAAACAATAAAAAGGCGATATCATCAGCGTATAAATACAGATATGAACAATCATTAGTACATGCACATTTTGTTGCATTTATTTTAAGCCCATTGGTATTAATTTCTAACCTAGGAATTGATGTCACAAAAGAAGAGAAAAACAAGGGTCTTGAATTTATCAAACAAAAATGTGGCTCTGATTTCTTAGCACTTACATTAAAATTTTTGGAGAATTTGGAACCGTTTCATAATCATGATCAAAATGTTTTTTTTTTTTTTACCCCAAAGTTGTTGATACAATGTCTGACTTTGAATGATGGAATAGTTTTTATAATGTTTCAGGTAAATCTTTGATTACGGAGAATGATTTGGAATTTGTGAACATGCTAACTACAGCCAAAGCATTGACTGCCTGTGTTGAAAGGATTTTTTTCGACATTTGGTGTAGTTCATTCAAAATTGCGAAACATATTAGGCATAGAGAAGGTATCAAAATTAGTGTTCGTAATGAAACAAATGAACAATGATTGAGGATAAAATTTATTATTCATTCCTATTATTAAATACTGCTGTAAGATATCTATTCAAGAAATGTCAAGTTTTTTCTTCTTTCTTCAATAAAATGTTTAGCTATATTTCATTAGTTTGTGATTCTTTACCTTCAGTTTGCAAATATTTATCCAATAGTTGTTATTTGTGTCAGTTAAAATTTCTTAGTTTAATTTTCTTTAAAAGAAAATGTAGATTAAAGACTAGTGTGTTAGTAGTAGTGATTGATTTATATATATACATATATAAGTGATACACTTTTTATTGTTTATTGTATATTAAAATATTATAATAATAAAAAAAAATATTATAATGGTTAAATTAAAATAGTAAAAATTGTATTATATAATTTCAACAAAATAACTTAAAATAATTTTTGTTTAATGCTTGACTTCAAATATTTGAAAATATTAATATTCTTCGTTTTTCTAAAATATAAAATCATTTAAACCAAAAAAACCTGGTTTAAACCAAAAAAACCAGGTTTAAACCAAAAAAACCCGGTTTATTGGGTTTTTTTGAAAAAAACCTGGTTTTTTTACAACCCTGCTTTGAACTGTACGGAGATCGGCCAGGCAGGGTTACACACAGCAGTGACGTCAAGAGGTAATTCAAGTGGAGTTGCAAGAAATGGCGATGTGGTGCAGGTTTGGCACAAAATTGAAAAAAAAATAGCTGTTTTGTAGCAGCTTGGTGCAGGAAAAAGGTTTTGGTGCAGTCTGGAGCAATTGGTGCAGGTCTTACATCCCTGATAACGGAAAAGTACCATTTATTTTATTCAGGTACGCAATGATTGTAAAGCTTTAGACATGTGCGTAATCTTGGCTAAAAAACTGATATAAATATAAATTTATCATATTTAAATAAATTTTTATAGGTCTAATTAAATTTACTTAAGTTTATCTGTTAGAAAAATGTATTTATTTTTATTGTATCTTACAAAATTGCAACTTATATGGTAAATTCCTAAAAAAAAACAGTTTCTTCCATTTCTTCCACTTGGAAGAAACCTATTTCTTCCGGCCGGTTTTTTCTATGGTTTTTTCCGCGGTTTTTTCCACTTTGGAAGAAACTTGCCAACCCTGATATTGACATAAAAGTGCTTTATTTTACTTAACATCCATTAAAACGTTTGTTAAATTATGTGATATTTTAGTTGCCAAAAGTGGTGCAAATAGGAATAAATTACTTAATGAGTTATAACTCACAATCTAAAATATTCTATAGAAAGTTATTAGGAACAGATGTGTTACACTGATGCACCGATGTTTGGTGATTTTTTGATTGGCGCGATTTCCAAGTATAGGTGAAAACTGGGAAATTTAGTTAGTAGCCAGTGGCCGGTAGACTCAGTTTCATTAGTGGCCACTTTTTAAAGTTAGTGGGCGCTATTATGTTTAAAACTTTCTTGACATCTAGATAAATTATAATCGTTGTATTTGTATATAAACATATTTTTCTATAAGAGTTTTATACCTATTGTATGAGTATGAATGTATTTCGCATGATTAAACAGTATCTTTTTAAGAAAAATAATCCAACTGATGAGCATGTGGCAGGAGTCAAAATATTAAAGATACTGAAATGTCCTTAAAATCTGCTTGTATCCGGTGGGAAAAAAGGAATAAATTACTTGAAATGCATTTGGAATCAAAGATGATGAATATATTTTGCAGAATAAAACTGTATTTCTTGAAAAAATAATCCAACTAAAGAGCACATGAGAAAAAGCCGAAATATTGAAAATACAGCTAAGTCATTAAAATCTGTTTGCATCTGGCAGGAAAAAGAATTAACCAGTTCTCTCATTAGATGTAATCAATGTAGAGATACATATTAACATAAAAAATGGTGTATTTCACTCGGCAATCGATAACAGATTTTTTAATCGCCGCTTGGCGAGTGGCGACTATGGTGGCGATCGATGGCTGATTTTTTAATCGCCAACTTTCACCTATATTTCCAAGCCTGCGCCAAACTAATAATTTAATACATTAGCTAAGTTACCATTAAACGAAAAAATCCAACAAATTTGGCGACTTTTTTCCTTTTTATAAGATTTAAAAAAAAAAAAAAAAAAAAAACTGATACGTGAGTGTAAGACATCATAGCCAGTTAGGATAATTAACATAAAGACAATTAAATTTATTACAGAATGGTGTTATTATGATTTAATATGCTTCAATCAGTCAACAATTATAAAATTTCAATTTCAAATTTTCTCTAAATGTGGCCAAAACTGGTACACCTACCCTATTTTGATTCAATATCTCATTTTATATAGCAAATGAAAGAAAACAAATCCCAATAAACAGAAGAAATATTTTAAAATTTTTCTTGGGATTCAAAGAATTATTACAAGTAACATATTTTGTAGTACTTTCTAAGCTAAAGTGATTTTGCAGTTTATTTTGAATCAGACCAAATTTGGAAAATAATCTTTCTGAAGATAAAAAGCTTACACAACACGTCATCAGGTGCAATATCAAATCTACGAATTTCAAATCAATATTTTCAAAAAATTTTTTAATTGTTGGGCACAAAATATCCGGCCGTAATGTATTAATTATACATAATTTGAAAAGCCATTACATAAGAAAACAAATTGTCTTTTAAAATCCCGCGCAAGCACCGTTTTGTTAATCCTTGCTTTTTATTACCAATTCCAACACCTTATGTTTATAAGAGAAAATTATGTCAAATTTTTAATGGAGAAATAGCAAAGAAAGTCAAAAGTATGAGTAAAACATTTTCAATATGTATGTGTGTTTTTTAGTATATAAAATGAAAGTTGTTTTTTTACACTATCAATAATTTAGAAATTGATATAAATAATGCAGTAAAGAGCGACCGCGAGCAGAAGGCGGGTATGACGTAAAAGTCACGTGGTGCCAGAGGGGTCTATTTGACTGATTTAGCGAAAGAAGGAGGATTGAGAGGAGGAACTTCAGGACCAAGTTATTTGATCTCGGATTACCATATCTGGCTGGTTAGCGCCTTTTGATGTAGAATGAAAATAAGATTACATGCATATGCGTTATACAAAAATACAAATTCGAAATTCTTTATCATTGTGATATGCCAAAAAATGTTTGGAAAATAGGCAGTAGTGAATTTTTATTGGGTGAATTCATTGTTCTGAAAAATTTTTGTTAGGGTATTTTAGGTAAGGACAGTTTTTACAGAGTGAGAGACCATGTGAATTAAATATACAAGCTAATCCATAAGCAATAAATAAAAATTTTCTGTCAAATGTGCTTTCTTATTCAAGATACTTTTCGCATAATGTTATATCTTATATATATATATATATATATATATTCAAATAAAAGTTTGAAAACTTTTTCACACACCGAAACATTAAAGGCAATTGAATATTATGTATTATTAAATATTAAGTTGCGATGCAGATATTTGTATAATGTTTCGGTGTTATATAAAATATTCATGATATTTTGGTCAGTAAAATCTCTCGGTTAAATCATATTTTTAAAAAAATTGTTTTTATAAATTATTTTCTCAGAATATTTTAACTAGATTTTATATACACTTATATTAAAATACAAATATGCGATACCTGGAAACATTGCCCCACCAGTGGCTGAGAGGTTCTGCTCTCAAAGCTGGTAGACGAGAGGTGATGGGTTCAAACCCCTGTCGCGCTCGTCGGCCTAGCCGTTTGGAGTTTTCCGTGGTTTTCTTCGAACCTTGCATAAATATGGGTTAGGATCCCTTTGAAAGACCTTCATTGAGGACATTCTTGTCACCGGCCTACATCCCTAGCGCAGATAATCGGCCGTAACAAATAACCAACCAATCAATCTAAAAAATTCTCAAAACTTGTATTTCAATCTAATTTAAAATCATTTTACATAAATCATATAAATTCAGGAGTCGATGTAGGTTTTTTTTTTTTTTTTTTTTTTTTTCCCTTGGGGCTTTTTTTGTGAAAAGTAAAAGTTATTTTTCTGATATATTTTGTGAAATTTGTTATATTTTTGTGAAAAATAACATTTTGTTACGAAAGATGCAATCCAGCTACTATAATTCAAACCAAGCATTTAATAATAACTTTTTTAAGTCCTTCTGCTAAAGTTTTCTTTTCTGATGAATTTGTTTTCTTTGCAAATTACACATTTTAAAACTTAACAAAATTAAAATAATTACGGGAGAATATATGTTTTAAGGAAATGGAATTTTGTGAATGTACCTATTTTATCAAGCGGAATTTTGTGAAGGGCCTGTTTTATTAAATGGAATTTTGTTAATTAAATGTTGTAGAATGTTAATTGTCCTGTGCTCTCTGAATCGGAATGGAAAGAGACGAAGATTTTGCTTCATTTACAAAAAAAAAAAATCCCTGACGGCTCGGCCTACAGGCACAGGTAGATTTCGAAGACGCAGACCGTGGGGCACCTGTTTATTGGGAATTGCATAAGAAAGACCTATTTGCCAGGATGTGGCAGTTCGGACCACCCACTTCGAAATATACCTCTGTCTGTAGGCAGAGCCACCAAGGATTTTTTGTTTTTATTTTTTTTTACCGTAAGAGTTGGTTCTATAAAAAACTTGTCAGTATAAAAATTGTAGATAATATTAAGAAGATTTATACTAAATTTAAGCGGATTTGATATCTTGGGAATCGACGAAGTTATGAATTTTTTTCTTCTGAAACCCCCCTTCCCCCCCCTTGGGGCCATTTTTAATGATATCTAAAATCGGTCATACATAAATTTTCGGCCCTTTTCCTAGAAGTAATGATAACTTTAAACGGATTCGATACGTATCATAATTAAGAAATTATGGGGTTTTTTCTGTTTTCACAAAAAGCCCCCCCCCCCCATTCCCCCTCCCCTGGTTCGATTTTGCCAATTAACGAACTTGACCGAGATTTTATGCCCCTTGATTTTATGTATGAGTTTGGAAGAGATTTGTGCAGAATTGTTGCAGTTATCGTGTCCATAAAAAAGTGACATAGATAGATAGATAGATAAAGTTTTGAACTGGGGGTGGTTTTGGGTTCTGGGAGTCATGATTGGCGTAGATCTGCAAATTTTTTTCAAAAATTCCAATTTAGGGGAGAATGTAATAGGTAATAAATATTTCTTACGAAATCTACATAAAAAAAAAAATAAGCACATTATTAACAATGTTACGTTCTTCAGAACGCAAAGTTTTCTCTTTATCAGACATTTTGTGTTGTTCTGAAAAGAACAGTTTAAATAGAGAATAATGATAATAATAATCAAGAGCGCGAGAATAACAACCGTCTAGGATAGGGGTGCACAACCTGTGGCCCGCGGGCCAAAAGTGGCCCGCGATCGGATTACTGGTGGCCCGCGGATCAATTTCGCCGATCGGACGCAAAAAATCGCGACTTTTGGCGATAGGGGGTGTATAAATCGCGAATTTTGCCGATCAAGTGCGTATAAATCGTAAATTTCGCCGATCGTATGCGTAAAAATCGCGAATTTTGTTTGATCGGGTGCGTATAAATCGTAAATTTCGCCGATCGCCTGCGTAAAAATCGTGAATTTTGCCAATAGGGCCCATAAAAATCGTGAATTTTGCCGATAGGGTGCGTATAAATCGCGAATTTTGCCGATCGGGTGCGTATAAATTGTAAATTTCGCCGATCGCCTGCGTAAAAATCGTGAATTTTGCCGATAGGGCCCATAAAAATCGCTAATTTTGTCGATTGGGCGCGTAAAAATCACGAATTTTGCCGATCGGGCGCGTAAAAATCGTACATTTTGCCAATCGGGCGCGTAAAAATCGTGCATTTTGCCAATCGGGCGCGTAAAAATCGTGAATTTTGCCGATCAGGTGCGTATAAATCGTAAATTTCGCCGATCGTATGCGTATAAGTCGCGCATTTTGCCGATCGGGCGCGTATAAATCGTGAATTTTGCCGATCGGGCCCGTAAAAATTGCGAATTTTGCCGATCGGGTGCGTAAAAATCATGAATTTTGCCGATCGGGCCCATAAAAATCGCTAGTTTTGCTGATCGGGTGCGTATAAATCGTTACTTTTGCCGATCGGGTGCGTGTAAATTGTAAATTTTGCCGATCGTCTGCGTAAAAATCGCGAATTTTGCTGATCGGGTGTGTAAAATCGCAAATTTCGCCGATTAGGCGAGTAAAAATCACGAATTTTGCCGATCGGGCGCGTAAAAATCGTACATTTTGCCGATCAGGTGCGTATAAATCGAAAATTCCGTCGATCGTATGCGTAAAAATCGCTAATTTTGCCGATCGGCGCAGATAAATCGTTACTTTTGCCGATCGGGTGTGTGTAAATTGTAAATTTCGCCAATCGTCTGCGTAAAAATCGCGAATTTTGTCAATCACTAGGAAAAAAACTATGAATATTGTCAATCACGCATGGAAAATAAATGCAAGATTTTTCTATCCTTGCCAACTGAAATGGGTTATACTGACTAAGGAGATGGTTGAGTATAGGGAGCTAACTCTCCTTTTAAAATTAGCCCCCCCCGCCCCCATTTTTATGAACTTTTAGGCCGATCCTCCCCCTCCTTGCCCGAAACAAAATTTTGTTCACCCTACGGATGTTGGCTCTTGACAATCCAGTCATTTTTGTGACTGACCCTCCTCTTATAAAGGCTGTGCACCCCTACTTGATATCCACATTTTATGACTGAATATGTTTAAGAAGTACAATTTAGAATAATATATGTTTCTCCTCCTCTCCACCTTCATTCATGAAAGCAGAATTTTTTTTCGTCACTGGCAATCTTTAAAGCTAAATTTACTCCTTCAAATAAAGTCAAGGAGTATTTTCACTCTCTGAAAATAATCTTAGCTATATCTCTTGTATAAATACAAATGTAAACTGTTGATATATCCTTATACCAACAGAACTGAATACGTTGACTGGGAAGGAAGAAACCTAGCCGCCCCCCCCCCCCCCCCCGTCACACCTCCTGCAAACAAAATTCTACTGATGGTGGCCCTCGACAACCCAGTCATTTTTGTAAGTGGCCCTTCGCTTAAAAAGGTTGTGCACCCCTAGTCTAGGACAAAAGAAAGGATCTCAATGACAGGACAGACGAGAAAGAAACAGAGGTGGAAATGTATATCGCCAAAGGCAGGAACGCTCAAATATGTTACAACCCTAAATATTTGCTCTTCTACCGTCCGAACCTGTGAGAAAATGAACTCTTCTCGCAAGCGACTTTCTGAGCCGCCATCTCGTGCTGGTCGAATAATATAAACTGGATTTATTTTCTAAAATAAAATCATTTACTTAAACCTAGTGAGAGATTTTTTAGAGTTTCCCCCAGGCCCCAGATTTAAAAAAGGGCACTTTTTTTATTCCTAAGGGCCGTTTTCGGATTCTTGAAGGCATTTTTTGGATTTTTAAGGGAACTTTTTTTAATTGTTAAAGGTATTCTTTTGGTTTTTAAAGCCACTTTTGATATTTGAAAGTCAGGGCACTCTTTTTTAAGACAACATTGAGTCAGTTTTCACTGAAAGCAAATGTTTTAATACAAACAGGAGAAAGGGCACTTTTTTTAGTGAGGGGAAGAAGGATGCTAATTTTTTTACTGGAGGGGGCAAGAAGGATGCTGAGTCATTCCATGTCAAATCAACCAATGACTCAACCTGACCATTTTAGATTTTGATACAGGAATCATTCTCCCTGATGATACAAATGAGAACATACTTTTATAATTTTTTTTAATCTCTGTAAATTTTCATACAATTAATTTTTTTAATTTCGAAAAATCATCATTTTTTGGCTTCCATAGATGTTTTCAATTTTATATTTCTCAAGTTCTATCAGGCGTAGAGTGTTGTTTGACCCCTCATTTTAAAGAGAATTTCATAAGGTTTAATTTGATATACAAGTTGACTATGCTTGGTTTTAAATTAATTCAAATTTGTTTTAAATTAAATTAAGTTAATTTAATTAAGTTTAAAAATTTTAAATTTAAAATTTTTTTAAATAGTGTTTTTTAAAAAAATTGAAAAAATTATAAGTTTTTTGTAATATTATAAACTTTAAATTCTGAAAGTTTTAGAGTGGGATGTCAATGGGATCAGCAGTTATGTTAAAAAAACTAATGTTAAACACCAAATGGGGCTGATATTTAAAGTTGGCACCTCGCCAACTTTATGATTGTGCTTAAAGCAGGGTTGAGTTTTCAACGTCAAAAAGTGGTTTTTGGCAGGACATGTCAAAAACCTGTCGAAAAGTGTCAAAAACCTTATACACATTTTTTTAGAAATCATTAGTGATATTTTATATTATATCAAGCTAAAAACTGATTAAATAATAATTTATATATTATATAAATAATTTTTATTTAGTCATACTATAATTAAGTTGTAATAAAATTGTATATCATAATTAAAAATATTTGTCAATTGCCAAGCAAGGAAAAATAGCAAAAAATATTGAAACTACTATTAAATGCATTTTTCAAAGTACTTTTTATATCTTTATTACTATTAAGTATTTGGTTTATTATTAAAAAAATTAGCAATCTAATGTATGCTTAAAAATAAATAAATAAATAAATAAAGGCTTGTGTAAAGCTAAAGTAGCCACTATTCAATGACTGTTCATAAGTTACCTAGACTTTTAATGATTCTAAATGTTTGTTTTTGTACATAAACATAAACCACAATTGCAACACAAATGTTCTTTAAGTAATTAAATGAATTATAATATGAAATCTACATAAAAATGTTCTTTAAATCAATAACTTAAAAGAAGATGGTTTGTTATTTTCAATATTTGCACAGATATAATATATCTTCATTTTATTATGTTAGTTTCGGTTTAATTATTTAGAACTATTTTTTTTATGTTAAATTTAATTTTTATACTTTATAAAGGTACTTTTCGGTTAGCCGGGCGCCAGTGATATATGTACATGTATAAATACATATGTATAGACGTAGTATATATATACATACATATATGTATATATATGTGCATGTATCTATATGTATACATAGATATGTGTATATGTGTGTGTGTGTGTGCGTATATATACATGTATATATATCACTGGCGCCCGGCTAACCGAAAAGTACCTTTATAAAATAGTACCTTTTTTTTATCCAAAGGTTGGGGTATTATAGCTGAGATTTATTCCAACAGAGCGAAAAATGCTGGGACAGGACTCGAACATGGGTACTTTGGCTTGCCGTGCCAACACTCTTCCTACTAATCTATTCCGACGATATCCTGGTTGGCATAATTCACTCTTATTTGTTGGACATGGCTGTGAACTGCAGAGCTAATTTTATTCATCTGAGCTATAATTATAGCATTTTTACATAATGAATGAGATACAACGCGAAAACTAACTCCTGTATTACCATGTAATTAGGTCATAATGAAAAGACCCAGGTTCGAATCATGGCCCCAGCATTTTTCGCTCAGTTGGAATAAATCTCAACTATGATACTCCAACCTTTGAATATGATTTACCTAGTTGAAAAAACATTCCTCTGTTCATTAGTACGTTTTTGGGGGGACAAACATTAAAACAATATAAAAATAAGTATATTATTTATATGAAATTTTATACATTAAATTATACAAGTACCAGAATTTCCCCGAAGGTTTAAAAAAGGACAGGGTGATGCAGGTGAGAAAAGGACACCTTTTTTTTTTATTATTCTTAAGGGCACTTTTCAGATTCTTAAGGGCACTTACTGTTAAAGGCATACTTTTAGTTTTTAAAGTTATCATTTTTAATATTTAAAAGTCAGGGCATTCTTTTTAAGACAACACTGACAATTTCCCACAAACCTTTAGATAAAATTACGTCATTTCAATCTTAAAGAGCACTACTATATCAAGGTAACCATTCGGTAATTCAAATTCTAATTTAACACAAACTATTAGATAAAATCATTGCGTTATTTCAGTTTTGAAGTGCTGAACTTGCCTTTCTGCTTCCTCATAAAAACTTACCTGGTACTCTCGAAAAATGGTATCCATAGCCACGGACATTTTCCAACTTCTACCAGCAATTACAAACGTCAAAACAATTTCGATAAACAAAATAGAATGATAAATTCAATTCTCTAACTGCCACTGTAATAACCGCCAATACGTAATAATTCACATGACAATTAAAAACCAATCATTAACTCAACAGTTATACAAATTTATTTCCCTTCCATATATGGTTATATAATACGCGACTCTGCAACCAATAACGTGCAATAGAACGTTCTTCTACAACCAATCATGTTTTCTCTACTTTTCATCATCAATGACGTAATACAGACATGCGCAAACATTTCCCTTAATACCCACGCAAATACGGATTACAATAACAAATTTCAACACCAGTAACTAAATACAAGCTTAATAATAGCCGGGTTGCCATAAAAGAAAAAACAGTCCCCAAATTTTGGCGACTTTTTTCTTTTTTTTAACCAATTACTTTTTTAGCGTGAGTGTAAAGCATCTAAGCCAATTAAATTAACTTTTTTGAAATCATGCATAGTCAACTTGTATATCAAATTAAACCTTATGAAATTATCTTTGAAATGAGGGTCAAACAACTCTCTAAGCCTGATAGAACTTGAGAAATTTAAAATTGAAAACATTTATACAAGCCAAAAAATGATTTATTGAAATTAAAAAAATTAATTGTATGAAAATTTACAGAGATAAAAAAATTATAAACGTATATTCTCATTTCTATCATCAGGGAGAATGATTCCTGAAGGTTTCAGTAAAATCTGAAATGGTCAGGTTGAAAATTGAAAATTTTTGGTTGATTTGACATGGAATGACCCTAATAATTAATGTATTTCGATATAATCAGGGGTATGTCATGTCCAGACTTTTTTCACAGGGTCCTGTTTTTGTGAAATTGTGAACAGCTTTTTATATTTGTGAAAAATCTAATCCTAATTTTGTGAATTTGAAATGGTCGTTATATTTAGGTTCTTGTTTATGCATTTTTAAAAAGATATATGGATATAAAATACATATATTTTCTTTATATGTGTAAAAGTGACAGGTCAGATTTTACTTTTAAATGATTAATTTGTGAAATGTTTGGTTTAAAGATGGAAAAATTTTGTGAAAAACCTATTTTTAAGACAAATAATTTTGTGAAGGGTCCTGTTTTAGAGAAAATAATTTTGTCCTGTTTTAGGGAAAATAATTTTGTGAAGGGTTCTTTTTTTAAATGAAAAATTTTGTGAAGAGTCCTTTAAAGGACCCAATTTTTTTTCCTAAACAGATCTTTGATAATTCTTTAATACTGTTTGTTAAAAATATTTAAAATCACATTTTGTTTTGATTTTCTGGAACTTATTTAACCAAATATCTTAGAATATTCGGCCAAATATGCAAGTATTCAGCAAAATATCTAAATATATTCGGCTGAATATCTGTTCAATATGAATACCGGCCGAATATTCGTTACATCCCTAATAGTAATTATGAATAACACCATAGGAACAACATTTGCATTAATAGGAACAAACTGCTATCATGTTATTCTACATTGCTGACAATAAACAGTGTAGTGCTGTGACAGACACCCACAACTGTAAAATTTGACACAAAAATACTTCAATGGAAGAACAACAGGCATTAAAAGAATTATTTTTTCTAATACTCGAATTAAAACAAACATTGATTAATTTTCTGTTCATTACCGTTTCTTGTATTCAATTCCCCATAGTCTTATTTCTCGATCATATAAAGCGGCTTCAACTTCGGTAACTTCAACAATGTAATAAAGCATCTTCATATCATCCTGCGTAGCCATTTGCATTTGGACGGGGATATCATCATACGGGCACGGAGTTTTGGGGGGAAAAAAAAACAAGAACGATTCAGCCTGAAATGAATGAATCATTCTTCCATGGGGTTCGAATCTAAAAACTAGAGAGGCCGTACGCCTGTTAATCGATTAAATCATTACGCCCAAGGGCTGTCTTTATTGGTCGGTGAGGGGCTGCACCTGGAACAAGGACTGAATTTATTGGACGGGAAGGGGGGGGGGGCGGGCGAGATTCTAAAATTCGCTGTTATCAGTCACGTGCCATAGACGCTGTTGGTGCTTGGCGTTTTAGATTTGGCGCACTTGGAAAATTTCGTAAATAGAGCACGGGCGAGGCTAACGAAAAAGACAGGCTACTGCGGTACATTCCACTTATCTTTTTTTACAGACCGCTAGAGTGACATGTGCTCTTTTCGTGCACCCTTCATTGGTGCATTCGAGCATCACGTGACTCCCGCGGTCTGTAAAAAAAGATATGAATAAAGCACCCTGGTAGCCTTTCTTTTTCGTTAGCCTAGGAGCACGGGCGAGGCTAACAAAAAAGACAGGCTACCGCGGTACATTCCACTTATCTTTTTTTACAGACCGCTAGAGTGACGTAATGCTCTTTTCGTGCACCCTTCATTGGTGCATTCGAGCATCACGTGACTCCCGCGGTCTGTAAAAAAAGATATGAATAAAGCACCGTGGTAGCCTAGAGCTCCTATAATACAGGCTGACGCATCCTCGCAGATATGTGTCTCAAAGTCGAAAAACCAAGCTAATTTTCCGCCATTTAACATCCAGCCTCTTTCAGAAGGTGGAGGAACGAGGCCTTAGGCAACCCCAGCTCCGGCAGCGGTAGATTGAGATGCTGAACTGAGACCCGAATAATGCGAAACAAAATGGATATGCGTCAGCTCCTATTATAGGAGCCTTATGGTAGCCTTTCTTTTTCGTTAGCCTAGGAGCACGGACGAGGCTAACGAAAAAGATAGGCTACCGCGGTTCATTCCACTTATCATTTTTTACAGACCGCTAGAGTGACGTGTGCTCTTTTCGTATACCTTCATTGGTGCATTCGAGCATCACGTGAATCCGGCGGTCTGTAAAAAAGATACTCGTAAAGCACCGCGGTGGCCTTTCTTTTTCGTTAGCCTCGAAGCACGGGCATGTGACGTCACGCTTCAACTTCTGGTTATTTGGGTGGCAGAAACCATCCCTATCCTAGTGTAATTTTCCCTAATAAAAGTGTATTAGTGGGCTTTTATTTCTGTGTGCTTTTACGAATATACTTTTAAATTAGAATTTTAAATCTTTTAAACACTGTTCTATGGCGGAACAGGCCCGTGAGGGGGGGGGGGGAAGGATATATTTTAGATAATTGATTATTTGTTTATTGTTATTACACGGTAACGAATACAGCACTTTAAAAAAAAAGATGGTTTTAAGATTTTAACTTTTGTATGCGGGTGGGGGGGGGAGGAGGGGAAACAGAAATTTTAGGGAAAGATGAATAATTTATATGACTGGTTATTTATTTATGGTCACTACAGAGCAACGATTAGGACAGAAGATATTTTATATAAAAATATAAATAACTTAAACATTTAAAAATTAAGGTGGGGGGGGGGGGGACAAAGACGGAGAAGCATAAATTTCGGGAGTTAGGGGATTATTTATTTATTTTTATTAATGAATAACGAATGTAGCAATTTTTTAAACATTTTATAAAAATATTTTAAAATATGCGTGCTGGTGGGGGGGGGGGAGGAGAACGAGGGACTGAAAATTTCTAGGATAGGGGATAATTTCTATGATTATTTTTTGTCACTAGAGAGCAATAAATAGAAAAGATTTTTTAAAATATAAAATAAAAGTTTAAAATATTTAAAAATATTTTACGCTTTTTTGTATGCCAGAGGGGAGGGGGGCTAAGGAGGGAAGTATACATTTTGGGAGTTAGGGTATTATTTATTTGTTTTTATTAATGAGTAACGAATGTAGCAATTAAAAAAAATTAATATTTAAAAATATGTGTGCTGGAAGGAGGAGAAAGAGGGGAAGTGGAAATTTCAAGGATAAGGGATAATTTAATTTTTTGTCACTAGAGAGCAATAAATAGAACAGATTTTTTTATATAAATTAAAATTTTTAAATATTTAAAAATATTATACGCTCTTTTTTATGCTGGGGGGGGGAGGCTAAGGAGGGAAGCGTAAATTTGGGGAGTTAGGGGGTAATTTAGAAGATTGTTTATTTATTTTTATTAGTGAGTAATGAATGTAGCGATTTTATTTTAAACAATTTTTTTTTAATATTTGAAAATATATGTGCACAGATTTTTTTATGTAAAATAAAGATTTAAGAATAAAGATAAAGAAATATTTTAAAAACACAAATTGCACAAATTGTGCTTATTAGTTGCTAAAATCAGTGTAAAAATTGTTTTAAACTCATAAAAGAGCTAAAATCCTACATGTTTCGGCTTCAAACTTAAAGCCATCATCGGGGAAGAGGAACAACACAAACGACTACTGATCTTTTAATTTTCGACACGAGAAGAATGAAATCAACAGTATGGAAAAATTTAAATAAAATAAGCGGGCACTCTTTGTTGCCAAAGAGCGAAAAACAAAACAATGAATTAACAAGGGGTTAAAAATGTATCCCATAAACCAGGTATGCTGAAAGAAAAGTTATCATTACAAATACAATCTTTTCTAATTTTAATTTCCAATGATTCCCTAATGGCGGCTTTAAATGGGTTATTGAACCTATGGATAATTCTTGCTTTATCGAAATTAATTACAATATCATTATTTTTAGCGTAAAACCGGGAGAGTGCAGTGGATAATTTTCCAAATTTTATGTCGTTTTTATGCTCTTTTAATCTTTCCAAAAACTTTCTTTTAGTCATACCAATGTAAAATATTATACTATTATTATTTAAGCTAATGGGGATTTCATAAACACCTGCGAATTGATCAGGGGGGATAGGATCTAATTTATATGAAACTAAGTCAACCAATTTTCTGGGAGGGACAGCAATAAGATGGATATTGTATTTACGGAGGGCCCTTTTAATCCTTTCAAATATAATAGGTATATATTGGAATTTCCGATAGTTTGGTTTATTATTGCTAGGGACAGGATGCTGAATTAAATGGCCATTGAATTTTTCTATAATTTTCTGTACGTGATGAGCGGGGAAACCATGATCAATGGCGATATCTCTAATAAAATTAAGTTCATCTTGGATGAATTCACTTGAACAAACCAGAAAAGCACGCTTGATGAATGAATTGAAGGCAGCAATCTTATAAGTGAAAGTTGTAGAGGCATTAAATGGGATTATTGTGTTACTTCTCATCGGTTTACGATAGACTTTACGTTTTAGGTTGTTGTCATCTTTAATTAATTGAATATCAAGGAACGGCAGTGATGAATTTTCTTTTTTTTCAATTTGTGTTTTTAAAATACTAGTTAACAGTGTAGTGTCCAAATGGAGTCAATTGTGAAATATATCGATGCTGGAATGAATATGGACTATTTTTCAAGTTTCAAGGAATTTAAAACTGAACGTCTACGACTCGACAGAGAAATATTGAATCTTGAATTTCTACGGACTTGTAAAAGTAAGAATGTTATTCCCAAATTTTTGGAGATTAGAAATAAATGTATCTCATATAATCACCCTAATGTTAAGCGTAAGTTTGAAGCAAGGTGTCTTAATGTATGTATCAGGAAAAAATTCGCCCTTGTAAATACTCTTTCTATTCGCACTTTCAAGCTTTATTGCATTTTTGCTAAAGTTACACCTGTGGCGATATTTGACATTTGTATGAAGTTACTAGAGGGTTTTCGACATTCTCAGCGTAAAGCTAAAGTGGTTAACCAATATAAAAAATTAAGTTGTCTAATTTCCAAGGTTGAGAAGCCTAATCACTATCAAGTTAAGCCAGTGCCATTTGTTAATTATTCAAGTAAAGTGTTTTCATATAAAGAAAACCAGGTGTTATCATTAGGCCCTAAATTTATTTTTCAAGAAAGGTTTGATATCAAAGACTTGATTACGGAAGTGGAATCTACTATTAATTCTGTATCAACCACAAATAGAGAAGAAGCACGTAACTATATTTATAATCTAATTAAGAAATATCCAATCTGTTCAAATACAATCCATACCGGACCTATTAGAACTATTTCCAGGTTAAAGAAAGACAAGCAAACTATTTTCCTTATGACGGATAAATCTAATAAAATGGCTATTCTAAATAAAACAGACTACATTAATAAAATGAATGATTGCATTGACACAATGGACTGCACAGAACTAAAGAAAGACCCGAATCCCTTGATTTTCCGGAAGACACAAGAACTTATTAGAAGAGGAGCCTGGCCAGAATACATGAAAAAACTTATTAAAATTAACAATGCAGGAGTTACCCCTCGTTTGATTGGAAGACTCAAAGACCATAAACCAAATCTCCCTATGAGACCTATTGTTTCTAGGTGTTCTGGCCCAACATATTTTATTGAAAAAGCTTTCGTTATATTCCTAAAATTAATTTTACCAAGTTCAAGCAAAACTGTACAGTCAACAGAAGATTTTATCCATAAAATAGAAAATATGCAGATTTCTAAAGGAACTATTCTAGCTAGTTTAGATATTGTGTCTCTTTACCCATCTATTGATACAAATGAAGTTGCACAAAATATTAATTTGGAAATTGATAAACAAAATAATTTAAGTGATAGCGTAAAAACATCTCTAAAGGCAGGACTTAACCTTATCATTAATAACAACGTTTTCATGTTTAATAAGAAATTTTACAGACAAAATAAAGGAGCACCTATGGGATCTCCTATTTCCGGTCTGTTGGCTGAATTTAAACTTAGACCGATGGAGGAATTTATTTTTAAAAGTTTGAATTTAACACCAGAAGTTTGGCTAAGATACGTGGACGATATCTTTATCACATGGAGTCATGGAAAGCAGGAACTCCTATCTTTCCTCTCAAAAATAAACGAAATAGATGAAAATATTAAGTTTACGTTGGAAATAGAAGAAAATTCATCACTGCCGTTCCTTGATATTCAATTAATTAAAGATGACAACAACCTAAAACGTAAAGTCTATCGTAAACCGAT